>LR738711.1:310872429-310917568 GCA_902687465.1 Secale cereale | reverse complement strand
GGTGCCCCCCCCCCCCCCCCGGCTGTACTTCGGGCGCAAGGTAGGTTCTAGAACGCTGATTTTTTATATAATTTTTCTGGATTTTTCCTGACAGTTCTCGTAATGCGAAAACCTGGAATACAAAAACAGCCGAAAACAGAAACTGGCACTGGGGTGCACTGGATTAGTAGGTTAGTCCAAATATGATCAAAAGTGTATGGAAGTGTATAAATATCATAGCAATATCACCCAAAAGTGGCATGGAGCAAGCAGAAATTATAGATACGTTTTGGACGTATCATCAACTCCTTGAACTTGTCGAGAACCTTTTGCGACAAGTTGTGCTTTGTAGACAGTAACATTACAATCAACGTATGTCTTCCTCTTTAAGATCCATTTATTCTGAATGGCTTGCTGACCATCGGCCAAGTCCACCAAAGTCCATACTTTGTTCTCATACATGGATCCCATCTCAGATTTCATGGCCTCAAGCCATTTATCGAAATCTGGGCCCATCATAGCTTCTTCATAGTTCGAAGGTTCGCCATTGTCTAACAACATGACTTCCAGAACATGGTTACTGTCAGGGATATTACTAGCAGGTATGAACCGGCTAGTGTGAACCGGATTACGGTAATATATTTGTATCATTGTAATACTTAGTGAAGGCTACGGCCCATGAGATATTAGGGCCCGTGTATAGAGTTACGGTTTGTAAACCGCCTGATCATGTAACTTGAGAGATAAGGAAGAAAGAGCAGAGACCGAGACGGACACGAGTATGAACCGGCCTCGGGACTCTGTAAACCGGACCAGGCGTCGCCTCTATATAAAGGGACGACCCGGCGACGGTTCAGGGACAAGCAAGAAACAACCGTCGAGACACAGGCAAGCGATCCACTCCTTGTTCATCGACGCCCAAGCAATACCAAACCAAACTAGACGTAGGCTTTTACCTTCATCGAAGGGGCCGAACTAGTATAAACCCTCTGTGTCCTTTGTGTGCTTTTAACCCCTTCAAGCTAACCCGTGCGATGGTTCCATTATCAAGTATGTTAAACCGGACATCTGCCGTGTTAATTCCATGACAGTTGGCGCCCACCGTGGGGCCTCCGCACGATGGTTTCGAGTTCTTGAAGGGCAGCTTTGAAGGGCTCAAGGGCTACGCGGTCGGTCGGATGACCAAGAGTCGCCGCGGCCGGATCTACATCGACGACACGGGTTGGGGACCGGAGGCCGATTCAATCGAATACGGGTACCGGGTTCCCTTCGGCGGCATCCACGTCTTCATCGGTAAGATCGGCGAACCGGGACCTGAGCCGGACGTCTTCCCCAACATCGTCGAGCCGGCTCAGCGTGCGAGATCGGCCCGGATTCGGCCCGCCATGAAGCACGTTTTCGTTGGAGCAATTCACGTGGTTCAAACCGAGGACGGATCAGAATCCGATGGCGAGACAGTTGTCTACTCCGACGACGAATCTTCATCTGGAGAGACTGAATCTTTGTATCAGTTGCGGGACGGCCGGTGTGAGGGTGAGTCCGACGGAGACAGTATTCTGGGCCCCTTTGTCCCGCCAAACCGGGTGGCTGTCTTTATGGCCGGTTCACAATCCACGCCGCAGTCAACGGTGATCGGGGCGACAGCAGAAGCTGGTGCAAGAGGGAGCGGCCAGGCCCTCTCGGTCGCTGACGTTCTATCCACCTTGGTCGAGGAGTTTACAGCCCGAGCCATGGCAGAGGTAGCTCCAGCAGACAAGGCGCAACATGATGCAGAGCTCCTTCATCTAAAGGGCCGGATTGATCAAGCAAGGGAAAATTTGAAAACAGAGAAGGCTATGATAGCAATGAGGCAGGCAGAGCTGAATGATCAGGCTTTTCATCTAAGGATGGAGCAGGCCTCCGCACAGGGAGTAAGAAGTCGGAAGTACCAGTCTCGTCTACCGCCGGTTTATGAGGCGACGGATCTTTTCAGAACACCAGGAGCGGGGACCAGCAATGATCCGGCTTCACACCGGAGGGCACCCCCAGCGAGGGATGAGCCGGTTCAGCAGCCTACTGTGGAGCAAGATCGGCGGATCACGTCTGCACCCCACATTCCTACCCCTCCGGGTCATTATTCAAATCCTTTGGACAACATCATTGCTGCTGCTTCACGCTTGGCCGCTTTACCCATCGAGGGGACATCCCCTGTGGCGTTGGAGGCACGCAGGGTCAAGGATCTGCTTAATACGGCATTAACACAACAGCAAGCATATTCTTATAGCAGGGAGAGGCTCCATTCAACGCCACGCCACAGCCGGAGTTACACTAGGCATTGGGAGGAACCAGAAGTGTCTAGTAGTGAACGCAGGCGACACCGTCACAGACAAAATAATCCGGCAGGCGCGGATGCACAAGTTCAGGACGCAAACCGGGTTAGATCGGTGGGTCGTGAGGAGATCCGTCAAGCAATGCCGGTTCACACAACCACAGCAGAAACAGGAGTTACAACGAGTTCCTTCGGGGTGCAATGTCCTATCCCCGCTTTACGAAGGGTGAAGCTGCCCAAGGATTTTAAAGGTCCACGTAAGGTGCCTAACTACACAGCAGATTTGGCTCCAGAAGCTTGGGTTGAGAGTTATGAGATGGCCATGGAGATGCTGGACGTGGATGAAGTGGCTTGTGCGAAATACTTTACCATGATGCGTGAAGGTACAGCCCGGACCTGGCTAAAGGGTTTACCCCCTAATTCTATCGGATCATGGGGAGAGCTACGTCACCATTTATCAAGAACTTCAAGGATACATGCAAGCAGCCGATGTCGATAGTAGATCTAGCAGCCCGTGTGCAAGGAGAATAGGAGTCTACAAGTGCATGGGTGCAGCGAGTGTCAGAGATCTTGCACTCTTCGAATGGTATCAATCCCAGTACGGCAATAGTGACACTGGAGAACAATTGCCGGTTTGAGTCTCTAAAGTTAAAACTGGGACGGCTTAAACGGGATTGTAATGATGGGAACTCTCATGAGCGCTCTGGTAAAATACGGGGACTCCGACAACAATAAGTATCCAGAAGCGGAGGGAGACAAAGCTGGAAAGGTTAATAAGCCTGGTAAACCGGCGCAGATTAATCCGGCTGGTACCAGTTTCTTAGGCAAGCGAAAAGCAGAGGGTGGCTCTGATTTCGTGGCCAATACTCAAGTCCAAGGGGGTTTTCAGCGCAATAAAGGCAAACCGCCTCCACAAACCGGCGTAGGGAATGTTAGCTGGGACTAGGAGTTAAATCAGCCTTGTCCGAAGCATATCACAAGGGAACGACCAGCAAAACACACTATAGGAGAATGCAAGCCCTTGATGGAAGCCGTAATGAGCCGCTTCAACTCTAACAACGGGCCTCCAAACGGCGGTTCAGACCCGGGGTTCTACGGACCGGGTCACCAGGGGAACGGCTCCGGATCAGGATATCGTGGCAACAATAGTGGTTATAATAACCGAGGCAATAATCAATATGGTCAAGGTGGTTATAATAACCAAGGCAATCAGCCGCATGGTCAAGGTGGTTACAATAACCAAGGCAGCCAACAGCAAGGCCAAGGTAATCACAATAACCAAGGTAATCAGCAGCGTCAGCAACAGCAGCAGCAATCCGGATATCAGAGTAATCCGAAGGAGTTGAGTAGTGGGCAGTATCATGTGTTTACCACGAGTTTGTGTAAACGAGATCAAAAGGTTTTGAAGCGGGCGGTCCACGCGGTTGAACCGACGACGCCGCAATCCCTACGCTGGTCAGAGCAGCCCATTGTGTGGAGCAGGGAGGACCACCCGATGTGAGTTGATAATCCGGGCCACTTGGCCTTGGTGGTAGCACCACAGGTGGGTGGCTACAAATTCACTAAAGTTCTCATGGACGGCGGCAGCAACATCAATATCTTGTATTATGAGACTTTCCGTCGCATGGGGCTGACGGATAAAAAGCTAAGGCAATCAAACACAGTGTTTCACGGAGTAGTGCCAGGTAAGTCAGCTTACCCAGTTGGGAAAATTGACCTAGAAGTTACCTTTGGAGATGAACAGGATTCCAGGTCAGAGATGATAACTTTTGAAGTCGTTAAGATCCGGAGCCCTTATCATGCTCTGTTCGGGAGGACGGTTTATGCCAAGTTTATGGCCAGGCCGTGTTATGTTTACCTACAGCTCAAGATGCCGGGTCACAAAGGCACAATCACGGTTCATGGAAGTCGCAAGATTGCGTTGGAGTGTGAATAGGGAGACGCTGCTTACGCGGAAGCAGTGTGTGCTACAGAGGAGTTGAAGTTTTACCAGGATAATGTTGATCCGGCAGATATGACCCCATTGAAGAAGCCGACTACGGAGCATGATCCGGCGTTGAAGTTTAAATCGGCGGAGGAGACCAAGCAAGTTGATTTTGTGCCAGGCGATTCATCCAAGCAATTCACTATCAGCGCTAACCTTGATCCCAAATAGGAAAGCGCGCTCATCGAGTTCATCCGTGAGAGCCGGGATATCTTTGCATGGAAACCTTCTGACATGCCAGGTATACCGAGGGAACTCGCTAAGCACAGTCTTAACATTGATCCGAAGTTTAAACCGGTCAAACAGTATCTGCGCCGCTTCAACAAAGAAAGGCGCAAGGCTATAGGAGAAGAGGTGGCCAGGCTTTTAGCCGCAGGGTTCATAGTTGAAGTTTTTCATCCGGAATGGTTGGCTAATCCGGTGCTGGTGTTAAAAAAGAATGGAAAGTGGAGAATGTGTGTGGACTACACAGACCTCAACAAAGCTTGTCCAACTGATCCTTTTGCTCTCCCTCGCATTGATCAGATCATCGATGCTACAGCGGGATGTGAGCGGCTAAGTTTTTTGGATGCATACTCAAGATATCACCAGATCAAGATGGCAGTTAAGGACCAGGAGAAGACAACTTTTATAACTCCTTTTGGTGCTTTTTGCTATGTATCTATGCCTTTTGGGCTCAAGAGTGCCCAAGCAACTTATCAGCGTTGCGTACAGAACTGTCTTAAGGGGCAGATAGGGAGAAATGTTCATGCTTATGTGGATGATATCGTGGTGAAGTCAAGAAAGGAGGAGACGCTGATAGAGGACCTCAAGGAGACCTTTGACAATCTTCGGGCCTATAAGATGATGCTTAATCCAGAGAAGTGTGCTTTTGGTGTTTCGGCAGGCAAGCTCCTTGGGTTTTTGGTGTCAAACAGAGGAATAGAAGCTAATCCAGAGAAGATCAAGGCAATCACATCTTTGACTAAACCGTCTTGCATTAATGATGTTCAGCGTATCGCTGGCCGGATCACAGCATTGAGCCGGTTCATTAGCCGTTTGGGGGAGAAGGCGATTCCGCTTTATCAGATGCTGAGAAAGACGGATCGATTTATATGGAGTGATGAGGCAAATACTGCGTTTGAGGATTTGAAGCGATAGCTGGCAAGGCCACCGGTCCTGGCTGCCCCTGTTGATAATGAGCCTTTGCTGTTATATGTCGCCGCCAACGCACGGGCAGTTAGTGTGGCGATCGTGGTTGAACGCAGGGAAGCAGGGAAGGAATATCCGGTTCAGCGTCCAGTCTATTACGTCAGTGAAGTACTCATTGAATCTAAGCAGAGGTACCCACATTGGCAGAAGCTGGTGTATGGTGTGTTCATGGCAAACCGGAAGTTGAAGCATTATTTCCAAGGCCATCCAATAACTGTTGTTAGTTCAGCACCATTGGGGGATATAATCCAGAACAGGGAAGCTACGGGTAGAGTGGCAAAGTGGGCCATTGAGCTCAGCCCACACGAACTGAAATATGTACCACGCACCGCTATCAAATCTCAGGCATTGGTGGATTTCATCAATGATTGGACAGAACTGCAAACACCAGAGGAGAAGCCGGATCTCACATACTGGACGATTCACTTTGACGGTTCAAGGCAGTTAGAAGGCTCGGGGGCTGGAGTTGTTTTAACTTCCCCGCGAGGTGATAAGTTTTGTTACGTCCTCCGTTTATTGTTTCCTTGTACTAATAATGCAGCAGAGTATGAAGCATTACTTCATGGCTTGCGGATGGCAAAGGATATGAACATGAGCCGGGTCAAGTGCTTCGGCGATTCAGATTTAGTGGCACAACAAGTATCTGGCAAGTGGGATTCAAGAGATCCTCTCATGGCAGCTTACAGACGAGAAGTTGAAGCAGTTGCAGGATATTTCAAAGGGTATCAGGTGGATCACATAGACTAGCGACAGAATGAAGCGGCTGATGCTCTAAGCCGGCTGGGTTCTCAACGTAAACCGGTACCACCAAATACTTTTTTGGATTAGCTGCACAGTCCATCAGTGCAAGTACCATCAGAGGAAGACCTGGCTGTTCCTGATCTGGAGGCACAGCTAGTTGCGGCACTTCATGTTATTCCGGATTGGACGCTGCCCTATTTGGCGTATCTGAACCGGGGAGAGCTACCGGACAATGAGATCGAGGCACGACAGATAGTCCGGCATTCTAAGTCCATGACAGTTGCAAATGGGGAACTTCATCATCGCAGCATTTCTGGAGCATTTCAGCGGTGTGTATCAGCTGAGGAAGGTTGTGATATTCTTCATGAGATTCATGAAGGGGATTGTGGTCATCATGCCGGTTCAAAATCCTTGGTGGCTAAAGCTTTTCGACATGGGTTCTATTGGTTGGCAGCTCATGCTGATGCGGCGGATCTAGTCCGGAAGTGTGATGCTTGTCAAAAGTTTTCACGACGTGCTCTTGTTCCGACACAGGAGCTTCGGATGATACCCATAACTTGGCCGTTTGCGACTTGGGGGCTTGATATGGTTGGGCCCTTCAAACGATCCCAAGATCAGAAAACTCATTTACTGGTGGCGGTAGATAAGTTTACGAAGTGGATTGAGGCAGAGCCTGTGAGCAAGTGTGATGCGGCAACAGCGGTTAAATTTATTAAAAAGGTAATTTTCCGGTTTGGCTTTCCACACAGCATCATCACAGACAACGGCGCCAATTTGTCTAAGGGAGAGATGGAAGAGTTTTGTCAAAGAGAGCATATTCGCCTGGATGTGTCTTCCGTAGCGCACCCTCAATCCAACGGTCAAGCTGAAAGAGCAAATCAGGAGATTTTACGAGGTATCAAGCCCCGACTTATGACTCCCTTACAAAGAACACCCGGGTGCTGGGTTGAGGAGTTACCATCTGTCCTTTGGAGTATCAATACTACTCCAAACCGGTCCACAGGTTGCACACCCTTCTTTATGGTATACGGTGCTGAAGCGGTCCTTCCAAGTGATATCCGTCATGATTCGCCAAGGGTGACGGCCTATGTTGAAGCGGCAAACGAGCAGGCGAGACAAGACGGTTTGGACCGGTTGGACGAAGAACGTGATATAGCAGCAGCACGGTCTGCAATTTATCAACAAGACTTGCGCAGATATCACAGCCGCCGGATCAAGACCAGGACGTTCCAGGAGGGAGACTTAGTACTCCGGCTCATCCAAGATCAAACAGATATGCGCAAGCTATCCCCGCCTTGGGAAGGGCCCTTTGTGGTCAGCAAGAATCTGCACAACGGTTCATATTACCTGGTGGACGTTCGAGAACACAAAGACTCGCGAACATCGGAAGAAGAGACAAAGAGGCCGTGGAACATCGCCCTCTTGTGGCCCTACTATACCTGAGCCATGAGCTCCACTGTATCCTATGTATATATTATGATTAATGAATAAACCGGCACCCTCGGTAAACCGGGGCTCAGCCTTTTTTCCAATACAAGTATCTTATGGTAACAACCATACATTTCTTATCATATGTCATATTTCAAAACAAGTCGATCGGTTTAAACTGATTTTGCAGGGCATATGTATTCTGGAGTAATAACTCACTGAAGAGCTTTCTATTCAAGCATAGGTCGTATCCGGACCAAAAAGGACATGGCATAAGGCCCTCTAGATGGTACCCGCATCCAGTGATTGGCTAAGTTCATAAAAACCCTCTGGATGGTACCCGCATCCAGTGATTGGTTAAGTTTCATAAGGCCCTCTGGATGGTACCCACATCCAGTGATTGGCTAAGTTTCATAAGGCCCTCTGGATGGTACCCGCATCCAGTGATTGGCAAAGTTCTTCCTATGGTTGTACCCGAACCATAAAGGCCCTCTGGATGGTACCCGCATCCAGTGATTGGCAAAGTTTTATATGGCCAGCAGGGGGCAGGATTGTACCCGAATTCTAGCTTAACCCCTGTTGGTCATATCTGGTTCCTATGGATGGTACCCGCATCCATCGACCGGCCCTCTGGATGGTACCCGCATCCAGTGATTGGCTGAACCTTGCTTTGAGCCTGGCAGCTCATAAAAAGCCTCGACTACATGGTTTTATTTGCAAATTTGCATTTCTGATATTTATGTTTTATGGTTCTCTAATCCGGAGTGGGACAACTCCAGAGTTGACCACATATCTACAAAATTAAAAGTCTGGGTCATGAACACCAGCATGAGTTAAAAGTCTGGGTCATGAGCACTAGCATGAGTTAAAAGTCTGGGTCATGAACACCAGCATGAGTTAAAAGTCTGGGTCATGAACACCAGCATGACTTAAACCGGTGATCATTATAATCCGGATCAACCATCAGGCAAAAGCCAAGCATATCTACAAATGTCTGGACAAAGTTCCAGCATGATCTAAACCGGTGTCTTTTATCAAACCCGGGATTATTATTGGGTTTATCAAAAGTTCCCTCAGAAAATTTTAAATTTTACCGGATTAAAAATATCAAGTATGCTTGATGGCAGGTATGAAGTTATTTTTGGTACAAACAACACACTTGTTTGATATATTTTATGAGAGCAATTTAATTGGTCCAGCGGTAAAACCGCTAGGACATATTTTCAGTATTATCTATGCAGGAACAGATGATATGCAGGATACGCCATATCAGACCAAATTTAAATTGGCAACATTAAAACAAGAAGTTAGAGCATCCGGATCAAAGCGGACAATGTTTTCAGCTATCCTATTATAAGGCATAGCAAGCCTGAATGGATTAAAGATTGTTCAGCAAAATGAGACTGCAACTACAAAGATATACTATGAACTACGCTTCCTCCTGCTGCGACGGCTGGGTATCAGCTTGTGCCGGAGTCTCCTCTTCTTCTTGAAGCGGCTGGAAGTCAGGGACGCACCAATCGATTTTTGTTCAAGCATGAAAGTACATCTCTTCATTGATGAGTTCAGACGGATCAATATCTGGGGCGAAAGTATGAGGGCGCACTGGTGGGGTTAGATTGACGGTGTCATAAACCGGTCGATCCACCCGCTCGTTCTGTAAATCGTACCCCGGATGATACCTGGACAAGTCTGATTCGGCAGCAAGCTTGCTTGCGAGGGGACGCATCTCCTTTGTCAAAGCATGAAGATCTTTCGCAGTAAAAGCTGATCCGTCTTCTTTGGTGCCGGGATACCCATTCAAGGCTTCTTCCGAATCAAAGTCTGGGACCCACGCTTTGGCTCTGGTAAGTGCCATGAGAGAACCGGCCCGAGCAGCAGACTTCTTCACTTCCTCCAAGCATACTGGCAAGACAGAAAGCTTCTCCAGTGTGCCTTGGATAGTGGTAGGAGTCGGTTTATTATAAGACATTGTGCTTATGATCCTTTGAGCGCCGGAATACAGCTGCTCGACCAGAGTATAAGACGCCTTGAGTTTTTTCCGTAAGTCATCCCCAAGATGGGTAACACGGCGCCCTGCATATGGTTATCACAGTTAAACCGGAACGGATTAAAGATTGCAAGGTTGAAAGCAGGAATACAGATTAAGTACTTACCGAAGACAGCAGAAGTCATCAACTCTATTTGCCTCTTTAAGTCGGTTAACTCTTCAGTCACCGGGTTAAGGGCTTCCTCAACATCCTTTGCCCTCTTTTCTAGATCCTTTTTCTGAACTTCAAATGCATTCCGCTCCTCTTCAAAGTATTTCTTCAGTTGTTCAGCAGTTTTTAAGCTCAGTTCCAAGTCTTTCTTGGCCTTGGAAGCAGAAGACTCCATTTCAGCAAGTCTGTTCCGGAGTTCAGAGATTTCTTCAGCCCTCCGGTTCAAATCAGCCTGCAATGAAAATCAAGTGCAATAAAGAGCCAAAGTTAGACAAGTCTCAAGCACATAACCAAGTTATCCACTTGATACTTGGGGGCTAATGGACAGTTGAAGCATCAAACAGTGATAATTCAGAGACAAGTCTCAAGCACACAAACAAGTTGTCTACTTGACACTTGGGGGCTAATGGGCGATTGAAGTACTAGAGAAAGGGAATATTCAGACAAGTCCCAGGCACATAAACCGAATTATGCCCCTGGCACTTGGGGGGCTAATGTAAGATCATTTGCTCAAGTTATAAGTACCGGTTCACCTTCTAAATAAAGCTAAACCGGAACTTGGGGGCTACTATGATATAGACAGAAGCATGCCAAAAGCAAACATCAAAAGCAAAGGATTACCTCATACTTGTCCTTCATCAGGTTAACCAAGCCCGCTTCATAATCTCGACTGCTATAAAGCCGGTTCAAGTACCCGGAATAGAGCTCCTGGGCACTCATGTCGGCAAGGCTAGACAGCTCTGTACTCCATTTACCCCTCTCTTGATGCAACTTCTCTGCTTTAGCCGTATGTTTGGCTAGGACAATGGGCTCGGCAGGAGCGGTGTAAGCTGTGTCGGTTACTTGAACTTCAGGAGAAGCAGTCGTTGGTGGTGGGGTTGCAGCGTGAACCGGACTAGCAGGAGCCGGGTTAGTCCGAGGAGAATTGGCCCGGGCAGGACTTGCCGGTTCATGAACGTTCTCAGTATTGGGATTCTCAGGTGCAGTAGTATGATCCATAGGAGCGGTATCTTCAAGCGGCATTGTGGGCTCGCCTTCTGGAGGGACGGTTGTATCCAGATCAACTGCCGGATCATCAGTAGTAGCCTCAGTAGTTGTTTTGTTGGCCTTTGCCCTTTTGCTGGGTTTAGGCTTGCTGAAAAAATTTGGAAAAAGAAGTCAGAACTGTAAAGCAAAGTGCAATCATAAACCGGATAAATTTAAAAGACTTACCCTGGGACAGTTTTCAGGGGTGGGAGTTGTGTGGCAGTTGATTCGCCGGAAGAAGATAAAGGAGTATCCTGATAATTGGGGTCAGACGGTTTAAGTGGTTTGCGTATAAGCCCGGCCTTGGGGTGAAGAAGAGTTGGAGAGAGTATAACCTCAGAGCAGCGCCTCCGAGCCGGAGTAAGAGAAATTCCAGATGATTCAACTGCAAGGCCACTATGGCGGGTAGTCCGGCGAAGGGCTTCATGTTGCTGTTTCTTCAAAAGAAAATTGGGGTCCAGTTGAGCATAAGGGTGAGAAAACTGATACTTCCGGACTGTCCGACGAATTTTTGGTGGAGGTGGTTCTGAATCTGAAGAAAGAATAGTTACCTCAATTTCTGCCGGTTTGTCCCCTTCAGCCAACTCCTGCGAAAAGTTACCGTTAAACACAAATATGGATAAAAGTAGATAAGTCATAGCCGGGTTAATTCATACCTCAGAGTCTGGATCATCATCTTCAGCATGTGAACCAGAACCAGCAGTTGCCTTCTTCTTCTTGATAGCAAGAGCCTTCCGGCGTGGCAGTTTTCCGGCCTTTTCCTGAGGTTTCCTCTTCCAAAAAGGATCATCAGCCTGTTTAAAAGGTGAAAAGTAATTGAAAGAACGGTTTAAAGGAACGGATTACAAACATACGAAGGAAAGCAAGACTTACTGCAGGCAGCTTGTTTTTCTTGTAATATGGAGCCAATCCAGATTGGCTACATTCTTCTAAGGTGACATTTAACATCTTCTTAGCAGATTCAGTGACTTCCGATTCAGAAAGTTTGTCCTTGGAGAAACGTTGAGGATCATCCAATTTACCAGAATATTTATACATTAAGCTGGGGCGCGGGCTCAGAGGAAGGATACTCCAAGAAAGCCAGCAGCGCATAAAATCTACTCCGGTTAAGCCATTGGCCATAAAATCCTTTAGCCTGGCGAGTTGAGAAGCAAACCGGGGCCGCTCTGAGGAGCTGAGGCGCTGCGGCAAAGGGTGATCCTCCGGAAGACGGTGCTCGCGATAACCCGGCAATGGGTTTTCCCCTTCAGGTGGAAGAAGTCCTAGAACAGGTCGACAGACGGTTCTTCTTGCAAATACACCTCAGAGAACACTTGAAAATCGCAGATATTGGAAACAGAGTTGGGACCTATGTCCTGAGGATGAAGCTGGAAAGCGGCAAGCACATCCCGGAAAAACTTTGAACCGGGAGGAGTAAAGCCTCGAGCAATGTGGTCGAAGAAGACAATAACTTCTCCCTCTTTGGGAGTAGGAGGGCATTCATCTCCTGGGGCCCGCCATTTTAAAACGGATTGAGGGCCTAAAGTGCCGACTGCAGCAACATTGGCTAAATCTTCTTCCGTAACAACGGAAGGAACCCAGTTACAAGAGACAAACTGTTTTGCCATAGCAACAGAAGAACAAGTGCTGAAAGGGTAAAGTATAAATCCGGATTATTCAAGTATAGTGGCATAAACCGGAAGATATATACAAAGATCACGCAACGGTTTAAACAAGGGACTAATGATATGGCTAACCCGGCAATAAACAGGAAACTGTATTACTACCGGTTCATGACAACAAAAGAGAAAGAGCTAAACCGTCGCGTTCGTCATTAAATTTTTACAGAAGCAGCATATGACTATTTAAACCGAAGAATACTTTACAGATCTACAAAGGTGAAGAAACAAGTTTCCGCAGACAGCTAAAGTAAAACAGATCTGAGCACCCAGGAAAAGGAAAAGTAAATACAAGACTAGTACATGAAGAACTGCAAGAATCTTATACAAAGCAGATGAATTTAAAGGACGAGATCTAAAGTGTGCAGCAGCGGAACAGAGGAAAATTTTAAGGGCAAGATTTAAAGGCTGAAATTACAGCGAACTTGGCGCCTACGACGAAGAGACGAAGGTATCCCTGAGGTTTAATGGCGGAGATGCGAGGAAGAACCCTAGAGCTATAGATATACAACGAGGAAGATGAAGTACCTAGAACAGCAAGAAGCGGCGGCGGAGTTTCTCTGGTCGCACTCAGGTTGATGCAGCGGCCGGCGAAGACTTGAGCTCGACGGATGACGGCGAAGACTTGAGCTCGACGGACGATGACGGAGTCTTGAGCTCGGGCGACGGAGGAAGAAGAACAAACGGAAGGAGATAAAGAACAGAGGCAGCATTATTTATAGAAGGGCAGAGTTGAAACGACAGGCGCGAGATTTGAGGAGGCAGAAGATTGGATAAATATCCTCTGTCGCCTCGATTCTTGGGATGGCCTTTAAACAAAGCCGATAGACAGCTGGGTGCGTTAAATGCGGAAGTGATGTCATGGTCAAATTAAGTGATTTTCAAGGATGACGTCAGGGCCGGTTTACAAAAATGAGAAGACACAAGAAGGAAGATTATGCAAGACTGGGAAGATTGATGTGAACAAGTTCAAATCATTCTGGGGCCTAATGTCAGGGATATTACTAGCAGGTATGAACCGACTAGTGTGAACCGGATTACGGTAATATATTAGTATCATTGTAATACTTAGTGAAGGCTACGGCCCATGAGATATTAGGGCCCGTGTATAGAGTTACGGTTTGTAAACCGTCTGATCATGTAACTTGAGAGATAAGGAAGAAAGAGCAGAGACCGAGGCGGACACGAGTATGAACCGGCCTCAGGACTCTGTAAACCGGACCAGGCGTCGCCTCTATATAAAGGGACGACCCGGCGATGGTTCAGGGACAAGCAAGAAACAACCCGTCGAGACACAGGCAAGCGATCCGCTCCCTGTTCATCGACGCCCAAGCAATACCAAACCAAACTAGACGTATGCTTTTACCTTCATCGAAGGGGCCGAACTAGTATAAACCCTCTGTGTCCTTTGTGTGCTTTTAACCCCTTCAATCTAACCCGTGCGATGGTTCCATTATCAAGTCTGTTAAACCGGACATCTGCCGTGTTAATTCCACGACAGTTATCGTACCACTCTGGTACGGTACGTGTTCTGGTTGACCTTTGATATTTGGTAGTAACTTCATCTGAAGTTCCATTATTACTATCATTAGCTTATTCTCTGGTTGGTGTAGGCATCATGGGAACAGTTTTCTCTGATGATCTACTTTCCAATTCGAGAGAAGGTACAATTACCTCATCAAGTTCTACTTTCCTCCCACTCACTTCTTTCGAGAGAAACTCCTTCTCTAGAAAGGATCCATTCTTAGCAACAAAAGTCTTGCCTTCGGATATGTGGTAGAAGGTGTACCCAACAGTTTCTTTTGGGTATCCTATGAAGACACACTTCTCCGATTTGGGTTCGAGCTTATCAGGCTGTAGCTTTTTCACATAAGCATCGCAACCCCAAACTTTAAGAAACGATAGCTTTGGTTTCTTGCCAAACCATAGTTCACATGGTGCCGTCTCAATGGATATGGGCGGTGCCCTATTTAACATGAATGCAGCTCTCTCTAATGCATAACCCCAAAATGATATAGGTAAATTGATAAGAGACATCATAGAACGCACCATATCCAATAGAGTACGGTTACGCATTCGGACACACCAGTACGCTGTGGTGTTCCAGGTGGCGTGACCAGTGAAACTATTCCACATTGTTTCAAATGAAGACCAAACTCGTAACTCAAATATTCACCTCCGCGATCGAATCGTAGAAACTTTATTTTCTTGTTACGATGATTCTCTACTTCACTCTAAAATTCTTTGAACTTTTCAAATGTTTCAGACTTGTGTTTCATCAAGTAGATATATCATACCAACTTAAATCATCTATGAAGGTGAGAAAATAACGATACCCACCGCATGCTTCAACACTCATTGGACCGCATACATCGGTATGTATTATTTCCAATAAGTCATTAGCTCGCTCCATTGTTTTGGAGAACGGAGTTTTAGTCATCTTGCCCATGAGGCATGGTTCGCAAGTATCAAATGATTCATAATCAAGTGATTCCAGAAGGCCATCAGCATGGAGTTTCTTCATGTGGTTTACACCAATATGACCTAAACAACAGTGCCACAAGTATGTTGCAATATTATTATCAACTTTGCATGTTTTGGCATCAATATTATGAATATGTGTATCACTATGATCGAGATTCAATCAACCATTTACATTGGGTGTATGACCATAGAAGGTTTTATTCATGTAAACAGAACAACAATTATTCTCTGACTTAAATGAATAACCGTATTGCAATAAACACGATCTAATCTTGTTCATGCTCAATGCAAACACAAAATAAGATTTATTTAGGTTCAACACTAATCCCGAAAGTAGAGGGAGTGTGCGATGATGATCATATCAATCTTGGAACCACTTCCAACACACATTGTCACCTCGCCCTTAACTAGTCTCCGTTTATTCTACAACTCCTGTTTTGAGTTACTAATCTTAGCAACTGAACCGGTATCAAATACCCAGGGGCTACTACGAGTACTAGTAAGGTACACATCAATAACATGTATATCAAATATACCTTTGTTCACTTTTCCATCCTTCTTATCCGCCAAATATTTGGGGCAGTTCTGCTTCGAGTGACCATTACCCTTGCAGTAGAAGCACAAAGTCTCGGGCTTGGGTCTAGCTTTGGGCTTCTTCATGGGAGCAACAACTTGCTTGCCGTTCTTCTTGAAGTTCCCTTTCTTTCCCTTGCCCTTTTCTTGGAACTAGTGGTCTTATATACCATCAACACTTGATGTTCTTTCTTGATTTCTACCTCCACCGATTCCAACATCGCGAAGAGCTTTGGGAATCACTTTTGTCAACCCTTGCATATTTATAGTTAATCACGAAGCTCTAGTATCTTGGTGATATTGACTGGAGAAATCTATCAAACACTATCTTATCTAGTAGATTAACTCCCACTTGATTCAAGCGATTGTAATACCAAGACATTCAGCGCACATGCTCACTGGATGAGCTATTCTCCTCCGTCTTGTAGGAAAATTACTTGTCAGAGGTCTCATACCTCTCAACACGTGCATTAGCCTAAAATACAAATTTCTTCTCTTGGAACATCTCATATGTTCTATGGTCTTCAAAACATCTTTTGATCCTCGATTCTAAGCTGTAAAGCATGGCGCACTAAATTATTAAGTAGTTATCACATCGAGGTTGCCAAACATTCATAACATGTGCATTAGCTTCTGCAACATGTCTGTCACCTAGCGGTGCATCAAGGACATAATTCTTCTATGCAGCGATGAGGATAATCCTCAGATCACGGACCTAGTCTGCATCATTGCTACCAACATCTTTCAACTTAGATTTCTCTAGGAACATATCAAAAACAAGGGATCTATATCGCGAGCTATTACTCTACAACATAATGTGTAAAACATTTTGACTAAGTTCATGATAAATTTAAGTTCAAATAATCAAATTACTAAAGAAATCCCACTTAAATAATCATCCCTTAAGTTATCTAAGTGATACATTATCCAAATAGACTAACCCATGTACGATCATCACGTGAGATGGGGTAGTCATCAATGGTGAACATCTCTATGTTGATCATATCTACTATATGACTCATGTTCGACCTTTTGGTCTCTAGTGTTCCGAGACCATGTCTGTACATGCTAGGCTCATCAAGTTTAACCCAAGTATTGCGCGTGTGTAAATCTGGCTTACACCCATTGTATGTGAACTTAGAGTCTATCACACCCGATCATCATGTGGTGTCTCGAAATTACAAACTGTAGCAACAGTTGATACTAAGGGATAACACTTTTATCTTGAAATTAAGAGAAGGGATCATCTCATAATGCTACCGTCGTTCTAAGCAAAATAAGATGCATAAAGGATAAACATCACATGCAATAAAAAAATATGTGACATGATATGGCCATCATCATCTTGTGCTTTTGATCGCCATCTCCAAAGCATCGTCATGATCTCCATCATCACCGGCTAGACACCTTGATCTCCATCATTGCGTCTTGGTCATCTCACCAACTATCGCTTCTACAAGTATTGCTAACACATAGCGATAAAGTAAAGCAATTACATGACGCTTGCATTTCATAGAAGAATTAAGAGACAATCAGAAGGCTCCTGCCAGTTGTCGATATTACAAAACATGATCATCTGATACAACAATGCATAACTTATCACATCTTGACCATACCACATCACAACATGCCCTAGAAAAACAAGTTAGATGTCCTCTACTTTGTTGTTGCATGTTTTATGTGGCTGTTACGGGCTTCTAGCAAGAACCGTTCTTACCTACAGCAAAAACCACAACGGTGATTTATAAAGTATGTTGTTTTAACCTTCTTCAAGTACCGGCCATAGTCAAATTTGATTCAACTAAAGTAGGAAAAAACAGACACCCGCAAGCAACCTTTATGCAAAACAAGTTGCATGTCTCTTGATGGAACCGGTCTCATATACGTGGACATGTAAGGTTGGCCCGGGCCGCTTCATCTTACAATACCGTCGAATCAAAATAAGACGTTGGTGGTAAGAAGTATGACCATCACCGCCCGCAACTCTTTGTGTTCTTCTCGTGCATATCATCTACGCATAGACCTGGCTCATGATGCCACTATTATTTGTTGGCAAATAATGCAGGCCTCACTGACTTCCTCCACGACCAGCGTGAACAGTATCTCTTACTCACTAATATTTTCACGCAAAATTTTCATTTTCATGCTAAGAAAACACCACCTACAGTGGAGTTTCGTTTATACGATGAGGTTAAGGAAATATCTTTCTTTGAGTTTTGTGAAATATGCAAGATACCCTTTGAAGGTAGACTTGATGAATGATACGTCTCCAACTTATCTATAATTTTTTATTGTTCCATGCTATTATTTATGAAGTCTAGGATGTTTAATGGGCTTTATCATTCAGTTTTATATCATTTTTGGGACTAACCTACTAACCCAAAGGCCCAGTCCAGATTGCTGTTTTTGCCTGTTTCAGGGTTTTGCAGAAAATGAATATCAAACGGAGTCTAAACGGAATGAAACCTTCGCGAGAGTTATTTTTGGAGAAAATCACGCACGCGGAGCTTGAGAACCATGTCAGGGGATCAAGGGCTGGCCCACGAGGGTGGGGGGCGCGCCCCCTGCCTCGTGTCCCCCTCGAGCGTCCCCCGGTGCCCTCCTTCTTCCTATATAAGTCTACGTACCCCAGAAACTCCGTGAACAGAGAGAAACCACTTATTCCACCGCCGTACCTTCTGTTCCCGTGAAGATCCCATCTTGGAGCCTATTCCGGAGCTCCACCGGAGGGGGATCCATCACGGAGTTCTTTATCATCATCATCATCGCCCTCACCATGAGTTGTGAGTAGTTTACCACAGACCTTCGGGTCCATAGCTAGTATCTAGATGGCTTCTTCTCTCTCTGGATCTCAATACAAAGTTCTCCTCGGTCTTCGAGGAGATCTATTCGATGTAATCTCTTTTTGTGGTGTGTTTGTCGAGATCCGATGAATTGTGAGTTTATGATCAAGGTTATCTATGAAAGATATTTGGTTCTTCTCTGAACTTTTTACGTGTGCTCATAATATCCTTTCAAGTCTCTTCGAATTATTGGTTTGGTTTGGCCTACTAGATCTATAGTTCTTGCAATGGGAGAAGTGCTTGGTTTTGGGTACAATCTTGAAGTGTCCTTTCCCAATGACAGTAGGGGCAGCAGGGCACGTATTGTATTGCTGCCATCGAGGATAAAAAGATGGGGTTTATATCATATTGCTTGAGTTTATCCCTCTACATCATGTCATCTTGCTTAAGGCGTTACTCTGTTCTTATGAACTCAATACACTAGATGCATGCTGGATAGCGGTCGATGTGTGGAGTAATAGTAGTAGATGCAGAATCGTTTCGGTCTACTTGTCTCGGACGTGATGCCTATATACAATGATCATGCCTAGATAGTCTCATAATTATTCACGTTTCTATCAATTGCTCGACAGTAATTTGTTTACCCGCCGTAGAATATCGTTATCATGAGAGAAGCCACTAGAGAAAACTATGGCCCCGGGGTCTTTTCTCAACATATCAATCTACATCTACTTTACTTTTATCGCTTTTATTTGCTGTTCTTATGAACTAAAAATATCAAAAATATAAACTATCATCTCTATCAAATCTCACTTTCGTAAGTGATCGTAAAGGGATTGACAACCCCTTATCGCGTTGGCTGCAAAGTTCTTTTTTGTTTGTGCAGGTGCGAGGGACTCGCGCGTGGTCTCCTACTGGATTGATACCTTGGTTCTCAAAAACTGAGGGAAATACTTACACTACTATGTTGCATCTCCCTTTCCTCTTCGAGGGAATACAACGCAAGCTCAAGAAGTAGCAAGAAGAATTTCTGGCGCCGTTGCCAGGGAGGCTTACGCAAAAGTCATATACCAAGTACCTATCACAAACCCTTATCCTTCGCATTACATTTATTTGCCTCTCATTTTTCTCTCCCCCAATTCACCCTTGCCGTTTTATTTGCCCTTCTTCCGCCGTGTGTTTATCGTTCGCTTGCCTCTTGTTTGCTTGTGTGTGTTGGATTGCTTGCTTGTCACTATGGCTTGGAACAATACCAAATTGTGTGACTTCTCCAATACCAACAACAATGATTTTATTAGCACTCCGATCACTCCTATTACCGACGCTGAATCTTGTGAGATCAATGTTGCTTTGCTGAATCTTGTCATGAAAGATCAATTCTCCAGCCTTCCTAGTGAAGATGCCGCTACCCATCTAAACAACTTTGTTGATTTGTGTGATATGCAAAAGAAAAGGGATACGGATAACGATATTGTTAAATTGAAGTTATTTCCATTTTCACTTAGAGATCGTGCTAAAACTTGTTTTTCCTCTTTGCCTAGAAATAGTATTGATTCATGGAATAAGTGCAAAGATGCTTTTATCTCTAAGTATTTCCCTCCTGCTAAGATCATCTCTCTTAGAAACGATATTATGAATTTTAAGCAACTAGATCATGAGCATGTTGCACAAGCTTGGGAGAGAATGAAATTGATGATACGTAATTGCCCTACACATGGTTTGAATCTATGGATGATTATTCAGAAGTTTTATGCTGGCTTGAATTTTGCTTCTAGAAATCTTTTAGATTCGGCTACCGGAGGCACTTTCATGGAAACTACCTTAGGAGAAGCTACCAAACTCCTAGATAATATTATAGTTAATTATTCTCAATGGCACACCGAAAGATCTACTAGTAAAAAGGTGCATGCTATCGAAGAAATTAGTGTTTTGAGTGGAAAGATGGATGAACTTATGAAATTATTTGCTGCTAAGAGTGCTTCTTCTGATCCTAATGATATGCCTTTGTCCACTTTGATTGAGAGTAAGAATGAATCTTTGGATGTGAATTTTGTTGGTAGGAATAATTTTGGTAACAATGCTTATAGAGGTAATTTTAATCCTAGGCCTTTTCCTAGTAATTCCTCTAATAATTATGGTAATTCCTACAACAACTCTTATGGAAAGATGCCTTCTGAATTTGAAACTAGTGTTAAGGAGTTTATGATCTGGCAAAAGAATTTTAATGCTTTGCTTGAAGAGAAATTGCTTAAGGTTGATGAATTGGCTAGAAGTGTGGATAGAATTACTCTTGATGTTGATTCTTTGAAACTTAGATCTATCCCACCTAAGTATGATATCAATGAGTCTCTCAAAGCCATGAGAATTTCCATTGATGAATGCAAAGAAAGAACCGCTAGAATGCGTGCTAAAAGAGAGGATTATATTAAATCGTGTTCTTCTAGTTATCATGAAAATAAAGATGAAGATCTGAAAGTTATTGATGTGTCTCCTATTAGATCCTTGTTTTCTAGTATAAATCTTGATGAAGATAGGATTGGAGATGATTCTGCTTTAAGGTGTCCCAATGATTCAGAGTTTTTTGATCTTGATGCCAAAATTGCTAAAAGTGGGAGTGAAGAGATTAAAACTTTTCATAGTGATGAACCCACTATTTTGGATTTCAAGGGATTAAATTATGACAATTGCTCTTTGATTGATTGTATTTCCTTGTTGCAATCCGTGCTAAATTCTCCACATGCTTATAGTCAAAATAAAGCTTTCACCAAACACATAGTTGATGCTTTGATGCAATCTTATGAAGAAAAACTTGAGTTAGAAGTTTCTATCCCTAGAAAGCTTTATGATGAATGGTAACCTACTATCAAAATAAAAATAAAAGATCATGAATGCTATGCTTTGTGTGATTTGGGTGCTAGTGTCTCCATTATCCCAAAAACTTTGTGTGATTTGCTAGGGTTCCATGAGCTTGATGATTGTTCTTTAAATTTGCATCTTGCGGATTCCACTATTAAGAAACCTATGGGAAGAATTAATGATGTTCTTATTGTTGCCAATAGGAATTATGTGCCCGTAGATTTCATTGTTCTTGATATAGATTGCAATCCTTCATGTCCTATTATTCTTGGTAGACCTTTCCTTAGAACGATTGGTGCAATTATTGATATGAAGGAAGGAAATATTAGATTCCAATTTACGTTAAGGAAAGGCATGGAACACTTTCCTAGAAAGAAAATCAAATTACCATATGAATCGATCATGAGAGCCACTTATGGATTGCCTTCCAAAGATGGCAATACCTAGTTTTATCTTGTATCGTGCCTAGCTAGGGGCGTAAAACGATAGCGCTTGTTGGGAGGCAAACCAACTTTATGTTTTTTGTATTTTTTGCTGCTAGGGAATTAATATTGAATCTAGCCTCTGATTAGATGTGGTTTCATGTTTTGTTTACCGTTTGTGCCAAGTAGAACCTTTGGGAAGACTTGTGTGAAGTTTATGTGATCTTGCTGTGAAAAACAAAATCGTTAGCGCTCGCTCAAGTAGTCATAAGATTTTACTGGAGCGTGATTTTTAGTTGATTCCTTTTGCAGATGATTTGTAGACAAATTCCGCAAATTTACCAATTTAGTTTGAATTTTTTGGAGTTCCATAAGTAGGCGAAACCTGCAGATTACTACAGACTGTTCTGCTTTTTGACAAATTCTGTTTTTTGTGTGTTGTTTGCTTATTCCGATGCATCTATTAGTAGTATTGGAGGATATGAACCATAGAGAAGTTGGAATACAGTAGGTTTAACACAAATATAAACAAAGAATGAATTCATTGCTGCACTTTTGAGTTGTGGTTTGCTTTCTTATACTAACGGAGCTCACGATAATTTTGTCTATGTTTTGTGTTGTGAAGTTTTCAAGTTTTGAGTATTGCTTTGATGGACTATGGAACAAGGAGTATCAAAGGCCTAAGCTTGGGGATGCCCATGGCACCCCAAGTAAATTCAAGATAATCAAAAGCCTAAGCTTGGGGATGCCCCAGGAAGGCATCCCCTCTTTCGTCTTCATCCATCGGTAACTATACTTGGAGCTATATTTTTATTCGCAACATGATATGTGTTTTGCTTGGAGCGTCTTGTATAATTTGAGTCTTTGCTTGTTAGTTTGCCACAATCATCCTTTTTGGACACACCTATTTGAGAGAGTTAAATATGGCCTAGGAATTGTTAGAACACTCTATGTGCTTCACTTATATCTTTTGAGTTGAATAGTTTTTGCTCTAGTGCTTCACTTATATCTTTTAGAGCACGGTGGTGGTAATATTTTGTAGAAATTGTTGAACTCTCATGCTTCACTTATATCCTTTTGATAGTCTATTAAAACAGCATGGTAATGTGTTTAGGCTAAAGAAACTAGTCTTCACATGATAGACATCCAATGTCAATGTAGTAAAAAATTCACACTAAGTGTATTGAATATGATGAGATGTTGGATGCTTGATAATTGTTTTGAGACATGAGGATAGTGATATTAGAGTCATGCTAGTGGAGTTATTATGAAATTGAGAAATACTTGTGTTAAGGTTAGTGATTCCCGTATCATGCACGTATGGTGAACCGCAATGTGACAAAGTTAGAGCATGATGTATTTGTAGAGTGCCAACATTTGTGTGGATGTCGGGGGCGCGCGATGGTTAACTCCTACCAACCTCCCCCCTAGGAGCATGCGTTGATTGCTTTGTTTTGATGACGCGTAGATTTTTGCAATAAGTATATGAGTTCTTATGACTAATGTTGAGTCCATGGATTATACGCACTCTCACCCTTCCACCATTGCTAGCCTCTCTTGTACCGCGCAACTTTTGCCGGTACCATAAACCCACTATATATCCTTCCTCAAAACAGCCACCATATTGTTCATCAAAACAGCCACCATACCTACCTATCATGGCATTTCCATAGCCATTCCGAGATATATTGCCATGCAACTTTCCACCGTTCCGTTCATATGACACGCATCATATTGTCATATTGCCATTGCATGATCATGTAGTTGACATCGTATTTGTGTCAAGGCCACCATGCATAATTTTTATACATGTCACTCTTGTTTCATTGCACATACCGGTACACCGCCGGAGGCATTCATATAGAGTCATACTTTGTTGTTGTAGTATCGAGTTGTAATGAAAGTGTGGTGATCATCATTATTAGAGCATTGTCCCATGGGAGGAAAGGCTAAATCTATAAAGCCCCTCCGCAAAAAATAAAATAAAAAAAGGAAAGGCCAAAGAAAAAAAGAGGCCCAAAAAAAGAAAAAAAGAAAAAAAAAGAAAAAAAAAGGGACAATTGCTACTATCTTTTTCCACACATGTGCTTCAAAGTAGCACCATGTTCTTCATTGTAGAGAGTCTCATGTTTAGTCACTTTCATATACTATTGGGAATTTTCATTATAGAACTTGGCTCGTATATTCCAAAGGTGGGCTTCCTCAAATGCCCTAGGTCTTCGTCAGCAAGCAAGTTGGATGCACACCCACTAGTTCCTTTTGTTGAGCTTTCATTCATATTTAGCTCTAGTGCATCCATTGCATGGCAATCCCTACTCACTCACATTGATATCTATTGATGGGCATCTCCTTAGCCCGTTGATATGCCTAGTTGATGTGAGACTGTCTCCCTCCTTTTTGTCTTCTCCACAACCACCTCTATTCCACCCATAGTGCTATGTCCATGGCTCACGCTCATGTATTGCATGAAAGTTGAAAGGTTTGAAAAGATAGAGTACGAAAACAAGTGCTTGGCTGAAATCGGGGTTGTGCATGATATGAATATTTTTGTGTGATAACGAGGGAGCATAGCCAACACTATATGATTTTGTAGGGATAACTTTCTTTAGCCATAGTATTTTGAGAAGACATGATTGCTTTGTTAGTATGCTTGAAGTATTGTTATTTCTTATGCCAATATATACTTTTATCTTGAATCTTTCAGATCTGAACATTCATGCCACAATTAAGAGAATTACATTGAAAAACTATATTGGTTAGCATTCCACATCAAAAATTCTTTCTTTATCATTTACCTACTCGAGGACGAGCAGGAATTAAGCTAGGGGATGCTTGATACGTCTCCAACGTATCTATAATTTTTTATTGTTCCATGCTATTATTTATGAAGTCTTGGATGTTTAATGGGCTTTATCATTCACTTTTATATCATTTTTGGGACTAACCTACTAACCCAAAGGCCAAGTCCAGATTGCTGTTTTTGCCAGTTTCAGGGTTTTGCAGAAAAAGAATATCAAATGGAGTCCAAAGGAATGAAACCTTCACGAGAGATATTTTTGGAGAAAATCAGGCACGCGGAGCTTGAGAACCACGTCACGGGATCGAGGGCTGGCCCACGAGGGTGGGGGCGCGCCCCCTGCCTCGTGGCCCCCTCGAGCGTTCCCCGGTGCCCTCCTTCTTCCTATATAAGTCTACGTACCCCAAAAACTCCATGAACAGAGAGAAAACCCTAATTCCACCGTCGTACCTTCTGTTCTTGTGAAGATACCATCTCGGAACCTGTTCCAGAGCTCCACCGGAGGGGGATCCATCACGAAGTTCTTCTTCATCATCATCATCGCCCTCACCATGAGTTGTGAGTAGTTTACCACAGACCTTTGGGTCCATAGCTAGTATCTAGATGGCTTCTTCTCTCTCTCTGGATCTCAATACGAAGTTCTCCTCGGTCTTCGAGGAGATCTATTCGATGTAATCTCTTTTTGCGGTGTGTTTGTCGAGATCCGATGAATTGTGAGTTTATGATCAAGGTTGTCTATGAAAGATATTTGGTTCTTCTCTCAACTTTTTATGTGTGCTCATAATATTCTTGCAAGTCTCTTCGAATTATTGGTTTGGTTTGGCCTACTAGATCTATAGTTCTTGCAATGGGAGAAGTGCTTGGCTTTGGGTTCAATCTTGCAGTGTCCTTTCCCAGTGACGGTAGGGGCAGCAAGGCACGTATTGTATTGTTGCCATTGAGGGTAAAATATGGGGTTTATATCATATTGCTTGAGTTCATCCCTCTACATCATGTCATCTTGCTTAAGGTGTTACTCTGTTCTTATGAACTCAATACACTAGATGCATGCTGGGTAGTGGTCGATGTGTGGTTAATAGTAGTAGATGCAGAATCGTTTTGGTCTACTTGTCTCGGACGTGATGCCTATATACAATGATCATGCCTAGATAGTCTCATAATTATTTGCTTTTCTATCAATTGCTCGACAGTAATTTGTTTACCGGCCGCAGAATATCGCTATCATGGGAGAAGCCATTAGAGAAAACTATGGCCCCCGGGTCTATTCTCAACATATCAATCTACATCTACTTTACTTTTATCGTTTTTATTTGATGTTCTTATAAACTAAAAATACCAAAAATATAAACTATCATCTCTATCAGATCACACTTTCGTAAGTGACCGTAAAGGGATTGACAACCCCTTATCTCGTTGCCTGCGAAGTTCTTATTTGTTTATGCAGGTGCGAGGGACTCGTGCGTGGTCTCCTACTGGATTGATACGTTGGTTCTGAAAAACTGAGGGAAATACTTACGCTATTGTGCTGCATCTCCCTTTCCTCTTCGAGGGAATACAACGGAAGCTCAAGAAGTAGCAATGAACCATGTCGTGAAGACGTTGAAGGGTTTATTGACACGATAGCTGTAGGGGAAACTAGACAAGTCTCGGGGTAAGAATTACTAGTATACATTTCCCTGTTTTGCGCTACTTTGTTTTATTTTCTAGTAGATGTTTAATTGGTCGCGGGAACAGTGGGAATCTTAGTGCCCCTGATATTGTCATCTTACGCCATGCTTTGTTTCAAGACACAACTTTTAGCTTGGGTGCCGTTGTTGGTAAATGACTGAGTTTGAACCACTCAAAGGGGCCCGTCTTTGGAGGCATCTTTGCTTCTCGCCTTGCTGAACATTTTAGAATACCTATTATGCATCATGAGAAGGAAGAAAAATTGCTTGCCCCTGTTTATCTAGATTACAAGAGTATGATAGCACATGATTTTATTGTTAAAGACAAGGATAGGTTGCTTAATTATAAATTAAGGTTTGATGAAAAATATTGTGAGATTGTTACCTTGCCTGCACCATCTCTGTTTCATCTTTCTACAAGCATATACCTTATTACATCAGATGCTTTCTACAAGCACCAGAGCCAGGCACGAGCTTCAGAGCCTGAGCCAGAGCCATCAGTCGATCCTTATCGTCAGACTGTTTATGGGTGCGATCTGGATGAGCTTGCTAACCAGTGGCACCCAGAGGACACATCTCAGTACACTGGAGGGAGTAGTTTTGATCCGTGGCCATAGACCAACCTAGGCTAAAAAGCATAAGCTTGGGGGAGTACGTGTTTCTCACTGACTTTACATTCATGCTCACACACTTATTCTAGTTGTCGGTGCACACACTCTTTCATTCTACCATCCATGCTTAGTTTCAATTCTTTTTCTTAGTCTTTTTCTCGTGTGCTAGAAAAAAACCTTAAGAAAAACAAAAAATATATTAATTGTAGCTTCTAGCTAGTTTACTTTCCTTGTAGTAGTAATTAAAAGAAAACCCAAAAAGATTTCCCGTTCTTCTTTTGCTTGTTGGGAGCTTTCCCGTGTAAATAGTTTCTTTTCTTTTCTTTGGGGGTCAAGAGTAGAAGACCATGATTAAAATGCTTAGTGGCTCTCATATGCTTTATTGTTGATTTAACCTCGAGCCATATTACTTTGTCTTCTCTCTTGTATTAAATGCTCACTGATTCCACCTTAGTCCAATGCACATGCACTATTATTATTATCCACACCGTTCGGTCGTGCGTGTGAAAGGCAATAGGGATGATATATGATAAACTAATTGAGATGAGAAAAGCTGGTATGGACGCGACCTCTCTTGTTTTTGTAAATATGATAGTTCATCGTTCCTGATTCAGCTTATTATGAATGAAACATGCTTGCAATGACAATTAGAGATCATAGCTGCTTATGCCATGCTTAATTAGATGAGTTTATAATGGTCTATCTTGCGTGCCAACATGATATTAAAATGGTTGTGATGTGGTATGATAGGGTGGTATCCTCCTTTGAACGATTCAAGTTGTCTAACTTGGCACATGTTCACGCATGAAACAAATCAACATAGCCTCCACGATATTTATGTTCATGGTGATTTATATCCTACTCATGCTTGCATTCATTGCTGATTAATTTTAATGCATGTTCATGACCGTTGTCGCTCTCTAGCTGGTCGCTTCCCAGTCTCTTTCTAGCCTTCACCTGTACTAAGCGGGAATACTGCTTGTGCATCCACTTCCATAAACCCCAAAGTTATTCCAATGAGTCCACCATACCTTCCTATATGCGGTATTTACCTGCCGTTCCAAGTAAATATGTATGTGCCAAACTCTAAACCTTCAAATGAAATTATGTTTTGTATGCTCGAATAGCTCATGTATCAACTAGGGTTGTCTATATCTTCCATGCTAGGTGGGTTATTCTCACGATGAGTGGACTCCGCTCATCATTCATGAGAAAATGGCTGGTAACCGGGATGCCCAGTCACATGCTCAAAATCATAATAATTAAACAAAACTCCCCCAGGGCTGTTGCTGGTTTGGACGGTACCCGTTGTTTCGGACCAGCCGTGGAGTGTGCTTGTTGGTGGTTGGGGGAGTATAAATTTTACCGTTCTGTTTGGGAACCGCCTATAATGTGCGTAGCATGGAAGATGTCGAGATTCTTGGTTATTATGTTGACAATGAAAGTATACCGCTCAAAATGTTATTCAACTCTATTTAAAATCGAGCTCTGGCACCTCTCCAAATCCCTGCTTCCCTCTGCAAAGGGCCTATGTATTTATTTTTATGCTGAATCATCATCCTCTTATAAAAGAGCACCAGTAGGAGAGAACCTCTGTCATTTGCATGCATTACTATTAATTTGCATTGAGTATGATCATGACTGGATCTGTTTTACCATGAATTACAATGTCTAGTCAGTCCTTGATCTTTAAAGGTGCTATGCATTTATGTTTTGCGGTCTCAGAAAGGTCTAGCGAAATACCATCTTGTTATACCATATCATGATTGTTTTGAGAAAGTGTTGTCATCCGAGGTTTATTATTATTGCTCGCTAGTTGATTATGCCATTGATGTGAGTAGACATGAGACCTGAAAGTTATTGTGAATGTGGTTAGTTCATGATCTTTGCTGAAAACCTAAATGTTGGCTTACATATTTACAACAACAAGAGCAAACAGAGTTTGTCAAAGTTTTTCTTTATCACTTTCAGTTTATCAACTGAATTGCTTGAGGACAAGCAAAGGTTTAAGCTTGGGGGAGTTGATACCTCTCCTACGTATCTACTTTTCCAAACACTTTTGCCCTTGTTTTGGACTCTAACTTGCATGATTTGAATGGAACTAACCCGGACTGACGTTGTTTTCAGCAGAATTGCCATGGTGTTGTTTTTGTGCAAAAATAAAAAGTTCTCGGAATGACCTGAAAATCCACGGAGAATTATTTTGGAAAATATAAAAAATATCTGCGGAAAGATCTACGTCAGGGGGCCCACACGCTGTCCATGAGGGTGGGGGCGCGCCTCCTCCCCCTAGGTGCACCCCCTGCCTCGTGGGCCCCCTCACGCTCCACCGACGTATCTCCGGACCCCATATATTCACTTTCGAGGAGAAAAAAATCAGGGAGGAATAATTATCACATTTTACGATACGGAGCCGCCGCCAAGCCCTAATCTCTCTCGGGAGGGATGATCTGGAGTCCGTTCGGGGCTCCGAAGAGTGGAGATCGTCGCCATCGTCATCATCAACCTTCCTCCATCACCAATTTCATGATGCTCACCGCCGTGCGTGAGTAATTCCATCGTAGGCTTGCTGGACGGTGATGGGTTGGATGAGATTTACCATGTAATCGAGTTAGTTTTGTTAGGGTTTGATACCTAGTATCCACTATTTTCTGAGATTGATGTTGCTATGACTTTGCTATGCTTAATGCTTGTCACTAGGGCCTGAGTGCCATGATTTCAGATTTGAACCTATGATAGAGGCAAAGGTGTCCCGTCTTTCGATGAGATGGTGGTTATCGTTTTGGAGGAAGTCGACTTTGACGATCCGACTACGAACGTGCGAGGACGTCGCGCCTTAGCAATCGCTAAACCAACTCCGAGAGGTTGTTGACCACGCCGGAGCACGATCAACCTGACCACGAAGGTCTGTTTCCTGCAGGCAAACGAAGAACAAGCAAGAAACTAAGATTGCAATCTGGATATTGCGAATATAAGAGGAAAGCTTTATTGATCAAGGTGGGGTTCTATGACGCCTTGGTCTGGTCGTTGAACACAAACGAAGTACGCGAAGTTGCAGCTATGGCGAACTTTTAATCTAAACAAAACCCAAAGTCTAAACGACGCCCTAAGGGCTGTATATATGAGGGAAAGAGGGGGGAATTTCGTGGCCCTTGGTGGAGGGGTCCGAAACCAACCCTAACTCTTATTTCCCCACACATACGGACTCTAAAAACAGCCTATACTCAAGTATTTCGAAATTACATGGGCCTGGCCCAATAATAAGGTGACGCAGCACCTAAAATAGCCTCTGTACGAAATTTATGAAGTGGCATCTTGTATATTTCGTCCAAGGCTTCTCGCACTCATTATGGTGGCTTCAAAGTCCTGAAATCATCCATCGTAACTCCATTCTTGTCCCCCTTGCGCATGCCATCATCTCCATGCTTGATCTTGCTCCAATGTTCATCCTTCTTGTCCAAGCTAGGCCCTTCATTTGTAAGCAAGACAAATGTATCCAATTTAGGCAGCATCATATTCTCATGCACATTAGATTCATTACCAAGAAACGAAAGTACCTGGTAATTTAATTGGCGTGCGCGAGCTCTAGTAATTGGTCATGTATATGTGTCAGTTGGAGCTGTGGGTGTAACCTTGTTAGTGATGTCCTCATCATCCTCCCCTTCTTGAATTGAAGTCGTCCTCGACGGAAGCTCATCTTCCTCACCCAAGTAAGGCTTCAAATCTGCAATGTTAAATGTGGGACTAACCCCAAAATCTGCAGGCAGCTCAAGTTTATATGCATTATCATTTATTTTCTCTAACACCTTGAAAGGACCGTCAGCACGTGGCATTAGCTTTGACTTGCGCAAATTAGGAAACCTATCCTTACGCAAATGTAACCAAACAAGATCTCCAGGTGCAAAGACAACACGTTTTCTACCCTTATCTCCAACAAGTTTATATTTAGCATTCATGCGCTCAATATTTTCCTTAGTTAACTCATGCATTTTTAAGATCAATTCAGCACGTTGTTTAGCATCAATATTAACCTTCTCCGAAGATGGAAGAGGCAACAAATCAATAGGTGCACGAGGTAGGAAACCATAGACAATTTCAAAAGTGCACATTTTAGTAGTAGAATGCAACGAACGATTATAAGCAAATTCAATATGAGGCAAGCATTCTTCCCACATTTTCTTATTATTCTTCAAAACAGCCCTAAGCATAGTAGACAAAGTTCTGTTGACTACTTCAGTTTGTCCATCAGTTTGGGGGTGACAAGTAGTACTAAAAAGCAGTTTAGTCCCCAACTTAGCCCATAAACATCTCCAAAAGTGGCTAAGAAATTTAGTATCACGATCTGAAACAATAGTATTTGGCACACCATGCAAGCGAATAATTTCACGAAAGAACAAATCAGCAACATTAGCAGCATCATCGCTTTTATGACATGGTATAAAGTGTGCCATCTTCGAGAACCTATCCACGACAACAAATATGCTATCCCTCCCCTTCTTTGTTCGAGGTAAACCCAAAACAAAGTCCATAGATATATCTTCCCAAGGAACACTAGGGACAGGCAAAGGCATATATAAACCATGAGGATTGAGTCGTGACTTAGCTTTTTGACATGTAGTGCAGCGAGCAACAAAACGCTCAACATCCCGTCGCATCTTTGGCCAAAAGAAATGTGTAGCAAGTACGTCCTCCTTCTTCTTCACGCCAAAGTGTCCCATTAATCCTCCTCCATGCGCCTCCTGCAACAACAAAAGACGAACAGAGCTAGCTGGAATGCATAGCTTGTTAGCTCGAAACACAAATCCATCACTAACGACGAACTTGTTCCATGTTCTCCCTTCTTTACAATTCTGCAATACATCTTTAAATTCAGCATCATGCACATATTGATCTTTGATGGTCTCCAAACCAAATATTTTAAAGTCAAGTTGTGAAAGCATAGTATAACGACGAGACAATGCATCAGCAATAACATTTTCTTTTCCCTTCTTGTGTTTAATAACATAAGGGAAAGTCTCTATGAATTCAACCCATTTAGCATGTCTACGGTTCAGTTTTGCTTGACTTTTAATGTGCTTTAAAGATTCATGATCAGAATGTATAACAAATTCTTTGGGCCATAAATAATGTTGCCATGTCTCCAAAGTCCGAACAAGAGCATATAATTCCTTCAGAAAAGTATGCAACAGGTTTACCATCTTGTAATAACACACCTCCTAACCCAATTCCACTAGCATCACATTCAAGCTCAAAAGTCTTATTAAAATCAGGAAGTTGGAGTAAAGGAGCATGTGTCAACTTATCTTTCAATACCGTGAATGCTTCTTCCTGTGCAGTACCCCAAACAAAAGGCACATCCTTCTTTGTAAGCTCATTGAGAGGTGCAGCAATGGTGCTGAAATCTCTCACAAAACGCCGATAGAATCCAGCGAGGCCAAGGAAACTCCTCACGTGTGTGACCGTTTTGGGCTGCGGCCAACTCTCAATAGCTTCAATCTTGGCTTTATCAACCTCAATTCCCTGTGGAGTAACAACATAGCCAAGAAAAGATACTCGGTCGGTGCAAAAGGTGCACTTTCCAAGGTTACCAAATAAACGTGCATCACGTAGAGCAATAAAAACAGCACGTAAATGTTCCAAATGTTCCTCCAAAGATCTGCTAAAAATCATTATATCATCAAAGTATACTACCACAAATCGTCCAATGAAAGCACGTAAAACTTCATTCATTAATCTCATGAAAGTACTAGGTGCATTAGTTAACCCAAAAGGCATGACTAACCACTCATATAATCCAAACTTAGTTTTAAATGCTGTTTTCCATTCATCTCCCAATTTCATACGAATTTGATGGTATCCACTACGCAAATCAACTTTGGAGAATATTGTAGAGCCACTCAATTCATCAAGCATATCATCTAGCCTAGGAATAGGATGACGATAACGAATAGTAATATTATTAATGGCTCTACAATCAACACACATACGCGATGTACCATCCTTTTTTGGCACTAGAATAATAGGAACAACACAAGGACTAAGGGATTCGTGTATATAACCTTTGTCGAGTAGCTCATGTACTTGACGCATAATCTCCTTCGTCTCTTCTGGATTGGTACGGTATGGTGCGTGGTTGGGTAGCGATGCACCGGGAATTAAGTCAATCTGATGCTCAATCCCTCGAATAGGTGGTAATCCCGGTGGCACGTCTTGTGGAAAGACGTCGGCGAACTCCTGCAAAATGTTAGTGACAGCAGGAGGCAAAGAGGAAGGCACGTCCTCGAATGAAAATAATGCCTCTTTGCATACAACAGCATAGCAAACAGATTTGCTAAAATCTAGCTCATCAATATCAGATTTGGTGGCAAATAAACATGCACTTTTCAATTTAATTTCAGAAGCAACAGTAGATGGTTTATTATTAGGCTTCATTTGTTGCTCAAATTCTTTTGCCACAATCTGATTTTCACTCTTAATTTTCTCATATTTTGATTTATTAGCTCTATTAATATCATCTTTTAAAATGGAATCAGGAGTCATAGGAAGCAAAGTAATATTTTTATCCTTATGAACAAGAGTATACTGATTGTTTCTACCATGGTGTACAGAATTTTTATCAAATTGCCATGGTCTACCAAGTAATAAGGAACATGCTTGCATAGGTACCACATCACAATCAACATAATCAGCATATGTAGAGATACTAAAATGCACACGAACAGTACGTGTTACCTTAACCTTGCCGCTGTTGTTGAACCATTGGATGTAGTAAGGATGTGGATGTGGTCTTGTGGTGAGAGATAGCTTCTCCACCATCTCCATGCTAGCCAAGTTGTTGCAACTCCCTCCATCTATGATCACGCGAACAGAATGTTCCTTCACAACTCCCTTTGTATGGAACAAATTATGCCTCTGATTTTGCTCAGCTTGTGTAACCTGCACACTCAAAACACGTTGAGCAACTAAACATTCATACCTGTCAGCATCTTCAGGAGCCATGTATTGCGTCTCATGATCAGAATCGTCTCCGCCGTGTTCTTCACGTGTAATAAGAGCCAAAGTCTCCTCATCATAGTCACTAGCGGATTCATATCCACCATCCTCAGTAGCAATCATCACACGCTGAGATTTGCAATCTCTCGCAAATGTCCTCTTCCCTTACAACGACGACAAATAATATCACTGGTGTGCCCTGTTGATGCCATGGAAGAAGAAGAACTCTGTGTAGGCCCAATAGGTGTGCTCTTGGCAGATAATGGTGGTTGTGCCTGCTTCCTTGTATCATGGCTGGAGGTAACAGCTGATGGAGGTGTCGGTGCAGTAGAATGTGAGGAAGTAGAGGATGCACGCGGTGTCCATGATGAAGGTCGTCCTGCAGAAAAGTTAGTCCGCGCCAATGCCTGTCGATCCTGCACTTCACGTTCAGCTTTACAAGCAAGATGGAATAAACGAGTGATAGTAGTATAATCCTTATACTCTAGAATGGTCTGAATCTCTCTATTTAATCCACCCATAAAACGTGCAAGCATAGCTTCATTCTCCTCAACAATACCACATCTAATCAGGCCAGTTTGTAATTGCTGATAATATTCTTCTACAGAATTTTTTCCTTGTCTTAAGCGCTGCAGTTTTTGAAGTAATTCACATTGATAATATGGTGGAACCCAACGAGTACACATAGCAGTTTTCAAAGCAGTCCAAGTAGCTGGAATAGGATATAATCTACAATGTTCAGACCACCAAACACATGCAAAACCAGTGAAAGCACAAACAGCAGCAGGAACACGTCTCTCCTCGGGATAGTTTAAACATGTAAAACGTTGTTCAGTTTGTAACTCCCAAGTAAGATATATATCAGGAACATATCTACCCTCAAATGGTGGAATATTCAATTTCAGTTTAGGAAGATGGTCATGTACCTCAGGTGGTGGTGCAGCCCTACCGTTGCGATGATATGCATGAGGACGACCTGGTGGTGGTGGTGCTGGTTGTTGCACGTAGTTCTGATTTTGGTCAACCTCATCCTCGTAATGGTCCTCCACCTCTGCAGTAGCAGCAGGAGCTACAGAAACATCAACAGCAGCACCAGAAGCTTGACCAGTCTCAAGGGGAACGTGATGTGCTCGTCCCACTTGATTCGGAAGGCGCCGTTGTTGTTGTTGTTGTTGTTGTTGAAGAGGTGGGACAGCTGCAGCAGCCGATGGTGGTGGAAAACGCACAAGCAATTCAGCAAACTTGTTATCGAGCTTTGTGTCAAACGTCTTCTCCATGCCATCTATCTTCTCCATGGCCTCGTCAAATCTGTTTAGCACATCTTGCACCTGTTCACTCATCATTTGCTGAAACTTATTATGAAGCTCCTTGTTCGTCAAGTTCTCCCAGTCAGTCTCGTCGACTTGTGATCCTGGCATGGTTAGCAGCAATAGAAACACACAAGAATATGATCCTACAGACTACTAAGAAGTGGTGGGGGTGGCGGGTGTCACAAATCCGACAAGCAAATCTCAAATTCTTACCAGTTCTTACCCAGCAGCAGGCGGTGATCGGCAACCGATGTAGTCAAAACTCTCAAAGCTTGGATAGAGCGATTACCAGGGAGAGTCAAACGCACGATGTAGATGTATGTGGAGCTGGGAAGGCTTATAATATGGTAGCAAAAAGGGTCAGCAATAATCAATTCAGAGATGCAAAGGTGAATAAACGCTCAACGACGGTACTGTGCTGGTCCTAGGCTAGACCGTACTAGAGACGCGAGCCTAGAACACTAACGAAATCACGGCGCTGCACGTAATCAAGGGGAAAGCACACTCAGAATATTATTATTTTTTCGCCTCTTTTTTTTTCTTTTTTTTTTGCGCTGTTTTTTTTTTGCCGAAAATCACTATAATGGCGAGTGTCTCAAAACACTTCCCAAGTCAAACTAAGATGATAGGCACGAAATTTTTTTTTGACGAATTTTTTTTTTCGAAATCAGGGCAGCGACGACGAAAAAGTGCGGGAAAAAATCAGTATGGTGGCACGTGTCTCAAAAGACTCAGAAAAGCCCAAAAGTAGGATAGGGAAAAAATATTTTCACCTGTCGAAATTTTGGCCTAAAAACTGCCCGGGGGTCTCCAGACTTTTTTTTTCTTTTTTCTTTTTTTTTTCCGAGACCTACGCAGGCAAGGAAACACAAATCCGAAACCTAGATGGCAGCGGTGGTAGGTTATGGCAGCGGTGGTGGTATATGGATTCGGATTGGTGGTGGTATATGGATACGGATCGGTGGTGGTATGTGGCAGTAGTGATGAAGATGTTGCGGCGGCGGCGTGACAACTTATGACCAGAACTCGAAACTCTAAAAGACTAGATGCTAAGACCAGCAACTGGACACGATGATGCAACCGCAAATTCAACAAAGCAAATACAGAAAAGATTATGCAAAGGCTCAGATTGGTTCGGATGGGATGAACTAACCCTAATTTTTTTTTTGGCTTTTTCGTGGACTATAGGTATGAAGAACAGACTTGATCTAAACTATGAAAAACTGTAAAATCTCACCGAGCAACCTGGAAATCTGATACCACTTGATAGAGGCAAAGGTGTCCCGTCTTTCGATGAGATGGTGGTTATCGTTTTGGAGGAAGTCGACTTTGACGATCCGACTACGAACGTGCGAGGACGTCGCGCCTTAGCAATCGCTAAACCAACTCCGAGAGGTTGTTGACCACGCCGGAGCACGATCAACCTGACCACGAAGGTCTGTTTCCTGCAGGCAAACGAAGAACAAGCAAGAAACTAAGATTGCAATCTGGATATTGCGAATATAAGAGGAAAGCTTTATTGATCAAGGTGGGGTTCTGTGACGCCTTGGTCTGGTCGTTGAACACAAACGAAGTACGCGAAGTTGCAGCTATGGCGAACTTTTAATCTAAACAAAAGCCAAAGTCTAAACGACGCCCTAAGGGCTGTATATATGAGGGAAAGAGGGGGGAATTTCGTGGCCCTTGGTGGAGGGGTCCGAAACCAACCCTAACTCTTGTTTCCCCACACATACGGACTCTAAAAACAGCCTATACTCAAGTATTTCGAAATTACATGGGCCTGGCCCAATAATAAGGTGACGCAGCACCTAAAATAGCCTCTGGACGAAATTTATGAAGTGGCATCTTGTATATTTTGTCCAAGGCTTCTCGCACTCATTATGGTGGCTTCAAAGTCCTGAAATCATCCATTGTAACTCCATTCTTGTCCCCCTTGCGCATGCCATCATCTCCATGCTTGATCTTGCTCCAATGTTCATCCTTCTTGTCCAAGCTAGGCCCTTCATTTGTAAGCAAGACAAATGTATCCAATTTAGGCAGCATCATATTCTCATGAACATTAGATTCATTACCAAGAAACGAAAGTACCTGGTAATTTAATTGGCGTGCGCGAGCTCTAGTAATTGGTCCTGTATATGTGTCAGTTGGAGCTGTGGGTGTAACCTTGTTAGTGATGTCCTCATCAACCTATTATGTTTTCATGAATATATGTGTGTTCTTGATCCTATCTTGCAAGTCTATAGTCACCTACTATGTGTTATGATCCGGCAACCCCGAAGTGACAATAATCGGGACCACTTCCGGTGATGACCGTTGTTTGAGGAGTTCATGTATTCACTATGTGTTAATGCTTTGGTCCGGTACTCTATTAAACGGAGGCCTTAATATCCCTTAGTTTCCAATAGGACCCTGCTGCCACGGGAGGGTAGGACAAAAGATGTCATGCAAGTTCTTTTCCATAAGCACGTATGACTATATTCGGAATACATGCCTACATTACATTGATGAACTGGAGCTAGTTCTGTGTCACCCTTGGTTATAACTTTTACATGATGAATCGCATCCGACATAATTCCACATCATCCATCCAATGCCTACGAGCTTTTCACATATTGTGTGTTGCTTATTTACTTTACCGCTGCTACTATTACAAAAACTACAAAAACACTATCGTTACTTTTATTGCTGTTACCGCTATCTCCATATCACTTTGCTACTAAACTACCTTGCTGCAGATACTAAGTTTCCAGGTGTGGTTGAATTGACAACTCAGCTGCTAATACTTAAGAGTATTCTTTGGCTCCCCTTGTGTCAAATCAATAAATTTGGGTTGAATACTTTACCCTCGAAAACTGTTGCGATCCCCTACACTTGTGGGTTATCAGACACCGCATTGATTAACGACGTGGGTCGTGCTGGAGAGGTCGGTGGGGCAGTTTGGCCTGCGCGAGCCCCCGGCAGGCCCTGCCGGGGTGTTTCTGATATCTTCTTAGGGGGTGGCCTCGCCCCTTGCTGCACTCGCCTGCTAGGCAAGGGAGGCCCTTCTCTTGGTGATGTCTTGCTTCTTCTGGCTTGGCTTTGGTCTCTCTGCTCTGAGCTGGTACTCTAAATCTCTTTGTTTATTATACCAAGACTTGGGCTGGTGCTTCAATCTTGTTCTTGAGCCTGTGCACAGTCTGGGCAACAGACCCAGGGTTTGTTGCACCGACAATATGAGTCATGTTCGACCTTTTGGTCTCCAGTGTTCTGGGACCATGTCTGTACAAGCTAGGCTCGTCAAGTTTAACCCAAGTATTCCGCGTGTGTAAATCTGGCTTACACACATTGTATGTGAACTTAGAGTCTATCACACCCGATAATCACGTGGTGTCTCAAAACGATGAACTGTAGCAACAATGCATACTCATGAATAACACTTTTATCTTGAAATTAAGAGAAGGGATCATCTCATGATGCTACCGTCGTTCTAAGCAAAATAACATGCATAAAGGATAAACATCACATGCAACCAAAATATGTGACATGATATGGCCATCATCATCTTGTGCTTTTGATCTCCATCTCCAAAGCATCGTCATGATCTCCATCGTCACCGGCTCGACACCTTGATCTCCTTCATTGCATCTTGGTTGTCTCGCCAACTATTGCTAACACATAGCAATAAAGTAAAGAATTACATGGAGCTTGCATTTCATACAATAATTAAGAGAAACCAGAAGGCTCCTGCCGGTTGTCGATCTTACAAAACATGATATCCCATACAACAATGCATAAATTATCACGTCTTGACCATATTACATCACAACATGCCCTAGAAAAAATAGTTAGACATCCTCTACTTTGTTGTTGCAAGTTTTACGTGGCTGCTACGGGCTTCTAGCAAGAACCGTTCTTACCTACGGCAATAACCACAAAGGTGATTTATCAAGTATGTTGTTTTAACCTTCTTCAGGGACCGGCCGTAACCAAATCCGATTCAACTAAAGTAGGAAAAAACAGACACCCGCAAGCCACCTTTATGCAAAACAAGTTGCATGTCTCTTGATGGAACCGGTCTCATGTACGTGGACATGTAAGGTTGGTCCGGGCCGCTTCATCTTACAATACCGCCGAATCACAATAATACATTGGTGGTAAGTAGTATGACCATCACCGCCCACAACTCTTTGTGTTCTACTCTTGCATATCATCTACGCATAGACCTGGCTCATGATGCCACTGCTGGGGAACATTGCATGCAAAACAAAAAAAATCTACGCACACGCAAGATCCATCCAAGGAGATGCATATCAACGAGAGGGGAGAGTGTGTATATGTACCCTTGTAGACTGTAAGCGGAAGCATTTATTAATGCGGTTGATGTAGTCGAACTTCTTCGCGATACAACCAATCAAGTACCGAACGTACGACACCTCCGCGTTTAGCACACGTTTAGCTCGATGACGTCACCAACTTATTGATCCAGCAAGATGGCGAAGTAGTAGATGCGTTCTGGCAGCACGACGGCATGGTGACGGTGATGGTGATGCTATCTCTGCAGGGCTTCACCTAAGCACGGCGAAAATATGATCGAGGGACGAAACTCTGGAGAGGGGCGCCGCACACGGCTAAGACCATGTTGTGTCCTTGTGTGACGCCCCTACCTCATATATATATAGGACAACACTATTCTAATCCTGGGGTTAGAATAACTATTCTGCTCACGTTTGGCTCTATATAGGGGCGCGGAGGTCCTGTCGTGGTTCTAGGTCTGACAGTGAAGGTAGGGGGTAGGAATGGAGAGGCAAGGTCCTAGCTATGGCGTAGTTGTACACAGAGTGTTTTGCGAGTTCGGGCCCTTCTCGGAGGAAGTAAAAGCCCTACGTCTCGTGCCCGGAGGCTTGGTCGAGTGATGTATGTATGTATGTGTTACAGAGGTGCGAACCCTTGTTCTGGAGGAGGGGGGTGTCTTATATAGTACGCCAAGACCCCAGCCATGCTCCACGTTGTTAAGGGTTTAAAGGTACATTAAGGCAGGCGTTACTGATAATGCCTGTAGTCAAGGGTAGTTATGGGGTTTATTACAGTGAGTAAATATATGACCGTTGCCGTCTAAGAGGCGTTTAGTCTTCGGGGGTCGAGTGCCTGATCCAGTCGAGTGGAGTTGAGTCGTCCTGGGTACGTGGGTCAGTCGAGTGAAGTGTCGCCTTGGACCATCTCAATCGACTGTCTCCACCGCCGTAGGTCTTGTCTTTTGATCTCTTAGGATAGTGACCTTGGGAGGGGCCTTTAGGTCAGGCTTATGACCCTACCCTAGGTCTGTAACCTCGTCAGTAGCCCCCAAATGGATCGGGGCTTGATCAAGGTAATGCTGAGGGAAGCTCGGGTATTGACTCGACGTCTTCGAGGCAGATCGCTTTGGAGCCTGTGACCCGGGCCCTCAATTGTGTCTTGGTTGCCTCGATCGATTCTGAAGCGATTGGTGAATCAGTTGTCTTCGCGTCGACTGGACGTCTTGCGTCGACTGGGTTCTGCGCCGGGCGTCGGGTGCCATGAGTGCGTGCCGTTTTCGACGAAATCGGTTGCCCTCTGTCCGCCGGATTCGGCGGGGCTTTCGAAATTTGGGGAAGCACGCGGGACGGGACGTGCCGCATCAATCGGAGGGGTGCGGTTTGAACGCCTCGATTCCCGCGCCTCCTTTTTCGCCACGTATCGTGCCAGCGCCTGTTACGGGATCGGATAAGATCGTCTGGGGCCACCGGTCAGCCACTCGACCGGGCCGTTATAAAAGCGCGTTGAGTCCGCTGCGGGGGGTACTGTGCGCCCAGCTTCCTCCTGCTCGCCTTGTCTTCTTCGCATCGCCTTTGCTTCTCTGCCGCGCCCCCAACCTTTCCTGCTTCTCTCCGCCACAACCACCGCCTCGCGAGCCATGGTTAAGGACAAGACCACGGCCATGGAGCGTTCCAAGAAGGCGGCGTCGGGGAAGGGGCGGCGAGCCGGCCGGGTCGGATCGTCGTCGCGGTCTGAGCTCCCCGCTGGATGGATCCAGGGGGATTGGATCCGGTCCACCGTCGTGGTGGAGGATTTGGAGGAGCTGGAGGAAGAAGGGCTGATCACCGGCGGCTCCTGGAGGGCGCCGGGAGGAGAGCTCGAGCCGCAGCCTCGGGAGGGCGAGTGTGTACTCCACGCCACCCACGTCGACCGAGGTTTTTCAACTCCACCGCACCCTTTCCTCCGTGCATTTCTAATCTTTTTCGGTGCCCAACTGCACTATTTCACGCCCAACTCCATCGCCTTCCTCTCTGCTTTCGTCTCCATGTGCGAGAACTTCCTCGGTTGCCGACCGCACTGGGGATTGTTCAAGCATATCTTCACCTGCCGCTCCCAGACCGTTAAGAGAGTGAATCCGAGTGACGGCAAGACGCACGTCCTTCAGGCATGCGGCGGGCTAGGGATTCAGCTTAGGAACAGGAGTGCTTTCCCCCCCATGAACCTTCCAGATTCGATCCGGGGCTGGCAGTCGACCTGGTTTTACTACAGGGACAGTCCGACTCCGGGTCAGTCGACTGGTCTTCCTCCATTTACCCTAGGTCGAGCCAGCCCGCCTCCTTCGATGGTAGTGAGCAAGGCCGAGAGGACCGAGGTTGACATGTTGATGGAGAGGGTCGTCCAGCTAGTCCGCGAGGGGGTCACAGGGATGGATTTGCTCGAGGTGTATATCTCGCGGAGGATCCAACCGCTCCAAGCCCGGGACCACCCGATGTGGCTGTACTCCGGCACTGACGACACGTCGCGAGTCCACCCGGAGGCGGCCGACCCGAAGTACGTGGTGCAGTGCTTGAAGAGTGTCACCGGAAACAAGGACAACCCCAGGGGGTCGGGGAGGATCATCCCATTCGACGCCGACCACCTGCCAGACAAGGTTAGCCTTCCGCTTCCGAGTGATGTATCTGTCAACTGACTCGCGATCTTCATTGATGATTCCAACTGGTATTTGGTGAACTTCCTTTCTTTGCAGATATATACGGAGATGTATTCGCTGCCCAACGGAGACTCGGGCCAAGGAGTCGAGGAAGGTACGGGCGACGCCACCGAGTGGAAATCGGAGGAGGAGAGCGAGGAGTACAGCAGCGGGGAGGAGGTCGAGTCACCTCCCCGTGTCGAGCGCCGCTCCAAGGAGAAGAACGACCCAGGGGCCGCTCGACCTCGTGTGGGTCCTTCGGGGTCCCGGACACCCAAGCGCACCCGCACGACTACCCCCGAGCCAGCTGAGAGGACGCCCAAGCAGCCCAAAGTAGCCCCCGCCAAGCCCCGGAAGGCTCTGCCAAGGATCAAGGTGGATGTACCCATCGCCTCCACGTAAGTGTCGCTCGGGCTTGCTTTTCCTTGTCTCTTGGCGGTTGACAGCAGTTTTGGTCGACTCATTTCTTGATCGAATTTGCCAGAGCTGCCGCTTCCACGACCTCGATGGACATCGACCGGGGTCGAGATGACGAGGAGATCGCTGATGCCGCGACGTCTCGAGCAGGTATGAGCTCCATGAGACTCCATTTCGTTCTTCTTTTCTTTCGCGGGCGATGGTCGATTGACTTGGTTCCCTGTTTGATCTGAAGTGCCACGCCTTGTCATAGAGCTGTCGGACGACGACGAGGACGAGGGGCGGCTTTGCGAGGACTACCGGCGCGCAAGGAGGAAGGACCGGAAGGCGCCTTCTAGCTCGGGGGCCCAGCGACCTGAGGACGCGGCCCGAACCGCGGTCTCATTCGCTGTCCCTGTGCCAACCGTGCCCATCGTCGACCCACCGCCTGCACCGAGCATTGACCCAGCGCTCGCTCCGGTTGTCGACTCAGCGCCGATTCGCGCCGTCGATCCAGCGCCTGCGCCTGCGGCCGGCTCAACGCCCGCTGCTTCGTCTGTCCTTTTCTCCACCTATCGCCTCCCGGAGGACCCTGTGGGGGCGGCACAAGAGGCCGTTCGCCAGGCAGAGGTGATGATGGGGCGGACGAAGGCGGCGTATGAGGCCAGCATGGCGGCTTACGACGCCAGCTCTGCTCTTCGGGCCAACGTCCAGGTATGTTGTTGGAGTGCTTTCCCGAAATAAATCTGCTTGTTTTGCTTTGTGAGGTACCACACCACCCACTGGGTGCTCTTCTTTTCTTGTCTTCCTTGAGCTCGAGCCGGACTGATCTTGGCCGAGTGAGACCAGCGGGGGCACGCTCAGTGCACCCATTGGGTGTAGCCCCCGAGACCGTGGTCGACTGATTGCAGTCGGCCATGGTCTTACTATGGAACTTCCGTGTGTGTGTTTTTTTGACTCGCGCCAGACTGATCTTGGCCGAGTGAAACCAGTGGGGGCACGCTCAGTGCACCCACTGGGTGTAGTCCCCGAGGCTGCGGTTGAGTGAACTGACTCGACTGTAGTCTTATAATCTTTGTCAACTGTTGTTTATGCAGAAATCTTGCGAGTTCGGGGCCAAGTTTGCGGATCTCGAGCAGAAACAAATCCAACTCAATCTTGACTTGCAGTTGGCCCGGGACCATCTGAAGAAAACGCAAGACGATGCGGCTGGTAACTTATTTCTGTCTCCCGTCGACTGATTTTTCGCTTAGAGTGTTCCTTCATGTTCATCTGTCCAGTGGCAGCCTTGGTAGGTCGACTGCGGGCAGCTTTGGAGCAAAAGGACCTTGACTTGGCAGGGCGCAGCAGGCGGCCCAAGAGAAGTCGGAGCTGGCGGAGAAGAAGCTGGCTTATGTGGGCGCACTCGAGGCGGAGATCACCCGACTCGTGCTCGAAGGTATGTCCTCTTTAGATTGGTTGATATTGGGCTGGTCGACCCGTGTTGCATCTGCTGACTCGACTGTTGTTCTTGGTGCAGAGTTCTGCCGTAACTTCGGAGAGGAGACTAGCCGGGTCGAGCCTGGCTTGGACCCCGCCAACTCCATCGTGAAGGACGAGGTTTCCATGAACATACTGAGGCTGGAGTCTCGCCTCACTACGGCTGCTGATTATCTGGGACGACTGAAGGCGGTGATCGCCCGAATCGACGCTGCACTCTGGAGGGGAGTCGTGCAGGAGAACGACCTCGGGTCTTTGATGACTCGACTCAATGAGGTCCCCGACCGAGTGCAGGAATGGAAGAAGTCGGCTGCCCGGGGAGGAGCAGACGTGGCGCTGGCTTTGGTCCGAGTGCACTGCAAGGAGGTGAAGGAGAGGAAGCTTGCTGCGCTGAAGGTCGCAAATACGAAGGAGCTCCAATTCCAGACCTTCATGGAGACTTTCTTGGAAGCCTCCACTCGCATCGCCGACGGGATTGATCTGGACGAATTTGTCGCGCCTACAAGCCCGCCTCCTCCCGAGCCATGACTTTGATACATTGACTTTATTTGTCGCGGAATGCCGCGTGGATCTATATTTGCTAAACTCTGACGGGTCTGTGGCCCAAGTACTCTTGCCCGAACCTTGCGGGGCTTTTATTTGATTTCGATCCTTCGGTTTGACGCTCTTCTTTTGATTGCTTGGAATCTTTGAGTCGACGTCTGTGGCCGAGCCTCCGGGTGAGAGGGTTGCTCTTCACTCGGAGTAGAATGTTTATAACTTAGGCGATTCCAAGCTACGTTGTACTTGTGGCGGAGTTCGGAGGACCGAACCGCCTTGTATCTGTGACGTAGCTCGGAGGATCGCAGCTAAGCCCCCGAGTGAGAGGGTTGCTCTTCACTCGGAGTAGATAGTTGTAACTTAGGCGAGTCACGGGGTCGCAGCTAAGCCCCCGAGTGAGAGGGTCGCTCTTCACTCGGAGTAGAATGTTTATAACTTAGGCGATTCCAAGCTACGTTGTACTTGTGGCGGAGTTCGGAGGACCGAACCGCCTTGTATTTGTGACGTAGCTCGGAGGATCGCAGCTAAGCCCCCGAGTGAGAGGGTTGCTCTTCACTCGGAGTAGATAGTTGTAACTTAGGCGAGTCACGGGGTCGCAGCTAAGCCCCCGAGTGAGAGGGTCGCTCTTCACTCGGAGTAGAATGTTTATAACTTAGGCGATTCCAAGCTACGTTGTACTTGTGGCGGAGTTCGGAGGACCGAACCGCCTTGTATTTGTGACGTAGCTCGGAGGATCGCAGCTAAGCACCCACTGGGGGATTTAGAGGACACC
>LR738711.1:310539103-310872419 GCA_902687465.1 Secale cereale | reverse complement strand
TTGTACTTGTGGCGGAGTTTGGAGGACCGAACCGCCTTGTATTTGTGACGTATCTCGGAGGATCGCAGCTAAGCCCCCGAGTGAGAGGGTCGCTCTTCACTCGGAGTAGAATGTTTATAACTTAGGCGATTCCAAGCTACGTTGTACTTGTGGCGGAGTTCGGAGGACCGAACCGCCTTGTATTTGTGACGTAGCTCGGAGGATCGCAGCTAAGCCCCCGAGTGAGAGGATTGCTCTTCACTCGGAGTAGATAGTTGTAACTTAGGCGATTCACGGGGTCGCAGCTAAGCCCCCGAGTGAGAGGGTCGCTCTTCACTCGGAGTAGAGTGTTTATAACTTAGGCGATTCCAAGCTACGTTGTACTTGTGGCGGAGTTCGGAGGACCGAACCGCCTTGTATTTGTGACGTAGCTCGGAGGATTGCAGCTAAGCACCCACTGGGGGATTTAGAGGACACCAATTGTTAGGGAATCATTGCTATCTTGCTTTTGAAACAAATTGACGAATCTTTATTACAACTCGACCGTCGAGTGCTTCAAGTGAAAAAACGGCGGAGTAGGTCTGCATTCCATGAATGAGGTTCGTCTTTCTTCTGTTCTACATTGTAGAGGTGGTAAGCTCCGTTGCGCAGCACCTTCGTGATGATGAACGGGCCTTCCCATGTTGGGGCGAGCTTGTGCGGACGCTTCTGATGCACTCGAAGGACCAGGTCTCCTTCCTGGAACGCTGACTTCTCACGTTGCGAGCGTGGAACCGGCGCAGGTCCTGTTGATAGATGGTCGACCGGATCAGGGCCATCTCTCTTTCCTCTTCTAAAAGGTCGACTGCATCCTGACGAGCTTGCTCTGCTTCATCTTCGGAGAAGAGTTCTACTCTGGGGGCGTTGTGTAACAAATCGCTCGGCAGTACGGCTTCGGCCCCATAGACCAGGAAGAAAGGGGTACAGCCGGTCGACCGATTCGGAGTTGTCCTCAGACCCCACAGGACGGAGGGCAGCTCGGTTACCCAAGCCCCGGCGGCATGCTTGAGGACGTGCATGAGCCGTGGCTTCAAGCCTTGGAGAATCAGTCCATTCGCTCTTTCCGCCTGTCCATTCGACTGAGGGTGTGCTATGGAGGCGTAGTCGACTTGCGTCCCTTGGGAAGCGCAGAAAGCTCTGAATTCATCCGAGTCAAAGTTGGGGCCATTGTCTGTGATGATGCTGTGAGGGACCCCATATCTGAATATTAGTTCCTTAATGAAGCTGATGGCGGTGCTCGACTCGAGGTTCTTGATGGGTTTGGCCTCAATCCACTTGGTGAACTTGTCGACTGCCACCAGAAGGTGAGTGAATCCGTTCCTGCCTGTCCTGAAGGGGCCAGCCATATCTAAGCCCCAAACAGCAAAGGGCCAGACTAGTGGGATGGTTTTGAGGGCGGACACTGGCTTGTGCGACATGTTGGAGTAGAACTGACACCCTGCGCACTTGTCCACAATATCCTTGGCCATCTCATTGGCGCGGGGCTAGTAAAATCCGGCTCGGTATGCTTTGGCCACGATAGTCCGAGAGGAAGCGTGGTGGCCGCAAGTTCCCGAGTGAATCTCGTCCAAGATCAGTCGACCTTCCTCTGGATCGATGCAGCGCTGGGCGACTCCAGTGACGCTTTCTCTGTAGAGTTGACCTTGAATGACTGTGAATGCTTTGGATCGGCGGACGATCTGGCGCGCTTCTTCTTCATCTTCTGGGAGTTCTTGTCTGAGCAGATATGATATGTATGGCACAGTCCAATCAGGTGTGATTACTAGGACCTCCATGATCAAGTCGACCACGGCAGGCACTTGGACCTCGGTCGGATCAGTTGCACTGACTGGCTGTGGGGGCTCTTCCGTGAAGGGGTCTTCCTTGACAGAGGGAGTGTGAGGTGCTCTAGGAACACATTCTTGGGTATGGACCTCCGAGTCGACCCAATTTTTGCGAGATCGTCGGGTAGCTGATTCTTTGCTCTGGGCACATGATGGAGCTCTAAGCCTTCGAACTTATTTTCAAACTTTCGCACTGCACTGCAATAACTGGTCATTGCCGGGCTCCTGACGTCCCATTCTTTCATTACTTGGTTCACCACTAGGTCAGAATCGCCGTAGACCATCAGGCAACGGACGCCGAGTGAGATGGCCATACGCAACCCATACAAAAGTGCTTCATATTCCGCCTCGTTGTTTGATGAATCAAAGTGGATCTGAAGGACGTAGCTGAGCTTGTCGCCCCTGGGAGAGATCAGGACCACGCCTGCACCGGATCCGTTCAGCATTTTGGACCCATCGAAGAACATAGTCCAATGGTCCGACTGGACTTGAGTCGAAAGCTCTTGTTCTATCCACTCAGCCACAAAATCCGCAATGGCCTGAGACTTGATGGCTTTCTTCGCTTCAAACTTGATATCTAACGGAAGAAGTTCAATCGCCCATTTTGCCACTCGACCAGTTGCATCTCGGTTGTTTAGTATCTCTGATAATGGGGCGTCGCTGACGACTGAGATTGAGTGATCCGAGAAATAATGGGCAACCTTTTCTGCAGTCAAGTAGATCTCGTACACAAGCTTTTGGTAATGTGGATACCTTTGCTTGGAGGGAGTCAAAACTTCGGATATGTAATAGACCGGGCGTTGGACCTTGTACACCTTGCCCTCTTCTTCCCGCTCGACCGTGAGTACGGTACTAACGACTTGTCCGGTGGCAGCAATGTACAACAGAAGAGGCTCTCCGAGCACCGGCTAGGTGGACAGCAGGGCTTTGAGTTCCTCAAATGCTGCTTCGGCTTCGGGATTCCACTCGAACTTGTCAGATTTCTTCATGAGTCGGTAGAGAGGCAGTGCCTTCTCCCCGAGCCGAGAAATGAATCGACTCAATGCGGCCAAGCAACCAGTAAGCTTCTGGACGTCGTGTATACGCTCGGGGCATTTCATTCGGAGGATGGCGCCGACTTTCTCTGGGTTGGCGTTGATTCCCCGTTCGGAAACGAGAAAACCGAGCAGCTTGCCACCAGGGACTCCGAATGTACACTTTGACGGGTTGAGCTTGATATCGTAACTTCTGAGGTTCGCGAATGTCTCAGCAAGGTCAGTCAGAAGGTCGGAACCTTTCCGTGACTTGACCACGATGTCATCCATGTACGCCTCGACGTTCCGACTGATTTGCTTTATCAAGCATTTCTGGATCATGCGCATGAAGGTGGCGCCGGCATTTTTGAGGCCGAAAGGCATGGTGACATAGCAAAAACACCCGAACGGGGTGATGAATGCTGTTTTTATTTCATCGGGTCCATACAGACGGATCTGATGGTATCCGGAATATGCGTCCAGAAAGAACAAACACTCACATCCCGCAGTCGAGTCGACTATATGATCGATGCGGGGGAGAGGAAAATGATCTTTCGGGCAGGCCCGATTGATGTGCTTGAAATCAATGCACATGCGGAGAGATTTATCCTTCTTGGGGACCATGACGACGTTGGCGAGCCACTCGGAGTGGTATATCTCGTGGATGAACTCTGTTGCTAGGAGTTGAGCCACCTCTTCGCCAATCGCCTTCCGCTTCTCCGCAGCGGATCGACGGAGATGTTCCTTCACTGGTTTCACCTTCGGGTCGACTCGCAAATGGTGCTCAGCCAGCCCCCTGGGCACACCTGTCATGTCCGATGGTTTCCATGCAAAGATGTCCCAGTTCTCACGAAAGAACTGGATGAGCGCTTCTTCCTATTTGCTGTCGAGGGTGGTGGAGATGTGGGTCGGCGCTGCGTTGGGGTCGGTGGGATGAATGTGCACGGGCTTTGTATCCCCAGCCGACTGAAAGGCTGACTCGGAAGCCGGCTTCTTTGCCCTCAGCAGGTCTCTTGGATCCACTTGCTTCTGGTACTCCTCCATCTCTACTGCTGCCATCTGCTCGTCAACGATCTTCGAGCCTTTCTGGAAGCATTCTTCCGCTTTCTGCCGGTTCCCAGTGATGGTTATGACACCGTTGGGCCCCGGCATCTTTAGCTTGAGGTAGACGTAACACGGTCGAGCCATGAATCTGGCGTAGGCTGGCCTACCCAGGATGGCGTGATAGGCGCTGTTAAAGTCCACCACTTCGAACGTCAGCTTCTCCTTTCGGAAGTTCTTGGATTCACCAAAGACGACGTCGAGTGAGATCTGACCAAGTGAGTCGGCCTTCTTCCCGGGGATTACCCCATGGAACCTCATGTTACTTTCCCTTAGCTTGGACATCGGAATGCCCATATCCCAAAGGGTTGATGCATACAGGATATTCAAGCCACTGCCTCCATCCATAAGAACCCTGGTCAGTCGAGTGCCTTCGACCACTGGGTCGACCACCAACGCTTGCCGCCCTGGGGTGGCGATGTGCGCCGGATGATCGGACTGGTCAAATGTGATGGGGGTCTTCAACCATTTCAGGAACGTGGGGGTCGCTGGAGCCACCATGTTCACTTCTCTGTTGATGATCTTCAGTCGACTCTTGCTCTCGACGTCCGCGAAAATCACCAAAGTGGAGTTGATGCGGGGGTATCCTCCGTCCCCTTCCTTGTCCTCGGACTCTTCTGATTCCTTCTCTTTCTTAGTGGACTGATCCTTCTGGAAACTCTGGATCAAGAGTCGACACTGACGAGTGGTGTGCTTGGGGTACACCAAGTTTCCCTCGTCGTCCTTCTTAGTGTGTATGGGACACGGCTGGTCGAGCATATCATCTCCAGCCTGACCCTTTCCTTTCTTCGGGACCCAGGCCCCTTTGGGCTTTCCTTTGCCCTTCCCTTGGTTGACCACTGCAGCCTCTCCTTGAGCAGCTGGGTCGGCCTTACGCTTGTTCTTCCGATTGTGATTCTGGTCGTCCTGCCTGACTGGTTTCTTGCCGCTGCGGAGCCGATCGGCCTCCTCACCGTTGGCGTACCGACTAGCAATTTCCATCATTCACGACAGGGACATGTCGCCTGTTCGCCCAAACTTCATATTCAACTCCTGATTGTGCATGCCTTCCTTGAAGGCGCACACCGCCTGGTGCTCGGAGACGTTTTCCACTGTGTGATGCAAAGTGGTCCACCGCTGAATGTAGTCCCTCAAAGTTTCACTCGGCTTCTGGGTGTAATGCTGAAGCTCGGCGAGCCCGGCAGGTCGTTTGCAGGTGCCTTCGAAGGTCCGAACGAACACCCGAGCGAGCTCTTCCCAACTGTATATGCTCCTGGGGGCTAACTGGTTGAGCCACGCCCGAGCGGAGCCTCCCAACATCAGGGGGAGGTGCTTCATGGCCACGTCGTCGTTGCCTCCTCCAATCTGCACGGCCACTCGGTAGTCTTCCAGCCACGTGTCCGGCTTTGACTCACCGGTGAATGTGCTCACTCCAGCTGCCAGCCTGAAGTTCGGGGGGATCTCTGCGGCCCTGATTGCGTTGCAGAAGCACTCGGGCCCGGAGGCCGGCGCTCGGCTGCCGGAGGGCTGGTCTCCACCTCGCTCGTCCCTGGACGCCCGGTTACGGTCGACCCATCCCTGCACAAGGATGGACCTCGCGTCGAAGCCGGGCCGCCGGGGATCCGGGGGAATCCTACGCTCGTCGTCCCGCAGGCGCCTGCCCACGTGTCGCGGAGGCGAGTGTGACCCACTCCCCGGAGGAGGGGTAGGCACTCGACGGCGGTCATTGCGTCCGTGTCGACGGTCGAGTGGGTCGTTGTTCCGACCCGGGTGCCGGTCATGCCGCGGACCACGTTCCTCACGCCTCAGGGGCGATCTCGGACTGTGGGCCGACCATACGGTGTCTGCGGCCACCGATCTGCTGTGAATCCTGTTGCGCGACTGAGAGACAGCCGCGTTTTGCTCTTCAATCGTTCGGAGCAAAGCTCGGATCTGCTGAAGGCCTCTTCCAGCCTCCGACTGGGAGGGCTGAATCGACTCCGCGATACGAGCCGCGGCTTCGAGGTTTTGGACTGGTGTGCGGAACACCTGAGTCTCACGCTGACGTGATTGCCGCGGCCGTCGAGTGGACTCGGGGGCCAGTCGGCGGGCCTGTTCGTCAAGTGAACGTTGGATGTTTTCCAGGCGCGCGCGCTTGGCCAAGGTGGCCACGCGCGTGGCTTCGAGGGCCAAAGCTTCTGGGGAATCCCCCACGATGGGGGTGAAGAGCGCATCTCCGTTGCGGCGACAGAGCTCAGCCCTCTGCTCGGAGGTGAGGGGCTGAGGGACGTAGCCGTCGTTGTCGTGCGCTCGATCGCCGCCGCTGACGCCGTTCTCCCCGCGAGGAAAACCTGGCGGGCTACGGCGCGGATCGACCATGAGTATTTCCGCCGTGGGGTCGCTGCTCCCGCACTCGGAAACGGAATCTTCGAGCCCGGTCGACTGATCGGCTGACCCGTAAAGGTAACCGTCGGGCTCGATGGCCGCGACTTGCGGGGTGGCCGTTTGACGAGCCACCGCGTGTTTTACCCACCGCTGGAGCCGCGAGCGACCGAATCGCTTACAGCGGCGTCCAGTGGGGATGGTGGACGATGAGTACCGGGTCGACGCTGGAGAAGGAGGACACCGCCGGCTCCGACGCGAAAGTGAGTGGCTCCGCGGGTAGGTAGAGCCTCAACGTCGAGCGGTGCTTCCTTAAGCCACGCGGAGTCGTCGGCGACGAAGACCAGCGCGCCGAGCCGGATCTCATGGCCCGACGTTAAAGCGCTGCCTGACACCATGATGAAAAGTGGTCGAGGAATGGATTGCAACTTCACCAATATGTCGCTAAGACGCCTACCCCAAGGTGGGCGCCAACTGTCGTGGTTCTAGGTCTGACAATGAAGGTAGGGGGTAGGAATGGAGAGGCAAGGTCCTAGCTATGGCGTAGTTGTACACAGAGTGTTTTGCGAGTTCGGGCCCTTCTCGAAGGAAGTAAAAGCCCTACGTCTCGTGCCCGGGGGCTTGGTCGAGTGATGTATGTATGTATGTGTTACAGAGGTGCGAACCCTTGTTCTGGAGGAGGGGGTGGCTTATATAGTACGCCAAGACCCCAGCCATGCTCCACGTTGCTAAGGGTTTAAAGATACATTAAGGCAGGCGTTACTGATAACGCCTGCAGTAAAGGGTAGTTATGGGGTTTATTACAGTGAGTAAATATATGACAGTTGCCGTCCAAGAGGCGTTTAGTCTTCGCGGATCGAGTGCCTGATCCAGTCGAGTGGAGTTGAGTCGTCCTGGGTACGTGGATCAGTCGAGTGAAGTGTCGCCTTGGACCATCTCAGTCGACTGTCTCCACCGTCGTAGGTCTTGTCTTTTGATCTCTTAGGATAGTGACCTTGGGAGGGGTCTTTAGATCAGGCTTATGACCCTACCCTATCCTAGGTATGTAACCTCTTCAGGTCCTGCTGAACTCGTGAAGTCGCGGAGAAAAAAAATGCCACACCCTTTAGGTCAGGCTTATGACCCTACCCTATCCTAGATATGTAACCTTTTGAGGTCCTGCTGAACTCGTGAAGTCGTGAGAAAAAAAATGCCACACCCTAGCCCACTCGTCCACCACCTCCTCCCCGATCCCCGACCTCCCCGATCCAGTGGCGTCGAGCTCTCGCCCCTGCCACAACCGTCGCACCGCCGGCCCGCTTCCGACCACCGCCACAACACCATCCCACCCGACGCGCCGCCGTCTCGGCTCCTCACCGCCTCCCCTCATCGCGCCTCCATCCACCCACTACTCTGCGCAGCGGCGCCCACCACGACCCCGCAACCCACCCCCGCCGGCGTTGGCCCACTCCCACTCGCACCGCCGCCTGCAACCAGCCGAACCCCAGCCATCCGCAGCCCTGAACTTCCTCTCGGACCCTCCCGATTCAGGTGCCACTTGCGTCGCCGTGTCGCAGCTCATCCCAGCCCACGCGAACTGCACCGGCGCGCGTCGCCGCACCTACTGCCGTCACGCCATCGTCGTGCGTCCTCCCTAGCCACCGTGCGGCCCCGCGCCACCAGCAGTCCACCTTCCCTCACAGCGGACTGGATCCAGCGAGGTCAACACTCCTTGATGCGCCTCCACTGCCGCCAACCACCACTCGCCTACGTCGATTTGGCTGCTACCTCCCGCCGCCAGCCTTCATCTCCTCCTGGCTGTCCCCGGCGAGGCTCCCCCGCCACCAACACCGCCCCCCTAGCATATCCCCCGTCTCCTTCCATCTTCCACTGCGCGTGATGGACGCCATGGTAGGGAACTTGAGCTTGCTGTATTCCTTGCCCGTACATTTTATTGAATAGGCCATTCCTTTCCCGTATAGCCGCTGTGTCTAGGACGTTCAACTTCGCCGCCTCAGGCCATGCAACTTCGCCGCGTCTTGCAACTTGCTCCGCTTCGGGGCACCATGCTTGTGGCAGGTGGCCTCATTTAATTTCTGAAGTTGGTTCCTTCCCACCTATCTTAAAAACTGTATCCAAGTCAAAGCGTCGATTCCTTCCCCCTTTCATGTTCTGTATTTTTCTCTAAGTGAATTTGATGTCTGAAGTTCGGTTGTACTGTCCCCCCTGTCCAGTTTGTGTATCTGCTCCATTTTTTGTAGCTGCTGTAGGTTGCAGCACCTGTCATCGTCATCCGAACTTACCCCCCATGTCGTGTGCCAAATCATGTAGCTAACCATTAAGCTTTGCCTCCCTGCTACTGCTACATCGGCAATTTGGCATGAAATTCAACATCTTTAGCTAGAGTTTAGATAATCGAATGACAGAGGTTGCTCTAGAAACTAGAATTGTATACTTAAGGCTTCAGAATGTAGATAACCAAATGTTCATACAGTCAAACCTATAAGTATACTTCAGAGTCAGAGTGTAGGTTATATGAAGATATTCAGAAGTTCAAAAGTTGAGTTTCATGAAAAGTTCAATTTCAAGGAAGAGCTTTACAAAGTATTATTACTAAAAATATTAGTGTGTTTGGTGCGTGTGTGGTGTTCTCATGTGTATTGCGAGCTCATATATGCGCGCTCTGTTTTTTCTTACCATTCGTGTGTGTGTGCTCCGGTGTGTGAGCTTTGGCTTCTAAAAACGCATTCTGAAGAAACGGGTGCTACTGTTAGTTGACTATCCATATATTCCTTCAGCTCAGTAAAATAGTTGGTCTAGAAACTGGTGTTACTGTTAGTTACTTTTACATAATTCTTAAGTAGTTGGTTAGCCTAAATCAGTAGGCATCGAGCTAAAAAATTGTAAAACTGAAACTCTGCACACTGCTCTAGCAGACAACAAGAGATGCTCTAACTGAAAATCTAAAACTCGATTGTGTCGCCGGTGCCTAACCATGTTCATCGATGCAGCTCTGATCACAAACTCTTTATTTTGCCTTGTGAAATCGATGCAGGTGTGGGCATCCGATCGCGGAGAGATGTGTGGAGTGCTGCACTCTGCTCGTCGTTGACCCCGTGTTCGCAAACGACCGAGATTATTGTCGCGTGTGGACTGCAGCGACGACCGAATCCGACCTTCACCAGCATCACCATTCTTCCTTCTCCTGTTCACCAACGTGCACCGCCATCTGCTTGTGACGTTCCGCTCGCTAATGTAAAAGACAAACAATTTTGTACAGGAGATGTTAATGTAGTACTGCTCATGGGCAAAAGTTTATCAAAGTTCTCGCAAAAACGTTTTTTTTGTAAAAAAAGTATAGAAATTCATGCAAGTTTGATTTGTGTATGCTTGTGAGACTGAAACCTTTTTCAGTTGATGTCAGCCAAAAAAATGTGGATATGTTGTGCGTATTTGTGTGTGTGTGTGTAGTACACCGAATTGAAAAAGATTATTTTCTGTCCTGTAGATCAAAGAAAGAACATAGAAAATTTAAAAATGTGGACACACAAATTTTCTATGTATGAGCAAAAACGAGAAAAATGCATAATTTTTTCCTTCTTTACTTTCCTCTATGTGATTGTGTGCTCTCCCTATGTTTTTACAAAATGTCCACAATGAAAGAAAATGTGCCCTCTTCCTTGTGTGGTCTGTGCATTTGGTTGCTTCACAAAAAAGATTTTCCCTTTTATTAACAAATAAAACTAAGAAGTTCGAATTTAAAAATGGTGAAGTTCAACGTCTATAGAAAATTCAGATTTTTCTCATAATTTTTTCCATCACTAACGAATAAACCAAGAAGTTCAGTTCAAAATAACAAAGGGGTAGTATGATGTTTATTACAAAACTAGGGGTGTTTTGTTACAAATAAATAACACCAAGAAGTCCAAACTGAAAACCCAAGAAGTTCAATTTTAAAAAATAGAATAGTTCAATGTATATGAAGAACCCAGATTTTCCTTGTTACTAAATTATAAACCAAGAAGTTCAACTTAAAAACGGAGCAGTTCAATATTTATTACAAAAACTTAAGTTTTTCCCGTTACAAAAGAATAAACCAAGAAGGTCAGTTTGAAATAATGAAGACGTTCGACATTTACTAAAAAAAACTCCAATTTTTTTCATTTCTATAAATACACAAAGAGGTTCAAAAAATTGAAAGAATAGAGCGAGACGTCTAGTGCTCCTCCCGGAGAAGTTCACGTGATCCTCCCGGTGATGTTCAGAATCACTAGTGCGAGACGTCCGACCTTCAAGTACATGTAAAAAACAGGCAAAAAATGACATTTTTGTCATTTTTAAAACTGTTCTCAAATGACAAAAAATTGTAACGTCTGTCTACATGAAAAAGATGCACCTATTCATAAGCTTTCCAAGGTATATTATATGATATATGTAAGTTCAAGTCCTTGGTCGGAAAAAGTTAACAAAAAATATTGTGAGAGAAGTTTGTAAAAAAGGAGTATCATTTGTGTAACACTAACGAATGGATGAGAAAATTACAAATGAAAAATACGTCACATAAGTTCAACGTGAAAACAACAGGAAGTTCAACTACTACACTGAATGAATTTCAGATGAAAAACTTTTAAAACCGTCGCGAGTATGAAAAAATGACCAACACGGGAAAGTTGCGTGTTTACAACAGCTTTCCATCGGTATATCACTTGCTTAATTCCGGGGAGTGGGTGGAGAGCTACGAGCAAAAAAAGCACGTGAAAAATATAGTGAAGTTCAAGTAGGCATGCCGAGAAGTTCAAGTTCTTCACGCAGTGCATTTTTGAAGAATCTATTTCGCGATAAATGCAGAATAAAGGATCTCGCCGTTTTCGAAATTACTTGAAAACAGTTAGGAATTAGAGAAATCCATCAACGTGAAAAAGTTTTGCATTTTTCGTAGCTTTTTTATGGTATATTATTTGCCCCATTCCGATAAAGTTTACAGAAATTACGATGAAAATACTTTTTCAGCCATTTTCAAAATTGTATTAAAATCGTAAAGAATTGGGAGAAAAAATACATACCAAATAGTTCCGTATTTCCTCAAGCTTTCCAACGCCATATCATTTGCTGCATTCGGACGTACGGTTAAACAATTAGCTCGAAAATACGAACTCGAAAAAACTTGTAATGTTTTCTAAATTACTCATAAATCGTTCAAAATTAGAAAAAAGTTTCAACATGAAAAAGTAGCGCATTTTCATAAGCTTTCCAACGCCATATCAATTGACTCGATTGGATTTGCTGTTTAGAAATGACATTGAAAATACGGACTTGATTATTCGGTTTACGAAATTTTACATTTTTCCAAATTACTCTTTAACCATTGGGAATTAGAGAAAATTTCAACATGTGGAAGGAGCAGTTTTGCAGCAGCTTTCCAACGCCATATTATTTGCCTCGTTTCGATAAACGGTTTAGAAATGCGATCGAAAATACGATTCACGTTTTTTTGTATGAAGAACAAACGGTTTTCAAAACTGCTCTTAAACCGCTTACATTTTGCCAAAAAATTAACTTGGGTCATGATACTGGTGTCCATAGCTTTCCAAAGGTATATCAAAAGCCTCATTTGGGCAATGTTGGCGGAAGTTCAACTTAGCACAGGGGGAAGTTCAACCTAGCGTGCGGACCCTACAGGTTCGAGAACTATGTAGACATGACCGAGACACTTTTCCGATCAATAACCAATAGCGGAACCTGGATGCCCATATTGGCTCCTACATATTCTACGAAGATCTTTATCGGTTGAGCCGTTATGACATTATACGTAATTATGTTTGTCCGTCGGTATGTTACTTGCCCGAGATTCGATCATCGGTATCTCCGTACCAAGTTCAATCTCATTAATGGCAAGTCTTTTTACTCGTTCCATTGTACATCATTGCATAACTAAATACTTGGTCATTTGCTTGCAAGCTTTTTGTGATGTGTATTACCAAGAGGGGCCAGAGATACCTCTTCGATACACGGAGTGAAAAATTCTAATCTCGATCCAGGCGAACTCAACAGACACCTTCAGTGATACCTGTCGAGCATCTTTATGATCGCCCAGTTACGTTGTAACGTTTGATAGCACACAAGGTATTCCTCCGGTATACGGGATTTTCATGATCTCATAGTCGAAGGAATATGCATTTGACATTAAGAAAGCAATAGTAATAAACAGAATGATCAAATGCTAAGCTAATGGATGGGTCTTGTCCATCACATCATTCTCCTAATGATGTGATCCCATTATCAAATGACAACTCATGTCTATGGTTAGGAAACCTTAACCATCTTTGACCAATGAGCTAGTCCAGTAAAGGCTCACTATGGACACGGTATTTGTTAATGTATCCACACATGTATTTAAGTTTCTGGTCAATACAATTCTAGCATGAATAATAAACCTTCATCGTGATTAAGGAAATATAATAATAATCATTTTGTTATTGCCTCTAGGGCATATTTCCATCATCATGCACATCAAGTAAAGGCCACTACATAGCATAAGCAGTTTCTTGCAATTTTGTCGTGTTTGAAACATACGTAGGCGGAGATGTAGCTCATGTACCATAATAATTGCAAGTAGGAGCAGCAAGCACATGCATATTATATTTGTCGAATTCAGTGCTCCGCAGACCCAAGAAGGTTCGAACTCTGGGGCGTGTGTGAAGAACTCAACCTCTCTCGTCTACTAAGTCATCGATCTCATGGCCTAGCTCGATGAACAAGAGAGACAAGGGACACAAAGTGTACCCAGGTTCGGGCCACCTTGCAATATAAGACCCTACTTTTGCTTTGGGATGGATTAGCCTCTCGGAGGGCTAAGGATGAACTAGTACAAGGGGAAAAAACCTCAGGAGGCGTGTTCTTGGGTGAGTGTGAGCTAGTGAGGGTTCTGGGTTTCATACCTCGGATCCCCTCCTATGGTGGTGGCTAGGCTGTATTTATAGTGGCCTCGGTCCTCTTCCCCGAAAATGAAGGCGGGAAGGGATTCCACAACGGCCAATTTGAAAGGGGACAAGAAGTACATCTTATCCTGACGAAAGGTGGTCTTCTCCTGCAAAGCTTCTGCTCGTGATGACTGGGCTCGGCGATGACATCCGTCCTGTCATCCTGGCGGTCTTGGTCTCGTTGCACCAGAATGGAAACCTTTGGCTAATTTCTTGGGACTCCGGGACCGCGCTTGCCTTCTTAGCACCAAAGTGGAAACCTGCTACTCTGCACCCGCCTGGCTTTGGTCGTCATGGCTTGCGTCTCCTGATCCTCACGAGGTGGGTACTTGCATAGGAAATTCAGCTCCTCAAGAGGCTGCCTAAGGAGGTCGCTTCCTTCGGAGGTGTTTGCATCGTCCGCCTTGCAAGGCTTGGCCCCTCGCAAGGGTCTTGTCTTGTCGATGCTGGAGATGGGTCGTACCAGGCCATTGGTGGAGCCATGCGGTGGGCCGCAGACAGGCAAGTCTGGGTACCCTGGTTCCCAGAATGCTGACAGTAGCCCCCGGGCCCAAGGCGCGCATGGACTTGGCTTCGAGGTGAAGCCAAGAGGCAAAGGCGAAGCGACGTGGGCCCCAATCGCGTGCGGACCGAGCCGACACATGGCGCTTGATGGGACGTGGGAGTCTCCACTTCCCCATGTAGCCTTGGCAACCGTTTGACTTGACGACTGCCTGCCACATGCAAAAAATTTATCATTACCTGGAATCGTGGGAGGTCGGTAGTTGGCCTCCCTCTCGCTATAAATGGGGGGGCGAAGCCCCCTTCTTATCTCCATCTTCTCGCTGCTTGCTCCTCCTCCTCCTTCTTCTTCTTCCCACCATCTTGCCGCAATGTCCATGGCTCCGACGAGGAGGTTTTCCGCCGCAGAGAAAGGGAAAGCCCCCAAGGAGCGGCCAAATTCACCGCCATCCAAGAGTGGCTACGGACGCCCCCGCAAGCACACCGCGACTCCGGCGGCGACCCATCGGGTGCACGGGCATGCCACTTTGAAGGCCGGCTTCACCTCACGCGGCCACGGTGGTGCTTCCACCCGCGGTGGTGTATGCCGCGGACAGGGCGGCTCTGGCGACGGGGGAAGGCATGTGGCAGCCGTCCGGCCACCGCGGCAGTGTTTCCATACCGCCGACGCGGCCCCGGAGTTCGTCGTATGACCGGAGAGGCCCGCGTGCATCTGGCTCGAACTCCCACGTTTCTTCACGGGTGCGCTTCTGTCGGGGTGTTGGATCGACACCTATGGGATCACAAGAATCCCTACTACGGTTGCGGGGCGCGGGGTTGAGAGAAGAGCGGATCAAACAGATAGCACACGATTCCTTTACCCAGGTTCGGGTCGCGAGGATGCGTAAAACCCTACTCCTGCTTTGGTGGATTATATGTTTGTGTTCTTCAGCTAGCTACGGGGCGTGAGGAGCTCCAAAAAGCCGAATCCTCCTCCTGGTCGCCTCGGGCCTCCTTTTATAGGGAAAGGGGTCGCCACAGTGGCACACAGGAGGTGGATAGGGTATAGTGATGCGAGGTTTATCCCTCGCATTACATGACAAGGCGCATTTAATGCGTCTTGCTTAGGTGTCCTTGCTTTATCGGGGACGGGGGAGAGGCATGTCTTGTCCGCCGCCGCTCCTTCTTGTGTTGACATGCGCCCTGGCCAGCGGTGCCTGAGATGCCATGTAGGCAAGCAGGCAGGCAGCTGAGGTGGCGCAATGGTGGGTCTTCACGAAGATCTGCATGTAGCCACGCAGGTGCCTGCCTAGCTGGTTGGGTCGGCAGCTGCATAGGGCAGTGGAAGCTTAGTTGGCGTGGGCCTGATGGTGGCCTCGCGGATGTCCTCGGCAAGGGCCTTGCCGGGGCCCCAGCAAGGGTCTTGCCGCGACGCTTGCTGTCATCCCCGGCAAGATGCTTGCCGGAGGTCTTGTAGTCTTCCTTGGCTGGGATCCCGCCAAGGGTCGTCGTCTTCCTTAGCGTGTATCTGGTCTTGAATGTCTTCACAAAGATCTGCATGCCACTACGGGGATGCCTCCCGAATCCTTGCCCCATGGGGGCAGTGGACTCAAGGGTGATCCGCTCCGTAGGCGTGGGGCGAGTTGCCGCGGCGAGGGTCTTGCCGGGGCTGCTAAAGCCGGCCCCAGCAAGGATCTTGCCGGGGCTGCTAAAACCGGCTCCGGCAAGGATCTTGCCGGGGGAACCCGCTTCGTCCCTTTGCTCTTTGTGGTCTTGGCTTTGGGCTTCAGTTCCATCGAGCTCCAGTCTTACCCTGGCTCACCTCCCTCGCCGTGCTTGGTGTGGTGGTGCCCGTGGCTCAGACTGCCCGTGCACAGTCATAGGGGTACAAAAAGTGTACCCCTCTTTTTGTACACCGACACCTTCCAGCCGAGGGGCTGACGGCCTTTGCCTGTAGGCCGATGGCTGCTGAAGCAAGGCCTCGTGGGTGGAGGTTGAAGTCACCGCCGCGGGAAACGTGTCCCTGACCCTTGGGTGGCAGCTGTTCGCCCGCGCGCGGGGCCTGCACGGGAGGTGCACCCTCCACTTCAGGTACTACGGCGTCGCGACCCTCGATGTGAGGGTGTTCGGGGAAGACGACCGGCGCGCGGGGTGCTGCCCAGAGGGCGACAACGATGACAACAATGGCGACGATGATGACTAATGACCCACAAGTGTAGGGGATCTATCGTAGTGTTTTCAATAAGTAAGAGTATCGAACCCAACGAGGAGCGGAAGGAAATGACAAGTGGTTTTCATCAAGGTTTTCTCTGCAAGCACTGAAATTATCGGTAACATATAGTTGTCTGATGGTATAATTCGTAATGGGTAACAAGTAACAAAAGTAAACAAGGTGCAGCAAGGTGGCCCAATCCTTTTTGTATAAAAGGACAAGCCTGGACGTACTCTTATATAAAGCAAAGTGCTCCCGAGGACACATGAGAATTATTGTCAAGTTAGTTTTCATCATGCTCATATGATTCACGTTCGCTACTTTGATAATTTGATATGTGGTTGGACCAGTGCTTGGGTGGTGGCCTTACTAGGAAAAGCCTACCACTTGTGATAAACAACTCTCGCAAGCATCTGCAACTATGAAAGAAGAATTAAGATAAATCTAACCATAGCATGAAACATATGGATCAAAATCAGCCCCTTACGAAGCAACACATAAACGAGGGTTTAAGCTTCTATCACTCTAGCAACCCATCATCTACTTATTACTTCCCAATGCCTTCCCCTAGGCCCAAATAATGGTGAAGTGTCATGTAGTCGACGTTCACATTCATTCACATAACACCACTAGAGGAAAGACAACATACATCTCATCATAGTATCAAACGAATACCAAATTCACATGATTACTTATAACAAGACTTCTCCCATGTCCTCAAGAACAAAAGTAAATACTCACAAAGCATATTCATGTTCATGATCAGAAGGATATTGAATAGCATTAAGGATCTGAACCTATGATCTTCCACCAAATAAACCAACAAGCATCAACTACTAGGAGTAATCAACACTACTAGCAACCCATAGGTACTAATCTGAGGTTTTGAGACAAAGATCGGATACAAGAGATGAACTAGGGTTTGAGAGGAGATGGTGCTGGTGAAGATGTTGATGGAGATTGACCCCCTCTCGATTATAGGATCATTGGTGATGATGATGGCTTCGATTTCCCCCTCCCGTAGGGAAGTATCCCCGGCAGAACAGCCCTGCCGGAGCTCTAGATAGGTTTCGCCCAGGTTCCGCCTTTTGACGGTGGCGCTTTGTCCCAAAAACCTCCTTATGATTTTTTCCAGGTCAAAACACATCATATAGCAGAAGATGGACGTCAGGGGCCTGCCAGGGGGCCCACAAGGTAGGGGGGCACGCCCAGGGGGTAGGGTGCGCCCCCACCCTTGTAGATGGCTGGTGGCCCCCCTCTGGTGCTTCTTTCGCCCAATATTTCTTATATATTCCAAAAATATTCTCCGTGAAGTTTCATGACTTTTGGAGTTGTGCAGAATATGTATCTCAAATTTGCTCCCTTTCCACTCCAGAATTCCAGCTGTAGGCATTCTCCCTCTTCATGTAAACCTTGTAAAATAAGAGAGAAGAGGCATAAGTATTGTGATATAATGTGTAATAACAGCCCATAATGCAATAAATATCAATATAAAATCATGATGCAAAATGGACGTATCAACTCCCCCAAGCTTAGTCCTCGCTTGTCCTCAAGCAAAAAGCCGATATCGAAAAATATGTCCACATGTTTAGAGATAGAGGTGTCGATAAAAATAAAATACGGACATGAGGGCATCATGATCATATTTAGGATAGCAACATAACTTGTCACATAAGTTCTTATGTTAATGTAACAATTCATTTACAAGGTAAACTGTGAATAAAAAACTTCATTGATAGCCAACAAACTATGATCTCGGTCATTGAAGCAATTGCAATTTATCATACATTGGAAAGAGTCAAATATAAGAGCTTTTCAGCAAGTGCACATACTCAACTATCATTTAGTCTTTCACAATTGCTAACACTCACACAATACTAATGAGTTCAAAGCTTGAATCGGACATAGAGAAAGATAGGGGCTTATAGTTTTGCCTCCTGATACGTCTTCGTCGTATCTATAATATGTGATTGTTCCATGCCAATATTCTACAACTTTCATATACTTTTGGCAACTTTTTATACTATTTTTTGGGACTAACATATTGATCCAGTGCCCAGTGCCAGTTCCTGTTTGTTGCATGTTTTTTATTTCACATAATATCCATATCAAACGTAGTCCAAACGGGAAAAAAATGGATGGAGATTTTTTTAAATATATGTGAATTTAGGGAAGTGGAACCAACGTGAGACGATGCCAGAGTGGCCCACGAGGGTGAGGGGCGTGTCCAGGGGGCAGGCGCGCCCTGGGCCCTCGTGGCCACTCTGTAAGGCAGTTGATGCCCTTCTTTCGCCGCAAGAAAGCTAATATCCTGATAAAAATTGTGTCCAAAATTCAGCCCAATCGGAGATACAGATCTCTGGGAATTTAAGAAACGGTGAAGGGCCAGAATCTGAGGACGCAGAAACAGAGAGACAGAGAGACAGAGAGACAGATCCAATCTCGGAGGGGCTCTCGCCCCTCCCACGCCATGGAGACCATGGACCAGAGGGGAAACCCTTCTCCCATCTAGGGAGAAGTTCAAGGACGAAGAAGAAGCAGGGGGCTCTGTACCCCTCGCTTCCGGTGGCACCGGAGTGCCGCCGGGGCCATCATCGTCACCGCAATCTACAACAACAACTTCACCACCGTCATCACCAACTCTTCCCCCCTCTATGCAGCGGCGTAACCCCTCTTCTATCCGCTGTAATCTCTACTTAAACATGGTGCTCTCCTATGGTGCTCTCCGTGTCGCGCAAGCGTGAGGGATCCCCACTGTAGGTTTTGCAATATGTTCATGATTTTCTTATGGTGGGTGGCGTGAGTGACAGAAACACAGACCCGAGTAAGTAGGTTGTTTGTGTATGGGAAATAAGAGGACTTGATACTTTAATGCTATGGTTGGGTTTTACCTTAATGATCTTTAGTAGTTGCGGATTCTTGCTAGAGTTCCAATCATAAGTGCATATGATCCAAGAAGATAAAGTATGTTAGCTTATGCCTCTCCCTCAAATAAGATTGCAATAGTGATTACCGGTCTAGTTATCGATTTCCTAGGGACAAAAAGCCCTTTACTAAAACTAATTTAGTTGTGTCTTTATCTTGCAAACCTATCCCACAAAAACTACAAAGTACTTCAAGTTTCATACTAGTTCTAGGTAAAGTAAACGTCAAGCATGCGTAGAGTTGTATCGGTGGTTGATACGTCCAAAACGTATCTAGAATTTCTGCTTGCTCCATGCCTCTTTTGGGTGATATTGCTATGATATATATACACTTCCATACACTTTTGATCATATTTGGACTAACCTATTAACTCAGTGCACCCCAGTGCCAGTTTCTGTTTTCGGCTGTTTTTGTATTTCAGGTTTTCACATTACGAGAACTGCCAGGAAAAATCCAGAAAAATTATATAAAAAATCAGTGTTCCAGAAACTACCGTGCGCTCGAAGGACAGCCGGGGGGGCCACCAGGGCTCCGGGCGCCCTGGCGGCGCCCCCCCTGGGCCGCGCCGGGGGGGCGCCTGTGCCCCCCGAGGCTCCTCCGATGCCCCCCTTTGGCATATATTTAAAGCGTCTCCCGAAACCCTTGAGGGAGGAACTCTTTTCGCGATCCCATCTCTGTTCCGCCGCCGCCGCCGCTTCCAAGATCGGGAGCACCAGGAGAACTCTTCCCGGCACCCTGCCGGAGGGGAGGATCACCATCGGGAGCCTCTCCACCACCATGGACGCCTCCCGGATGAGTTGTGAGTAGTCTCCCTTGGACCATGGGTCCATGACCAGTAGCTATGTGATGTTCTCCTCCCGTTCTTGTGCTTCACTAATTAGTCCTCGTGAGTTGCCCTACATGATCGAGGCACATATGTAATCCTTATGATGTTGCTATGATGAGTTTGCTGGGATCCGATGGATTATGAGATTATGTTCAGATTGTGCTTGAGTAATATATTTGATCTACCTCTTTTATATTTATGTTCGTAAGTAATTCTTGCATGTTCTCTGTTGTTATTTATTGCTTTGGCCAAGTAATAGGTAGTGACTCCAAGAGGGAACGTTATGCTTGATTGTGGGTTCATGCCCCTCGATGACTAGTTTGAGTGACAGAAACATGAGTCTAGGGGATGTGCTGTTGCCACAAGGGGGAAAACAACGGTGCTTGTGCCCGCGGGTGCAAGGATTGTTTACTTTACGCAAAGTTCTTTTAATGCAGTTGTCTGTTGCATTGAGTTTACACTATGGGTGGGACTCGCAACTTAATACCAGCGAGATGTTCTGGATAGATATCTCAAGGTGGATGATTAGTAGTAGATATTGATGGATTTCGGTCTACTTACTTTGGCGTACCGCCCATGCTTTGAACCTCAACCTTTCTTGCAATGTAGTCAGCATTGGTTTGCGCACATGGTCCTGTCAATTGCCCAGCTCTAATTCGTTTACCTCACATAGTTGTTTTATCGTCTTTTGGGAGAGAGACATCACTAGTGAACATCATGAGACTCCGGTCCATATTACCATCATTGATCACATCCGCTATTTACTTTTCACTATTATTTGCTATTGCAATTATATCTATCACTACTATCACTTGCGTTTAATCCTTTGTGAACTACAAGGCCGGAGGGATTGACAACCTCTCTGTACTCGTTGGGAGCAAAGTTATTTGTATCTGTGTGCAGGTCCACGTTGATTGCTAATATCTGGCGCCGTAGCAGTTGACACCTTCTTGTTGAACCTAGGAGTCTCTGGGGATTCGATCCTTGGTATCTTTGCCAAGGGAAAAACTTCCGCAACACTACATCTCACACCTTCCACTTGGGGTAACCAACGAGGGGCGAGAAGCCTAGCAAGAGTTTTTCTAGCGCCGTTGCCGGGGACTCCACTCCTCAAGATAGGGGAGTTGCATGCTATCTTTTACCTTTGCTTTTAGTCTTGTTAGTTTACCTTTCAGTTTCTGCTTTAGTATCTCTTATCGAAAAATCACAAAAATAGTTATCTTGCTTGCTTGCTACTATGGGTTCCACCGAGAACACCAAGTTGTGTGACTTCACTAGTCACAACAACGATGACTTTATCAGCACACCTATCACTACACCTGCCACTTCAGCACCTTCATATGAAATTAAACCTGCTTTACTGAATCTAGTTATGAAAGATCAATTCTCCGGTGCTGGAGATGATGCTGCTTTACACTTGAACAACTTTGTTGAACTTTGTGATATGCAAAAGTACCAAGAAATAGATGGTAATATTGTTAAGCTTAAGCTTTTTCCTTTCTCCTTGAGAGGAGGAGCTAAAATTTGGTTTCAGTCTTTGCCTAGAAATAGCATAGATTCATGGGACAAGTGCAAAGATGCTTTTATTGGAAAATACTATCCACCTGCTAAAATTATCCAACTGAGAAGTAACATAATGAATTTTAAACAATTGGTTAATGAACACGTTGCCCAAGCTCGGGAATGTATGAAATCTCTTATTAAGAACTGCCCTACTCATGGTTTGACTACTTGGATGGTTATCCAAACTTTTTATGCAGGCTTGAACTTTACCTCGCGGAACTTGTTAGATTCGGCCGCGGGAGGAACCTTTATGTCAACTACACTTGGTGCTGCCACGAAGCTCTCGATGAGATGATGACCAACTATTCCCAATGGCACACCGAACGCGCTCCAACAGGTAGGAAGGTAAACTCTGTCGAGGAAATTCCCTCCCTTAATGAAAAAGTTGACTTGATCATGTCTCTACTTTCGAAGCAATCCTCTGTTGATCCTCGTGATGTTCCTTTAAATTCTTTGATTGCTCAAGAACAAGTAGATGTGAACTTTATCTCTAGAAACAATTTTAATAACAATGCTTATAGGAGTAATTTTGGTAGCAATCCTAGACCGTTCCCCTCTAATTCTTATGGGAACAACAATGCTTATCCTAGCACCAAGAACTCCAATACTGAACTAGAGATTATGCTTAAAGATTTCATCACTACCCAAAAAGCCTTTAATAAGAGTGTAGAAGAAAAACTACATAAACTAGATGATCTCTCTTTGAAGGTAGACCATTTAGCCAATGAGACAGAATTGCTTAAAATTAAAACTTCTCCTCTTGAGGAGAGGAAGGTCACACCTATTAATGCTACTCAAGTGCAAATTAATGAAAATATTAGGATGATGGCTAAACTTAAAGAAAGATGGGCTAGAGAAAGGGAGGAAGAGGATAGAATTAAGAGCCTTCCTACCCACCACACTGTTGCTACTATCCAAGTTGTTGAGGATATCCAAACTCTTAGCACCCAATGTACTCCTGGTCCCATTGGACCTATTAATGGTGATGCTATGACTATAGAAACTACCAAACATGTGAACCTAAAGGACCCCACTACCACTTTACTTGATGCTAGTGACCTTGATTTTGATAATTGCACTCTTACCGAAGTTATTGATTTCCTTCACAAGATGTCTAGAGATCCCCGCACTAGCACGCTTAACCTTGCCTTCACAGAGCATATCACTTTTTTTTTGAAATATCAATGACAGTAGGAGAGCATCCTACTGACCTCCCATATACAAACAAAGGTTACATATTGTCAGGGTGTTCCGCAGGACAAGATGTGGGCCCCCAGTAGTCAGGGGCCCTCCATCAAGTCAAGCACCCCAGATCCAACTGTTTAGAGAAAGGGTTCTAGCTTTTAGTCTAGTGTTCTTAAGAAGTCTCCTACAAACTGTTCTAGGGAGGGTTTAACCCGGTGTACAAGCAGGCCAAGATCTTTCTTAAACCTCTCCTGCCAGGAGGCAACCGAGGGGGGGGGTCGCCCTAAACACCTTGCCGTTGCGTTCCTTCCATATGCTCCAGGCCGCCGTGAGAAAGATCTCCATGAACATGGGTTTGGTCCATCGCTGCCGCCCGGAGTGCACGATCTGCATGCGGTCTCCATTATGTGTCCAGTCCATTCCCAGCCTCCCCCAACAGATTCTGCTGAAGTTGCAGTTAAAGAAGAGATGTTCCACGGTTTCTTCTGCTCCACTCACACAAAGCTCGCACGCCACCCCCTCCGAAACATTGTAGTGTCGCCGTTTGAGCATATATTTGGTGTTCACCCGATCCATCAGCAGCAACCACGCAAATACTTTAATCTTCAGTGTGCATCTGCTCTTCCAGATCCATTTGAAAGCCCCATCCACCATCACTTCCTTGAAGTAATTCGCATAGTATTTGCGCGAGGAATATCGGTCCCCCCACAAGCAGGTCCAGGAATCACTTAGGTCGTCTACGGGGGTGGTGTCCCTCGAGAGGTTTTGCATTTCCAGCACTTCGTCCCTAGCCTGTTGGGAGAGGGGCAAATAGAATCCTTGTTGCATGTCTGTGATTGACAGGAATTCCTTGACCGACGCATCTTCCATCGTAGTGTAGGAAAAGGCCCGTGGATGCGAGAGCTCAAGGGTTTCATCTAGCCACAAGTCCTTCCAGAACAGCACCGACGAGCCATCACCCACCACAACCCTAGTAATACCTCTGTACTTGTCATTTAACTTCATTACGTCCCTCCACCAGAACGAGCCACAGGCATCCGTCGCGTGCGGGACTTGGTGTTCATAGTACGCGTCCCAGATCAGAGAGCACCAGGGGGTATCTTTTTTGTTATAAAAGCAGTGAAGGAACTTGAGAAGCAGCCCTTCGTTCTGGATTTTGATGTCAAGAACACCCAGACCCCCATGCTTCTTAGGCCTACACACGAGAGCCCAAGAGGCCAGGGAGTTACAAGTTTCCCCTTGCTCCGTTTTTTTGCGCCACAGGCATCGGCGACGGATCTTGTCCAGATGCTCAATCAATTTGAGCGGGAACTTGAGAGTGCACATGGGGTAAATCATGAGGGAGGTAATCATGGAGTTCAGCAGCGTCAACTTACTCCCATAGTTCATCAAGCATAGGGAAGAAGAGAGTCTACGTTCTGCCCTTTCCACCAGTGGCATAAGCTCATTCACCGTAGGTTTGGTTGTTCCCATGGGTAATCCCAGGTAGGTGAATGGCATACCCCCAACCGAGCATTGCCAGATTTGTGCTAGGTCCGCAGCAAGGCGATCATCCACGTTAAGTGGCACTAGAAGGGATTTGCTAAAGTTTATTTTGAGGCCGATCGAGTCCGCGTAGTCCATCAGGATTTGCTTCATGGTCTGTGCCTGCGCTAGATCGGCCGGCATGACCAGGATTGTGTCATCAGCATATTGTACCACCGGATAATCCATTCCAGTACGAGAGGGGATCGGCAGTTCGATAAAGCCGTTCCGGTACGCGTCATTGATGGCAGCCTGCAGCAGATCACCCGCGAGGACAAAAATGAGGGGAGAGAGCGGGTCCCCTTGCCGTACTCCGCAGTTACAGTCAAATTGTCGTCCGGGAACTCCGTTTAGAAGGACCGAGGATTTGCCTGATCCAAATATATTCTTGATCCACCCCATCCACCGATCATCGAAGCCCATGTGTTGCATGATCTTCATCATAGCAGAATGGTTGATAGTGTCAAAGGCTTTCGCAAAGTCCAGTTTGAGCAGCACAGTGGTTTTTTTCGATCGCTGGCATTGATAGATATATTCAAAAGCCCACGCCAGGCAGTCTTGAATGGATCGGCTCTTCAAAAAACCGTATTGGTTTTTATGTATGATCTTGAGGATAACGGTCTGTAACCTGTTTGCAAGTAGCTTTGTAATGATCTTCAGACAGCAGTTTAAAAGAGTGATTGGGCGGAAGTCATTAGCCGACTCAGGCGAGTTGGTTTTGGGGATGAGCGTGATGAACCCTGTGTTGATGCTGGTGAGGTCAAGGTTGCCGTTGTAAAAGTCCTCGCACAGTTTATAGAAGTCCTTCTTGACAATGTGCCAACAGGTTTTGATAAAGTGTCCATTGAAACCGTCAGGGCCAGGGGCACGATCTGTGGGCATGTTTTTAACCACTCCATCTATCTCAGAGTGTGTAAAAGGAGTTGACAGCGCTTCAAGACCATCTATCTTGTTGATGATTGAGGCTAAGTTAAACTTCATAGCCGGGGTGGAAGAAGCTCCAAGTCTCCCCTTGTATGTATCAAACAGTACCTGCTCCTTCGATTTATGGTCTGTGACCACAGATCCATCTTGAAGTTTGAGTGAGGAAATGAAGTTTTTTCTATAACGTTCAGTTGCCAAAGCATGGAACAGCTTCGTGTTTTCTTCTCCAAATTTGATGTAACGAATCGTGCAACGCTCTCTCCAGTATCGGTTCTGGTATTGTAGTAGTTTAAGCAGGTGGGCCTTGATAATTTTCCTGAAGTTTTTCTCAGGTACCGTGAGGGGCCGCCGATCTTCCAGCCCATCAAGCTCCGCGAGGGCCCAATTGCAGTTTTGAATGAGTATTGAGAGGCGGGAGATTCCTTTACTCCATTTTTTAAGATCATACCTTAGGCGCTTCATCTTTTTGCATATAAGGGCAGAGGTATTTTTTGCATAGCAGTACTTATCCCAGGACCCCTGCACCACTTCAAAAAAGCCCGGGTGGTTAGTCCAATAATTTTCAAAACGAAAGACCTTGCTCTTGGGTATGGTGGTTTTGATTTCGACCACACATGGTGTGTGATCAGACACAGGTTTTCCCAGTGGGGTGGCTATTGTGTTTGGGTACGATTGGGTCCAGTGACACGACGAGAGAAACCAGTCTAACTGTTCCAACAAAGGGTCATTCTGCATATTGCTCCAAGTATAGGAACGTCCTTTTAGAGGGATTTCTACCAAGGCTTGTGTACGTATAATGTCATTGAAAATGAGTATGTCATTGGCATCCCCCCTGGCTTATTTCTGTTGTTGGATGATCGAATGTAATTGTAGTCTCCTACAAGAAGCCAATCGTCCGTATCTGGTATTTCCATTTCATAGAGCCAATCAGTGAACATCACTCGATCATCCCCCCTACATGGCCCATAGATATTGAATAGCGTCCATGCGTGGTCGGACACCTTCGAAGTTAACTTTACTCCTAAAGCAAAGAAATCCGAGAAAATCATGTTCCCATCAAATAGAGAACCATTCCAGACTGTAAGAATACCCCCCGAGGCACCACGCGAAGGAACGAAAGCAAATTGATCAAGACGGCGTGGACAGAATGTCTTAATGAAAGCAAGATCAAAAGAGGCTCGTTTAGTCTCCTGAAGGCACACGATATTACAACCCGAAGCTGCAATCGCATTTTTAACTGCTAAGGTTTTTTCCTCCGAATTTATGCCACGGATGTTCCACACCAGCACCTTCCAGTGCACTTGGTTAGCCATGTAGATTAGTTGGTGGGGGTGGTGGCAGCGGGCTCCTCTTCCTCCAGCGGCGCCATGAGCTTGGACTCGGAGAGCTCGGCTACAGGAATTCCACAGCGCACCGTGTCGATCCTCTGCATCTGGGAAATAGGAGTTGGTGGCGGGACCTCATCAGCAGCAGGTTTTGCATGGATTGAAGAAACTCTGATAGGAGCCAAAGGTGCTTGCCGTGGTCTAACCTTAGTCTTGTACGGTCGCGCTTCAGCCATGGAAGGGGCCTTAAAGCCATCATAGCGATTATTCCTGGTGCTACGTCGGAGAGGCAGTGAATCGCCTGTCAGCTTGTTCTTCTTGACAGAGCGTGCCAGCACCCGTGTGTCATCCGCATGTTCAGTGATCACCACCGCATTCTCTCGGGGCACATCCCATGGCTCCTCAACGGCGACCACGGTGGCATCCATCGGCTGGCGAAGTAGCGGAGCAAAGGCTTCATCCCAGCTGCGCTTGTCCAGTTTCACAAGGAGAGTGTCTGACATTGTGGCAATTGGGGTATACCAGGATCTGATTGCATATGCCACAAACAGGTATTGGAGCGAGCTACAGAACTGGGTGGTCTTCTCCAGGGAATCTTCTGCAGGGAGGAGCATGGGGAGCATGGGCTTATAGATGTATTTCCTGAGAAAGGAGATCAAACGCGCGAAAGGTAAGACACGGAGGTTTGCCTCCTCCGCCGTTCCTCTGACAAAAGTCAGGGTGCTGTGGTGCGCTCCCAGAACGATGTCATCCGCTGCCAGTTCGACCTGCGCCACATGCGCATTCTAGGCCTCCAGACCATCATCAAGAACATTTTCTTCAGGTGTTACTCCGTCCATCATGGACGGACCAGTGTATTCAGTGATCTGACGCCAGCTCTCACCCTGGTACTGCGGTGGGATTTCAGGCCAGGGTTGCCATCCATTGGCCAGTGGCTGCTGTGCAGGTGGCTGAAGATCTTGCCCCCAGGCCGCATTCGCCTGTTGCTGCTGTGCAACCATGGCTTCAAAGGATACTTGTTGGGAAGCAGTCAGGAACGGCAGTTCCCTGGGATGCGGCGAGGCATTCATCGGTGGCGGCGGCTCCTCTGTGCCCGCATTAGGCGGGTTAGTTGGCCAGTTAGTCAGGATATAGACTGGAATTGTCCATGATCTTCCCAGACCTCCAAACACGTTGGCCCTTTTAATGATCAGACTATGCGGCACATTGGAGAATTGATTGATAAGCACACGAACAAGAACTCTAGTCTTGACTTGCCCAGGGTTATGCCAAATCTCGAAGTTACCAAAGCAGCTGACAGCCTTGTTCACCTAGTACTCATTCTGGTAATCAAGAGGAAAACCCAGGAACACTACCCATGCAACAGCTTCAAAGATCGGTATGCGCATGTTAGGTCCTTCATCATGGCGGGCGAAGTAGAAGGTCCTATCGTCATATATCGGATGCGGCCCAGTAGTGATAAGAAAATCTCTGACAGCAGCTGATCTAAATCCAATCATCCCGACGCCTAGATGAAAGATGTCAGAGTATATCACCTCAGCATTGAAGTCCTCGGCCAAGATTTGTAGGATTTCCGCGAGCACCATAGGACGCTGAAGATCGGGCGTCGGAGGGTTGGTGAGGACGAGCGCATAGTTTTCGTGGTGCAGTGGAGGAGCGCCGACGACCATCATGTTCCTCTGGAGTCTATCAGCGGGGCCATTGAAGATGGCGAGGGGGCCAGGGATGAACTGGAAGGGCATGACTGGGAAGTTCGCCATGGGAGTATGAGTGGAGGTGTTTGCAGGGATGCTAGCGGGCGGATGAGCTGAGAGGCGTTTCTGGCGAGGGGAGGAAGCACTAGCAGGCGGATGAATTGATGGGGGCTGCTGGCGATTTGGTAGTGGGGGTGGCAGGTTGGGTAGGCTAGGAGTGCTCGAGGTGATAGGACGTAGGGTAGGAGGATGCGGACCGTCACCCCCAATAGGTAGAGCGCGCGTGCCCTGGCGCTGCGAATCGCTTGATTTGATATGCCATGCCATTTTTTGTTTTTTGTTTCCAACACAGCCTCGAGAAATCCCAACGGGAGGGGATACTATACTAGTTTTAATCCTCCAAGCCCAGGAATCATTGGAAGGTTGCCGCGGTTTGAAAATCCTCCTCTTATGGAAAGATTGGCTATTATTCGAAAAGGGTATATCTTTGGTGGGGACATGCAGAATTTTTGGTTTCCAAAGAAAATGGGGAGAGGCTTCAGCGAAACAAAATTTTGCAACGTGACCGAGAAAACCACAGGAGGAACACAACATCCGAGCCGGGCATGCAAAGAAAAGGTGGTGGGTAGAGCCGCAGGTCGTGCAGACGGAGTGGCCCGGCCCAACATGGGGTCTAGAGTTGTTCTCCGGCTTAAGTATTTTGCCCTCAGGACATATATTCGCAAGATGGCCCAATTGATGGCAAGCAGCACATAAATTTAAACGTTGGAATATTACCTCCGATGGCGGGATAGATTGTAGATGCCATATTGAGGCAATCTTCTCATCAGAATAGCCGAACACCCGTTGGTCCAAAATATGGAATAGCATGAAATCCGGGATGTGTTCCCAATTCTTTGGCTCAAATTTAATGCCCTGAAAAGCTTGATTCTCGGCCGACGGTGGAACATTAAATGCGTTTTGAAAACTGCCAAAAGAGATACAATCCTTGTCTGGGGGCGGAGCACATGCATCGTTTAAACAATCTGGATCAAAAGTGAGATGCTTCGCAAATGTATGTTTTCCATGGGTGTGCGAATGATTGCCCCTATGAGTGTCCATGAAATGAAACCCAAATTTCGAGAGTTCTTCGTTAGCTGAATGATCTTTTCTAGCACTTTTCCGGAGAAAGTCAAGGTTGGGTTTGATTGCAATAGGGGTTCGAGCAGCCACCTCACCAAGCTCATCATCCAAATGCCAACCATTATCCAAACTTGAATAATTCATCGACGGTTTGAACAAGTGAAAATGACAAACAAAATCCGGCCAAACCCGATCCTTCAACTTGTAAATGAAATGCCCCACATTGTTGGAAGCAACGGAGAAGCGAAAAGACCTTTTGCCCAATTGAAGAACATTAAATCCCAACGGAGAACCACCAATACAGCATTGTAGCACTAGGCCAACTGATTCTGTCGTGAGAGGGAAAGATGCCGAGGAGAAGGAGACAACCAAGAAGAACTCCTTGGTATGGGAAGAGGGGGAGAAGTGCACCGATGAACCAAACTTTGTGCGCACCTGTTTAGCCACAGAGATCCCAGGGTTGAGATCCCAATGGAGGAGGCTAGCCATTCGTAGGCTAGTCTAGAGAACGCCATGGGTGATCGCCGGCCGTCGGTGGTGGTGGTGGTGGAGGTGGGAGGAGAGGTGGAGAGGTGGGGAGGGAGCCATTCTGATTCAGACGTCAGAGCATATCACTAATGCTCTCATCAAAGCTAGGGAGGAGAAACTTAGAGTAGAAGCCTCCATACCTAGAAAGCTAGAAGATGGTTGGGATCCTATGATAAAAATTAAATTGAATGACTTCTCTTGCTATGCATTATGTGATGTTGGAGCTAGTACCTCTGTTATGCCCAAAAGAATATATGATATGCTTAAATTGAAACCTTATGATTCTAGTTCTTTTGGTGTTCGTCTCGTTGATTCTTCCATAAAGAAACCTTTGAGGAGGATCGACGATGTTCTTATCGTTGTCAATGATAATTATGTTCCCGTTGATTATACTATTCTGGATATTGAAGGTGATCCTTCTTGTCCAATTATTTTGGGACGTCCCTTTTTACGCACCGTTGGTGCTATCATTGACATGAAAGAGGGGAATATAAAATTTCAGTTTCCTCTCAAGAAAGGGACGGAACACTTCCCTCGAAAGAAGATCAAGTTACCTTTTGAGTCCGTTGTACGGGCTAGCTATTCTTTTACTCTTGATAAAACTTGATCTATATGCATTATGCCTAGCTTAAAGGCATAAAAGAAAGCGCTTTTGGGAGGCAGCCCACATGAATAAATTTATTTTGCTTTTGTTGTGTCTTGATGTTGTTACTACTGTAGCATCATCATTGTATCTTTGCTTTTCAATTTTGTGCCAAGTGTAGCCTCTGATTGCTAGAAAATTCAAAAGTTGTGAGGTGCTGTCCAGGAAACAGATTCTGTCCTTGGATAGAAAAATTCGTATAAAATCACCAGGTCATCTTTTTGGTCTGAATTTTTTCGACAGCGTGCTCTATATAATTGTATTTCGTGCGTCTGTTCTGAGTTTTTTGATTAGAGTTGCAGAAGTGCCCCGAACAAATCAATTACTACCTGCTGTTCTGTTTTTCACAGATTCTGTCCTGTTTTGCTTTTCCTTCATTTTGCAAACCAAGAGCTTGCTTTTTCTTTGCAAAAACCTTTTGGCAATCTTGAGAAATAGTTGACCATCAATAATATCTTTATTTCCAGCAAGGTATAATTATTTTATTATGGGTACTAACCTCGCTAATCAGATTATGATGAGTTATGTATGAAGGGAGTTTTCAAGTGTGCGAGGGAGGATGATAAAAAGATTCAGGGAGTGTCAAGCGCTCAAGCTTGGGGATGCCCCATGCACCCCCAAGAAATATTCAAGGATACTCAAGCGTCTAAGCTTGGGGATGCCCCCGTGCATCCCCTTCTCCATCAACATTATCAGTTCGTCTTTCGTTCCACTATATTTTAATCACTTCATGTGTTATGTGCTATGCTTGGAGCGTCTTGCTTTTAGTTTTCTTTAGTTTTTCATAACGAGTCGGAACTCAGCTTTCTTTATGTGAGAGAGAAACACGCTCCACTTCTACCTAGAACATAACATAGAATTTTCATGTCTATCCTTGCTGTGTGTGTTCTTTGTCTTTTAATAGCTACTATCATGTTCAGCTCTTAGCTTTCATGCTTATCTTTTCAAGAGCTTTTGTTTAGTTGGTTGCTTGAACTCTCTTTAATTACCATGCTCACCTTATTAAGAGAGTTTGCTTCCGTTGCATTGGTTGATATGTCTATGATAAAGATGCTACGTGCATGAAGGCGCTTAGTAGTTCATGTTTTCTTATGGTTAGTCTCAAATAGCTGGAGGGTTCCCAATGTGTTATTAGAATACCAACATGATTTGTTTGCCTATGATGTGGTATGGTTTAGTAATATCTTCCTTCGAGAATTTATTTTGATTGACTTGGCGTATGCTCACGCATATTTAAGACTGTAAAGAAAGTCTGTCAAGCCTTGATGATCTTTTGTTTCTGAGTAGCGATATAACTACCATGCCTGATTCGATGTTGCTTTGTCGCTCTGCATGACTATGACCGTCATTGCTCTCTTAGTTGGTCGCTCCCAGTCTTTTGCTAACCTTCGCCTGTACTAAGCGGACCGACTGCTTGTGCATCCACATCCTTTAATCCAGTTATGCCATATGAGTCCACCATACCTTCCTACATGGTATTTACCTGCCATTCCTAACGGAGACTTGCATGTGCCATCTCGAAATTATTCAAAGAAAAAGCATTCTTATTTTGTGCCTCTGTTGTAAGTTCATGAGGAAGTAGTGGTTAATTCATGACCTTTTTAAGTTGGACAAACTTCACCCCGGGATTGCATGTATAATGTGCAAACCCATAATACGAGAAGGAACTGGCATTGAGTGCGCCTGGCTAAAAAATATAATATAACAAACAAACCCTCATTCACGCTTTGTTCATGAGAAATTAGAAAACTTTGGCAGTGATAAACAAAAGAGATTAAGAGGATGTGATCGTCCTCATTCGGGAGCCGTTCCTCGAAACTTGTCCATCTCGAAAAGTGATTGAGTTGTCTGCTAGCATTCGTTGACGAAACATGCATGATCTAAAATAAATTATTACCTCTGTTTTAAAGCCAAGAGCTCTGGTACATGTTTTGTCTTTGTTGTCAACTACGGGTTTTCAACCTTGCCAACAAAAGCCACGGTTCGAGAGTCTCGACCTTCTTTTAAAAGCACCAACTACTGAGAGCATGATTGTCATTCTGAGTGTAATGTGCATTGTCCCAAAGTAGCATTGTCTTCTGCATGATTGTGATATCGTTTATTCTGAAATCATTGTATCTAGTCATTACTTAAACCTTGCAGGTGCCCCTGCATTTATGTTTTGCTTCACTAAAGGGGGCAAGCTAGATATCACTTTATCATATCTGCACATCATGTTCATTGCAAATCTATTTGATGTTTCAGTATCATATTGTAAAACTTTCAGTCCTTTGTGATTTTCTCATGAGGCAACTTAATTACTATAGATTCATTGTCTCAGTAAGCTTTTGTCATATGACTATGAAAAAGTCCTATATGGTTAATAGCATGCCACCACAGAAATTATTCTTGTTATCATTTACCTACTCGAGGACGAGCAGGAATTAAGCTTGGGGATGTTGATACGTCCAAAACGTATCTATAATTTCTGCTTGCTCCATGCCTCTTTTGGGTGATATTGCTATGATATTTATACACTTCCATACACTTTTGATCATATTTGGACTAACCTATTAACTCAGTGCACCCCAGTGCCAGTTTCTGTTTTCAGCTGTTTTTCTATTTCAGGTTTTCACATTACGAGAACTGCCAGGAAAAATCCAGAAAAATTATATAAAAAAATCAGCGTTCCAGAAACTACCGTGCGCCCGAAGGACAGCCGGGGGGGGGGCCACCAGGGCTCCAGGCGCCCTGGCGGCGCGCCCCCCCTGGGCCGCGCCGGGGGGGCGCCTGGGCCCCCCGAGGCTCCTCCGATGCCCCCCTTTGGCATATATTTAAAGCGTCTCCCGAAACCCTTGAGGGAGGAACTCTTTTCGCGATTCCATCTCTGTTCCGCCGCCACCGCCGCTTCCAAGATCGGGAGCACCAGGAGAACTCTTCCCGGCACCCTGCCGGAGGGGAGGATCACCATCGGGAGCCTCTCCACCACCATGGACGCCTCCTGGATGAGTTGTGAGTAGTCTCCTTTGGACCATGGGTCCATGACCAGTAGCTATGTGATGTTCTCCTCCCGTTCTTGTGCTTCACTAATTAGTCCTCGTGAGCTGCCCTACATGATCGAGGCACATATGTAATCCTTATGCTATTGCTATGATGAGTTTGCTGGGATCCGATGGATTATGAGATATTGTTCAGATTGTGCTTGAGTAATATATTTGATCTACCTCTTTTATATTTATGTTCGTAAGTTATTCTTGCATGTTCTCCGTTGTTATTTATTGCTTTGGCCAAGTAATAGGTAGTGACTCCAAGAGGGAACGTTATGCTTGATTGTGGGTTCATGCCCCTCGATGACTAGTTTGAGTGACAGAAACATGAGTCTAGGGGATGTGCTGTTGCCACAAGGGGGAAAACAATGGTGCTTGTGCCCGCGGGTGCAAGGATTGTTTACTTTACGCAAAGTTCTTTTAATGCAGTTGTCTGTTGCATTGAGTTTACACTATGGGTGGGACTCGCAACTTAATACCAGCGAGATGTTCTGGATAGATATCTCAAGGTGGATGATTAGTAGTAGATATTGATGGATTTCGGTCTACTTACTTTGGCGTACCACCCATGCTTTGAACCTCAACCTTTCTTGCAATGTAGTCAGCATTGGTTTGCGCACATGGTCGTGTCAATTGCCCAGCTGTAATTCGTTTACCTCACATAGCTGTTTTATCGTCTTTTGGGAGAGAGACATCACTAGTGAACATCATGAGACTCCGGTCCATATTACCATCATTGATCACATCCGCTATTTACTTTTCGCTATTATTTACTATTGCAATTATATCTATCACTACTATCACTTGCGTTTAATCCTTTGTGAACTACAAGGCCGGAGGGATTGACAACCTCTCTGTACTCGTTGGGAGCAAAGTTATTTGTATCTGTGTGCAGGTCCACGTTGATTGCTAATATCTGGCGCCGTAGCAGTTGACACCTTCTTGTTGAACCTAGGAGTCTCTGGGGATTCGATCCTTGGTATCTTTGCCAAGGGAAAAACTTCCGCAACACTACATCTCACACCTTCCACTTGGGGTAACCAACGAGGGGCGAGAAGCCTAGCAGTGGTCGATTGAACTTGAGGGAATATTTGTTCTACCTTTAGCTCCTCGTTGGGTTTGACACTCTTACTTATCGAAAGAGGCTACAACCGATCCCCTACACTTGTGGGTTATCAAGACCTTTTTTTGGCGCCGTTGCGGGGAGCAATAGCGTGGGATGAATATTCTCGTGTGTGCTTGTTTGCTTTATCACTAAGTATATTTTATTTTCTGTTCTAAGTTGTTCTCTATCTTTAGTTATGGATATGGAACACGAAATACCAAAAATATTAGGTGTACTTGCTACTAATGGAGATGGGGAACCACCTAAAAACCTCGATACGCATTATGTGAAAGATATTATGTACTACTTTGATGATCCTGAGAAAACCCCATTCAAGTACATAATGGGAGTAACGCTGGACCAACGTGAATACTTTAGGGATTATCGCTTGACACAAAAAGGGAAACTATCATGGGATCAAATTTTTATGTTGCATTCGTATGCTCGGCAACTATGCTTGAGATATGATTATACTTGTTGCTCTTGGATGAAGGCCCCACACCTTCACTGTTCATGCTTTTTTAATGATAATGAAACCTTGGCTTCTTATGCTAATGGTATATATGATTATTATGATGTGGAACAAATAGAAGAATTCGTTGCTTTTAAGGGTGCTTATGAAATTGAATCTCTGTTTAAAAAGAATTATGCTTTTGATGATGATGTTTATAGGCCTGAAAATCTTGCTATATTGAAATATTTCTCTTTGAATTATGAATATAACTCCGATATTGATGCGTTTATTGAGAATGTCTCCGCTGTCCAAGAAGAGACTAATATTTTGCAGGAGTCTATTGAAGAAGAAATTAAAGACATTGTGAGCTCATTGGATGAAGAAGATGAGGAGAGCGAAGAACAAAAGGAGGAAGAGCGGATTGATCACCCGTGCCCACCTTCTAATGAGAGTAACTCTTTATCCCATACATTGTTTAATTTCCTTTCGTGCTTACCGAAGGATGAATGTTATGATGATTGTTATGATCCCGTTGATTCTTTTGAAATATCCCTTTTTTATGATGCTTGCTATGCTTGTGGCCAAGATACCAATATGAAATATGCTTATGGAGATGAACTTGCTATAGTTCCTTATGTTAAACATGAGATAGTTGCTATTGCACCCACACATGATAGTCCTATTATCTTTTTTAATTCTCCAAACTACACTATATCGGAGAAGTTTGCACTTATTAAGGATTATATTAATGGGTTGCCTTTTTTGTTGCACATGATTATTTTGATGAATATAATATGCATGTGCTTGCTGCTCCTACTTGCAATTATTATGAGAGAGGAACTATATCTCCGCCTCTCTATGTTTCCAACATGATAAAAATGCAAGAAACTGCTTATACTATGCATTGGCCTTTACTTGATGTGCATGAATTGTTCTTGTATGACATGCCTATGCATAGGAAGAGAGTTAGACTTCATTGTTTCATGACACATATCACCTTGTGCTCACTACTAAATGCCAAATCATTGCTAATTAAAATTGGCTTTGATATACCTTGGGATCCGGGTGGATCCATTACTTGAGCACTATATGCCTAGCTTAATGGCTTTAAAGAAAGCGCTGCCAGGGAGACAACCCGGAAGTCTTAGAGAGTCATTTATTTCTGTTGTGTGCTTTTATAAAGTTTAAAAACAAAAAAAATAAAGAGGGGAACCTAAAACTTTTTCAAAAAGAAAAGTGAAAGTAAGAAGGACGAGCACCGTTGAAATGGGGGAGCTCCTTGAACTTTGTTCATGCCCATGGAAACTTTGAAAATCTTGAATTACATAAAATTTTCAACAAAAATAATTTTCCCCTTGTACAATTCAATTGTATTATAAAAATAATGTGCCAAGAGTTTCCTTTAGGATGATTAAACTGCGTGTTAGTTTGTGCGGTGCAAAAACAGAAATTTTGGCTGTAGTGCGCGATTTTACATTTTTTTACTGGAACGTCGAAAGGATCTAAAACTTTTTGAAAAGTCTTTCTATACAAATTTTTGTTTTTTCCTATTTTTTCCAGAATTTGTAGATTTATAGAAGTATGGTTAATGTTCATATTACTACAGACTGTCCTGTTTTCACATATTGTTGTTGTAGCTTCATTATTTGCATATGTTTGAATTCTTGTTGAAGCCTCCTTGACTTGGGGTCATAAAATTGTGATAACATACTGTGGGTAATGTTTGTTCATAATTATAAAATAATGTTAGAGCAGTACATGATGGGATTTTATTGACCATATACACTAACCCCGCCACTAAAAGTTCGGTTAAGTTTTGTGTGGATGAAGTGTTCGAAGATCAAGGAGGTCTCAATATGAAGAGAAGGAGGAGAGGAAAGAGATCAAGCTTGGTGATGCCCGAGGCACCCCAAGTAAATATTCAAGGAGACTCAAGCGTCTAAGATTGGGGATGCCCCGGAAGGCATCCCATCTTTCTTCAACAAGTATCAGTATGTTTTTGGATTCGTTTCGTTCACATGTTATGCGTAAACTCTTGGAGCGTCATCTTCTTTTTCGTTTTCTTTTAATAAATGCACCATGCTGGTATGAGATAGTCCTTGGTTCATTTATAGAATTCTCTTTGCAATTCACTTATATCTTTTGAGTATGGCTTTATAGAATGCTTCATGTGCTTCACTTATATCATTTGGAGTTTGGATTGCCTGTTTATCTTCACATAGAAAACCGCCATTTGTAGAATGCTCTTTTGCTTCACTTACATTTGTTAGAGCGCGGGCATATCTTTTGTAGAAAGAATTAAAACTCTCTTGCTTCACTTATATCTATTTAGAGAGTTGACAGGAATTGGTCATTCACATGGTTAGTCATAAAATCCTACATAAACTTGTAGATCGCTGAATATGATATGTTTGATTCCTTGCAATAGTTTTGCGATGTAAAGATGGTGATATTAGAGTCGTGCTAGTGGGTAGTTGTGGACTGTATAAATACTTGTGTTGAGGTTTGTGATTCCCGAAGCATGCACGTAAGTCGAACCGTTATGTGATGAAGTCGGAGCATGATTTATTTTTTGATTGTCATCCTTTGTGTGGAGGTCGGGATCGCGCGATGGTTAACTCCTACCAACCCTTCCCTTAGGAGCATGCGTGTAGTACTTTGTTTCAATGGCTAATAAATTTTTGCAATAAGTATGTGAGTTCTTTATGACTAATGTTGAGTCCATGGATTATACGCACTCTCACCCTTCCACCTTGCTAGCCAGTCTAGTACCGCACAATTTTCACCGGTGCATCAAACCACCTTATACCCTTCCTCAAAACAGCCACCATACCTACCTATTATGGCATTTTCATAGCCATTCCAAGATATATTGCCATGTAACTCCACCGTTCCGTTTATTATGACACGCACCATCATTGTCATATTGCCTTGCATGATCGTAAGATAGCTAGCATGATGTTTCCATGGCTTGTCCATTTTTTGATGTCATTGCTACGCTAGATCATTGCATACCCCGGTACACAGCCGGAGGCATTCACATAGAGTCATATTTTATTCTAGCTTCGAGTTGTAATCTTTGAGTTGTAAGTAAATAAAAGTGTGATGATCTTCATTATTAGAGCATTGTCCCATGTGAGGAAACAAAAAAACAAAAAGGAGAGAAAGGCCAAATAAAAAAAGATGGCCCAAAAAAAGAGAGGGGGCTAAAAAAAGCCCCTCCAAAAAAGAGATAAAAAGAGAGAAGGGACAATGTTACTATCCTTTTACCACACTTGTGCTTCATCATAGCACCATGTTCTTCATGATAAAGAGACTCCTATGTTGTCACTTTCATATACTAGTGGGAATTTTCATTACAGAAATTGGCTTGTATATTCTAACGACGGGCTTCCTCAAATGCCCTAGGTCTTCATGAGCAAGCATGTTTATGCACACCCACTAGTTTTCTTTTTGAGCTTTCATACACTTATAGCTCTAGTGCATCCGTTACATGGCAATCCATACTCGCTCACATTGATATCGATTGATGGACATCTCCATAGTCCATTGATTTGCCTAGTTGATGTGAGAATTTCTCCCTCCTTTTGTCTATCACCACCTTCTATTCCACCAATAGTGTTATGTCCATGGCTCATGCTCATGTATTGCTGATACGTCCAAAACGTATCTATAATTTCTACTTGCTACATGCCTCTTTTGGGTGATATTGCTATGATATTTATACACTTCCATCCACTTTTGATCATATTTGGACTAACCTATTAACTCAGTGCACCCCAGTGCCAGTTTCTGTTTTCGGCTGTTTTTGTATTTCAGGTTTTCACATTACGAGAACTGCCAGGAAAAATCCAGAAAAAATATATAAAAAATCAGCGTTCCAGAAACTACCGTGCGCCCGAAGGATAGCCGGGGGGGGCACCAGGGCTCCAGGCGCCCTGGCGGCGCCCCCCCCTGGGCCGCGCCGGGGGGGGCCTGGGCCCCCCGAGGCTCCTCCGATGCCCCCCTTTGGCATATATTTAAAGCGTCTCCCGAAACCCTCGAGGGAGGAACTCTTTTCGCGATCCCATCTCTGTTCCGCCGCCGCCGCCGCTTCCAAGATCGGGAGCACCAGGAGAACTCTTCCCGGCACCCTGCCGGAGGGGAGGATCACCACCGGGAGCCTCTCCACCACCATGGACGCCTCCCGGATGAGTTGTGAGTAGTCTCCCTTGGACCATGAGTCCATGACCAGTTGCTATGTGATGTTCTCCTCCCGTTCTTGTGCTTCACTAATTAGTCCTCGTGAGCTGCCCTACATGATCGAGGCACATATGTAATCCTTATGCTGTTGCTATGATGAGTTTGCTGGGATCCGATGGATTATGAGATTATGTTCAGATTGTGCTTGAGTAATATATTTGATCTACCTCTTTTATATTTATGTTCATAAGTAATTCTTGCATGTTCTCCGTTGTTATTTATTGCTTTGGCCAAGTAATAGGTAGTGACTCCAAGAGGGAACGTTATGCTTGATTGTGGGTTCATGCCCCTCGATGACTAGTTTGAGTGACAGAAACATGAGTCTAGGGGATGTACTGTTGCCACAAGGGGGAAAACAACGGTGCTTGTGCCCGCGGGTGCAAAGATTGTTTACTTTACGCAAAGTTCTTTTAATGCAGTTGTCTGTTGCATTGAGTTTACACTATGGGTGGGACTCGCAACTTAATACCAGCGAGATGTTCTGGATAGATATCTCAAGGTGGATGATTAGTAGTAGATATTGATGGATTTCGGTCTACTTACTTTGGCGTACTGCCCATGCTTTGAACCTCAACCTTTCTTGCAATGTAGTCAGCATTGGTTTGCGCACATGGTCCTATCAATTGCCCAGCTGTAATTCGTTTACCTCACATAGCTGTTTTATCGTCTTTTGGGAGAGAGACATCACTAGTGAACATCATGAGACTCCGGTCCATATTACCATCATTGATCACATCCGCTATTTACTTTTCGCTATTATTTACTATTGCAATTATATCTATCACTACTATCACTTGCGTTTAATCCTTTGTGAACTACAAGGCCGGAGGGATTGACAACCTCTCTGTACTCGTTGGGAGCAAAGTTATTTGTATATGTGTGCAGGTCCACGTTGATTGCTAATATCTGGCGCCGTAGCAGTTGACACCTTCTTGTTGAACCTAGGAGTCTCTGGGGATTCGATCCTTGGTATCTTTGCCAAGGGAAAAACTTCCGCAACAGTACATCTCACACCTTCCACTTGGGGTAACCAACGAGGGGCGAGAAGCCTAGCAAGAGTTTTCCTGGCGCCGTTGCCGGGGACTCCACTCTTCAAGATAGGGGAGTTGCATGCTATCTTTTACCTTTGCTTTTAGTCTTGTTAGTTTACCTTTCAGTTTCTGCTTTAGTATCTCTTATCGAAAAACACAAAAATAGTTATCTTGCTTGATTGCTACTATGGGTTCCACCGAGAACACCAAGTTGTGTGACTTCACTAGTCACAACAACGATGACTTTATCAGCACACCTATCACTACACCTGCCACTTCAGCACCTTCATATGAAATTAAACCTGCTTTACTGAATCTAGTTATGAAAGATCAATTCTCCGGTGCTGGAGATGATGCTGCTTTACACTTGAACAACTTTGTTGAACTTTGTGATATGCAAAAGTACCAAGACATAGATGGTAATATTGTTAAGCTTAAGCTTTTTCCTTTCTCCTTGAGAGGAGGAGCTAAAATTTGGTTTCAGTCTTTGCCAAGAAATAGCATAGATTCATGGGACAAGTGCAAAGATACTTCTATTGGAAAATACTATCCACCTGCTAAAATTATCCAACTGAGAAGTAACATAATGAATTTTAAACAATTGGATAATGAACACGTTGCCCAAGCTTGGGAACGTATGAAATCTCTTATCAAGAACTGCCCTACTCATGGTTTGACTACTTGGATGGTTATCCAAACTTTTTATGCAGGCTTGAACTTTACCTCGCGGAACTTGTTAGATTCGGCCGCGGGAGGAACCTTTATGTCAACTACACTTGGTGCTGCCACGAAGCTTCTCGATGAGATGATGACCAACTATTCCCAATGGCACACCGAACGCGCTCCAACAGGTAGGAAGGTAAACTCTGTCGAGGAAATTTCCTCCCTTAATGAAAAAGTTGACTTGATCATGTCTCTACTTTCGAAGCAATCCTCTGTTGATCCTCGTGATGTTCCTTTAAATTCTTTGATTGCTCAAGAACAAGTTGATGTGAACTTTATCTCTAGAAACAATTTTAACAACAATGCTTATAGGAGTAATTTTGGTAGCAATCCTAGACCGTTCCCCTCTAATTCTTATGGGAACAACAATGCTTATCCTAGCACCAAGAACTCCAATACTGAACTAGAGATTATGCTTAAAGATTTCATCACTACCCAAAAAGCCTTTAATAAGAGTGTAGAAGAAAAACTACATAAACTAGATGATCTCTCTCTGAAGGTAGACCATTTAGCCAATGATATAGAATTGCTTAAAATTAAAACTTCTCCTCTTGAGGAGAGGAAGGTCACTCCTATTAATGCTACTCAAGTGCAAATTAATGAAAATATTAGGATGATGGCTAAACTTAAAGAAAGATGGGCTAGAGAAAGGGAGGAAGAGGATAGAATTAAGAGCCTTCCTACCCACCACACTGTTGCTACTATCCAAGTTGTTGAGGATATCCAAACTCTTAGCACCCAATGTACTCCTGGTCCCATTGGACCTATTAATGGTGATGCTATGACTATAGAAACTACCAAACATGTGAACCTAAAGGACACCACTACCACTTTACTTGATACTAGTGACCTTGATTTTGATAATTGCACTCTTACCGAAGTTATTGATTTCCTTCACAAGATGTCTAGAGATCCCCGCACTAGCACGTTTAAGCTTGCCTTCACAGAGCATATCACTAATGCTCTCATCAAAGCTAGGAAGGAGAAACTTAGAGTAGAAGCCTCCATACCTAGAAAGCTAGAAGATGGTTGGGATCCTATGATAAAAAATAAATTGAATGACTTCTCTTGCTATGCATTATGTGATGTTGGAGCTAGTACCTCTGTTATGCCCAAAAGAATATATGATATGCTTAAATTGAAACCTTATGATTCTTGTTCTTTTGGTGTTCGTCTCGTTAATTCTTCCATAAAGAAACCTTTGGGGAGGATCGACGATGTTCTTATCGTTGTCAATGATAATTATGTTCCCGTTGATTTTACTATTATGGATATTGAATGTGTTCCTTCTTGTCCAATTATTTTGGGACGTCCCTTTTTACGCACCGTTGGTGCTATCATTGACATGAAAGAGGGGAATATAAAATTTCAGTTTCCTCTCAAGAAAGGGATGGAACACTTCCCTCGAAAGAAGATCAAGTTACCTTTTGAGTCCGTTGTACGGGCTAGCTATTCTTGTATTATGCCTAGCTTAAAGGCATAAAAGAAAGCGCTTTTGGGAGGCAGCCCACATGAATAAATTTTTATTTTGCTTTTGTTGTGTCTTGATGTTGTTACTACTGTAGCATCATCATTGTATCTTTACTTTTCAATTTTGTGCCAAGTGTAACCTCTGATTGCTAGAAAGTCCAAAAGTTGTGGGGTGATGTCCAGGAAACAGATTCTGTCCTTGGATAGAAAAATTCGTATAAAATCACAAGCTCATCTTTTTGGTCTGAATTTTTTCGACAGCGTGCTCTATATAATTGTCTTTCGTGCGTCTGTTCTGAGTTTTTTTATTAGAGTTGCAGAAGTGCCCCGAACAAATCAATTACTACCTGCTGTTCTGTTTTTCACAGATTCTGTCCTGTTTTGCCTTTCCTTCATTTTGCAAACCAAGAGCTTGCTTTTTCTTTGCAAAAACCTTTTGGCAATCTTGAGAAACAGTAGACCTTAGAGAATATCTTTATTTCCAGCAAGGTATAATTATTTTATTATGGGTACTAACCTCGCTAATCTGATTATGATGAGTTATGTATGAAGGGAGTTTTCAAGTGTGCGAGGGAAGATGATAAAAAGATTCAGGAGTGTCAAGCGCTCAAGCTTGGGGATGTCCCCATGCACCCCCAAGAAATATTCAAGGAGACTCAAGCGTCTAAGCTTGGGGATGCCCCCGTGCATCCCCTTCTCCATCAACATTATCAGTTCGTCTTTCGTTCCACTATATTTTAATCACTTCATGTGTTATGTGCTATGCTTGGAGCGTCTTACTTTTAGTTTTCTTTAGTTTTTCATAACGAGTCGAAACTCAGCTTTCTTTATGTGGGAGAGAAATACGCTCCACTTCTACCTAGAACATAACATAGAATTTCCATGTCTATCCTTGTTGTGTGTGTTCTTTGTCTTTTAATAGCTACTATCATGTTCAGCTCTTAGCTTTCATGCTTATCTTTTCAAAGAGCTTTTGTTTAGTTGGTTGCTTGAACTCTCTTTAATTACCATGCTCACCTTATTAAGAGAGTTTGCTTCCGTTGCATTGGTTGATATGTCTATGATAAAGATGCTACGTGCATGATGGCGCTTAGTAGTTCATGTTTTCTTATGGTTAGTCTCAAATAGCTGGAGGGTTCCCAATGTGTTATTGGAGTACCAACATGATTTGTTTGCCTATGATGTGGTATGGTTTAGTAATATCTTCCTTCGAGAATTTATTTTGATTGACTTGGCGTATGATCACGCATCTTTAAGACTGTAAAGAAAGTCTGTCAAGCCTTGATGATCTTTTGTTTCTGAGTAGTGATATAACTACCATGCCTGATTCAATGTTGCTTTGCATGATTATGACCGTCATTGCTCTCTTAGTTGGTCGCTCCCAGTCTTTTGCTAACCTTCGCCTGTACTAAGCGGACTGACTGCTTGTGCATCCACATCCTTTAATCCAGTTATGCCATATGAGTCCACCATACCTTCCTACATGGTATTTACCTGCCATTCCTAACGGAGACTTGCATGTGCCATCTCGAATATATTCAAAGAAAAAGCATTCTTATTTTGTGCCTCTGTTGTAAGTTCATGAGGAAGTAGTGGTTAATTCATGACCTTTTTAAGTTGGACAAGCTTCACCCCGGGATTGCATGTATAATGTGCAAACCCATAATACGAGAAGGAACTGGCATTGAGTGCGCCCGGCTCAAAAATATAATATAACAAACAAACCCTCCTTCACGCTTTGTTCATGAGAAATTAGAAAACTTTGGCAGTGATAAACAAAGGAGATTAAGAGGATGTGATCGTCCTCATTCGGGAGCCGTTCCTCGAAACTTGTCCATCTCGAAAAGTGATTGAGTTGTCTGCTAGCATTCGTTGACGAAACATGCATGATCTAAAATAAATTATTACCTCTGTTTTAAAGCCAAGAGCTCTGGTACATGTTTTGTCTTTGTTTCCGACTACGGGTTTTCAACCTTGCCAACAAAAGCCACGGTTCGAGAGTCTCCACCTTCTTTTAAAAGCACCAACTACTGAGAGCATGATTGTCATTCTGAGTGTAATGTGCATTGTCCCAAAGTAGCATTGTCTTTTGCATGATTGTGATATCGTTTATTCTGAAATCATTGTATCTAGTCATTACTTAAACCTTGGAGGTGCCCCTGCATTTATGTTTTGCTTCACTAAAGGGGGCAAGCTAGATATCACTTTATCATATCTGCACATCATGTTCATTGCAAATTTATTTGATGTTTCAGTATCATATTGTAAAACTTTCAGTCCTTTGTGATTTTCTCATGAGGCAACTTAATTACTATAGATTCATTGTCTCAGTAAGCTTTTGTCATATGACTATGAAAAGGTCCTATATGGTTAATAGCATGTCACCACAGAAATTATTCTTGTTATCATTTACCTACTCGAGGACGAGCAGGAATTAAGCTTGGGGATGTTGATACGTCCAAAACGTATCTATAATTTCTGCTTGCTCCATGCCTCTTTTGGGTGATATTGCTATGATATTTATACACTTCCATACACTTTTGATTATATTTGGACTAACCTATTAACTCAGTGCACCCCAGTGCCAGTTTCTGTTTTCGACTGTTTTTGTATTTCAGGTTTTCACATTACGAGAACTGCCAGGAAAAATCCAGAAAAATTATATAAAAAATCAGCGTTCCAAAAACTACCGTGCGCCCGAAGGACAGCCGGGGGGGCCACCAGGGCTCCAGGCGCCCTGCCGGCCCTCCCTGGGCCGCGCCGGGGGGGCCTGGGCCCCCCGAGGCTCCTACGATGCCCCCCTTTGGCATATATTTAAAGCGTCTCCCGAAACCCTCGAGGGAGGAACTCTTTTCGCGATCCCATCTCTGTTCCGCCGCCGCCGTCGCTTCCAAGATCGGGAGCACCAGGAGAACTCTTCCCGGCACCCTGCCGGAGGGGAGGATCACCACCGGGAGCCTCTCCACCACCATGGACGCCTCGCGGATGAGTTGTGAGTAGTCTCCCTTGGACCATGAGTCCATGACCAGTAGCTATGTGATGTTCTCCTCCCGTTCTTGTGCTTCACTAATTAGTCCTCGTGAGCTGCCCTACATGATCGAGGCACATATGTAATCCTTATGTTGTTGCTATGATGAGTTTGCTGGGATCCGATGGATTATGAGATTATGTTCAGATTGTGCTTGAGTAATATATTTGATCTACCTCTTTTATATTTATGTTCGTAAGTAATTCTTGCATGTTCTCCGTTGTTATTTATTGCTTTGGCCAAGTAATAGGTAGTGACTCCAAGAGGGAACGTTATGCTTGATTGTGGGTTCATGCCCCTCGATGACTAGTTTGAGTGACAGAAACATGAGTCTAGGGGATGTGCTGTTGCCACAAGGGGGAAAACAACGGTGCTTGTGCCTGTGGGTGCAAGGATTGTTTACTTTACGCAAAGTTCTTTTAATGCAGTTGTCTGTTGCATTGAGTTTACACTATGGGTGGGACTCGCAACTTAATACCAACGAGATGTTCTGGATAGATATCTCAAGGTGGATGATTAGTAGTAGATATTGATGGATTTCGGTCTACTTACTTTGGCGTACCGCCCATGCTTTGAACCTCAACCTTTCTTGCAATGTAGTCAGCATTTGTTTGCGCACATGGTCCTGTCAATTGCCCAGCTGGAATTCGTTTACCTCACATAGTTGTTTTATCGTCTTTTGGGAGAGAGACATCACTAGTGAACATCATGAGACTCCGGTCCATATTACCATCATTGATCACATCCGCTATTTACTTTTCGCTATTATTTACTATTGCAATTATATCTATCACTACTATCACTTGCGTTTAATCCTTTGTGAACTACAAGGCCGGAGGGATTGACAACCTCTCTGTACTCGTTGGGAGCAAAGTTATTTGTATCTGTGTGCAGGTCCACGTTGATTGCTAATATCTGGCGCCGTAGCAGTCGACACCTTCTTGTTGAACCTAGGAGTCTCTGGGGATTCGATCCTTGGTATCTTTGCCAAGGGAAAAACTTCCGCAACACTACATCTCACACCTTCCACTTGGGGTAACCAACGAGGGGCGAGAAGCCTAGCAATTGCATGAAAGTTGAAAAAGTTTGAGAATACTAAAGTATGAAACAATTGCTTGGCTAAAACCGGGGTTGTGCATGATTTAAATACTTTGTGTGGTGAAGATGGAGCATAACCAGACCATATGATTTTGTAGGGATAACTTTCTTTGGCCATGTTATTTTGAAAAGACGTGATTGCTTTATTAGTATGCTTGAAGTATTATTGTCTTAATGTCAAATGATAGACTATTGCTTTGAATCACTCGTGCCTTAATATTCATGCCATGATTAGATTACATGATCAAGATTATGCTAGGTAGCATTCCACATAAAAAAATATCTTTTTTATCCTTTACCTACTCGAGGACAAGCAGGAATTAAGCTTGGGGATGCTGATACGTCTCCGTCGTATCTATAAATTTTGATTGTTCCATGCCAATATTCTACAACTTTCATATACTTTTGGCAACTTTTTATACTATTTTTTGGGACTAACATATTGATCCAGTGCCTAGTACCAGTTCCTGTTTGTTGCATGTTTTTTGTTTCGCAGAATATCCATATCAAACGGAGTCTAAACGGGATAAAAACGAATGGAGACTTTTTTGGGAATATGTGTAAATTTTGGGAAGTGGAACCAACATGAGACGATGCCCGAGTGGCCCACGAGGGTGAGGGGCGCGCCCAGGGGGGCAGGAGCCCCCTGGGCCCTCGTGGACGCTCCGTAAGGCGGTTGATGCCCTTCTTTTGCCGCAAGAAAGCTAATATCAATCGTTTCCAAAATTCAGCCCAATCGGAGTTACGGATCTCCGGGAATTTAAGAAACGATGAAGGGCCAGAATCTGAGAATGCAGAAACAGAGAGAGACAGAGAGCTAGATCCAATCTCGGAGGGGCTCTCGCCCCTCCCACGCGATGGAGACCATGTACTAGAGTGGAAACCCTTCTCCCGTCTAGGGAGAAGGTCAAGGAAGAAGAAGTAGGAGGGGGGCTCTGCCCCCCTCGCTTCCGGTGGCATCGGAGTGCCGCCGGGGCCATCATCGTCACCGCAATCTACATCAACAACTTCATCATCGTCATCACCAACTCTTCCCCCCTCTATGCAGCGGTGTAACCCCTCTTCTACCCGCTGTAATCTCTAATTAAACATGGTGCTCAACGCTATATATTATTTCCCAATGATGTATGGCTATCCTGTGATGTTTGAGTAGATCTGTTTTGTCCTATGGGTTAATTGATGATCGTGATTGGTTTGAGTTGCATAATTTATTATTGGTGCCATCCTATGGTGCTCTCTGTGTCACGCAAGCGTGAGGGGTCCCTGCTATAGGGTTTTCGATATGTTCATGATTTGCTTATGGTGGGTGACGTGAGTGACAGAAGCACAGACCCGAGTAAGTAGGTTGTTTGCGTATGGGAAATAAGAGGACTTGATACTTTAATGCTATGGTTGGGTCTTACCTTAATGATCTTTAGTAGTTGTGGATTCTTGCTAGAGTTCTAATCATAAATGCATATGATCCAAGAAGAGAAAGTATGTTAGCTTATGCCTCTCCCTCAAATAAGATTGCAATAGTGATTACCGGTCTAATTATCGATTGCCTAGGGACAAATAACTTTCTCGTCACAAAAAGCTCTTTACTAAAACTAATTTAGTTGTGTCTTTATATTAACAGCCCCTAGTCTTTATTTACGTGCTCTTTATATTCTTGCAAACCTATCCCACAAAAACTACAAAGTACTTCTAGTTTCATACTAGTTCTAGGTAAAGTAAACGTCAAGCGTGCATAGAGTTGTATCGGTGGTCGATAGAACTTGAGGGAATATTTGTTCTACCTTTAGCTCCTCGTTGGGTTCGACACTCTTACTTATCGAAAGAGGCTACAACTGATCCCCTACACTTGTGGGTTATCACCTCCCAACGATTTATCTTAAGGGTAATGTCAATAATAATGGTTCATGGCTCTCTACATCCGCATGGATACATACATACTGTGGGGACACCGACTCATAAGTCGTGATCACCGAATGCACGTGTACAGTGATCCCAGAGATCAATGCTCACTGAACACACAAAATCTAAATAACAAGAGTCTTACATCCATACATACCGTATTACACAAATAGAACCATTATGGTCAAGTCTTGAGTATATCATCGCAGCGGAAATCTTCAATAATAACTTGGACCCATGCCATCTGCCTTAACCCTACAGGCATTCTGACTAGGAAGCGTCCTAGCTCGCATGCTCGTCACCAAGAAATCTTCATCATATCTTGTTCTCTCCTGCCTGGCCAATAAAATAACCACTGGCAAGCCAATGAGTACTTTGAATGTACTCGCAAGCAACCCATGATTTTGTTCAAGGTAACAATGCAATATTCAACAACGAGCCAACCAGCCACAAGCTAGATTAAATATTCTACCATCAAGTATATGCATAAATAAATTCACGTAACCTCGAGAACAGGTTACCGATATCAACATGAATAGGATTCATCTCAACGAGTCAAGTCACCACCTTGACTCATCACACACACATACTTTCACTGATGTAGTAAAATTTCGGACATAGTTTAAGTAGCACCACCCAACTGTCCATGACTGTGGACACGGCTATTCGAATAGTTTTACACTCTGTAGAGGTTGCGCACTTTACCCACAAGATCCGGGAAGCTTTCGTGTCACCCACGATCCCGCAGTACCTCAAGTACTCGGGGGAAGCACCCGGTCATTATCTTTCCTTAGACGACACTAACATAGAGTCCACTCGTTGGTGCACAGCCCTCGAGTACAAACAATAGATCATGGGACTTGCCCTATTTTCAATGTCACGCGTACACGAAGGGACCAACGGTGTGTCCGGTGCCCTGTGAAAACGGTCATGGTCGTCTATCCAAGCACGACCCCGTCCTGGGAAAGACCTCAAGTCTTCCCGTCACTAGTAATGCGGGCACCATGCTAGTATCGGCCTAAGTAATCAATAACGCCCCGTCCCATAAGGGGTAGAGTGGTTGCACATATTTGGTTGGGACGGTAGTCACACATAAATCTAATCCATCATTTCACCCATGCACAAGATCTTTACCGGCACATCACTTCTTCCTCAAGTGATGACCTAACTCAATATCACCCTCGGGCATTAGGGGCACCCGATGGGGTTTATGAAAAGAATGCAACCACGAAGGTTTCATGACACACATGCATCACTAAGCATCACTACTAACCATTTGCATTGCATCTAGCACATAGCAAGATCAAGAGTAAAGCATGCATCATGTGGTGGTTTTAAACTAGGTTACCACCGTAACTCTTATCATCATGCATTCGGAAACAAACGGGTTCCGAAGAACACAAGTGTATCATGGTCAAAGGGCTGCTTGCCTTATCCTTCCGAGTCTTCAAACCTTCTGGTCCATCTCCGAGTACTCCGTTTATTTCGTCAACTAACGATGGAAACAATCATAATAAGCAAAACAACAAGGCAAAAATAAAAGTGCTCTAAAAATAGGAGTTGGACTTTTCTAGGATACCTCTGGTCATATGAAAAATAACCAAGGTGGTTTCATTGGAGTATGATCAATGGATGGTTTGGCACATTTCAATATGATGGAATCAAGGGGTTTATGGATTTGAAAGAAGTGTACAGAAATATATTTTTGAATAATGAGCAAAGGCACCCATTAATCAAGTCATGATTTTAGAAGCATCTAGGAGTTGGTCTCACTAGATTTGGAGTCCAAATGAATCTCCTAGGATTTTGCAAAGTTGATAAATATGAAGAAGTGGCTCATTAATTGGTGTGGTACAGAAAGTATTAATAAAAATGTTCCAAAACTAAGTTTGGATATGACAAGCACCTAGGAATTTGAACCACTGCATTTGGATCAAATTTGAGCCCTCTGTGATTTTCTAAAGTTCATCACAGAAATAGAATAATGACACTTTGATAACATTTGTGAAGGAAAAGTTTCTGGAAAAATGTGCATGTTGCACCATGTGATAGAGAATGATCTATGGAGCCAGAAGAAATTTGAATCATCCAATTTGGAGTCCAAATTAATTGTTTATGGATTTATGAAGTTTACAGAAAAAGAAAAAGGGAAAATGGGAGGGGTTTTTACCCTTTACTGCGCACAGGGCGCAGTATTGGGCCGCAGTGCACTGGGCCGGCCCAACTGCACAGCCGCGCGCAGGGGACCTGGCCACGTCGAAGGCGTCTTCCAGGAGGGGCGTTTTCGCGCAGGGGAGGCGGTCAAGGCCAGAGCCGTTTCCACTTAAACGGGGGGGCCCGCCCACTGGGTCGCTGACGCGCGGGCCCCAGCGGCAGGTCACCTTCTTCCTCCCGCGCGGCACGACGGGAAACAGAGGAGGCACGGCCGAGCGGCGCCGGCGCTCTCCCCGGCGGCACCGGCCACCTCCGTCGACGCCCAGCACACCGGCGTGCTCAGGACGGTGTGCCGCATCCGTAGAGGTGTGCCATGACCGCTGGGGTGGTCGGATACGAGCAGCGCATCGGCCGCGGCGGACGGCGGCGATGGCGGTGTTCAACACGGCGAGGAAAACACGAGGAGGAAGGAATGGAGCATGGGGTGAGTTGGCGGTGGTGATGAGAGGGTGCGGGAGTGTTCAGGGGGAGGAGAGAAGGGTCGAGGCCCACGAATTTAAGCGGTGGCCGGCGGCTCTGCTCCGGCCATAGAGATGGCTGGACGGCACGGGGAGAGCATTAGGCCTATCGGGGAGGTACACTAGAAGGAGAGGGGGCGAACGGAGCCGCGAGGGGCCTCGGGGGTGGCCTACAAATAGGTGGGCGGCGGTCCACCGAGGACTCGTGCGCCGGCGAGGCCGTTGCGGTCGCTGCAAGCCACGGGGGCACGCGTGGGCATGTCTGGGGTGCTCCTGGGGTTGGTCTAGGGCGAGGGGAGAGAAGAGAGGTAGTGGGGAAGGGTCAGAGCGTCGCGCGTGTGGGGCTGCCCACTGGAGCGCTCGGGCGGCCATGGCGCGCGTGCGAGCAGGGGTGAGAGAGGGGGACAGTGCCTGGTCGTGACGCGGACGTCGAGGGACGTTGCGTGCTGGGGAGGCCCGAGGTGGTCGAGGCTGGTGATTGGGGGTGGCTACAGTGCGCCAGGGCACTGTAGCGCGCTCCAGAGCACCCGTTAGGCCGGCATGGCCGTGTCCTCGCCGCTCTGGACGCGTCCACCTTGCCCAATGATGTCTAGGGGGTCGAGGGAGTAGTAAACAAATGTGTGATGGTCTTGGATGCCATGGAGGGCCACTGGAGTGAGGAGGGAGGTGAAAGAGGAGGAGAAAGCTGCTGACCAGAAGAGTAAAATGGGGTTTTACCCCCTCCAATGATTGAGCTGAGGCATGGGTGAGTTACAGGAGGTATAAGATGATCAGGTTTACCTGTGGTAAGAATTTGAGGTAAAGGGAAACAGGGGAAGGGGTCAAAACAATGGTTTTGGTAAATTGGCAAAAGATGTTTGATCATATTTTGGGAAAGCAAATGACTTCCAATTGACATGGGACTTAACACGATGGAATGTCACATACATTTAGGCCCTTCCACCAAATTTGAGCTCATTTGGGCAAAGTTGCCAATGCAACTCTTGTAAACCCTAGAAATCAACAGAAATGGATCCTCCAAGATTAAGTTAAGCAAATCATCTCCCCTTGATGCACCACTTGGTGTAGTGTCATCACTTGGGGTTGTGATCATGCCCACAAGGTTTGAAGCCCCAGGTAAAAAGTTGGTAATGTAGAGTTGTTCAAATTTGGATCTGGTCAGAAAGGGTTTTGGGGCACTTAGATCAAGTTATGCTTCTCCAAAACTTGTGCCATTTGGCATAGATGCATAATTACATCTTTTTAGCATGTGCACCAAGTTTGAGAACATTTGGACAAGTTTGGCAATGTAAAGTTGCTCAAACTTCAAAATGGACAGAAATGGTTTTGAGGGGATTAGATGATGTTTCCTTGATCTTCAAGGCATGAGGCTTTGCAAGATCATCAAATATGTCATATTTAACATGATAGAATTTCCCTGGAATTTTTGGAGAATATTTCCTTTGTAAATATTTCAAAAGCTTGAAATATCCAAAAAGGGTTTTGGAAGGATTTGTCCAATATTTTGAACATGATATTGAAACTCTTATATATGGACAATATATGTCCTATGAGTTTCCCTGAATTTTGGCAAATATTTTTGAAATAATTAAATAATTTTTCCCTATTAAAGACCATTTCTGGCCTTAAGAAAAGGCTTTTAAATAAAATAGGAAAATAACTTTTAAAATTATATTTTTTTGGTTTGTGGGAGTCCTATACCAAATGGGATTCAAATAAACTTTTTGAAAGATTTTTTTCACACCCTAATTAAGGTACTAGTAGTGCAAACCTCAATTCAGGGGTTTTTGGAAAACTAATTTTAGAAAATACTATTTGGCCAAAATATTTTTATAAGAAAATACTATACTGTTCTATACACATGGCATGATCATTGGGAAAAGGTTTTGGATCAAGGAGATGAAGTATAAGAGTTGGAGGATTTATTTGATTTTTAGAGCACTAGCAAACAACAGACAGAAATCATTCAAGCAAGGTCAAAAACACTCAAAAGTTTTTGTCAACCCACATTTTTAGCATAATTATTAGCTTAAGCAATGTGGCATGAAAATGGTTGTGTACTCCTGGGAGTACGTACTCCCGCTCCTCATATACCATATAGATGAATCTTTTATACCTCTTTATTATTTTTAATATACTTCATTAGTAATTATTAGATACCCAAAATGATTTTCATGAAAAAAATCATGCGAGTCTACATATTTTAAATGTTTACGTATATACTGATGTGTTTGTACGTGAAAAAGGTATATTAATAAAAGTACGTCGCAGATGATATTTTATCAACAAAACTCGTATTGGGGTATTTTAGAATATTTAATGAAGTATATTGAGAATGATATATACACATCTGGGCTATTATGTTTCGCGTAACAGAATATTATTCTGTTACTATTAATGAACTGATGAATCCGAGCGGCTGTACTAATTCTGTCATCTCATTGAACTGATCTTTTTTTGTTAAAAGAGCAAATAAGAGCCCCCTCCGCTCTCTCCCCGTTCAGCCGGCCACTCCAGCCGTCGACCAAGATGCTTGTGGCCGATCCCTCCACCTGCCCGCCTTCCTCCTGGTAACCCATGCACTACCCCAGCCGCGGCAATGGGCGCGAGGGTGTGGGCGATGGTAGCGGCGCTGCTGCTGGAGCTCGTATGGTGGAAAGAAGTGTGGCTTGGGTGCGTACATGCGCGAGGCCGAAGCAGAGGCACCCTGCAGCGGGCGACGCCGAGGCGAGGAGGGGCCGTGGTGAGCTCCGCTGCGCCCCAAGAGCACGCGTGGAGCTGGCCGGAGGAGACGGGGCGGCCACTCATGGTGCCGGCGTCCGCCTCAGCGCCAGCAGGGACGGAGCAGCTTCCACCTGCAAGTAGCACCAAGCATCGTGGCCTGCGATGGCGCGGAGCGGCTCAAGCGGCAGGACTGCTGGGCGGCGCGGGGCGGCGCGGAGCGGGTGGACCGCTGGGCGGCGCGCATGGAGGGCTCCTGCTTCGCGCCCGTCCCGCTGAGCTAATACGCGCTGCTGCAGGTGCGGCGGGGGGGGGGGGGGGGGGGGGGGGGGGTGCAGGGGCTGGACTGCGATGGCTTCAAGGTCTGCGAGGACCGCGCCCTCTTCTCTGTCTCCACCTCGAACAGCCGCCGCTTTGGCTGCCCGCCGGCCGGCCCTTTCCTATGTACTCTGGATTCGATTTCACCACTATTGGTAGTACCATCCATGGACATTAGCTAGCTAGCTAGGCGTTTTATCACATCCAAAATTTCATTTCTTCTTCTGATTGTTTCTTTGGTACTCTGTTGTAGACTGAATTTGGGGGCATGCGCTGCTTGTTTTGGACTGAACTTGGGGGCGTACCCATGCCATGGGTGTGTGTTTGTTCATAGCAGGGTGCGTGCCTTCATGTTTTTGGTTAGATCAGTGCATAGATTTTTGCAGGAATGATGAAGTGATCTGCCGATTGATCATCGATTGGATTATATGGTTTGGTGGTTTATCTATCTATAACTGTGTTTGATCTTTCCAATCGATCGAATCGTGCCCAAGGGAGCAGGTTGCATTTGGTGAAAAGGGGATAAACCCCGATGTAATCAGGTCCTGATGAGTTCGGTAAGGCTAATTGTGAGTTGAATGACTGACACGAGGGCTAATTGAACACTTTCTTGTCATCATAAGAAGGCAATTACGGTACGCCAGCTGATGCCTAGGGTCGAATTCAACGCTTTCAAAAAAGGGGAAATAATATACCGTTGGAAAGCTATCGAAAATGCGAAACTTAGTCATGTTGAAAGTTTGCTCAAATTCACAAGCGTTTAGGAGTAATTTTGAATACGGTGTGACCCATCGTGTTGTTTTTTCGTCCAAAAAACAGAGTACTCGTACTGATCTATGTGTATGTTTGTACTGAGGTATTTTTTTACAGAGTAGTGTTGAATAAGGTGAGACTGGTCGTGTTGTTTTTTCCGTCCCGAAAACATAGTGCTCGAACTGATCTTTTGCATGGGTTTGTACTGAGTGTACTTTTCATATACTCCCTCCATTTTTATATACAAGGCCACTATGGAATATACGTTTTGCATCAATACAAGACCACCAACAGTAATCGAGGAAATAATTAATGTTATTTTCTCGTACTAGCAACATATTTAATACTTGCATGCAAGCAGTCATTAAAACACTAGTTACTTCCTCCACTCAGTTTCCTTGCATGCATGTTGTGTATTAATGGTCCGAGTAAACGAAAAGAAAAGATGGCTTGTAAAGTATGCACTAAATTTTACCTTGGTACCTATAATTTGAGTTTGTGGCCTTCTATATAAAAATGGAGGGAGTACCAGACTTTTAATTTGTTTTCCTCACAACTATTTTGTCGATTTTGAACTTCCGTTTTTTCTGTCGTAGAACTTACCAAAGTTTTTTCCCAGTAAAATATGCTCTCTCTTTTTGAAACAATGTATGAACGTTCACATGGAGAGTAATTGAACTTTTGTGCACTTTCTTTTTATATAAATATGCTTTTTGTTAACCCTTTATTATTAACTTCATGTGGAAAGTGCCACATTTTCTTTCGTAGGTGAAACATTTTTGCTGCGCGGGTTTTGGACTTATCTATCTTTCAAGTCTGAACTCACCCAACAATTTTTACATTGATCTTTATTAGCGATCGTCATGTTCTTTTCACACTGGGAACTTCCTGCGTATTCTTTTAAGTTTCTTTTTATTCTAAACATCTTGTTTTCTCACCATTAATCCACTGATTTTTTTTCTTTTAAAATTTAGCTGCCACAAATTTTTTGTGTGTGTTTGTACTGACATATTTTTCACAATCCAAAATGTTTTAGGGGTTGATCACTTGAACTGAAGGTGTCATCATATCTGAACTTGTGAGGTTCATCAATTTTTTTGTGTGAATTCAAACCCATTTGTCCTTTCTTGCACACACATCCAATTGTATGTACATCAATTTTTTATTACATGTAAAATGAACTCTATTTTTAGTTGAACTTTCTGTGTAGATGTACATGATTTTTTTACCTATAAATGAGCTCTCCTTTTTTCTTGAACTTTTAGTGTAGATGGCATGATTTTTTCCATTCAGTTCACCGTTTATTTGAAACTGAATATGCACAAGAGAAGGACCACATGCACCCAACAATCTGACGAGGTTACAATAAATAGGAGACAATGTATAAAACAGAAAGGGTTCAAGTAGTACTATAAAAATCAAGTAGTACCAAGCTCTCCTTATTTTGTTTGCTGTAGTTCCTCAAATTGATGTAGCATACACATAATTGCTTTTTTAGGAGCTTGAACTATTGTTTCGGTTAACATAGGACCATCAATTATAAAAGTGGCGAACTGAATATAAACTATTTCTATGGATCTCAATGGAGTAAAATAGGGAGCAGTATGTGAATGGTAGTACAAGAACGACGAGCATGGCTGTGGCATCCAGCGATGGCATCATTAGCAAGATTGTGTAGAAGGCCCCTAAGGCTGGTCACAATGGGGAGTAACATAGAGCAAGAACATACACGCTATTCTATGCTATGTTACCACCATCACAATGGGTAGGAACATCATGCAAAACTCTATTTATTAGTTTATAGACTCACAATGTCTTGAAATATGTGATGTTCCGGTAACTAGCTATGTTACCACTACCCTCTCTTTCCTCATTAAATGTTTGCCATGTCAGCTTTTTGTCCTACATGGCAACGATGTTACTACTAAGTTCCTCCCCATTGGGACTAGCCTAAGGAATCCCTTGAACTTAGGATGCCAGTGGCAGAAGGGACTTTTTTTGTTGAATCCACTGAACTGAAGGGAGCTCCTTCGACCTGTAAGATGGACGGAAAAAAACATATAAGGTGAAATGAATTTCGTCAAGGTTGAAATGAACGTAATCATGTAAAACATGTAATAATAACAAGTTCATGCACAGTAACATTAGAAGTACACAAAGAAACCTAAATAGAAGTTCTATACTTTGAAATACTTCATTTTAGTTCCCAAATACTTCATACGTTTCGAAATATGAACTTCTATATTTATTTTCTTAGAACTTATTATGTTTTCCCTACAAATTTCATTGATTTTTTTGTTTCAAGTTTTTTGTTTATTTTTGTTTCTGTTTTTATATGAACTTATTATTAGAGAGACTACTTTTATTTTTCAATTCAAAAGTGAGCAAAGACTAGTTTTAGGTATTAATATAATCAACATTTTTCTATGAACGACTCGGTCGCTGCGCCAGTGAACGGCCTGGGGCAACGGTATTGGACTGAAGTACATAGCCGAGGCCAATGAGGGCAGCATGGCGGCAGAGCTACATGGACTCCAGGGGCATTAATACATGAACTTCTTGTTGTACCTGAATGCAAATAGTTTCAATTCCCATGTAAATAACATAAAAATGGAGAGGGCAGAACATATATGTTTTAGAATTCCTCCAGGCTCCAGACAACTAATTAATCACTAGAGCTTTTACACATGTAGCACACACAGATATATCCAATCACCCTCTGTCATAGAATGAATGCAAAACACAAAAGAAAAATAAATGAGCAAACTGCTTATCCTAAAGTTTGGGCAAACTGAATTGGAGAACTAACAAGAAGGAATACATTAGACCATGGAAAGGTGCACATCGTCCTAATTAGTAGAGGCGCAGCTCGCCAGCTCGGATCTAGGAGAGACATTTATTCGTGATGGCCTTCTGCTCCCTCTCCCTGCCTTAACCCAAACAGACGAATAAAAAAGAGCCAACCATAAATGCAAAGTACGCTGAACTCTGAACTTTTCTGGAGCTTTTTGTTGAACTGAAGCATGCTTCGGAGCAGGACGAGATCAAGCAGATCGGGAGGAAGCTGAGAAACATACATTGGAGATGCAAGACCACAGTACATCAATTAGAGATGTCACTGAACTCTGGGACATTTGTGCTACAAGAACTGAATCTACAACTGTCTTGGACTTTCAGGTTCCATACGCAAGATAGCTACAAATTGCTAAAATCAATAACCAACAGAAAAAAACACCAAAAGGTTCTCCAAATGGTTGCTTGAGGAAGAGCCAAAACTATTTTGGGGTGGCGGACGGCATCAACATGTGGGCTGGGTTGTCGCGCATCGGGAAGGGTGAGGAAAACGGCAACCCAATCGCTATAGTCGGAATAGGAACTGACGGCCGTGGACTGCTGCTCGGCATGAACTTGACCGTGTGGATGCCACGGGGCTGGACTAGGGACAGCGCTGGACAAACTGGAGGAGTGGCAAGGGAGCTTAGAGAAGCAGTGTACATCGGCAACGATCTGCTCGCACAAGGTGATGTACTGCTCTCCTGGGATGAAGGGGCTAAGTGTGTGCTTCCCGAGCCGCAGCGCCGAATTGCTTCAGGTTGTGTCGCTGAACGACCCGGTGTGGCGGCTGTGAAAGGTACGGGCAGTACAGCGATGGAGCTCCACAGTAAGTGGCACAAGGCTCAACACAATTGGCCTGGGAGTTGCGACGGTGAACGGCCTAGGGTGGCCGGGTTGGACTAGTAGTATGGATGCCACATCCTGGAAACCTTTGCAACTGACATGGGGATGCTTCCATATGCACCTTCTATCATGCACCAAGACATTTCATTTTATGTTCTTTTACAGTAGAACAAATACTAACTTTTATGCCAAGTAAGTTCAAACAGAACAGAAGTGGAGCTTCATTTGCAAGAATAGAAAAGAACATATGCTTCTTTTGATCCATATAGGCATACCACCTGTTGTGCTAGAGGAAGAACATGGAAACAAAGAGGAAATTGGACTTGGAGTTGTTAAGTAGGTGAACTGAAAGAGGGAGTCTGTCCAACCTGTTGACATTGTTTAACATGGCAGTCTGCAAACTCTGTTGTGCATCTACAAATCTTCTCAAGAACATAGAAAAACGTATGTAATTGGACTTACAACCGGCAAGTAGATGAACTGAACTGAATACAAATACCCGTTGTACTATACACGAATAACATGGAAACACAAATGAAATCGAACTTATGATCGACAAGTAGATGAACTGAACCAGAATACAAAGATACATGTAAATAGGAAGGGGGAAGGCCAGACCTCGTCGTTGCGTCGTTGAACGGCCTCGGTTGTCGGCAGTGAACGGACTGTGGTGCTGGCGGTGAACGGCCTATCCGCTGTGGGAATCGGGGGATGGGGCACGGCCTGCAGAAGTAGGAGGCAGTGACCTACAGAAGGAAGAGGCTGCGACCTGACAGCAGAAGGGAATTGAAGAAATAAATAATGGGGCCTGCTCATATATCCATAAATTCAGACACCAAAACTAAAAGAAAATAATAGAACAGAAATAAGAGAATGTTAAATTTGACGTCTCAGTTTTTAGCTTCACTTCTAAACCTTTTGTTTTTTCACTCCTATCTAATCTTCAACAAATTCTCTAGTGGACTATAATTCTTGTCAAAAGTAATCAACATGAATGATCTCAACCAGTTACGAATTTACGCAAACCATCCACATTCATATGAGCTTTCCATTCAAGATTTCATGTCCTATCTTCTTCTAAAAAAATTGAGAACTTGAACCACATTTTATTTGGAAGCTATACTGAAATCCTAGCACATATACTACTTTACAGCAAGTACGTTTTGAACAAAACACAATTGAAAATTGCAAGCATTTGAATAGGATGAAGTCCAACTCAGCTGCAAGCATAAGGTCAACCAGAGCAGCAGAATAAGTACACTCAGCTGCAAGCATAAGGTCAACCAGAGCAAACTACACTGGTGCAAATCTGTACAGTCAAGGAGTTATTTTACTTCTTATAATTTATCAAACTGAAAAGTAAAATATGGAACTAAACTGAGTGTACCATCGCACATCAGCAGTAGTTGGACCAATAGCGACACACATCAGCAGCAGTATTAGTGGAAAGAGGCAACGCATGCATCAGCGGCAGTAGCACCACGTCTAAATGCCAGAAAGCAGCATTAGTTGGGGTGACATATAGGGATTCCGCACACCATCAAAGGTGCCGATGCTTCTGTGGCTGCAGCAGCTGCATGTTGGAGAAGATCTATTAGAGAAAAATCCCAGCCCAAATTTATCACCGCAATCCACTTATATTCACATACCTTTTTCTAGTAGAAGAATTAAGTTGATGTTAGCTGGCCGAGAAGCAGGAGGAAGCAAGACAACCAATGAGAGGAACGTGCCCGTCGGTGAGAAGGCGTCCAGGAGTACGCTCACCTTCGACCGTACGATGGAACTGACGCACACGCCATCGAGGACCTACCCACTCGTGCGAGATCGAACTGAACCAGTTCGTGATGCCAAGGCCGAATCGTCGCTCGTGTCTTGGATGAAGGCACTCACTCATTCCTGCAAAATTGAATCGTAGACACTTTAATGCTAACTACAAAAAAAACATGGAATCAACACTGAAGTACTAGTATGACTGCACAAGAAGCTCAAAATTGTAGCCGCACATGCACTAAACTTACATATTTTTTACTTTTAACTTATTTAGGTGATATATCTAACCTTATAGGATTTTAAAACGTGGACTGACTACAACAAGGAATACAAGGGGTATGGGAAAAGTCTCATCCAACCCCAAAAAAATTCTGTAGCATCACACGTGCTATACATGTTTAGGTAAATGGAGATGCCAGCTTCCTCTTTTTAGGTACTACTAGCCCCCGGCAAAATTCAGTAAAGGAAGGCAGATAACAACCAAGTTATCAAACAATTGTGCGACAAAGACCACCAGGTTCAGAGACGACGACAAAGTTGTTGAGAGGTTGTTCTCGGATTAATATTGCAATGTCAGAATCACTTCAGTAGCTGCTCAGCAGTACACTTGCCACCTACTCGCTGTCGTCGGACGTACCCCGCACACACACAACACCACCAATGAGCATGCACACACACACAACCAGACACACGCCGCATCATCTACACACCCAGGACTGCATCTTCACCACACTTTGGACTGACAATGTAGCAACACAAAAATCTATTGTGCAAGTGTCGTCACTATCATCCTCGCTGCTCCACGGGGGAAACGAAATAGGCATCTTTGAAGCACTAGGGGGTGACCATTGCAGATGGAGCTCATGTGTACCTTCATCATAGAAAATAGTAGACTTAATATCTCTAAGTTCTGAAGATGAACAAATGGATCATACAAAATACTGTCCAAAAATCACACTTTTCACGATACCAAAATTCTGAACTTGCCATACAACACTTTTTGTTTGTGTCATGCGGCACTCTTTGAACTTGCACAATTCGTTGGTGGCAGCAAGCAACAACTAGAAGTATACAATTATTTTACAACATCCTAAACCCTGAACTGTCTTTGTAGGAAATCTAGTCAGGGTCTCAGGAATCAACTAAATTTTTAACTCAATTCTATATTACATCAGTACTAGTAGGACTCAACCATAAGTACAAAATTGTAGCAATTTTAAGGAAATAGTTTCAGGAGCTGCTCACGCCGGATGTGGGGTGCTCGCACTCGGACGGAGATCGGGTGACATGCAAACGGCATGTCACCGTGTGCCTCGCGGCCTCTCATCCACCGTCCAGACTGTATCCAACAGACAACAACACTCCAAGGCAAAAACAACATCCATATATACACAGACTAAATCGGGCACGGGTCAGCGGTGAAATCCGGCGGGGAAAAATCGGGCTTTCGCGCGGCGATTCGCCGGCATCTCCTCATCTCGCGGCCTTCGTCGGCCGCCGCCGCCGTCGCCGCCCGCCCTCGCCGCCGTCGCCACCGAGGAGAGGCAGGGACGAGTGCCGTCCGCCGCGGGAACCAGGGCCGAACGTCGCCGCGGTTGGGGACGAGCGCCGTCCGCCGCGGGAGCCGAGGACGAGCGCCGCCGCGAGCCGGGACGAGCGCCGCCGTGAGCTGGGGACCGTTCATCATCGGGACAACAACCTCTTCTCAGGTCCTCTCTCTCTCTCTCTCTCTTATTCCATTAGTGCCAGAGGCGGAACCAGCTCCCAGGCTCGTCAGTCAAATTAGAGCCTGCTACAGCTTCGTCAGTCAAATGCCAGGCGTATTGTGCTGATAAGAATGCATACATACATTTTCAGCTTTGTCCATTCCTTTGGCGAGCAGATCTTCCATGACTGCTTGCCATACCCTCGCACCTCTGTAGTGTAGATTTGTGCTCTGTCAGGATTGCAAAATCAGAACACAAAAACCTCAATGCAGACCGGTAGTAGTGCGGTGCCTTCAGTGGAGGAAGTCATGGAAGCTTGGCTCACCGGATCAACTTGTTCCTTGTCGCCGGTGAAAGACGAGCCGTTGCAGTACCGAACCTGGACCTTGTTCCAGTTGTAGAAGTCTGTTTTTTGACAAATTGCACACCAGTTAAGCACATGAATTCAAATTTATCTCCAACATTGGTACTGATATTTGTATACTCTGAATAAATATGGAGACTTGCGGCATTACACTCTAAAAATATCAGTCAGCACTACATAGGAACTACTTCTATTTTGAGTCAGCACTACATTTCTGAATAAATATGGAGACTTGCAGCGAGTATTGTACTTCTATTTTCTTTGTTCACTACAGCACAACAATATACTTCTATAATTCTGTAACTTCTATAATTCTATAATTTTGTAACTGTGGAATTTGGCAGAATTGTGTGTTGTGCGATGGGATCGGTTGGCAACAGGATACCCGAAGTTGGTATGCGGTTCAGAAATTCGGATGAGGCTTGGGAGTTCTGGCTGCAATATGGAGGTCACATAGGCTTTGATGTGAGGAAAAGAAATACTATCAAAAGCAGAACTGATGGAACAATCACTTCATGTAGGTTTGTTTGTTCCAATGAAGGCTATCGAAGGAAAAGTCAAATAGATCACGAGCCGAAGCGCATTAGAGCTGAAACAAGAACCAATTGTAAAGTTCGGATGATTGTTTCATTTGATCGAGTGGCCAAATTTTTTGAAGTCACCGAAGTTGATTTGGAACACAATCACCTCCTTCAATTGCCACAAACCTGTTACTTGTTGGCATCACAAAGGAATATTTCAGATGTGCAAGCTTTAGAGATAGAAACAGCCGATGATTCTGGAATTATGCCAAAAGCTTCACATGAGTTTGCATGTCGTCGAGCTGGTGGGAAGTTCAACATTGGTTACACTTTGACTGACCAAAAGAATCATTTGCGAACCAAGCGGCAGCGGGAGATGGCTTATGGACAGGCCGGTAGTATGTTGAAGTTCTTTCGTGACAAGATAGCTGAGAATCCATCATTCCAATATCATTTGCAGTTAGATTGTGAGGAGCATATAGCCAACATATTCTGGGTTGATGCTAAAATGCTACTTGACTATGCACACTTTGGTGATGTTGTCACTTTTGACACTACATTTGGCACGAACAAAGAGTATAGGCCATTTGGTATTTTTCTTGGGCTCAATCAGTTTAGAGAAACAACCATTTTTGGTGCCGCATTGATGTTTGATGAAACACGTGACTCATTTATATGGCTCTTTGAGACATTTCTAGCCGCACACAATGGAAGGCATCCTAGAACTATCTATACCGATCAAGATGCAGCAATGGGAGGAGCCATAGAGAAGGTCTTCACAGAATCATATCATGGACTGTGTACATTTCATATCATGCAAAATGCTGTCAGACATTTAACTCAAGTGGGAGTGGAGGATGAACTGGAGGTTGAAGTGGAGGATGAAGTGGAGGATGAAGAAAAAGAGCCTCATATTCTCACATATTTTGGTGCTTGTATGTATGGATATGAGGACAAGGCAGCATTTGAAGAAGCGTTTGACAATATGAGGCTCAAAGTGCATAAGCAAACTTGGTTAGATAGCATCTACAAGGTGAAAGAAAAATGGGCTGAATGTTATATGAGAGATGTCTTTAGCTTGGGAGTGAGAAGTACACAATTAAGTGAGAGCTTCAACAATGCGTTGAAAAATCATTTGAAATCAGATTTTCATATTCTTCGGTTCTTGATGCATTTTGAGAGGACGGTGGAAGTAAAAAGAACAAAGGAATTGCAATCTGAATTCAATGCAAGAAAATATATACCAAGAATTAAGATGTTCACTCCTATGTTGGTGGAAGCAAGCAAAGTGTACACTTCGATTATATTTGAAGCTTTCCAAGGTGAGTATGAAAGATCAATGGCTGCATGTTGTAGAGTATTGGATGGAAATAATAGATTTGCCGTTGCTATTGCGAGTTTGCATGGTGATTTAGAGTTTGAGGAGGAGCGCATAGTGATAGGTGATCCTTTGACCAAAACAGTTTCATGTAGTTGTGGAATGTTCAATAGGACAGGGATATTGTGTGGACATGGTCTAAAAGTCCTTGATTTGATGAATATAAAGACATTGCCGACACATTATGTCTTGAAGAGATGGACTAGAGAAGCTCGCAATGGAAGTATACAAGATAAGGAAGGAAGGAAAGTGGTAGAAAATCCAAATCTTGAAGCTCAACTTCGGTACAGGGATTTGTCTCATCAATTTCACAATGTGGCACATGGAGCAGCCAGCTCCCCGCAGTGTTGTTTGCTACTGGCCAATGCACTTGCCTCCGTTGCACCTAGCATACAGGAAATACTCAATGCCACTAGTGCTATGGATGAACCATATAAAGACAAAGAGAATGTTGACCCAAATGTGCAGCAAATAGATGAATTGCTTAGAGCTGCAAGACTGAAGAAAAAAGAGGTTCCGGCAACAAAATTAAGGAGAAAGAAAACTTGGCTTGATAAATTACTCAAGGGGAAGCGTATACCATTGAAATCTACCGCGCCGACCAAAACGGGAGAAAATGTATACTGCAATTGGTACATGATATGTTTTTATTCTTCATTTGTAAACTAATTACTATATGCTTTTCATTGGCAGCCAAAAAAAAAGAAGGATGGTGTGCAGAAAAAGAAGGATGGTGTGCAAAAAAAGAAGAAGGATGGTGTGCAACAAAAGAAGAAGGATGATGTACAGCCTCAAGTACTAGTGGAGAAGTGTGACAACACCAAAGGAGTAAATATGGAGCCCCAGCAATGCAATGCTATCATGAGTTTCACCCAGCTCTTGACGGCTCCGCCTTGTGGTGAGGTTGATCTGTTCTAGCGTGCAAGCTCGCTAGAAGTATTTTGGACATAGTTAAGTATAGTATTTTGGGCTAACTCTAGTCGTCTTTTGGGGCCTAAGTGTACAAATCAAATGGCACTAAATGGCTGTTAAGAGCTCACTGTATTCACTGGAAAGTGGTACTGAAACTACAAATCATGTAATTCTGAATTACTTGTGATGAAGTGAGTTATCTGAATCTAAATAGTGATGAATGGCATGTCTGAATTTCTTATGAATATGAATGTAAACAGTATCTTTGATGGTTGTTTGTACTGTTTTCGGACTAAAAGGCTGATGTTTATATTTTGTATTGTTCAAAACTGAATTTCTTGTGAATCTGGGTGCAAACAGTATTTTTGACTGTTGCTTGCACTGTTTCCGGACTAAAAGGTTGATGTTTGTATTGTGTTTTGTTCAAAACACTTGTTTGTACTGTTAAATGACTAAAATATTTGTATTTGTATCATATAAAGTTTAAAACTGTGAAGTTTCAGAGCGTCTGGGCTGAAAACTGTGAAGTCTGAATATTTTTGCCTTGGAGTGTTGCTGTCCGTTGGATGCAGGCTGGATGGTGGATGAGAGGCTGCGAGGCACACGGTGACATGCCGTTTGCATGTCACCCGATCTCCGTCCCTCGCACTCGTGGACGCTATTGACGCCGACGACGGGATCCAGCCATCCACGGGAGCCCCGCTCATGGACGCCCACGATGGGCTCCGGGGAATGTTTAATCTCTACCTAATTTGCCATATTTTCAAATTTTTACAGCTCACTTGCAGAACAAAGTGACATATTAGGTGCCTCATTCTTTCATGGAAAATCAAATAACATTTTTGGACGCCGAAAGAAATCTAGAGGAAAGAATATTACCTCCACAGTGCAGTAGGTGGGCCTCCCTGCAGCAGGAGAGAGACGAGGTGCTCCATCGAACGTCGCCGTGGGAACGACATGGTGGTAGCCAGATCTTGGGTGTTGCTGCAATGAACGGACCGGGTTGATGGCGTTGAACGGCCTGGGGTGGTCCGGTTATGAAGCCCCACCAGGACGAGATGCGCGGTGTGGGAGCCGGGGGGAGATGGGGGCGCAGCTCTAGCCAGAGTTGGTGGAGATGTGGGCGGGGCGGTGGCAGGAGCCTGGGAGGAGAGTGCGGCAGGGAAGGTCGGGGCGGTGGCGGGAATGGCAGGAGGAGCAAGGAGGTGCGGCGGGGGCGCGCGTGCTAGGAGGAGGAAGGAGGTGCGGGGGCGGCGGCACGGGTGCCAGGAAGAGGAAGGAGGCGCGGGGACGGCGGCGCGCATGCCAGGAGGAGAAAGGAGGCGCGGGGACGGCGGCGCGCATGCCAGGAGGAGAAAGGAGGCGCGGGTGCTAGGAGGAGGAAGACGAGCGGGACCGGTGACACACTGGGTCCGGAGGAGGAAGAAGAGCAGGGTCGCCGGCGCTCTTGGTCGGGAGAAAATGAGGAGAAGTGCGGCGACGGGTGTGGAGAATCAGAGATTGGAAGGAGGTGGATCCGCCGGCGGTCGGTCACGGCGTCGCGGGCTCCCTCGCTCCGGCTGCCACCCTCGCTCGCTCGCCCGCGACGGCTGCCTCCGGCGGAAGGAGGTGGGTAGGTTGGGGGTCGGTCGGGGAGTTTTTACTGTGGTCTGCGCATGGTGGCCTTATAGGACTGATGGTAAGAGATTAGTCCAGCCCTATATATATATAAATATAGATCTAGCTCCAACATATTGTGCTTGCCAAAGGATAATAATAAAAAGGAAAGGTGGTGATCATCATAATTCTTGTATGAGGATAGGAGATAAAAAATAAAAGATAGGTAGGGAAGCAGAGGTTTTCATGCGCTTTTAGGGTTGGATGCACAAAATCTTAAGGCAAGAGAACATCACTTTATATAGCCACTTGTGATAATGACCTTTAGTATGCAGTCTGTCTCTTTTATTTCTTCCACATCACAAGCTCGTATAAAGCTTATTTTCTAAACAGCAATAGATCATACATATTTAGAGAGCAATTTTTATTGCTTGCACCGATGACAACTTACTTGAAGGATCTGACTCAATCCATACGTAGGTATGATGGACTCTCATGGAAAAATTGGTTTAAGGTATGTTTAGAAGCACAAGTAGTATCTCTACTTGGTGCATGGAGTTTTGGCTAGCATGAGAGGGAAAGGCAAGCTCAACATGTTGGAGGATCTATAACAATATAACTTCTGTTAGGATGTAAGAAGCCATAACTCATTATGTCGTCTTCCTTGTCCAAGTTCAACTCTTTAGCATGTCATATTTTAATGAGTGCTCACAATTGCAAAAGATGTCCAAGATAGTATAATTATATGTGAAACCTCTCTTTCTTTATTACTTCCTATTAATTGCAAGAATGACCAAACTATGTTTGTCAACACCAATCTTTATATGTGAAGTTATTACTTTCCATAAGATCAACATATCATATTTTTATTCCTTTTTATTCTATTATTTTCTTTATTTAATTATTCCCTCAAGATTATAGCAACACAATAAAGCTGTGGGGATCCCGACTCATAAGTCGAGATCACCGAATGCACTGAACACACAAAAGCTGAATAACAAGAGTCTTACATCCATACATACCGTATTACACAAGTAGGACCATTATGGTCAAGTCTTGAGTATATCATCACAGCGCAAATCTTCATTGACAACTCGGACCATGCCATCTGCCTTAACCCTACATGCATTCTGACTGGGAAGTGTCCTAGCTCACACAATCGTCACCAAAGAACTCTTCTTCGTATTCCCGTTCTTTCATGCATGGCCAATAAAATAATCAGTGGTGAGCCAATGAGTACTTTGAATGTACTCGCAAGCAATCCTTGTTTTTGTAGCACTGAACAGGAAGTGTTTGTAGAAAGCTAATTTTTAAGTGCAATGTAATGAACTACCTACCTGTAAAGCATGCATCATAAGAGTCTAGTTATCCATGTAACGAGGTTACAAATATCAACATAACCAAGTTTAGATCATCTTCAACTTAGTCAACATGTCGAGTCTTTTGACTTGACTCAACCAGCTCTTTGCACACACACACACACACCATGTTTCACAAACATTGGACGTAGCCCAAGAGCAGTTACCCAACTGTCCTTGATCATGGACACGGCTATTCAAATAGTTTCACACTCTCCAGAGGTTGCACACTTTACCCACAAGATCCGGGGCACTTCTGTGTCATCCACGACCCACGGTACCTCAAGCACCCAGGGTAAGCACCCGATCACTATGTTTCCCTAAATGACACTAACATAGAGTCCAGTCGATTGGTAGCAACCCCCGTGCCCAACATTACACATCTCAAAATTGCGGAGCCACACTCCCATATTCATCACGTACCGCAAGCACGGGGTACCAATGGTGTGTCCGGTGCCCTGTGAAAATAGTCATGGCTGCCTATCCAAGCATGACCCCATCCTGAGAGTGACCTCGTGTCACCCCCGTCACTAGTAATGCAGGCACCATGCTAGTATCAGACTAGGTAATCAATAACGCCCTTTCCCATATAAGGGTAGAGGGGTTGTACATGTAAGGTTGGAGTAACGGTTGCAACTTAAAACAATCCATTTTGAAAACATCACACACACTTGCCTCGGTACACCACTTTGACATCAAGTGGTTACCCAACTCATCATCACCCTCGGGCATAAGTGGCACCCGACGGGGTTTTCGGAAAGTCTTTTGGAAGTACTCTACCTCCGTCACCATGCATATTCCCGTCCATTTGCGTAGCCACTACTATAGCATCCTATCTACTCCCACCCGCATAACCCTCATAGGAAGGTAGGGTCATGCTTGATGCAAGATTCAATAGGAACGTAACAAAGGCAACCAACCAAAGTGGCCACCACCTCAACATGATTCCGATGCATCGATAATAAGGTGCTATATGACATGCATAAAAAGGGCTTCTTGCCTAGTTCACTAGAGTCTTAAAACCTTCTAGTCCATCTCCAAGTACTCCGTCTACTTCATCAACTAACGTCGAAAACAAACAGAATAAGCAACAAATCAAGGCAAAAGTAAAAGTACTCTAAAAATAGGAGTTGGACTTTTCTAGGATACCTCTGGTCATACGAGGAATGACCAAAGTGATTTCAATGGAATTGGATAAGTGGATATTTTGGAACATTTCAATATGAAGGATATAAGGGATTTTATGGATCTGCAAGACGTGTACAGAAGAATTATTTTAAAAATGAGCAAAGGCACCAATTTAACAAGGAATGATTTTTGAAGCACCTAGGAGTTGGCTTAGCTGGATTTGGAGTTTAAATGATTTTTCTATGAATTTGCAAAGTTGGATATACTTGGAGAAATAGACCAATATTTGATGTTGCACAAAAAGTATTGGGAAAAATGTTCAAAAACTAAGTTATGAACATATAAGCATCTACTAATTTGAATCATGGCAGTTGGATCAATAATGGGCTCTCTGTGATTTTTCCAAAGTTTATCACAGAAATGCAAAAGTGGGATTTCATAAATATTTGTGAAGGAAATGTTTTTGGAAATATATGCAAATAGCACCATGTGATAGAGCATGATTTATGGATTCACTAGAAATTTGAATCATCAAATTTGAGGTCTAATGAATTGATTATGGATTTTAGAAACTTACTTAAAAAGAAAAAAGAAAAAGAAATGTTTAGGTTTATACCTAAAACACGCATCGAGCGAAGAATAGCCACTGGGCCAACCCAGTGGCTTAGCTGCGTGCGGGAAGGGCCACGTTGAAGGTGCCTGACAGGAATACGTCTTCGCGGCGGCAAGGCGGTTTCTGCCGAAGCCGTTTCCACTTACGCGGGGCGGGACGAGGCCGATCCGCTAGTGGCTCAATCCTCATGGCTGGCCGACAGGCAGGACCCGGTTGTCGGGTTCATCCCCCACCTGCTTGAATGGAGCAGAGGCAGGGCGACATCAACGACGGCTGGCCAGTGCCACTGGCCATCGTTTTCGGTGATCTGGACACAGGCGTGCTCAGGAAGCAGAGCTGGATCCAGCGGTGTGCTCCATGCCCACAGGGGCGAGCCGAGGAGGGCGGGGCCCTGACCGAGGCGGACGATGGCGCCGACGAGTCCAGGGAGCACGACACGGCCACGAGGAGAGGGAGACGCACGGGAGGGGCCCGTGGTGATGTTGGAGTTGCGCCAATGTGGTCCAGAGGGGAGGAGGAGGAGTGAGAGGCACGAATTTAGGCGGAGGCCGACGGTAAGGCTTCAGCCACGGAGGTGATTGGAGGGCTCGGGAGGAGGTGTGGGTTGGTCCAGAGGGGATTTACGAGCGAGAGGGAGCAAATGGGGTGAAGAGGAGGACTTGGGGCGGCCTTAAATGGCCAGGTCATGGACCACCATGGATGGCTACCATGGTCGTGGCTCAGGCGATGCCAGAGGCCAATTCGGCACTCTAGGTCATGTCTATGGTGCTCGTGGGGGTCGTCCAGGTCGAGGGGGTGAGAAGGAGGGAGCGGGGCGAGGTTAGAGGCGGGCCAGCAGTGCGGCCAGGGAGTGGTGGACGCGGGTGGCGCTCGACATGCATAGATGGGGTCGCCGGAGGGAGACAGAGCAGGGGGTGACACGCTAGTGTGCCCCGGACGCCGAGGTGCATCGACGGGCGCGCGGGGGACAGTCATGGCGGTCGGGGGCGTCGAGATGGGGGCGGCTATAGTGCGCAGAGCACTGTAGCACAATCCAGAGCGCGACCATTGCATGCCATGGCATGCAACTGGCATCCTGCACGTGGCTAAGCTTGTCCACTAGCTCTTGGGAGTTTTTGAGATGCTCCATGAAGCTTAATAGCTAAGGCAAGTCCACAAGAAAGAAGGAGGAGGGAAAAGAGGTGCTGCCATGGTGAAAACAGAGGGGAAAAGTGGGGTTTTACCCCACCAATGATTGAGCTAAGGGCATGAGTGAGTTACTGGAGGTAGAGGATGACTAGAGTGATCTCTGGTAAAAATTTCGGGTAAAGGGGAATACTGAAAGTGGTCCAAATGGTAGATTTGGCAAAGTTCCAGAAGGTGTTTGATGTTGATTTGGGCAATTAGATGAATTCTTCTTGGCATGAGACTTAACAGGATCAAGTGGCATATAGAATTAGGGTGCTCCACCAAGTTTGAGTCCATTTGGGTAAAGTTGCTAATGCAACTTTTGTAAACCCTAGAAATCAACAGAAACGGCTTTTTCCTAAATTTAGTCACGCAAACCATTCTTCCTTGATGCACCACTTAGTGTAGTGTCATCATTTGGGGTTGTGACCATGTCCACAAATTTTGAGGTCACAACTAAAAAGTTGGCGATGTAGAGTTGTTCAGATTTGGATCTGGTCAGAAAGGGTTTCGGGGCACTTTGATCAAGATGTACTTCTCTCCAACTTGTGATATTTGGTCTAGATGCATAATTACACCATTTGAGCATGTCCACCAAGTTTGAGAGCATTTGTAAATGTTTGGCAATGTAAAGTTGCTCAAACTTCAAAATGAACATAAATGGTTTTGAGGGGGTTTGATGATGTTTTCTTGATCTTCAAGGCATGAGGCTTGGCAATATCATCAAATATGTCATATGTGACATGCTAGAATTTTCCTGGATTTATTTGAAAATATTTCTTTTAGAAATATGTCAAACACTTGAAATGGGCAGAAATGGTTTTGGATGGGTTTGTCCAATATTTTGAACATGACCATGTGTTGAAACTCTTATATATGGAAAATATATGTCCTAAGAGCTTCCGTAATTTTTCTCAAATATTTTTGAAATAGTTAAATAATTTTAACCAATTAAAGACCATTTTTGACCTAAAGAAAAAGCCTTTAAATAAAATAGGAAAATAACTTTTATAATTATATATTTGTGGTTTATGGGAGTCCTATACCTAATAGGAGTGAAATATACTTTTTGAAAGATTTTTCACACCCCAAATCAAGTACTTGCAGTGCAAACCTCAATTCAGGGGTTTTTGGAAAACAAAATTTTAGAAAATACTTTTTGGCCAAAATATTTTTGTAAGGAAATACTATTATGTCCTATACACATGGCATGATCATCGGGCAAAGTTTTGGAGCAAGGAGAAAGGGTACAAGAGTAGGAGGATTTATTTGATTTTTAGAGCACTAGCAAACAACAAACAGAAAACCAAATTAAGCAAGGTCAGAAACACTCAAAAGTTTTTGTCAAACCACATTTTATCATGTTTATCATCTTAAGTGTTGTGGCATGAAAATGAGGGTGTGACAAAAGCCCTTACTCAAAACTATCCTTTATTATATATCTCACGGACTTGATTACATAGATAGAGATCAAAACAAAACGCAAAGCTAAATCATACTAAGAACTTTATTCTACTAGATCAAGATATAACCAAAAGGATCAAACTAAGAAAAACAATAATGATAAATGTGTGATGGTGATACGATACTGGGGCACCTCCCCCAAGCTTGACAGTTGCCATGGGGAGTGCCCATACCCAAGTATTTATGAACCTTTCTTCGGAGGTGGTGATGAAGGAGTCTCGGTTGACTTACTTAAGATATCTCCAGATTCTTCAGTCCTCGAAGTACACGTTGAAGCATAATTGCATTCTTCTGGATTTCTTTTAAAAGATGTTTATTGTTTGGCCCCCATGAGCTTTTTCCTGCATCACTTTCACTTGGATAGGATATGTCCCAATTCGAGGGTATATGTGTGCGAGGTGTATTCTCCACTCCATAGTTATGAACTAGATTATGAAAGTTGTTCTGATGTAACCTATGTAAGGGCCTTCTTGGAGGAAGCCCTCCAGCTTGATGGGGATTTGGAATAGTGGAGATGCCAGCTAGGGTGCCTGTCTCCGAGGCCAGAGGTTGGGCTTCGAGCGAATCCCCTTGATCTTCCTCCATCGTGGCTTCTTCGGTCTCCTCCCTCCTGAGTTCTATCTGCATCAACCAAGCATCGTCGCCCACATTGTTGGAGGAGGAGGGAGACATGATGCCTAGCCTTGAAAGCTCTGGCTGAAAGTAGCTCAAAAAAGAAAACAGGAGATTCTGTCGAGGAACGGTGGTCAAAACCTTCGGGAGATTATATAATGAATTTTTACTGACCGAAAGAAGTATCGTGCAAGAAAACAGAGTCCAGAGGGTACACGGGTTGGCCATAAGGCAGGGGGCGCGCCCAGGTGGGTCGGGCGCCCCCTCCACCCTTGTGGTGGCCCCGTGTCTCTTCCGGACTAGCTTTAATTTTCCAAAAAATTTAAACATTCAATAATGGAGAAAAATCATCATTTGAAACGTTTTGGGGTCGGTATACTTACCGTACCACGTACCTATTCCTTTTCGGAGTCTGAAACGTTCTGGAAAGTGTCCCTTATGTACTCATGCGGTGTCACGGTGTCAATTATATTGGGCTCATTATTTATGGGAGTGCCTGTGATATAGTGTTTGATTATTTGACCGTTTACCACCATCAGATTTGTGCCTTCGGCGTTGTTGATTTTGATCGCACCGGAGCGATAAAAATCCTCGATAATGTAAGGGCCTTCCCATTTAGAGAGAAGCTTTCCTGCAAAAAATCTTAAACGAGAGTTGTATAGCAAAACATGATTAGCTATGTTAAACTCACGCTTTTGTATTCTTTTGTCATGCCATCTTTTAACCTTTTCTTTAAATAACTTGGCATTCTCGTAGGCTTGGGTACTCCATTCATCGAGTGAGCTAATGTCAAATAACCTCTTTTCACCGGCAAGTTTGAAATCATAATTGAGTTCTTTAATAGCCCAATATGCCTTATGTTCTAATTCAAGAGGTAAGTGACATGCTTTTCCAGAAACCATTTTATACGGAGACATACCCATGGTGTTTTTATAAGCAGTTCTATAAGCCCATAATGCATCATCAAGTTTCTTAGACCAAATCTTTCTAGATCTATTGACCGTCTTTTGCAAAATCAATTTAATCTCTCTATTACTCAATTCTACTTGTCCACTAGACTGAGGGTGATATGGAGATGCAATTCTATGGTTAACATCATATTTAGCAAGCATCTTACGGAAAGCACCATGAATAAAATGTGAACCACCATCTGTCATTAAATATCTAGGGACTCCAAACCTTAGAAAAATAACTTCATTAAGCGTCTTAATAGAGGTGTTATGATCAACACTACTAGTTGGAATAGCTTCTACCCACTTAGAAACGTAATCAACAACAACTAAAATATGTGTACACCCATTAGAGGAAGGAAAAGGTCCCATATAATCAAAGCCCCAAACATCAAATGGTTCAATAACAAGTGAATAGTTCATAGGCATTTCCTGACGTCTACTAATATTATCAATTCTCTGACATTCATCACAAGACAAGATAAACTTACGGGCATCTTTGAAGAGAGTAGGCCAATAAAAACCAGATTGCAATACCTTGTGTGCAGTTCTATCTCCAGGTTGGTGTCCTCCATAGGCTTCGGAGTGACACTTATGTAGGATCCGTTCCTGCTCATTCTTAGGTACACAACGTCTAATAACACCATCTACTTATTTATAAAGGTGTGAGTCATCCCAAAACTAATGTCTTAAATCATAGAAAAACTTCTTATTTTGTTGGTTTGTGAAGCTAGGTGGTATAAATTTAGCAACAATGTAATTAGCATAATCCGCATACCAGGGAGCATTAGAAGTGTTTATGACATCTAATTGTTCATCAGGAAAGCTATCATCAATAGGTAGTGGGTCATCAAGAACATTTTTTAACCTAGACAAGTTATCTGCAACGGGGTTCTCAGCTCCCTTTCTATCAACAATATGCAAATCAAATTTTTGTAGCAAGAGAACCCATCTAACAAGTCTAGGTTTAGCACTTTCTTTTCCATAAGATATTTGATAGCAGCATGATCGGTGTGAACAGTTACTTTGGAATCAACAATATAAGATCTGAACATATCACATGCAAAAACAACAGCTAAGAATTCTTTTTCGGTAGTAGCATAATTTCTCTGGGCACTGTCTAGAGTTTTATTAGCATAATGAATAACATTCAATTTTGTGTAAACTCTTTGTCCTAGAACAACACCAACAACATATTCACTTGCATCACACATAGTTCCAAAGGGTAAATTGCAATCAGGTGGTTGGACAATAGGTGCAGAAATCAAGGCTATCTTAAGTATTACAAATCTGCTACACAATCATCATCAAAAACAAAAGGAACATATTTTTGCAAGAGTTTAGTGAGAGGCCTAGAAATTTTAGAGAAGTCTTTAATAAATCTCCTATAGAAACCAACATGACCAAGAAAACTTCTTATAACTTTGATATCTTTAGGACACGGCATCTTCTCAATAGCATCAACTTTAGCTTTATCAACTTCAATACCTCTTTTAGAAATCGTATGAGCCAAGAAAATGTCTTCATTAACTATAAAGTGGCACTTCTCCCAATTCAAAACAAGATTAGTTTCTTCGCAGCTCTGCAAAACTTGATCAAGGTTGCTTAAGCAATCATCAGAGGAAGTTCCGTAAACATAGAAATCATCCATGAAAACCTCAACAATCTATTCACAACTGTCAGAGGATATAGCAGTCATACATCTTTGAAAGGTAGCAGGTGCATTGCATCAACCAAAAGGCATACGTCTATAAGCAAAATTACGGAAAGGGCAAGTAAAAGTAGTCTTCTCTTGATCTCTTTTTGATACCTATATTTGAGAGAAACCAGAATAACCATCTAGAAAGCAAAAGTGTGTATGTTTGGATAAACTTTCTATCATGATCAATAAAAGGTAGATGGTAATGATCTTTCTTAGTAGCTTTATTTAATTTGCGAAAATCAATTACCATTCTATAACCTGTAACAATTCTTTGCGGGATCAATTCATTCTTATCATTAGGGACAACAGTAATGTCTCCCTTCTTAGGGACACAATGAACATGACTTACCCACTGACTATTAGCAATAGGATAAATAATACCTGCCTCCAGAAGCTTTAGTATTTCATTTCTTACCACGTCCTTCATCCTAGGATTTAATCAACATTTGTGATCAACAACTGGTTTAGTATCTCGTTCCAGCTTAATTTTGTGTTGGCATAACGTGGGACTAATGCCCTTAAGATCATCAAGAGTATATCCAATAGCAGCATGGTGCTTCTTCAGAGTTTTCAATAATTTATTTTCTTCATGCTCTGAAAGGTTAACACTAATAATAACATGATATATCTTCTTTGCATCAAGATAAACATATTTCAAAGTATCGGGTAATACTTTAAGCTCAAACACGGGATCACCCTTAGGTGGAGGAGGATCCCCAAGGATTTCAATAGGCAAATAGTTTTTGAGAATAGGCCCTTGTTTAAAGAATATTTCATCTATTTCCCTTCTTTCATTCATAAACATATCATTCTCATGGTCTAGCAAATATTGTTCTAAAGGTTCAGTAGGAGGCACGACAATAGAAGCAAGGCCAATAATTTCATCCTTACTAGGCAATTCTTTATCACGGGGTTGTCTACGAAATTTTGAGAAATTAAAATCATGAGACATATCCCCTAGACCAACAGTAATAATATCTTTCTCGCAGTCTATCCTAGCATTAAAAGTGTTCAAGAAAGGTCTACCAAATATAATGGGACAAAAGTTATCTTGTGGGGAACCATGAACAAGAAAATCAGTAGGGCCACACAAGACTTCAACATCTCTAACAATCCCAATTGGTGATATAATATCTCTATTAGCAAGTTTAATAGTAACATCAATTTCTTCTAACTCAGCAGGTGCAATTTCATTCATAATTCCTTCATATAAAGTAAAAGGAATTGCACTGACACTAGCACCCACATCACATAAGCCATGATAACAATGATCTCCTCTTTTAACAAAAACAATAGGCCTCCCAACAATAAGTCTATGTTTGTCTTTAATATCGGATTTGGCAATTCTAGCAGCTTCATCACAGAAATAAATAACATGCCCATCAATATTATCAGGCAAGAGATCTTTAACCATAGCAATACTAGGTTCAACTTTGATTTGTTCAGGTGGTCTAGTTGCTCTAATATTACTTTTATTAACCACAGTTGAAGCTTTAGCATGATCCTTTGTTCTAACAGGAAAATGTGGTTTCTCGACATAAACAGTAGAAATAACAGGATGAACATTATAAGTAATAGTCTCTTCTTCAAATTTAATTAGTTCAACTACTTTAACTTCAATCGGAGGATGATATTTAAACCACTTCTCCATAGGTAGATCAACATGAGTAGCAAATGATTCATAGAAAAAGGCTACTATCTCAGAGTCAAGTCCATATTTAGTGCTAAATTCATGAAAAGCATCAGTATCCATAAAAGATTTAACACAATCAAACTTAAGGCTTATACCCGACTCATTACCTTTGTCGAGATCCCAATCTTCAGAGTTGCGTTTAATTCTTTCCAACCAGTACAAGAAGTAGCGAGCATGGATCGACCATTATGAGAAAGTCGAGCATAAATTTTTTTGAATTATAATTTCTCTCAAGAGCTCCTGATTGGGGCATGAATATAACATTGACTCAAGCCTCCCCCAAGATTGAGCGATACTTTCTTCTTCACGAGGCCAAAAATTATATATATAATTCCGATCATGATGAACTAGATGCATAGGATAGAACTTCTGATGAAATTCTAGTTTGAATATGTTGTAGCTCCATGATCCAATATCATCACACAGCCTATACCATGTCAATGCCTTTCCCTTCAAAGATAAAGGTAAGACCTTCTTCTTGACAACATCCTCTGGGATACCTGCAAACTTAAATAATCCACAAACTTCATCCACATAGATTAGGTGTAAATCGGGATGCAATGTTCCATCTCCTGCATAAGGATTAGCTAGTAGTTTCTCTACCATACCCAAAGGAATTTCAAAGTAAATATTTTCAGTAGGTGCAGTAGGTTGAGCAACAACTCTTTGTTCTTTCGGTCGGGGTGAAGATACCCCGAACAAACCCCTCAAAGGATTATTTTCCATAGTAACAAGTGACAGTAAATTTCAGCACACTATATAAATGTTTCCTTACCAAATTCCACTTACCAAAGGCACTTCACTCCGTGGCAACGACGCTAGAAAAGAGTCTTGATGACCCACGAGTGTAGGGGATCTATCATAGTCCTTTCAATAAGTAAGAGTGTCAAAACCAACGAGGAGCAGAAGGAAATGACAAGTGGTTTTCAGCAAGGTTTTCTCTGCAAGCACTGAAATTATCGGTAACGGATAGTTGTGTGATAGTATAATTCGTAATGGGTAACAAGTAACAAAAGTAAACAAGGTGCAGTAAGGTGGCCCAGTCCTTTTTGTAGCAAAGGAAAATCCTGGACGTACTCTTATATAATGCAAAACGTTCCCGAGGACACATGGGAATTATTGTCAAGTTAGTTTTCATCATGCTCATATGATTCGCGTTCGTTACTTTGATAATTTGATATGTGGGTGGACCGGTGCTTGGGTGATTTCCTTCCTTGGACAAGCCTCCCACTTATGATTAACCACTCTCGCTAGCATCCACAACTACAAAAGAAGAATAAAGATAAATCTAACCATAGCATGGAACATATGGATCCAAATCAGCCCCTTATGAAGCAACACATAAACTAGGGTTTAAGCTTCTGTCAGTCTAGCAACCCATCATCTACTTATTACTTCCCAATGCCTTCTCCTAGGACCAAATAATGGTGAAGTGTCATGTAGTCGACGTTCACATAACACCACTAGAGGAAAGACAACATACATCTCATCAAAATATCAAATGAATACCAAATTCACATGATTACTTATAACAAGACTTCTCCCGTGTCCTTAGGAACAAAAGTAACTACTCACAAAGCATATTCATGTTCATGATCAGAGGGGTATTGGCATTAAGGATCTGAACATATGATCTTCCACCGAATAAACCAACTAGCATCAACTATAAGGAGTAATCAACACTACTAGCAACCCACAGGTACCAATCTGAGGTTTTGAGACAATGATTGGATACAAGAGATGAACTAGGGTTTGAGAGGAGATGGTGCTGGTGAAGATGTTGATGGAGATTGACCCCCTCTCGATGAGAGGATCATTGGTGATGACGATGGCTTAGATTTCCCCCTCCCGGAGGGAAGTATCCCCGACAGAACAGCCCTGTAGGAGCTCTAGATTGGTTTCAACCAGGTTCCACCTCGAGACGGCGACGCTTCATCTCGAAAACCTCCTTATGAATTTTTCCAGGTCAAAACACATCTTATAGCAGAAGATGGACGTCGGGAGCCTGCTAGGGGGCCCACAAGGTAGGGGGCGCGCCCCCACCCTTGTGGATGGCTGGTGGCCCCCTCTGGTGCTTCTTTTGCCCAACATTTTTTATATATTCCAAAAATATTCTCCGTGAAGTTTCAGGACATTTGGATTTGTGCAGAATAGGTATCTCAGACTTGCTCCCTTTCCAGTCCAGAATTCTAGCTACCGACATTCTCCCTCTTCATGTAAACCTTGTAAAATAAGAGAGAAAAGGCATAAGTATTGTGATATAATGTGTAATAACATCCCATAATGCAATAAATATGAATATAAAATCATGATGCAAAATGGACATATCAATGATGACCGGAGGGGTGGCGCCACTTTTGGTGGTGAGCTTGCCCTTGGCAACAGCCGCGTCGCCTCCAACAACGGTGACTCCTCCTCCGGGAGAGCACCAGCGATGGTGACTATGGCGAGCCGCCACGCCGCCGGGCTCAGACCAGGGAGAAGATCAAGCCGCGTCGCCACCATGCCCCAGTGAAGCAGGAGGAAGACTCCGGCTGAGCCCGAGCGCCGCCGGAGCCGGGCCCCGAGAGCCGATGTGGTCGCGCGACTTACTTTTGTTTCTTCCCCCTGCACTTAAAAAAGATAGAAGGCCCTGTTGGGGCATGTAACGAACCATGGCTTTTACGCCATTATGTTATCATTTCCATGCCGAATTGTGATTCCTACATCACCGCTGATTATGGTTAGAGTGACTTAGCTTGGCATTCTTGTGTGTACTCTCTTGCCGCGAGAGCGTGTCTTGCCACAGGGTGACTCAGGAGTTGCTGAGCCTCATCAAGAGGCACCCTGCAGTTGTAGGGTTAGCAGTCCTCTGGAGGCGTCGTGCTCATGAGCTCGTTTGAGAGCGTCGCACGAGGACGAAAGAGGCACCAAAGGGACAAGGTACTTTGGCGAGGTATGTTCGCGGGCAGGCCCGAGCGCACACACCTGCCCAGCCCCCGCGCGCAGGACGCGCAAGAAAGAGCGACGGGCCACCGCCACTCCTCCTGAGGCATGATCTGAAAGAGCGAATAGTGCAAGAAGAAGAAATTTCCCAACCCTCAAACAAATTGAGAGAAACTTCAAATTTCATTCGAGAAATCGCAAACCAGCTATAGAAAGAAAGCAAATGAACAACCACATCTAGCACCAAGACTAGTCTTCTTGTCTTCCCACCAGCGCGGAGCATGGGGCCTCCACTAGGACGTGGGTGGGAGCCCCCGTGAGGCCCATGGGCGGCACTCAGGAGACCCCCGGGCGTGTACAACCCCAACTCATTAATACGTGAGAATGTCACGAGTGGAGATCTTCATGGGCACAAGTCCTTGGTCATGGGTAGAACTACCGGATATGCCGGATGTTCCAGGCATTCTGGACGGGGACCCCGTCGTGCGTCTCTAGGCGCGTGGCGGCACGCATGGAGATATGGACGAGAGCTTATGAAGCCCCTCCCTGGAGAGCACTCGCCTCATGACGAGGTCACCCACCTCGAGGGTCTTGGAGCGGACAATGCGGCCGTGATACCGCTGCATCGCCTGCTGGTACCTTGTTGTTCGGAGCGAGGCCTGGCGGCAGCGCTCCTCCCCCAACACGAGGCCCATGCCCCGCGAGGCGTCATGGCGTGCCTCGTCAAACACCAAGACCCGCGGGGAGCGATGCTTGACCTCGTGAGGGAGGACCTCATCGGCCCCGTAGATGAGGAAGAATGGAGTCTCGCCGGTGGGCTTGGTGGCGATGGTGCGGATGGATCCCAACACAGCCTAAAGCTCATCGAGCCATCCCCTGCCACATGCCTGGAGTTTCTTCTTAAATATCCCCACCTTGAGGCCCCTCAGTACCTCCGCGTTCCAAGGTTTGCGCAATATGCTTTGAAAATATTGCTCATGAATTGAGAGCCATTGTCGGTGATGATGCGGTTGGGGACCCCGAAGCGGTTCAGAAGGCTCTTGATGAACTTGACGACTGAGCCAGCTGGCATGGTGCGGAGGCCTCCACCTCCGCCCAGTTGGTGAACTTCTCGATGGCGACATAGAGGTAGCGGTAGCCCCTGGGCTCCCGAGGGAACGGGCCCAGGGTATCCTACCCCAGACCATGAACGGCCACGAGAGTGGGATGGTATGGAGGCCCCGAGCTGGCTGGTGGATCTGCTTAGCATGCAATTGACAAGCCTCACAAGTTCTTACCAATTCAGTGGCATCGTTGAGCGCCGTGGGCCAGTAGAATCTGTTGTGGAACGCTTTTCCCACGAGGGTGCGCGACGAGGAGTGATGCCCACAGTCCCCGCCGTGTATGTTGGCCAGCAGCTCGCGTCCCTGCTCCCTGGAGATGCATCGTAGAGAGACATTATTAGGGAGCTTTCAATAAAGCTCACCATCTTGGGTGCAGTATGCGGTGGCATGGCGGGCCACACACTCTGTGTCGTCCTCCTTCTCCTTCAAGGCGACATGAAGCAAGTACGTTTTGAACTCCTCGGTCCAACACCCCTCCCGGGGCTCGAGCGCGAGGAGCTGGCGTGCTCCCGATGCTGGGCCGCCGACTTGGGCATCTGAGGAGTGTGCTGATGTAGCTCCTCCCGAGGCGGTACCGATCCTGTAGTGGGGGGAGCTACCGATGGCTTGAGAAGCCGCTGCTCGAAGACGCCGGGCTCCTAGGGCTGTCACCGGGAGCCCTCTTAGCGATGTCGTATGCTTCCTTGTTCATACCACACAACACGTGCTTCAAATCAAAGCCTAAGAAGAGTTTTTCAATTTTGCGTACCTCTTCAAGGTATGCCTCCATTTGCTCGTCCTTTGGCTTGTATGCCTTGTTGGAGAAGTTGACGAGGAGCTGGGATTCGACCTTGATGGTTAGGCGCCTGACCCCCAGGGCTGCCGCAGCTTTGAGGCCGGCGATCAGGCCCTTGTACTGAGCGATGTTGTTGGAGACATTCTCCCCATGCTGGAAGCAAAGTTGCACCGCGTAGTAGAGCATGTCCTGGGTGGGCAAGATGAGCACGACTCCGCCCCCCGCGCCCTGGCGCGCAAACGCGGCGTCGAAGTACATGAACCAACCGTCTTGCACCTCGTCTCCGGGCACGAGTGAACGATCCTCGCTTACTTCATGGCCAGGGGCGTCAGCCCATTCTGCCACAAAGTCAGCGAGGACCGCACCCTTGATGACCCTGGTGGTGCTGAACTCCAGCTCGAACGCCTGTAGCTCGATGTTCCATTCGACGACCCTTCCCGCAGTGTTGGGGCTCTGGAGCACCCTCTCCAAAGGATAGGTTGAGATGACCTTGATGGGGTGGCCTTGGAAGTAGTGATGCAACTTCCTGGAGGCGACGAGAAGTGCAAGCAAGAGCTTCTGTGACATGGGATAGCGTGCCCGTGCGTCACGCAACACTGTGATGAAGAAGTCCGCGGGGTGCTCGACGAGGGAGGAGACGCCGATTGGTTCCTGGGCCCGTGAGGTAAGGGAGCCTCGGGAGGTTGACGATCAGGCGGACGACCGTGACCCCGGGAGCGGTAACCTCGTGAGCTCTGCCGTCTCATGAGGTGCTCGTGGCCTCGAGGGTGCCATCCTGGGGCAACGGCACCTTGGTTAGGCGCGTGGCTCCACGTCGCGCACCCTCAACCGGAAGCTCCGCCCCGACTGCCACGAGCGCTGCGCTGACCGAGTGAGGCGTGGCGGCCAGGTAGAGGACCAGGGGTTCAAGGGGGCGAGGCGCGACCATTACTGGAGTGCTTGTGTGTAATTCCCAGGATGGAGTTATACCTCCTACGTGTCGAGGCACGACTTAAAGGCATAAGTCCATCCTAGAATGATCTCAAGTTTGGTAATCTTCGCACATCTCATGTAAAAGAGGGGATTGTAAACATAAATAGCTGGATTACACTCGCCACGTCACGCAAATACAATACATGTCTCAAACATCATACATTAAGAATATCACAACCCTCTAAGGGCAAAACCAAATGTCAAGATACCAAACTTAAATAAATAAACCACAGGTCGGATCGAATCCTAGTAGAAGTCTCCACTACTGAACATCCGGATAACGAACATAGTATCGACTACGCTCCTCGTCGAACTCCCAATCCAGCTCGGTGCCATCACCTGGATAGCTCACAACTGGACCTGCAACTGGGGGTGGTGAAGTAACTGTGAGCCACAGAGGACTCAGCAATCCCGTTCCCGGGTAACAAGACTATTTAAGCCTTGGGAGAGGATAAGGCTGAAGAAAAGAATAAGTGTCTGCAACAGCAACTAGCAACTAGCTTACGTGAGTGAGAGCGAGAAGAGAAAACCTCGGACGAGAAGTGATCACGAAGTGATCCTATCTAAGCTCAACAAACATAACCCCTCCGTGTTCAACTCCCGAATCCCTATTCGGAAATTGACGGTCACGGAACACACGCTGGTAGTGTATTGCAACATTGTGTCAAGTTATCTACAACCGGATATTAACAAGCTCCCATCTACCACATAACTGCGGGCACGGCTTTCGAAAGTTCATAACCCTGCAGGGGTGTTCCAACTTGACCCATTACAAGCCCACGATCCGCGGAGTCGCAACTCCAAAGTGGGAAGACCCGAGTATTCTCGGAATCCCGTGCTCAAGATACTCCGAACTAAGGTAAGGCTAATCCAGCAAATCCTCCCGGCGTGCCGACACCCTGATAGTAGCCGCGCGTATCTCGTCTCAGGCCACGACCGGATGAGTCATCCTATAGGTTTTTACCAGACCTCAAGTTCCCTTGAGGTGGCCCCGCAGTCTGCTCGTTTCGGACCAACACTCATGTGGAGCACTGGCCCGGGGGTTGTTGATTAAGAAAAAAAGGGTTTATAACTCCCTATGCAAGTTTAGTTTGTTATTAGGCAAATAGTACCAATGTTGGGACTTGCTGGAAAAGACTTAGCACTTAGCGGTTTATCGAGGGGGTCCCATACACCCCAACCGTGTTAGGAACGCATAATCAAGAAACATAACACCGGTTTATACGGTTCCTAACGACATGAGTGGAACAAATCACCAAGCAAAAGGCTTAGCCTTCCAACCTTGCCAATATATAGATGATTTCATTTTTAAGCATTTATATAGTGTGATATAACCCAACCAAACTTCAACATGAAGCAAGCATCTTCGGTCTTCACCTGCAACTAGCAATGCTATAAAAAGGGCTGAGCGAAGCGTACTTAGCCAAGCAACGGTTTGCATAGGTAGGGTGGTTAAACATGGTGATGGTTACAAGTAGGAGGCTGACAGGAAGAACATGGGCATCGAGGCAAAACTATAGAGCGGAACTACTAGCAATAGGCAAAGATAGTAATGTTATCGGGGTTCGGTCATCTTGCCTGAAGTGTAGTCGTTCGGATCGTAAGAAGGGTCCTCGTGCTCAACCTCGTTGGTAACCTCGTGCTCGTACTCGTACTCGGTCTCAGCTTCTGGCTCTAAACAATACAATCACACAAGGCACAAATCAACAAGATGCAATGCGCACTCGAAAATGATGGATGCATGATGGATGCACTAAGGATGCACACGGAGCACGGAAATTAGCACTCAAGCAAAACACTTCAAAACAAGATAACAATATGAAATTATGAATCTACACATAAAATCAATCAAGTTTCATATAAGACTCACTGAAATCGGAGCTACGGGCTAAAAGTTATGCCCGAAACAAGAAATGAGCGAAAGCTGAAAATTACAGCAACATAGCAACTTCGGAGCACAAAATAATTAAGCTACAGCACTCAAACATCATGGCAAAGGACATGAACACAAACTAGACATATCCTACAGCAAATAAGTCCAAAGGTGCACCCCCAAAGGAGTCACGGATCAATAGCAATAAGCTTGGACATATTGAACTTGACAATAAAATTCTGGCAGCAGAATTTTATTGAAACTTTGGAGCAAAAGATAAACATGCTACAGCCACTTAAATAAACATGTGAGAACATGAATGGAAATACAACAATATATACTACAAGGAACAATCAAGATCCACTCCAAAACTATCATGGTTTGTCCTAGAGCAGCAAGCAAACATGGCATCGGAACGTTACAGATTTCAGACTTAGCGAAAAACCACTAAGTCCTAAAACAGCAGTTTCAACATGGCATCTAAAAGAGCAAGTTTAAGTCACCTCGAAACTAAACATGGCAAGTGGTAAGCACCTCATCAAAGTACACATGATGGTGATTCCGAAACACACAAGCATGCTTCATGGAGATAAACACAACGATAGCAACGAGCTCAACAAGATGGCATTTCATAACAAGTGAAACAACATCACATCCACATGGCACTTTGCAACGATGATAAACATGGCAAGAATAAATCTAACATGCAACCTATCACATACAACATGTAGAGCATGGCAAGACGAACACGTGGACATGTCATTTGCATCATTCGGACAAACGAGCTAAAAGATATCACATGGCAAAGATGACATAAAAACATCACATAGCAGCAGTTTTATCACGAAGCACTATTGCAACAGAAAAACAAGCACCTAGATGATCTCTAACATGCATGAAACAAAAAGATAAAACATAGTGCTAATCACCACGAACGTCTGGACACCTCATTTGCGCAAAACGGAGCATCACACTAGAAGTTACAGAAGTTAAAAAATAGCATCAGCAACTAATCACACGGACTTAGAAGAAAAAGAGGGGGAGTTCAACCTCAGTCACAGATCTGAAAAAAAAGGAGCACGGGCCCTGCGGTGCGAAGGAGGCTGGCGAGGCCCAGGTGGCGGTGGCGATCGGGCCCGCGGCGGAGGCGCTTCGGCCCGCGGCGGCGTGCTGGAGGCGGAGGGCGGCCTGGCCCGGATCTGGAGGTGGCCCGGCAGCCTCGGCCTGGTCAACGCGGGAAGGCGGACGGGCCTCGGGGCACCGAATCGGCCCAGGCGGTGGAGCGCTCGGTCGCCTGGCGAAGCGGGGTGGCGATGGTGCGGATCGGCGAGGGAGCGGCGTACGGGCCGGATCGGAGGGAGCTGCGCGGCCCAGCGACGCGGCGATGTGGTCCTGGCTGGCGGAGGGAGCTGGCCCACGCGGGATCGAACGAAGCCGCGCTGGGCCAGGGCGGTCGATCGGAGGGAGCGAAGGCGCCGAGGCCTGTCGACGAGCGTTGACTTGGCCGATCGATCTGTCGATCGAGGAACTGCGGCGGTGGCTCGGTTGGTTCGAAGGAAAGGCGGCCTGGAGCTGCCAAGTGGCTGTAGAGGGGCTGGATGGATCCGAAATTTGAGGAGAGAAAAAGGGGAAGAAGGGGCTAGAGGTTAGGGATGCCCAAAATGGACCTAGGGGGGGCCTATATATAGCAGATTCGCTAGGTTTAGGGTTGTGGAGGTGTTAAGAGCCCTCCGATCGCGATCCGATGGATCCGATCGCGGGGAAGTTTAGATGGGCCTAGGAGAGGGTAGAGGGCTGCTGTAGGGGTGTTTCTGGGCCACAAGTTTAGGCACTTTGGACCCACACGAATAACTGATGGGATAGCAAACGGAGTCCAAACGCGACGAGATTTGAGAGGCGGGTTGCACACAACAAAACAACAACACACGACAAGTCTCGTGGCACACCGGTAACGTTACACGGTCAAACAACAAAGTAGGTCTACGGGACGCCACAGACACGTGAGGGAGCTCCGGAACGCGAAACGGACAACGGGAAGGAACGCGTGGAACCGGATGCAACCGACAACACAAATGCAATGCGATGCACATGTCTACATGATATGAATGAATGCCACACACTCACACAACAAAACGACGAAAAACCCGAAAGACAAAGAACCCGGAATGGAAATAGATGAAGCCGGAGATATATTATATGCCCAAAAGGGAAAGTATTACATCCGGGGCATTACATTGTGCGAACAGTTGATGCTTGTTAAGCCATAGCTATCACTTCTCGCGCCAAAGCGCTCCCACCAACTACAAAATAGCTTATAGGAGGGGCCCTTTTCTTCAGCTAAAAAGAAGCAGATATTGCCTCAAAAGGCACCGGTATTCTCTAATCTAACTTGAATTTAGATCAATAATCAAGGGGCACAAGAAGAAGGCAAGAGCACGGTTCCGGCTAAAACCAACTCTACGAGGAAAGCAGAACTCACTAGTGATGTACCTTTTGAGGTCTTCAAAGGCCACATCGGCCTCTGGAGTCCACTCGAACATGCCATTTTTTTCATCAGCTTTAAGAATGGGAGGGCATGCTCGCCTAGCTTGGAGATGAATCTTCCCAGCGAGGTCACACAACCCGCCAGCTTCTGCATCTCCTTGAGGGTTTGCGGGGGCTCATCCTCTCTATGGCCTTGATCTTCTCCGGGTTGGCCTCGATCCACTTGTGTGACACTAAGAAACCTAGCAGCTTGCCTAACGGAACACCAAATACACACTTTTACAGGTTGAGCTGTAGATTTACTTTGCGTAAGCTGGCAAATGTCTCCCAGATCTTTGATAAGAGTTCTCGCCTCCTGAGATTGGACCACTATGTCATCGACGTACACCTCTGCGTTCCTTACAAGCTGCTGATCCAAAGTGATGTGCATCGACCACTGGAAGGTCGCCCCAGCATTGCGCAGCCCGAACGGCATGCAAGTGTAGCAATACACCCCGCATGGGGTCAGGAAGGTCGCTTTCTCAACATCTTGCACCGCCATCTTGATTTGGTGATAGCCCGAGAAGGCGTCTAGGAAGCATAGCAAGTCACACTCGGCAGTGGAGTCGACGATCTGGTCGATGCGCAGAAGGGGGAAAGGGTCCAGTGGACAAGCCTTGTTAAGGCTCATAAAATCGACACACATGCGCTCCTTCCCACCCTTCATGGGGAAGATGGCCGGGTTCGCCGGCCAATCGGGGTGCCTCACCTCCCGAATGACACTGGCCTCTTACAGCTTGCGGACCTCTTGAACAATGAATGACTGCTTCTCTGGGGCTTGCCGCCACGCCTTCTGCTTCACCGAGCGCGCGTTGGGGCACACCATCAGGTGGTGATCGATCACCTCACGTGGGACACCGACCAGTTCTGTCGCCTCCTAGGCAAACACGTCCTTGTTTGCGGAGAAAGCTGACCAGCGCTTCTTCCTGTCTGGAGGGAGGCCGGTGCCTGTAGTGAAGGAAGGGCCTGGTCCCCCGCCTTCGTCGACCTGCACCTGCTTCTCTGCGCCCAGTCTCGAGAAAACAACTGCTTCTCCTTTGCTTGCGGAGCCCCGAGCCCTCCAGAGCACCCTCCCGGCTTGGTCTAGCGGATGCCCCAGCCTTGAAAGTGAGCTCGAGTGTCGCCAGTGCATCCTTGGTGTCCCCTATCAGGGTGAGGACACCGCTACTTTCCGGCATCTTCATGATGTTGTAGCCAGGGTGAGTCGCCGCCATGAACTTGGCGAGAGCTGGGTACCCGAGGATGGCGTTGTATGGGAGCCTGAAGCGGGCGACGTCAAAGTCGATAAGCTCTTTATGGTAGTTGCTATGTGTGCCAAAGGTGACGGGGAGGCGGACCTGCCCTAGAGGATAGGAGTTGTCGACGAGCTGGAGAAAGGTGTGGTGGGGAGGAACCGGCCGTAGGGCACATGGAGCAGGTCGAATGCCTCCACGGAGAGGATGTTGAGGCCGACACCCCCGTCGATAAGGGTCCTAGTGAACGCCACATTGCAGATGGTGGGGGTGTAGAGCATGGGAAGGGCGCCAGCGCCGGTCGTGGTCTTGGGGTGATCCCTAGAATCGAAGGTGAGGTCGGCTTTGGGGGCCACCCAGCCCGGAGGTGACTGTGCGGCTCCCACCTACGATTGAACTACTTGATGTGGCGGTCCGAGGCCGTCGCCCGCGAACCGCCGAGGAGTGTTTCAACTGCGTCGGATGTCGGCGCCGTGAATCACGCGATGAACAAGTTGCGCAGCTCTTCCCAAGAGGCCACAAAGGACTCCGGCAAGTTGAGAAACCAGGCGCGCGCTCACCCACAAGGGCTATAGGGAGCCAATTTGCCATAACCTTGTTGTAGCTGCCGCCTGCCCATATGGCCTCCATGTACACTTGGAGGAACCACGCGGGGTCTGCCGCACCGTCATACCATGGCGGCACCGCCAGCTTGAACTTCTGCGGCTACTGCACTCGTCGCAAGGCGGGGGAGAGAGCCCGGGGGCCCGCGACGCCCTCAAGCACGCACGACGGTCCACCAGGTGGAGCGGCACCTACCATGGAGGCCAAGCGGCGAGGATGGAGCGCGGCCGACAGGGAGGCAATCCTTTGACGCGCCCCTACCTGGCATGCCAAATGTCGGATCCAAGGCTCCACAGACCCAAGAAGGTTCGAACTCTGGGGCCTGTGCGAAGAACTTAACCTCTCTCACCTACTAAGTCATCGATCTCATGGCCTAGCTTGATGAACAAGAGAGACAAGGGACACATAAGTTTACCCAGGTTTGGGCCACCTTGTGGTGTAAGACCCTACTCCTGCTTTGGGGTGGATTAGCTTCTCGCAGGGCCGAGGATGAACTACTACAAGGGGAAGAATAACCTCAGGAGGCGTGTTCTTCGGCGAGTGTGAGCTAGTGAGGCTTCTGGGTTTCAGACCTCGGATCCCCTCCTATGGTGGTGGCTAGGCTGTATTAATAGTGGCCTTGGTCCTCTTCCCCGAAAATGAAGGCGGGAAGGGATTCCACAACGACCAATTTGAAAGGGCACAAGAAGTACATCTTATCCCGACGAAAGGTGGTCTTCGCCTGCGACATCCGTCCTGCCGTCCTGGCGGTCTTGGTCTCGTTGCACCGGAAAGGAAACCTTTGGCTGATTCCTCAGGACTCCACAACTACGCTTGCCTTCTTAGCACCAAAGTGGAAACCTGCTACTCTGCGCCCGCTAGTGCCCGCCTGGCTTTGGCCATCATGGCTTGCGTCACTTGATACTCACGAGGTGGGTGCTTGCATAGGAAACTCCGCTCCTCAAGAGGTTGCCTAAGGAGGCCGGTTCCTTCGGAGGTCTTGGCATTGTCTGCCTCATGAGGCTTGGTCCCTCGCGAGGGTCTTGTCTTGTCGATGCTGGAGATGGGACGTACCAGGCCATTGGTGGAGCCACGCGGTGGGCCGCAGGCAGGCAAGTCTGGGTACCCTGGTTCCCAGAACGCCGATAATATTCATCAAAATCATCATGTGCAACGGTAAAAGGCAACCCATCAATGTAATCCTTAATAAATGCAAACTTCTCCGATGTTGAGCAGTTGGGAGAATTCAAAAAGATAATAGGACTATCATTTGTGGGTGCAATAGCAATAATTTCATTTTTTACATAAGGAACTATAGCAAGTTCATCTTAATAAGCATAATTCATATTGTCATCTTGGCCACAAGCACAACAATCATCAAGTTCATTAAAAAGGGATGTTTCAAAAGAATCAATGGGATCATAGCAATTGTCATAGCAATCATCCTTCGGTAAGAATGAAGGGACATTAAACAGTGTATGAGTTGAAAAGTTACTCTCATTAGAAGGTGGGCACGGGTAGCTAATCCACTCTTCCTCCTTTTGTTCTTTGCTCTCCTCATCATCTTTTTCATCCAATGAGCTGATAGTTTCATCAATTCCTTCTTTGATAGACTCCTGCAAAATATTAGTCTCTTCTTGGACATCAGAGACTTTCTCAAGAAATGCATCTATATCAGCAATATATTCATAATTCTCATGACAATATTTAAGTATAGCAAAAAAATTAGATCTATAAACAACATCATCATCATAATATTCATACTTTAAAAACAAAGATTCAATTTTATAAGCACCCTTAAAAGCAACAAATTCTTCTATTCGTCCCACATCTTAGTAATCTTATATACCTTTAGCATAAGAAGCCAATGTTTCATTATCATTAAATTTGCATGAGAAAGGAAGGTGTGGAGCATTCATCCTAGAGCAACAAGTACCATCATATCTCAAGCATAAATTCCAAGCATACCAATGCAACATATTATTTGATCCCATAAAAGATTCCCTTTTTGTCTCAAGCGATGATCCCTAAAGTATTCACATTGATCCAACGTGCCTCCCATTATCATGTTGAATGGAGTTTTCTCAGGATTATCAAAGTAGTGCATAATATTTTTCACATAACGAGCATCGAGGGTTTTGGGAGGTTCCCCATCTCCATGAGTAGCAAGTACAACTATTTTTTTGGTATTTCGTGTTGCATATCCATAACTAAAGATAGAGAACAAATAAGACCATATAGTAAAATCTACTTAGTGATAAAGCAAACAAGCACACACAAGAATATTCACCACACGCTATTGCTCCCCGGCAACAGTGCTAGAAAAAGGTCTTGATAACCCACAAGTGTAGGGGATCGTCTGCAGACTTTTTTGATATGTAAGAGTGTCGAACTCAACGAGGAGCAAAAGGTAGAACAAATATTCCCTCAAGTTATATCGACCACCAATACAACTCTACGCACACTTAACGTTTTCTTTACCAAAAACAAGAATAAAACTAGAAGTACTTTGCGAGAATAAAATTATGAATAATTTGCAATGTAATAAAAGTAGATAGCTTTTTGTAAAACAAGAGAATGATTTGTACCTAGTTAATCGACTACGTTACTAGACCGATCCCAAGTTTTTATGTGGGAGAGGCCACTGCTAGCATGTCATCCCTTACTTGGAAATCTGTGCACTTATGATTGGCTCTCCAGCAAGCATCCACAACTACTATTGTTTATTAAGGTAAAACCCAACCATAGCTTTAAGATATATTGGTGTCGGTGCAACAAACCCTTGTGTCTATTGATCAGACTATACACATAGACGACAACGAGGAAACAAGCTTCGTCGAGCATCCAAGACAAGAACCAAGCCAGAGAGATATAGTGCTCTTTGGGAGTTAAAGAGTGGATCAAGAAGACCAAGACAAGCCAAAGGAATAAGGTTCCATTAAAGGAGAGCCTCCCATGCCTGGCAGGTGAGCCCGGTCGGGTCAAGGCCTCCCCAAGAGCGAGACCAAGCTTTCCCCGACAGGCTTGCCGGGGCACCCCAGGGGTATATGTCCCCGCCAAAGGTCCAGTGCTCCACCGCACAGCGATGCAAGTCACATATAAACGCGATGCCGACTCCTTAGGAGATTAAGTGGCTGTCACTTGGCATGTGGCTGCCATGTGGAAGATATTTTCCACCCATGCGACACCTGTCCAGCGGCGTGTCATGCAGAAAGACAAGAAGGTGGTTAAGCGGCACGACATGCTTGTCGGGCTGCCTCACAGCATGACACCTAGCAGTGCATTTAATGCACTTTGTCCTAACTGCCAAAGTTAGGTATGATAGGACTGTTATCTGTCTAATCAACAGTGACTGTGTGGCCACTTTGGATACCCCTTGAACTATAAAAGGAGGACCGCAGCGAGCTAGAAAAGGATTCAGACCCTTGTACACTCATACGCGTGTAGCTGCTCTCCTCGAAGCAACCATGCCGGGCTTGCGTGCTACGTGCTCATCGCAGTCCATAATCCAATCCACCAAAGTAGGAGTAGGGTTTTATGCTTCGCAGCGGCCTGAACCTGGGTAAAACGACCAGAGTCACCCCCTATCGTGCTGCTCGTTGATCTCCGCTCTTTGTGCAACGCACCCTTCCCCCATGCCAAACCACAAGGGGCCATTGGCCCCATAGGTGATCGTGTTTTCCCACGACATCTTTGTCGCGCCAGGTATGGGAAAGCGCTTGCGTGAAACCGAGATTGTGAAGAACGCGTCGATCTTCATCATCGCCAGCTTCGTCACCCATGGCACCCAAGAAGAAACTCGACGCAATAATGCAGCCCTCCACCTCTAAGGCCCCCTCACATGCGGCTGCGGGTGCCATGGGCACCGCAGCGGCGCTGGGGAATGCTGATGTTGTGAGTGGCGTGACCGGCGCAGGCGGCGCCGTCGACATCTCCCCCGCGACCGACGTGGGGGTGGAGGGAGCCGGAGGAGGGCGACATCAACAGCATTCCGACGGCCGTGTTCCATAAGGCGTGGAAGGGTAAGGGATTCAGCCTCCACATCCTCACTGCGCTGGGGGACGCAGTCATACCGACAACGCCCACTCTGGTATGAGCCGCGACCCCCCCGATGCCCCTGTCGCGTGTTCAGCCGCTGGGCATGCGCCTCCCCCAGAGCAGGGTGATCATGACGCACCACCGAACGAGGCCGTCAACCCCCAGGCGCATCCTCCTTGTCATCGCACCGCCCTGGTGACTGGCTCGTGATGATGGGAGCATGGCGACGCCGCCATCAATGGCGTCGCCAGAAGTCGGGCGATGTCGTGGTCTGCGTCTTCGTCCATGCCAAGCACTACTTCAGAAGCCATGGCCCGAGTGGAGCTCTTGCTAAGATTCCCTCTAGCGGCCAATAAAATGGATGAATGGAGAGCCACCATTCAAAGTTTGATTAGTTTCGCTGAGGCGGGAGGATCACAGCGAGCGCGGCCGCTGTGACACCCACAAGCAGCGACAACAACCCAAGTTGTTGTTCGCGCTGGAGAAGCTGCCCCGACGGTGCAGTCCCCTCCACGGCAGCCAGCACATGGACTGCGACCAGTGGCATGCGGTCAAGAGCTCGACGAGATATCGATGGCCTCGTCTGACCCTCGGGTTCGTCAAGATCAATGATAGGTCCTGGAAGATAGGTACAACAAGGACGCACACATCCCCATAGAATGACGCTGTGAACCTGCCGCCAGTCTGACAGGCGCAATGGCCCCGATGTCAACAAACCTGCGCCTAGTGGTGGTAGGTACCTACCTTTCGAGGTCGGATGCCCCGCCTTCACTTATGTGCTGTAGCAAGTCCATTGGCCATCTGCCTGTGTATTCAAGCCTGAGATACCAAAGAAATATGATGGAAGGTTGAACCCAACAGAGTTCTTGAGCATTTACACCACTGCCGTTCAAGCCGCCGGAGGAAGAGATGAGAAGGTGTTCGCCAACTACTTCCCTTTGGCTCAAGCCAAATGTGAGGTCATGGCTAATGGACCTGCTAGAGAACTCCAGCTCGACTTCGGATGACATGTGCAATGAGTTTGTTGGCGCCTTCACAGGCGGCCATCAAGAGCCAAGGTGGCCCAGCGACTTGCAGCTCCTCCCACAGAAGGAAGGTGAGAGCTTGCGGAAGTACATGTAGAGGTTTAGCTGGGTGCATAGGAACATTCCAGATATCCACCCGACAGTTGTGATTGTCGCGTTCCAATTCGACGTGCGCAACCACAGTATACGTTCCAAGATGAACGTGCGGTTGCCCAATACTGTGAACGAGCTTTATACATTGGCGGATAAGTGTGCCCGTATGTAAGAAGGGTGGAAACTCCCCGGAGAGGAAGACATCGTCGAAGTTGCTTCAGAGGATGATGATGCTGTCGATCAGAGAAAGAAGAATAATAAACGCAACAAGAAGCGCAAGGAGAACGCAGTGATGGTTGTCGAAGGTTCTATCACCCCTAGTACCGGCAAGAAGGCCAAGACCATGGTTACCGGCAAGGAGGTTGCCGCGTGCATTGACTGCCGGGAAGCCGCGGTGGCCGAGAAGGCTGGGAAGGCCGACGGACCATACCGCAAGATCCGCCGGACCAAGGGCCACGATCTCCAAGAGTGTCAACAAGTCGAGAAACTCGTCAAGAAGCAGAAGGCTGAGTACGAGAAGCGTGACAGAGAAAGAGACCAAGAAGGCATTGGCGGGAAAGGGCAGGGCGGCAGAGGGAACCTCCATGACAAGGTAAACCTGCCAAGGGCCATGGTAAGAAATGAAATGATGACTAAAGTGAAGAAGGAGACGATGGGGAAACAAGTGAGCAAGAATTTGAGAAAGCCACTAAGGCCCTATGCGTTGACGGGGGGTGCATCCTTCCATTCCTCTAACTACCAACCTAAATAGTGGGCGCATGAGGTCAATGCCATGGAGCCAGCAACGGATTCTCGGAAGCCACACAAGTGGTCCCGCATGGCCATCCACTACTGCAAGATGGTCCAAACGCGATAGTCGAATTAGAGACCCTTCGATGAAGTTGTGTGCGATGCATCAATCACGAATGGTGATGTAATAAAACCATAAAAAAAGATGCAAAATGTTTGTGATGGGGCGACATCAAACACAGTTCATATTAGATTTGCATGTGCGCTGAGTGGAAAACGGTTAATCCAGAAGAACAATTTGCGATGATGTAGAATAATAGAAACGGGCAGCCAGATGAGGGTGTGTGCGATATACGACATACAGTTCACTCGGATGAACTGTGTGTGATTAGGCAACACAATGGAAACGGTTCAACTGAACAAGATGTGTGGGATACGCGGCAAATAGGTCTGTAATCAGAAATGTGTGCGAAGACCAATAATAACACAGACGATTGCTGCTAATCAGCCGTGTGATTTGCTCTATCTACATAAGAATAACATGTATATATATATATATAACTGAAATAAATATCCAATTACATAAGTGACTGTACAAATCTTTCGCACACACCTCAATAAACAATTGCGTACATAAAATAGGAGAAACGATCGTCTAGTCATCTACTTCTTGCGACGCTCCCGCCACTGCTCTATGGCTCGATCCCTCATCTGGAGCAGGAAGAAGACACTTCCTCATGTCAATAATCCGCATGTACATCTCGTAGCTTGTGTACGCATCCTTGGCCGCGTACTTGACGTGTTGTTCATCCAGACTCTCATGCCAAACAATGTGCCAGGAGTTCTTGTTCTTCTTGGTCTCATCCTTCATCTTCATGTAGTATGGGTCTATGATGGCCAAGGCAAGGTCAACCAGGGAGATCCGTTTTTTTTGTCGCTTCCCCAGACCTTGTTGTTGTCCTGGATGTTGACAAGATTCCAGCATTTCAAGCACGAAACCTTGTGCGCTTTTAGATCGTTGGTGGTGTCCATCATAGCGAAACTGTAGTCGGAGCTATTGATAAACCTGGAGAAAAGCTCGCAAGGTGTTTTGACCAGGTGGTAGTGGTAGACGAGGACGTCATATCGCATGCACAACTGGGCGACAATAACCTTCTGATCGTGCCCAGCACGACCGATGGTGTACTCAAGATCGAAGCCAACCACTTGGTACTTGTCCTTGGCAAGGAACTGCTCCATAGTTTGGATAGAACTCTCCATCGAGACTTGATTGTTTGTGTACACCATCGAGAGGGCCTTCCTCCTCGTGTGGGTGTCCACTACATGATGCATGGTGAACTGCCCGTTGTTGGCATCGTCGGCCGCTGGGAGCGCTATTGGAGCCACGGGGAGTGCCATTGGAACCATTGGATGTCCTCTATGTATGTGTCATTGTGGTTGTGCTTATCGTGTCATGTGACGCGAGAGATGAATGTAAATGGCCGCAGGAATAAATGGGGGTCGGGCGGCCTAGATTCTCGGCGCGTCCGCATGGCAGTTTTTGGAGCGGGTAATTGCATCGTCACGCCGTGCCCGGTGCAACCTCATGCATACAAACGTGCGTGATCGTGCGTGTCCCAAACACTGGCAGCGCACGTGGAGGGACGAGGGCAGAGCAACCGGAGGGACGCGAGAGCAGAGCACGCGCGGCGGGACGCGAGTAGAGCGCACTGCGGCCGCCTCAACCGCAAGCAACCACACACATATAGCAGTTGAACACACAGGAAATGGTCGCCTACAAGCTGGCCGACAGTTGCGTCGCTGTGTAGAGAGCGGCCGTGTGCTACTACCTCCATCTTGGTCTATAGTCCCCTTTATATTCTATGCCATACTTTGCACTTAAATTTAACCAACTAAATTTTAATGCAAGTTATAAAAAAATATAATTGGAAACTATGTTCATATACGAGTCCAACTATATAATCTTTGGCGACATGCATTCGTATTTTATTAGCTAAATCCTACTTATTGAGCAGGAGGGGGTATAGTAGGTAATTAAATCGCAAACTTTTTTTATTAACCATATGTGTACGGGGCATTTCGTCCTCGTCTCGCACGTCTTGTCACCCCACTGCTGCAGACGGCTTACAGTGCAAGCTTGCGCAGCGCGCGGGGGCGTTCTTTTGACCAAACAGTGGCTCAAAGTGGCGCCAATGAATCATCAGTGAGCCTATTCCCGTGCAACCTTGCAGGTTCCCGCGCAAGCTTCCCGCCCGACTCGGTGAAAGCCCCCAAAATCCCAATGCTTACCGGCCTGCTATATAAACCCTCACGGCCAGCGAGTCATGCATTGCATTTTCCCCTGCCTCCCTGTAGCTTATCTCGTCTGCTTCTCCCACAATCGTCAATGGCACCAATCCATCATCGTCGCTCAGCCACTCCGTCGTCACCGGAGGACAGCTCCAGCTAGGAGGCTACACTACGGTGGCGACACAGTTCCCAGCGTAGTGTAGTGGGCGGAACATCCACCATACGCTCCACCGCCATAGCCCGTCGGAAGCTGTTGTCGGCCGCCGTTGCCGCCACACCACCGTGGAAAGCCAGGGCCATCGCCTGCTCTACCGCCGTGGCCTGAAGGTGGGAGGTGGCTGTCATGGCCGCCACCCCACTACCGGCCACCGTGGCCATTACCCGCTCTGCCACTGTGGCCCGAAGGCGGGAGGTGGCGGTCGTGGCCACCTCCCAATCGTTGGCCGCCATGGCCGCTAGCCCACTGTCGACCGTCGGGATCATCACCCACTTTGCCACTGCCCCCCGAAGGCGGGATGCGGAGATGGAGTCCCGCACGTGCGTCAACGACCTTGCGCGCTACACTGAGTTCCTGCAGGAGGAGGAGGAGCGCCTCGTCGAGCATGCAAATAGCCTTATTGCTGTCTTGGCCGCGACACATGCCACCTCAGAGGCGAGGAATTAGGAGATCTATGAGGATAACCACCACTTCGAGAGGGATCGTCTGGAGCGGCATAGGGCGTTCAAGGTGAGCATCGCTGAAGGTGCGGTAGCGGCAGGCACCGTATTGCAGTTGTCCAGCTCTTTGGTAGGCTACTCCACCTCTGCCTCTTACTACTGAGCGCGCACGGTAGAGGAGAGGCCACCGGAAGTATTACAAAGCCCCTCCATAGTAGTAGTATTTAGGGGCTATTTTATTCAGTTCATTAGACTATAGATGTGGTGGAACTTTACAATGTACTTAAAATTAGCTAGTATATATTGTTGAACTAGCTATTTCAGTACGTGGTTGGCACCAATTGGGGTAAATTTGGTCAGTTTAGTTGTCGAGTTGAACTGTTTGTATAAAGAACGACTGCTTAATCTATGAATGAAATATATGCTTAATTACTGAATCTTTGTTGCAAAAATTAGATAGTGCTAGTGATTTTTAGCTGCATATTTTGACACATCGCAGTGTTACAAGGTTGACAAATGGCAATGCTACTAGATCAACAAATGTCAATATTTCCAGTTTGACAAATGGCAACATACCCAATATGACAGATGCAAATATTACCAAACTGTTTGTATGTTGTTGCACATGGGTCATCCAAAACAACCGTTTGCGTTAAAGGGATGCACAAATCCTGCTCGGCACATTTTCTTTTCACTACTAGGAAAAGGCCTACTAATGGCGCATTAGTGATGCGACATTAGTGCCACGCCATTAGTATATTTTACTAATGGCGCACCACAGATGCGCCATTAGTATATACCATGGTGCACCATTAGTATGCCTCCCAGGGGGGCATATATACCCAGGTGCTTTGGCATACTAATGGCGCACTCTCGCCTGATGCGCCATTAGTAACTTTGGCATACTAATGGCGCACTGTTGGATGATGCGCCATTAGTACCCTTTGGCATACTAATGGCGCACTGTGATGTGATGCGCCATTAGTATGAATATTAGGTTATTTTTTTTATTTTTCTATTTTTTGCACAGGTTACAAAATGTATTATTGGACAGAATATAGACAGCAGCACACAGCAACAACAGATTCATCGAATACAATAGAAGATTAGTCTCTGAATACAATTCATCATATTAGTCTCCGAATACAATTCATCATATTAGTCTCTGAATTCAAAAGACCGAACAAAGATAGAACATTATATTACAAGTCTCGAGACCGCGAGTAGCGAGTTTGTCTTCACATTACAAGTCGATATCGATCATCTAAACTACCATCACATAGAAGAGAGCTGCGGTCATCACGATGAGCATCATCACGATGAAACTCGTCTTCATCCGGTTCCTCCAACGCTCCCTCCCCTCTCCCGCTAGACAGCGGGCGTATCTAGATTCCGCCTCGGCCCTACTGTGACAGCTAAGGCATTTTATTTTGTCTGTGCCAGCTCAACATGTCTGACTTTTTATTTTGCCACAAAGGAAAAAAACATCTGTTCTACTACTATCCATTTCCAGTGCGTCATCTGGCTGGACAGAACCTATCATTAAGCATCTGCTAGGTAGTAGTATGACGAACATGATATGCTACCAAATCCATGCAGCAGATTGTTTTTAATGCAAAAGAATCGGCTAAGATCGAGTTCCAATCCAAGGTCCATGAACTAGTACAAATGTACTTGTGAGAAACAGATACTAATTCAGTTTGTCACTTGTGTGATCTTCTATTGTTTCTGAAAACAAGTTCATATTTCTGTCTCCTAATCCTCTGATCATCAGGGGACAGTTAAAAATAGCTTTTTTCTTCCTCTTTGTAGTGATAAACAATTATAGGAGTAGAAAAATCCGGAGAGGTACCTGGGCGGGCGCGACCGGTCACCGTCGGGGTCGGGGTTGGGGTCGACGGCGGCGGCGTCGTCGAAGGGATGGCTCGAGGGCGGCGACGCAGGGCAGGGGCCAACGCAGGGCAGGGGCCGACGCGGGGAAGGGGCGACGTGGGGAGGGGCCGACGCAGAGGAGGAATCCGGCGACGAAGAGGAATCCGGCGATGGTGCGAGGAGAACCTGCGGCGACGGCGGTGTCGTGGTGGTGGATGGCCTTGCCATCTGGGAGAACCTGCGGCGGCGACGGTGCGAGGAGGGGCTGGGAACCTGCGGCGGCGGTGCGAGGCGGCGAGGGAGGTGCGATGGACGGAGGGGGCGGAGCAAGGCAGGACGGCGGCGGGATCTGGCGAGAGAGGCGGAGAGAATAGATCGATGTAGTGGGGGATCTGACGAGGGAGGGAGGGAGAGAGAGGTAGCCACGGGGAATAGATGGAGTGGGGGAGAATACTAATGGCGCACTCCCTTGCGGTGCGCCATTAGAATGTGATTGCAATGGCACACCAGGGGGACGGTGCGCCATAAGTAATAATAATAATAATTATTATTTTTTTTGATAGCAATGGCGCACCAGCCAGCGGTGCGCCATAAGTAATTTTTTTATTTTTTTTGTTACGTCTAATAGTTTTTTAGAAAATGAATATGAATATGAAACAGTAATAAATTTTTATAAAAACAGTAATAATTTTTTGATAAATATCATCAGATTTTTTTATTTGAAAATATTTATGAATATAAAAAATATCATCAAATTTGTTATTTGGAAATACCATCAAATTTGTTATTTGAAAATATAATCAAATTTGTTTTTTGAAAATATAATCATTTTTTTAGTTGCATTCATTTGTGACGGTGGAGCGGGGGAGGGTGCTGGGGTCGTCGGCGGTGGTGGAGCGGGGGAGGGTGCGGGGGGTGCTCGGCGGCGAGGGGGATCTGGCAAGGGGAATCTGGCGAGGGGGGATAACGATCGAGATGAAGGGGGATCGAGATCGAGTGTCCTCATGAATATTCAATATTTTTTCATGAATTCAAAAAGTGCCCATGAAAATTTAAAAATATTCATGATAGTTCAAAAAGTGCCCATGAAATACAATCGAGAAATAAAGATTACAATTTAAATACAATCGATCTTAGCTAGCTAGCTATCTGTTCACAATCTTCTTGCCCTTCTTTTTCGCAAATGGAGTTCTTCTGTGGAACGGACGTCCTTTAGGTAGGGTGGTCCTGCTTCTTCTTGTGGTGTATGCTGCTACTTCATCATTGTCGTCATGTTCGATCTTCGGGTCGCCGTACTTGTCGAAGTCTTGCTCACTGGCTACTCCATCCATTCCGATGATCTTCCTTTTGCCTCTCCTCACGACAACACGACTGGGCTTTGACGGGTCGGTAATGAAGAAGCATTGGTCAACTTGGGAAGCCAGTACCCATGGCTCATTTTTCGCGGTGACGTTTGCGCCCGCGGTCTTGGATTTGGCTTCGGGTATAACCATGGTGGTGAAATACCGATCTTCTTTTAGGACGCTCTTGGCCCATCTGACACGGAACATCGAGACCTTCTCTCCAGCGTAGCTCAGCTCCCAGATCTCCTCGATCCTTCCGTAGTATCTGTCCTTGTCGTTACCGGTGTAGGATTCCATCGTTACCCCGGAGTTCTGATAACCATCGCTCATCATGTCCTTGGCCTCGGTGTAGAATGTGTAGCCATTAATATCGTACGCCTCATAGGTCATCAGGTTGTGCTCGGCGCCCTGTGACAAGGCGAATATGAGTTGTTCTTCCGCGGAAGAATCCTCATGTAAAGGGTACGACAGAAGCTTCTGCTTGAACCAACGCGTGAAACATGAGTTGTGATGTTTGATTATATCTCCGTCCGTCCTCTGTTGGCCTCGATCATTGTACGTCTTCTCAATAAAGGTTTTGTGCTCTACCACCCAAGGATCGACCACGTCTATGTGTTGTAGCGCGACTAGGTTTGCTCTTTTAAAGTCGGCGAGTCGACCCTTGAAGTCGACATGCATTTCGCGGCGACCCTCACGGTGACCCCATCCAGTGAGCCTGCCGAGGTGCCTGTTGACGGGCAGACCAACGGGGTTCTTGATGCCTAGATAATTCGTGCAATAGGAGATGCACTCTTCGGTCAGAAAGCCCCTGGCTATGCTTCCCTCTGGACGTGACATGTTGTGAACGTATCCTTTGATGACACCATTCATCCTTTCGAACGGCATCATGCCGTGCAGGAACGTCGGCCCGAGTTGGATGATATCGTCCACGATATGGACCAGCAGATGCACCATAACGTCGAAGAATGCGGGCGGGAAGTACATCTCAAGCTCGCATAGTATCACCACGATCTCTTCCTGTAGCCTTCTGAGTTGCCTCACGCCAACCAACTTCCGAGAGATGACGTCAAAAAAGTTGCATAGGCCAAATAGCGTTTCACGGACATGCGCGTCCATGATCCCACGGATTGCAACTGGAAGTATCTGCGTCATCAGCATGTGACAGTCGTGAGACTTTATCCCGCTGAACTTCTGCTTCGCTGGGTCTAGGTATCTGCTTATCTTCCCCGCGTAACCGTAAGGAATTTTTATTCCTACGAGGCAGGTGAAAAACTGCTCGATCTCCTCTTGACTTAGAGTGAAGCACGCGGGAGGGTAGTCATTTCCGGTCTTCTTGGCCTTTTTGCCTTTGCGACGACTTTCTTTGTCCTGCTTCGCCTCATCATCATCATCATCATCATCATTAGCGTGAAGCTCCTGCCTGATGCCCATTGATTTCTAGTCTGCCCTTGCTTTCGGCCCATCTTTGTTCCTCTCTGGCATGTTGAGCAGGGTACCAAGCAGACTCTCGCACACGTTCTTCGTGATATGCATGACATCAAGGCTGTGAGGCACACGGTGGATCTTCCAGTACGGCAAGTCCCAGAAAACAGACCTCGTTTTCCATATCTTCAGCAGCGGCTCTGCCGCCTTTCGCTTCTTTCCTGGCTCTGGCGCCTTTTGCTTCTTTCCCGGCAGTGGGCAATCTTTCCAATTTTTCAACAGCTCGTCTATTTCCTCGCCACTCCTCGTACGCGGGCGTCCTCGGGGTTCGGTTTCACCATCGAAAAGATCCTTGCGTTTTCTCCACAGGTCATCGTCATGAAGCCACCTTCGATGTCCCATGAACACGGTTTTCGAAGACCCGGGATCTCTATCTAGCTGGCGATACGTTGTGTCATCCATGCACCTGACGCATCCAGAAAATCCATGGACCACCTGCCCCGGGACATATCCGTAACCAAGATAGTCGTGCACCATCGTGAGCAGTGCGGCTCTCATAGGGAAATATTCTTTCTCTGCGGTGTCCCACGTATTGGCTGGCGTTTTCCACAACGTGTCTAGCTCCTCTTTCAGCAGCCCCAGATATAGATTGATGTCGTTCCCTGGTTGTTTCGGTCCTTCAATTAGCATACTCATGTGAATGTACTTCCTCTTCATGCACAACCAGGGGGGAAGGTTGTACATCCACACAAACACAGGCCAGGTGCTATGTGTGCTTCTCTGGCTGCCAAACGGATTGACTCCATCGGTGCTCGCGCCCAGCATGATGTTCCTTGGATCGTTCCCAAATTCTGCGTCTTCGAAGTTCAACGCTTGCCACTGGCTCGCATCCTTAGGGTGACTCAGCATCTTGTCTTTTTATCTATCTCCGGATCATTTGCGTCATCTTCTTGCTTCTTCTCCTCCCTATCCGCGTGCCAACGCAGGAGCTTTGCTACCTTAGGGTCCGCGAAATACCGCTGCAGACGAGGAGTGATCGGAAAGTACCACACCACTTTTCGAGGAGCTTTCTTCCTCTTCTTGTATTGAGTGACGCCGCACACCGGACATATGGTAGACTCCGCGTGCTCGTCCTGATAAATGATGCAATTGTTCATGCACACATGGTATTTCATGTGCGGTAAATCCAGAGGACACACGATTTTCTTCGCCTCCTCGAAACTGGTCGGGCACTTGTTCCCCTTGGGAAGACGTTCGTGCCAGAATGACATGTTCTCGTCGAAGCATGCGTCGGTCATTTTGTGTTTTACCTTCATCTCCAGAGCCATGAGCGTTACTTTCAGGCGGGTATCCTCGGGCCTGCATCCTTCATACAATGGAGTAACCGCGTCTATCTCCAGTTGATCCATCTTGGCTTTCTCTCGGGCGGCAGATCTTGCATTATCCGTCTGCTTGAGAAGCAGCTCTTGAATATGAGGGTCCTGCACCCAGCCCATCGATGGTCCAGCGTCGTCTGCTCCGCCAGCATCATCATCTTCATGATCATGCCCGTCGTCTGCTCCGGCATCTTCCTCATCATCATGTCCTGCATCTTCTACATGATGACTGTGTACAGCATCACCGTCGTGATCATCTCCTGGGGATTCTTTGTCTTCTCGCCCACCCGAGCCGCGGTGGTTGTCTTCCTGCCCTTCCTCATTTCTTGCCCGCCCCCCATGGACGACTTCGTAGTCATCTTGATCACCTTGCCACCGATAGCCATCCATGAAACCACACAAGAGCAGGTGGTCCCGCACCTGCCCGGAATCCGGGTCCACAATAAGGCTCTTCAGCTTGCATCTTCGACACGGACATGTTATCTCCGTCTCGTTCTTTTGAAGCATCTCGGCCTTCGCGAAGCTCAAAAACCTATTGACAATGCCTTCGGTCATCGTGCGGACCATGGTCGCCCGCGGGGTAGAGCAAAACGATATTTTAGAACCAAGAAAAAATTTGGCATGACTTTCCCTAAAAATAGGACCAAAAAGAATGCTTAATGCCAAAATTCTCGCCGAAACGGAAATGAATCAACATTCCGGCAAAATATTGGCAACTATTGCATTTCAAATACCGGTACACCTGCAAACACAAACACATATGCAACACCACAAACATATGCAACACCACGAACATACATAGATCTAGCTAGGCCATAAAAAGTGCATGTGCACATTGTTGTAGGGAGAACAACATAAATATAGCTTCCCCCCTTACTTACCTATCAAAAAAAGGTAATTTAACCACTTAATTTGAATAAATCTATGGTGGAAATGAGGTGACAAAGAGGAGGCACCCGAGACAAGCTTTGGAGGAGGAGGTGGAGAGAATGAAGTGGGGAGAAAGTGAGTGGGTAGGAGTGGCTGTCCAAAATCTCTAGTTGGTGCCCACTTACTAATGGCGCACCACCTCCAAATGCGTCGTTAGTAACCTAGGTTACTAATGGCCCACCTGCTGGTGGTGCGCCATTAGTAGTTTTGCAAAAAAAAAAACAAAAAAAAAACATACTAATGGCGCACTGTGCCAAAGTGCGCCATTACTAGTTTAAACTAGTAATGGCGCACTGTGGCACAGTGCACCATTAGTAGTTTTGCAAAAAAAAAGGAATAAAAAATATAATAAAAAAACAGTAGTGGCGTACTGTGTGAGTGGTGCACCATTACTAGTTACAACTAGTAATGGCACACTGTGTCTGGATGCGCCATTAGTATGTTTGGAAAAGGAAAAAAAATGATACTAATGGCGCACCCTGAGCCAGGTGCGCCATTAGTGTATTCCACTCTAATGGCGTACCAGCAAGTGGTGCACCATTAGTATATACTAATGGCGCACCGCATGTCTTGTGCGCCATTAGTGTCAATCCCATCTATAGCCCTTTTTCTAGTAGTGCTTGGCTTAGCGCCAAAGTCTGGATTTGCATACTATATTCAATCTGAACCATCTGCATTGAAGAGATGCACAAATCCCGCGCTGCGAATCTTCCCTTGACTTAAGGGGGGAAGACCATAGCTCTCACTTCGCATAAGGGTGTTCTATCTAAAACATTTGCAATCAAGAGCTGCACAAATTCTGCTCGGCACATTTTCCCTTCGCTTCCTCGGGAAGCTGTCGGTTTTCATACGGGTGTTCTAACTAAAACGTTTGCGATGAGTGTTTTATATTTAAAAACCATTAACATTTTTTTCAAAATAAAATCGTTTGATAAGTTTGTACATTAAGAGAGAAAAATGCAAGTTCGTTCAAACCATATCTTTGATTCTGTCGGTACAACAAACCCTAGGTATGTTGCCTCAGACTGTGCACAGGCCCAGGAGAAAGTGCACCACACGAGGACCAGATCAAGCCTCGAAGGAATCAGTCCTTCGAAGACCTAGAAAGATGGTCGAAGAGATCAAGACGACCAAGACTAGCTGATGAGGCAAGACATCACCGGAAGAAGTGCCCTCCTTTCCAGACATGTGTGCCTAGCGGGGTGTGATCGCCCCGGAAATGAGCCTCGAACATCGCCCCGGCAGGCCTACCGGGGGCTCACGGAGGCAAACTACCACCTCACATTGACGCCCGCCGTCAAGCATGCTTTTTCAAGCTCCTAAGTGGCTTAGTGGCAGCCCCTTGCCACATGTCAGCCACTTCCTGCAGAAAGAACCTACAAATGACACACCCGTCCTGCGACATGTCAAGCAAGCAGGTGCGAAGCTGGCGAAACAGCCTGGCAGGGCCTGCCGGGCGAGCTGTGATATGATGCTAAGCGGCGCATTTAATGCGCCCTGACAGCCTACAAAGTTAGGTATGATAGCACTGTTTGCTATCTAATTAGCCTGGAATGACTGATTTGCCACTATGGTAGCCCGTAGAAAGGATTCGGCCATTCGAACCCTCACACTCATACGCGCGCGACCGCTCTCGCCCTAAGGCAACCCTGTCGGGAAAGAGCGCCGTGCTCAGTTTCCACACTTCCACCATGAATCCACCAAAGCAGGAGTAGGGTTTTACGCCTCGCGGCGGCCCGAACCTTGGTAAAAACTGCCCGTGTGATCTCTGCCATGCTGCGTTACCCTCTCCGCTCTTTGTGCAACATGTCCATCCCCCCGGCGAACAAAAAAGGGACCCTTGTACCATAGGTGGCCGTGGTATTTCGGCGACATCTTCGGCGTGCCAGGTAGGGGGATAACTTGTGTGAACCCGAGGGCTTGAGTAGCGCGCCATATTTATCACCAGCTTCACCATCTTCGGCTCCATCAACCATGGCGCCCAAGAAGAAGTCTGGTGCCTCTGCCCAACCGTCCACTTCGAGGGCCTCACTACCCACGGCCGCTGACGCCGCGGGGAATGCGGGAACGCACGGGAACGCGGGCACTACGGGGGACATGGTCAATGCAGGCAGCGTCGTGGCCATGCCTCCCGTGGTTGAAGCAGGAGCGGGAGGTGCCGGAGTAGAGCAACATCAACAAGATCCCAGCGGTCAGGCTCCAAGAGGTACAAACAGAGAGATTATCCCGTCCGTACCTCTTCGCCCAGCCGAAGAGCGCAACCTTGGTGGTGTCGCTCGTTCTGGGGCAAACCGTAACTCTCCGGCCACTCCTGCCGCGAGCGCGACCGCAGAGCATGGGCCACCCCAGAAACGGGCTAACCTAACTGATGTGCCCGATGGAACTGCTGGCCCACAAGAGCCCCCACACTACAAAAAAAACTTCCGTGATAATACATGTTTGTCACAGTAGGTCAATTTTTCTATCATGCATGTACATCCATGACGATTTTATAACAAAATCAAGATAGTCATACCTGTGCTGTCGTAGAAGTGTTCCATGACTATACAAAAATTATCATCACAGAAGTGTTCACTTCCATGAAGATAAATGGTGCGTCATGGAAGTGCTTTCGTCAAGGGTAACCAACACGTAGCATTCATCGTAACGGGTCACCGTTAATCTATCGGGTACGGTTTTGGATCCGAGAACCCACTAACAGAGAGGACCAATGGGAATTTTCCACGTGTAAAATTCTCATTCGCCGAAGGAACCACGTGTCAACTCCACGTGCGGACAGATGTCAACAAACCAATGGACATGAGACGCCAATGATACATTGACACGTGGCATGGCCCAACAGGGGCCCATTCAGGTCAAAAGGCTGGCCCATTTGACTTGTTCAAAGGATAGCAGGCCGGCCCATCGAAAGCTTGCTAACGGCCTGCTCGCATGAATATAACTCAAACGGTAGTGGGCCGAATATGGAAAGGCCATAATGAGTCATGAGTTATCGGGCCTGAATGGGCAGCATGTTGCCCATGGTTGTTGTGGCCTAGTTTTAAATAATAGGTTATTACGACCACTAGCAAATCACAGAAAAATAACTGCACTGACTACAAGCAAACAAATAAACAAGACAATGAGGAAATAAATAAGCAATCAACATACGCTAGGCTATTAGGACTATTACACATATTACAACCACTGGGCATTAAAGTTCGCCACCAGTGTAAATATGGGGAAGAAAGCAGCATATTACATACACTGGTCCAGAACTGAAACCACTTCACAAGAGCTCAAGAAACAATATCCTGGGTATCCACCATGCTGGCCAGTCGCTTAAGAAGCTTACTAGCTTTCTCTTGTTTGGCACTTGAATCCTCTAGCACTTGCTGTTGCACCAGAAAGTATGCATCTGAATTCTGCAAGGACTTCCTCAATCTTTCGGCTTCCTATCGCGGCACATCTAATCGATGTCTTTCAACTTGAAGTTGAGACTCAAGAAGTCGAACTTATTCAGCCAGCAAGTTCTAAGAGCTTGTGCCAGCAGTAGTGGCCAGTAACTCAAACACTACATCAAGGCACAACTTTGGGGTTGTCTCACTATCTACAAGATAGTTTTTATCAACTTTCTTGTAGACCAACAAGGTTTTCACACTCTCTTGAACCTTATCTGCATTACTTTCTCTAGCATTGCATAATGGGGTGCTCTTCTCCAATATTTTGTCGGCATTCTACAAGAGGAACAAGCAGACAAATCATAGGTTAGCACGTAGTATATGAAACTCATTTTGGTAAACTAGTTTAGTAGAATGGTGGATAGGATAACAACATGAAACAAACATATATCTATGTACTATGGTCGCTGTATTGTCTATATCATTCTAGTTTATGTTGCCAAATCTAGAGACACAGGTCAAATCATATCTTTCTAAGACAAAGCAGCATAGACAGAATATAAGTGTGGTAAATTGCACATCACTAACAACACTTGTAATATTCATGACATGAGAACATAACTGTTTATATAATTGAAACTGAAATCAACATAGAGCAAGAAGTTAGAACATCAATCTAGTTAAAGAAATAGGTTTAAAACATACCTGTTGCGTCATTGGAGTTTCAGTTGGATCCTTCAAACTCGAAATTACTTGGTATGGGTAAATACAGTGATGCAAGGGCAAAGAAGTATGCACCCTAGCTATGGAATCTGGCCTGAGAATAGTTGCTCTTCTACTTTAAACATGGAGTTTGGGTTAGCTGTAGTGGTCTTCGTGCTTTGGGCACTGCTGTTGCCGTACTAACTGCTTGTGTGGGGGTACTCTGTGGTGGACATGGTGTTGTGTCAGCTAGAACTGGGTTACTATCTGCTGGGGTTGGGGCTAGATGGGGTGTAGCTGGTTCTCTGTCCAGCTAGGTAGGGGTACAATATGAGTGAATCTGGGTTATGTGTGGTGGGGTTGGTTCTTGGGCTAGTATAACCGTGGCTCTATCTGCATTGACGGGTAACACGATCTTTTGGAAGACCGTGTTTTTACTCCCAGAGATACTGCCATCATCCTCGCCAATTCAAATGGCTGATAAACAAGAAAAGTAATTGAATGCATAGACATTGTATGATAGACAAGTGCAATGGACAGTAGGGAAGAAAACAAGGCATGCAATAATTCACATTTATGTTGTCTAACCAAACATGATAGTATGACACAATTTCACATATATGATAGTTAATTAAACAGGATAGCATGACACAAATTCACATATATGATGGCTAACTAAACATGATAAGATGACATACTTCAAAAAATGATGACTGTGTAAACGGATGACATGATATAACTATACGATGTGTCTATTAAAGTGGTTGGCATGCCTTAATTCACGTACATGGATGGAAACATGATGGCATGATATAATTTACGGATAGAATGACATAATTCAGAATATGATGACTATGTAAACATGATGAGATGATGTAACTATATTATTTACTTAGAAAATGGGCTGGCATGCCATAATTCAGATACATGATGTCTATGTAAACATCATGGCATGATATAATTCAAATATATAATTTATATACTAAGCAAGTGAGAAGAGGGCAATCACATATATGATGTGTCAACTAAGCAGATGGCATTCAATATTGTGTATATGATGAAAAACTAAGCATTACAAGACAACATATGCATGATACGAGTAATATAACCCTGCCAAGTTTGAGCATACACCTCACGGGGAAATAGGACTGGTCATCTGTCTCTGAATCCTCCTTTGAGGAGCTATCTGTAACCAGCAAGATACCTGCTTTAGCAGGTAGCATTGTCTGCTCTAAGGACCTTGTTTTCCCTCCAGATTTTTGCATCACCAATTCAAATGGCTGATACACAGGAAGAGTAGTTGTATATACAAACATTATAGGCTAATAGAATACGTAATACAAAAAAAGGATGGCATGATATAATTCACATATATGATGCCTTGCGACAAGATAGCATTGCATAATTCACATATATAATGTCTTGCAACAAGACGGTATTGCATAGTTCACATATATGGTAACTAGACACTAAACAGGTGGAATTCACACAAAGCATGTCTAAACTAAGAAAATAACATGGCAATGCAAGACACCATATGCACGATATGAGCAATATAACCCTGCCAAGTTAGATTATGCACCTTGGGGGGATAGGACTTGTCATGTGTCTCTGAATCCTCCTCTGAGGAGCTATCCGTAACCAGCAAGACATGCGCTTCATCAGATAACATTGTCTGCTCTGAAGACCTTGTTTTGACTCCAGATTTTTCCATGACCATGTCGAATGGCTGATGCACTGGAAGAGTAATTGAATGCACTAACATTGTTGACAAATTTATTACGTAATAAAAAAGGATGGCATGATATAATTCACATATAAGATGACTAGCTAACCAAGATGGCATTGCAAAATTCACATATATGATGCCTGGCTAAACAAGATGGCATTGCATGAATCACATATATGATATAGAAACTAAACAAGATGGCATTCATGCAATACATGTCTAAACTAAGCAGATGACATATTGTATGCGTAAAGTAAGCAATGCAAGGAACCATATGCATGCTATGACCAACATCAGCATGCCAAGTTAGAGCAAAAGACCTTAGGGGTTAAATAGGAGTGGTCTACTCCATCTAAATGCCCCTCTTAACAGTTATCTTCCTCTTGATTACAGTCTAGAATGAGGGAAGGGGGAGGTTGCTTTTGCGCCCACCATGAAGCGACGTTTGCATGAAATTTTATTGCCGTGCAAGGCTTGTCTCTTTTTCTCTACATGTCCAGTACCATTGTGTACAATAAATGACATGCATAGGAATAAAACATAGTGAGATTATGTAAGGAGTGCATACTTGTGGATAGACCCAAAACCAATGATAGCAGGCAGATACTAGCTTCAGTTAAAAATACAAATAATGGCTCCTTTAATGTTTGTTTCCACCCAACATGAAACTCATAGTAGACACCTGAGATTAATCAAATAGTAGACATATAGTATTGATTGCTTCCCCAATATGTACCCCAACCATTTAAAAACTCAAGTTCGAGCATTGGTTTGGACCTGACTCGGAGTCTAATCGGCGAACAGAATGATAAAGTAGCATGTCAGCATGTTAAGCGATGCATAACGTAAGCAGACACGAAAGAGTGCAACCTCTCTTGCGGACCCGTGTAGTCCTCAAGGTCCTCTGCTCAGTTGATGGTGCTAATGCGGTTGTTGTGGCTACCGATGGCGGGGAATAATATCTGAGGCGGCGAAAGACAGTTTGGAGGGCGGATCCGTGTTGTGGTATACCCTTCTGTCGTTGGAGCAGCTGAGCTGGGGTGGACCATAGTGCAGCAGGAGCGGGACAAACCACACAAGGTTTTCTTTGACACATGTCTGTAACAAAAATAATTCTATAAGGGTTTGTTTGAATTGGAGGATTCTAACAATGCACGGATAGGAAATACATAGGAATATTATAGGAATGCACGTGCAAAACAGAGAATTTGAAAACACAAGATTTCTGTCAATCTGGGTGTTGGGTTCACAAGAATTGGAAGATCACATGAATGCAAAGAAGCATGGTGAAATTAAGTCAAACCACAAGAAAATGTACAGTTATAATGCTATTATGCTACTATCTCATAGTCTTGTGCTTCTTGAATAGGAATTTGAAAAGGAGGCCAAGTCGATATTAAAATCCCTACGGTTTTTCTATCAAGGAGACACTAAAGGAACAAATCCTATAGCTTTCCTTTTCTCCATTCCTTTGAACCAAATGCATGAATAGTAGTACTATAGGAAACTTTCCAATTAGTATGTTTTTCCTTCATTTTTCCTTTCAAGCACTCGCGATTCTTGTAGGAAGGATTGAACAGGGAAAGGCCTACACTCGAACAATGTTTTTGTGCTATTTCTACTACTTTGGACCGAAGCCACTGCCCTACTAGCTGAACTCCCAGGCCCATCTAGAAATGCACAGCTCAAACACACAGAAATAATGACGACTTTCAAGAGAGTCTACCACGGATATCTAGGTTGCCTGTTACCTCACTTCTTGTTATATAGGAGAAACTAATCATATTTCACATTACTACATGTGCTCAGTGGACAATATATATAACATTTAGAGTAAAAAAGCAATGCAACAAGTGTACAACCTCTTCGTCGAAGCCATGTCGATCTCAGCATCATTGGGTTGGTCGCTGAGGATGCTGCGGCTGATGTGGCAGTCGAAGGAGTGGAAGAAGATCTTAGGCGCATGGAGATGGAGCCAAGGGTACTGTTCGGCTATGATGGAGGGTTTTGTCGTTGGAGCAACTCTGGTGAGTTATACGATGGCGAGGCTAAAGCAGGACAGGAGAGACAATGTTAACCTTAGTGGAATTCTAATAGCATCTCCAATAGATGATGTAAAATACATAACTAGAAAGTGCTAGATGTAAAATACATCAGTCGCTCATATCTGAACTTAACTGTTGAAACTGAATTTAACTGTCGAAACTAAATTTTACTGTCGAAATTGTATTTTACTGTCGAAACTGAACGCACTAGTAGTAGAAAAGTAGTAGCAGCAGCAGCAGCGCTCGAGGCAGCTGGTCGTGTAGCACCATCTCGGGTAGGGGCTCGAGCTGTCGATCGAGAGCAGGATCTGCTGCTCGTACAACAGCAGCTCGAGGAAGACTAGAGCAACATCGCAAGCAAGAGCAGCAGCGCGAGCAAGAGCAAGAGCAGACCATGCAGGGGATCAGAGAGCAAGAGCAGAGCAGCAGTGCGAGCGAGAGCCAAAGCAGCAGCAGCTCCGACTGATGTGGACGTCGCTGCCGAGGGAGTGACGTCGTAAAGGAAGTGGCTGGCGACGCCGCCGTAGATGGAGCCGCGCAATAGCGGCTCGGGACCGAGTGCTGGCAGCAAAGTGAGATCAAAGCAAGAAAAAAATGCAGCGATTACTATAGAACCTCTTTGGTGGTGCCGATTAGGCCTCAGCTTCATCCATGGAATCGGTGATGATGCTGATCTTCCAGTGGTGCAGGTGAAGACGACGGTGTGGGAATGGAGGTGGTGCGAAAGACGAGGGGAACATCGGAGGAGCTCTTTGGAGGTGGAGGACGGGGTGGCTGAACCGGTAGGACGACGAGATCGGTGAAAGATCCTCATCTGGTGCGGTGGATGAGGGAGGTCGAGGTGTTGTGGTGGACGACGTCGTCGGGGAAGAGGCTCCGGATAGGTGGCAAATAGAGGAGCGTGTGGGGCTTCGTGGGTTTTCGCGACCTCGGTGTTCGAATGGGGGTAGCGTAGGGGATGGGAGGGGGGAACCATGGCTTAGGGACGCACTTGTCAGAAATGTGGGGTAAATTATGAAAATACCACCACCAATTTGAACTAGTTGGTTCTTTCGGTTCATGGTATATCTCGGGAATTTTGCGTGTCGGGATTTCGCAGGAAGTGGGAGTTTTCGCGCGCGTTGTAATTTTGGGATGGCAACGCGCAGGCTGAGATGGAGGGAGTTTTCCGAGCACAACGAGATAAAGAGTTAGCTTCAAATTTCGGGATAACAAGCCGCGGGTTGAAGAGGCGGGAGTTTCTCAACACGATAGACAGAGATGCTGGCTTGAAATTTCAGCATAACAAGGCGCGGCTTGAAATTTTGGGAGAACAAGATTAACGTGTACGAAAAAAACAATTCGTACCTCACTAGATAGAGCCATGTCCCATTTTACTATATTACTAGAAATACATTCAAATACAACAAAAAAACTAAAATAATCGGGACAACAAGCTTAACGTGTTTTACATGTGCAACACACATAGACAAAATGTGTTTAACACGCGCAACACACACAGACACACACCATTTAGACTAGTAAGGTACACGTGCATTGCACGCATGAGATTTGGCAAGCAAATTATGAATAAATATCACATTATAGCATGTAAGCTTTGAGTCATATATATGCACGATGTAGATGTTCCTTTAATTCTTATAGTTCATCTCATTCAAAATCAATTAGTTTTTATCAAAAAAATAATCTATTTTAAGATTCATGGAATTGTGTGTTGAAAAGCACAAAGTAAAAATAAATAATAGTGATTTATCTAGAAAAAATGGGCAATTATGATACGAAAGATTCGACAACAGAGGAGAAATGCTTGTGTTTTGAGGTTTGTGCATTCTGCTTAAGTTCAACCATGGAGTCTTCTAGATTGTACATGTGGCGGAATCCGGTGGAATGTAGATGAAATCCAACAGCTAGTAGTGCTCGAATTTTCCATCTTTCAACCATCGGATTGGTTTCATCCAACGGCCATCTTTCAAATTTTATTCGCACACTATATAGGGGTATTGATATGTGATGCGAAAGCCACCCATCATCTCCAATCTGAGTAGTGTGTCCATGCGTGGATGCAATGTTGCCAAACGATGCCTGCCATCAGTATCTCAAATTCAAATCAGTCTGACCTTGTTCAATGTGTATGTAGGATAGCATGCTCGTTTCCAAACCATACCACACATGTCTGAGTTATATTCATGCATGCATGGGTTTCAAACATCATGATCCCTTATTCAAATATTTTAATTCAACTTTACATTGATGACCTCACCTACTAGTCTTGTACACACACACACGTAGTCCTCTTCTCTTTATAATTGTACCACTAACTTTCTCTCGTGTATGCATGTACACACACTACCACTCGGCCTTATCCACCGCACACATGCAACCTTTTTCTTCAGGCCAGTCTGCCATGCATGCACACACACATACCTCCCCCTCTTCATCACTTCGGGCATTCTTTATCTATCATGTGCATGCACAATGATCGATGTTCCTCTATGTATGTAAGTATATAGCTAGGTCTTTTCCAGTTTTCCACACAAACCGATCGATCTATATATCTAGTCAGGTCCCACCCTCTTTCCCACGTACACATCGATCAATCTACACCTCTCTATATAGGATTACATAGCTAATACACCCACGTTATCTGTCCATCGTCTCCCTCTCATCATCCACGCCTTCCGCTTCATCTCTCAAACGCGCGCACAATGGCGAAGACAAGGGCAGTAAGGACCCTGCCCCCCTAACATCACTATATATTGAGGCTAATATGAATGTGATCAGTAAATCAACTGATGGTAAAATGGTTTAAGTTGATGAATTGGCCCTCCTCGTAAAGGATTAGCAATGCTTGGCCCCCTAGCTCATTTATTTTTCATGGCTCCGCCACTGCGAGCAACCGCACACATTCTCGCCCCCTCTCTTTAAATATCGATCTCACACCTGTGCACTCTTTCATAGTCTCCCTCCACTTGGCCCCTCGCACCATCTTCCTACCCCCCATGTCCCAGTGCTTGTACGCTCGTAGAGCTCTTCTCTCTATATGTCTCTATTGATATCTCGTGCGGTCAACTCCTCCCGCCCCTTCTCATATATCACCCCGGCCCCATGCAAATACATTTATGTATATAGGCCTCTCCTTCACACAAATTACATTGACACATATTCCCTCGCCATATCTTAGTATATCTCACACACACGGACTACGTGTGCGAAAGAGAAGAGGTACACACACGCACTCGACCCCACATACAAATGCGCGGATGCACGGTAGAGCACATTTCTGTGAAAATACTTGGTCCTTTGGAAAAATATGGTAATTGATTTATCACTAGTTTTTGACTGCTTGGTCATGAAAATCACCAGAAGCCACAACCAGAAGTCTCCATCGTGTCTTACGGTCGATCGCACCAACAGACGGTCGGTCGCATCCGCGACACGCATTGGCTTGGTCTGACATGTACATCCAGTTATATCACTGACTTGTGCGACCGCATTTGAGCAGTAGTACTTGAATTTTGTGTTCCAGGAAACTCATCGGGAGCCGTTTCGGGCCTCGACCATCAATTAATCTTTAGCTTGTTCCCATCACATTCCAAAGTAGTACTACCATGCTATCATTAAGTGCAAACCTACTCACACCTAGTACGTATCGAACCTGATCGTTTTCCCACTATGCAGGTTTTAGTACTAGTGAAGTACTAGGCTATACAAAGGGGAACTATACCTAGCCGAAAATAACTGTACATTCCTCCTCATAAGTCTTTCTTGTTCGTCCATCCTTGCCATGGCCAGTGTGCAGAGTTCTAGGTCGAGAACTACTCGTAGCAACAGAGCGGCGACCAAGGCCGCAAAAAAAAGAGGGCTCGTGCCTCGCTGAGACCTCGAAAGGTCACTCATGGGCAGGCGAGGGCTCCTAGGAGCTCCCTAGCCGCGGAGGCGAACATGCGGACCTGGTGGTGTTGGAGTCGTTATCCCTCGATGACATGCCCGACAGCTCAATAAGCAGAAGGATTTCATTGACGGCTTGGTGGAGCTTCTGAAGGAGAGCCTCGAGGACATGCCCGCTAAGCTCAATAAGTGGGAGGAGTTGACCGCTGGATTGATGATGCAGCTGAAGGATAGCATTGCCTCGGATAAGAAGGCGACCAAAAAAATCTTGCAACTTCAAGAGGACAATGCGAAACTCTGCCACGAGCTTGACCTACTGGATGAGGAGAACGCCGTCTGGAAGGAGATGCATGAGAAGAATAGTTCCTCCATGAAGATGTTGCACGCCCTTGTCATGGAACAGAAGGAGGAGTTGGCGATGCTTCGCATGGAGCACCCAACTGCTATCAAGGTACGTAATGCGGCCGTGGAAGAGATGATGAATGCTCGCGTCGACAAATCTTGTGTCATGGACAAAATGAAGAAGATGGCGGAGGAGACGAGCGAGGAGATGAAGGTCGTGGAGGCGATGAAGAAGCAGTTAGGACTCCGCAGTCAACTCTTCATGAAGTAGAGAGAAGCGCCGTGGAGTGTCTGTGTCTTCCTTCTTTTTTGGATGGGCAATCTTCCTTCTTCTTTTGCTCCCGTGTTTCTTATTTTGCTTCGGGTGTTTCGCCGCATGTGTCATGTTCTCTGCGAGGCACAAAGAGAACAATGCTATTCCCTCCGTTTTGGTTTTCTAGTCCTACGTGTATACCTTGGTTGCCAATTTTATCACCATAATATAAACTATATAACCCAAAAATTATACCGTTTGAAAATAGAATATCTAAAGTTTACAATGGCATGTTCTAATAATATATGACTTCTATTAGGTTGGTCAAACTAACGACTTAGGGGAACGCGCACGCCTTGTAAATTGAGAGAGAGGGAGTAACGATGAGCGGCACCGTGGGATCGCCATGTCGCACTGGATGCCGTGTTTCGCGCTCCTCTGTCGTACTAGTCCTACTCTAGTGGAAAGTAGTAGTATACCGCACGGTTCTTTGCTCCTACTTAGGTCGTCGGCAACATTTATATGAGCAGTCAAATCACAAGGCACCAACTTCCGGCAGTAATGAGCCGTCAAATCACAAAGGCCCTCGCCTCTCGTGAAACCGATCAAGCAAGACTACCCAACCTCTAGCGTTTAAAAAATACTTTTGAACAATAGCAGTATCGATGGATTGCTCCATGGAGCAAACTAACAAGTTGAAATTAAAGAAAAGAAGGTGGTATATAGAGAGTGCTCGTTCCCAATTATGCATATAGTACTATTTAAAAAGCTAGTACATGCTTAGGTGGGGTGCATACTGAAGAGTTAAAGTAACAAGAAGGAGCATAAAATAGTTCTGTTAGGGGCTTAGCACAACACACCCCTCAAATAAAACTAAGCACCCTGAAATTAAACTAAGCAACTAATCTGGTAGGCATTGTATTAGAACCACCATGAGCAACGACACTGCCACCTTACTCGGACTCCTCGTTCACGTGCTCGACTTCGTCCTTGTCCCTCTTCCTCTTGGCCGATACTTCTTTGCTTGAACCACACACTTGGCTTCCGCTCTTCGTCCAACCCTTGTAGATATTGAAACAAAGGTAGGCATCCATCGCAGCGTAGTGGATGTGGTCTATATCTAGTACATTCCACACCCATGAAAGTTGAAACTAGGGCGAAGCTTTCTTCAGTTTACCGTAGGAAGGATCAACCATTGCTCTTGCCAGGGTCAACATTAAAGGCTGATCGGAGGACACCAACCGATTCCTCTGGAGGTCAAAGGGCTGGCCTACAACGAGGCCTATCCGACCTAGGACTATTTTGTTGTTCGTAAAGTCTACAATAACGAATTTGACTTTGCGGTCCGCGAGGAAGCTCTTAAATTTCTCGCAGTCAACATCGGCATGGCATATGTGGTAGACCAAGCACAAGTTATGCACGCAAACCTGGATCACGACGGGCTTCTTCCTCTCTTTCTCCTTTAGATCATTCTCTCTTCCCTGGACTGTGGTGTACACAACATCTAGCCCAGCGACCCACTCTTGACTTTTTGAAGATGCTTCTGAAGCAAGCAAGGCATCTTTTCACCATCGCAGAAGAACGGGTGTAGATGATGTCGAACTCATCGTCGGTGATGGTTCTAACCTTGTACTCACCGAATATCATGGAGATTTGGGACGCCATGGATTTGGGAGGAGTGTTAGGATTAGTGGAACTGTTGTAATGTGAAAGGACGGGACGACTTGGAGTGAAGTGCCGTAATGTTAAAGGATAGCTGGGGACGAGTAGGAGCGAACTACTAGCGGTTTTCCGATTGTAAAAATGCTGAATGGGGAGTGTGAACGGAAGGGTAGTGGCTTGCCCGATGGATAAATGGATTCATGCACAGTACTATAGGGGCCCAATTAGATGCCATGTCTACTAGAAGCCCAATTAAATGGCTTCATGCATCTGCGTGTTCGCAGGTCAAGCATCGGGAATACTAGTGGTGATATAGAGCTGTCCATGCTCCCATGATATGGGCTTCTGAGAGCCCTTGGATCTGAGATCGAATGGTTGAATGGCGTGTTACTAGACCTATGGGTGAATATCCTATCCTCGAGGGTTATTCTCCAAATTTTCGGCAACTTAGCATGCGAGTGTTCGATCTCAGATCCAAGGGCTATCAGGAACCCGTATCATGGTCTCGCCTACCAGACCCGTCATCTCGCTCGCACGGTCGCGCCCTTGGAGATTTCAGACGGCTATAAATGAATTTTTTGCCTACTTCGCATGCATGAAACTACTTCCTCGGTCCAAGTGCGTTAGGCTATCTGATGTTGTCATGTCATACATAGTCATCACTTAGTCACTCATACAACAAGGTTAGCTATAAGGTTTTCTATAAGAGTATTTTCTTTTTCTTCTCTCTATCTCTTTCTTCATAGTATTTATTGCATTTTCCAAGGAGTAAGGAGTACAATACTTGGCACGTGTATACTCCCTCCGTTTCAGTATACATGTCCTACGCGTATACCTAGGTTGCCAATTTTATCACCATAATATAAATTATATAACACAAGAATTACACCTTTGAAAATAGAATATCTAAAGTTTACAATGGTATGTTTTTTTGGTAATATATGACTTCTATTAGGTTGGTCAAATTGACGACTTAGGGGTCCCCGCACACCTTGTAAACTGAGAGAGAGGGAGTACCATGGAGGTGGTCAGGAAACGGGCGACTCATGCCGGTCATAGCACCGTAATAATAAAGATAATGGCAAGTCAAATCACAAGGCCCCACCTATCCAGTAGTAACGAGCCGGCAAATCACACAACCCTACGTTTGCAGCAGCCTACTCCCTCATTTTCTCACCTTTCTGTCGAACCAACTAGGCAGAACTGTCCCGCCTACCGCGCGGGAAAAGCCGTGCCCTCGACTTTCAAATATAATTTTGTATCCATGGATTTCGCCATGGATCAAAGCATCAACAAAACGGCAGTACAAATGTATGCATCACGCCTGTCATGTTTGCGCCGCACCCCAGATGGTCGGTGGGTCGGTCAGGCACACCGCTCTCTGTCGAGGAATATACACATGGGTATGTGTTTTCCCCTAACTCGTGCTCGGACAATCCAAGGCCAGGCCAAGATGTAGAAGAAACCAAGAGTTTCAGAGTACCAGCTGAGAGAAGAGAGACCAAGGCCAAGCTAGAGAAGCAAGTCATCACCAAAATAAGGGCCTCCCTTGCCAGGCAGGCGAGCCCGACAAGGGGCGAGGCCACCCCCTAGAGCAAATAGCAGAAACACCCCCGGCAGGGCCTGACGGGAGCTTGTGGAGGCAAAACCACCTCACCAAACACTGAAGCACGACCCACGTCGTTGATCAATGCGGTGTCAAGCTGCAAGATGATTAAGTGGCAGCCAGTTCCTACAAGAAGAACCTGCAGATGACACCCATCCTGCGACGTGTCATGAAGATAAGCGCGGAGCTGGCAAGAAAGCCTAGCATGCCTTGCCGGGTGATGACTGATGTGACACTAAGCGGTGCATTTAATGCACACTGTCAGCCTGCAGAGTTAGGTATGATAGCACTATTTTCTATCACATTAGTGCATAATGTCTATTTTGCCATTGTGGTCATCCCTCGATCTATAAAAGGATGCCCATGGCAACCGTAGAGAGGTTTGAAAGATAGGTGAACCCACACCCCCGTATGCGCGTAGTTGCTGCTGGCCAAAGGCAACCCTTGCTGGGCGAGTGTACTCTACACCACCACCTTTCCATCATCAATCCACCATAGCAGGAGTAGAGTTTTACGCCTCGCGGTGGCCTAAACCTGGGTAATTTGATTGTGTGCTCCCCGCCGTGCTGCCACGCTATGGTCTGCTCTTTGTGCAATGCGACATCCCCCTGCCGAACCAGCAAGGGGCCTCTCGGTCCCTTAGGTGGCCGCGGATATCCCGCGACATCTTTGGCGCGCAAGGTAGGGGGCTCGCTTGCACGAACCTGAAATCATGCGCACCGCGTCATCATCATCACCATCTTCATCTTCGACGGCGCCATCGGCCATGGCGCCCACAAAGGTGCAGAGATTAAGAGGGGTTGTTCGCGTGCCCGATCGACGGCCATCGCGCCTCGGCGCAACCACGGCTGCGGCTAAGATAGCCATTAGAAGCAATTGCCCCGCCCCGGCAGTCCGAATGGCGTACCTACCATTCAGGCGCCATTCAGAGAAGGGACACGAAGCGCGTGGCCGCGAGCTCCCTCCTCCCCGTCCCTTCCCTTCAACAACAGTCGATTCGCTTTAGCCCTGGAGTCATCGACGTTGACGAATACCGTGCGACGCTCGGTTCAGTATTACCCCTATCGTGGGTAATCCTGAGCGAAACGCTGGTATGAGTCCGTCGACGGACACCCCAGCAAGTGTACCTCGGCATGACCCATGCAATGGCAGCCGCCACGCTAACTCGAGGGACAAGGAGAAAGGGGGAGGAGGACCAGAGAAGCCCACTGATGTGCCCCGGTTCACCGCCAGCCACAAGAAATACATATCACCCCCTGCCGGAAACAAAGAGACCATTTGGCTACATCCTGCGCCTCCGGGCGCGGCGAACGTACCAGGCGCACGCGACCCGGTAGAGGGAAAAGGAGGTCAAGACGAAAGCTATGATTACGATACCTCGTCCTATTGCTACTTTTCAAATTTTTACAGTTGTTTATCCCTTAACTCTAGTGAGCGTTCGTATCATGACCACCCTTGTGCGACGGAACCTAGGCTAGTTTCTTTGATCGAAGGACGAGAGGCTGCATCGAGAACTACCCGGGAAAAACCTGCCGGGACACATCCACGACAAGATGACTGATAAGGGATGGACCACCGAAACATTCATAGGGATCGATCATACGAACGCAAACATACAGAGCTCAAAGGGATAAACATGCATTCGGAATCCAACTAGAGATATCGGTCCCACACAAATATGAGAGATAGAGTGACTAAACACAAAATATATGTTATGATCCATTACAGGGCAACAGCGGCCCAATAATTGGATTGGTGGCCCGGTGGAGCAGTTCAAACTTGAAGAACCCTGTCAGCCCGGGGCGTAGCCTTCTCCTTGGCGTCCACAATGTCAGCACTCGCTGGCGGCGCCCTAAATCCATCGTCGAGGTCGAGGTCCAGATGAAGGCATGCGAAATTGCTTAAGACCATGAAGAGGCCATCGCGGGCAAGCCTCCGAGACTCTGCCCTACCCTCTTCGTGCACTTTGAGCTTCTTGATCAGCTCGTGGAAGAAGAGTCCCAGCTTGGCTCTGGGGACCTCGTGCCTACCGATCGAGAAGACTAGGCCGTCCATGCCCATCACCTTAGCCTGGGCACAAAGGTGTTTGGCCACATCGTTTAGGCTCTTGGTCTAGAGTTTGACCGTGTCAGCATGATCTTTCAGCATGTCCTGTGCATGTTGCCGGAGACGTTGGGTGTCCTCCAAATCCTTGGACAGCAACTGCTAGCGGGACTCAAGTGATTCCATCGAACGCTCCAGCGTGCCAATCCTTGTCTTCAAATCCGAGATATTGACATTGGCAGTTTCAAGGCTCTGAGTCTCGGAGGAGAGCTGCGACTGTACGTCGACCAAGAGGGTCTCGTCCTGCTGAGGTTTCCTTTTGAGCACCTCTACCTTTTTGGCACTCCTAGCGAGATCCTCATTCAGTCTGGCTACCTGCTTGTCAAGGTCATCCTTGGCGGTAGATGCAACAGCCTCATCATCAGTGATCTTCTTCAGCTGGGCAGCATAGTCAGTAGCAAGAGCATCCTGTGCAGCTCCATGCCTATCCTCTAGTTCCTTGATATGCTGCTGCATAAGAGCTTCTAGGCTTTCATCCTTGGTGCAGAGAGAGGCCTCAAGTTTCTCCTCCCGGAGAGAGATCTCTTGCTCCCTGGCGTCCAGGGATGCCTTGTTGTCCGCCAGACGCACCTCGCGGGCCGCGACGTCTTCTCCCACCATCTGAAGCATCTCACGCTGCCTCATGATCACCTTGAGCTATTTGTCGTTCCACCCGCACAGCTTCAGGCACATATCCTTTAGCTTTTGATCCACCTTGGCAGCAGATTCGTGTCGCTTCTTGAGCGCCTGCCACCTCTGGTCGTGCCGGGCCTACATGTCCTTCACACACGCCGCCAGTGATTCCATGAAAGTGGAGTCCATGGCAACGGCAGCAGAGTCGTCGGCCTCTTCCGCCCCTGGTCGAGTGGGGCAGGAGGTGCTGAAGCTCTTCATCAAGATCAGCATCCGTTGTCAGGGACATGCTGGGGGGCTTCGGCTCCAGGGTGATGACAACACCATGGGTAGCGTGCTCGAAGAGGATGGCGTTGTCGCAACATCGACCCCGGTGTCGGGGAATGGGCCCATGGTCTGGAGTGGGATCTTCATCTCGACAACCACTCCGCCTACCGGGGCATCCTCCAAGGAGTGCACCATTATCGCCAAGGAACCTCGGGCATCCCCGGCAGCAAGTTCCTGCCCCTCGGCAGCAGCAAGTCCTGCGGCCTCATCTGCGGCGGCCCTTCCTATATCAACCGCCAACTCCAGTGGGTTCGCTTCTTCGGCTTGGGAGGCTGCATATGGGAGGACCGGTAAAAAAGAAAATAAAAAGAGAGAGGGGGAAGAAAACAAAAGAAGAGAATAAGCAAAGTACCTGAAGAAGTCTACCGGGTGGAAACATATATTTCCCTGGCCGTAGTTGGTGCTGGGCCATGGACTTCAGTCTCTGTCGTGGTCGTCTCGACCTCCTTATGTGCGACCTCGTCCACAGGCGGTTCTAGAGGGGCCTCTTTAGATTGAGTGGCGGGGGAGGCGCGTGTCGGATCTCGAGTTCCGGCAAAACCCTTGTGGTTCGAACACTGGGGTGCGCACGAAGATCTCTCCTTCCGCCCAAGCTCGTCTACTCGCCGATTCCTAAGCGTAGCTCGTCGAGCTCAAAGAACAAGGGTCACAAAGGTTTAGACTGGTTCGGGCCACCATTGTGGTGTAATACCCTAATCCAGTGTGGTGTGGTGGATTGCCTTATAGGCTGAGGAAGAACTAGTACAAGGGAAGAACAGCCTCTTGAGGAGAAGTGTTCTTGCGCTCGGATGAGCTTGCTGGTGTGTGTCTCGTTAGCTCTCGATCCGCCCCCTCATATGGTGGTGGCTAGTCCTATTTATAGAGGCCAGGTTCCTCTTCCCAAATATTGAGCGGAAAGGGATCCCACAACAGCCAAATTTGAAGGGGGGCAGCTAGTACAAGCTATCCTGACAAAAGGTGGTCTTCGCCTGCCAAAGGCTCTGGTGGTGATACCACCGTGGGCTCCGTGATGACCTCCGCTCTGCCCTCCTACTGGTCTTGGTCTTGTTGCACCGATATTGAAACCTTTGCCTGATGCCTCAGGATTCCTCGCTTGCGCCTGCCCCTTTAGCACCAAAGAGGAAACTGGCATCCTATGCCCACTGGCGCCCGCCTGGCTTTGGTCGTCATGGCTCAAGTCACGAGGACCTCGCGAGGTGCCCCAAGTCTAGATATCTCTGCTCCTCGGGAGCTAGCCTAGTGAGGCCGCCCCAGGGGAGGTCTTGCATCGTCCGCCTCGCTAGGCTTGGCCCTCACAAGGGTCTTGAGTTCTTGCTAATGAGGTTGGGCCGTACCAGGCCGCTGGATGAGCCACGCCCTGGGCCGCAGGAAGGCAAGTCTGGGTACTCCCGTTCCTAGGACGCCGACAGTAGCCCCCGGTCCCAAGGCGCGCTCGAGCTTGGCTTCGCAGCGAAGCCAAGTGTAAAGTGCGGAGTGTCACGGGCCCAAAAAGCCTGCGGCCTCGATTGACACGTGGTGATTGATAGGACGTGGGCGTCTCCACTTCCCCATGCAGCCTAGGCGACTGCACGACTCGACAAGTCCTTACATGCAGAAAAGACCATTATTACCTACGATTATGGAGGCCGGCGGTTGGCCTTCTCCTGGCTATAAATAATGTGACTGGCGGGGCCCTAGTTGCCCATCTTCTCCCTTCATTCTTCTTGCTTCTTCTTCTTCCATCTTGCTCCTTGCCTGGCAGAGCCACCCATGGCGCTGATTCGTCGATTTTCGGCCGCCGAGAACGGTAAGACTCCTCGCGAGGAGCTAGAACTGCTCCCGCCGAAGAAAAGGTTGTCCCGCCCTCACGGCGCCGTTCCGAGGCCTGAAGTGACGAGGCCTTGGCACGAGCGGCCTCCCCCCGGCTACCCGCTACCCGTGTATGCCAGAGCACCAAGCTTGAGAGGGGAAGGCAGCACCCTGTGCCGCCAGCGCTTTGGCCGCGCCGATCGTGCCGTCGTGGCGTAAGCCGCCGCCCTGCGGACGCACGTTGGGGGATCTGCGCACGAGTTTGTGGTGTGGGCGGTGATGCCTCCTAGATCTTGGATCCGCTTCTCGCCATCCTTCTCCGCAGAGATCCCGCCAAGAGGGTCGCTCGAGCTGTGGTTGCAGCACACCGAGTGCCTGGCCCCGACGACGGGGGCTGAGGTTCAGGTCGTCTCCCCGGGTAAGATCTTCATGACCCGCGGATGGGGCGAGGTCGCCCGCGTCTGCCACACGGAGGGTGCCCTTACCATCTACTTTGAGTACGACGGCACCTCCGTGCTGCTCTTCAAGGTGTTTGATGAAGAGGGACGCCGCCTGGAATGCTGCCCCGGAGGGGGTCGTTGGGACGACACAGCGGCTGGCGCCATGCCAGCCGTCGACCCCGCCGCTAGCTCTCCCAGCAGTAGTGATGGCCCGTGGGAGTCCAATAACTCTCCCGAGGCTGACGAGTCTCCGGAGACGAGCGGCGACAGCTACGCGCCTCCAAGCTCTAGCCGTGCCCGAAGCGCGTCAGCCTCACGAGCTCGTCATCGACGGTTACTTGCGCGAGGTTGGAGGTGGCCCCTCGTGGCCCATTGTTGATGATGGCGCCGATGATGGTAGCCGTAGCTAGGGCCTCCTGAGATCCCTCTCTGGTGTTCCCTGCGACGAATCAAGGCCAACCCCATGGGGGCGTGTAAAGAACTTGTAACACTTTTTCTCCTGTTTTATTATCCTTGCTAATGGACTCTGTTTGCAAGCCTCGTTCCGACAATATCGCTCCTTTTTACCCTTTAAGTAGTTTGGTGCTCTATGTCGGCAGGTCCCAGTCCCAAGGCAAGCTGCAGCCAACATTGTTATGCCAGGTCGCGATGCCGTGGTGAAGGCCAGGAGGTGAGCGGCCCGAGGTCCGGTAAGAGCTCCTAAGGTGCGATGCTCAAGAGGTCCCCCTTGTCGTGCAAGCAGCTTCCAAAAGCTAAAAGGGGGGGGGGGGGCGACATTGCCGGCGCGTGACCGTTGAATCCAACTCTTCAAGTGATGAGGGCGCACTGATGGGGTTGACAACTTATCTTGATAGGTATGAGGTGATTACTCAAGCGGTGTGCCTGGTTCGCTTCCAATATCGCACGACTGAGATTTCGCGATTTCCTTCCCGCTTGACCTAGAGTTCTGCGTCGGCAGAGCCCGGCCTCGCGCAAACCTCAGCTGCCGGTGGGTCATCCGTATCACCAAGACGAGACGAATGGGTGTGGGGTTACGTGGCCAGTTAGGCTCCTGAGACGCGATGCTCAGGAGTCCCCCTTGACGTACGAATCAGCCCTTGGGAAGGAAATGCTGGACTTAGGCCTTGGTGTTCTGCGTCGGCAGGGCCTAGCCACACACATACCTCAGCCACCGCTGGCTTGTCCGGATCACCAGGACAAGACTAGGGAGTGAGGGGGCTACGTGGCCAGTTAGGCCCTTGGGTCGCGATGCCCAAGGGTCCCCATTGACGTACGGACATACCTGAGTTCTCTAAGCCAGGCTTCCCTTCTCCCGTCCTTCTTGGTGCTCTGCGTCCTCAGGTCCCGACCCTCGAGCGAAGCTCAGCCGCCGCTGGTATGCCAGGTCGCGGTGCCGTGGTCAAGGACATGGGTGAGGGTGGAGAGTCGGTAGGAGCCCCTGAGACGCGATGCTCAGAGGCCCCCCCCATTTAACGCGCAAGCTAATTACGTGAGAAGGGGAGACCGGCGGGATCGCCTACCCGTCGTCCTCCCGAGACTCCTGCAGGTTAGCCATAAGCAGCACAACTTAGGACCATGCCTACCCCTGGGCCTTTGATAATCTCGTAGGAAGACGAAGGCACCGAGGACCTGGTGAGGTGACGTATGCGGAGCAGGCCGCGAGTCAGAGCTCGATCTCTCGGATTTGTCAGCGTTGCAGGGACGGACCCGAGCACAAGCGCCATGCCAACGTATGCAGCCCCCTTTGCGGGTGAGCAGAAGTCCATTAAGTAGCGTGGGAGGTCAAAAAAGATAAGTAGGTGATGCCCGTGAGAAAAATCGTAAGAGGAAATGAGCTAGATCAAGCAACATAAAATGCGATACATGCCACAAGGACGGAACCGTGCAGCCTAGGGATGATGCAACCCGAGGGGCGCCCCCAACAGAGTGAGCTAAAGATGCCGAAGGGCACACGTCACAGGGACAAGCCCGTGCGACCTGGGAATGATGCTGCCCGAGGGGCGCTCCCTGCTGAACAAAAATAGAAAATGTCACCTGGACAGTTGCTTAAGTAGTGTTGGTGCACCTGAAGACGCTTGATGCAGACGTCGTTCCTTACGCGCCGCCTGACTCCGGGGCCTCGCATGGCTCTGGATGTTCCCATATCTCGTGAAGGAACGAGGCCTCCTCTGTCAAGACCTCTTGATGCCTGGCCTCACAAGTCGCCAATACCTCTCGCATGTGGCGCTGGTGCAGGGTTGCTTGGTTCAGTAGGCCGAAGGGCATGCGAACGTAGCTGTGAGGGGGGCCCTCGCACCGGCCCACTTGAGAGGGCTAGTAGAGCTCCTGAGACGCGATCCTGTTGAGTGTTGGGACGTTGACATAGACGCGCAGGCCGTCGCCCGAGCCTGGGGCGACAACTGCACTCCGAGGTGCCGGGCGGCGCTCGCCCGACATTGCTCTTGGCACCTGCAAGTCTTCGATGGTCTGGCTGATGAACTCCTGAGCGCTCGATGCGTCACGCCTTGAGTCCTCCGGAGGGAAATGTGCAGTGAAGCACGCCTCCACATGGTGCCCGAGCGCCTCCCTCGAGACATTGGCTAGGTCAGTGCTCCTCCAGAGGAGAGCCCCCAAGCCCAGCCTAAGGGGAGCGTCGGGCACGCCTTCCTATGCGAGGGAGGGAGGCGCCCCATCCCTGGGTGCAGGTCCCGAGGTGCGGTCACCATGCGACGCAACTTCATGAGGCTCCAGGGCGAGTAACTTCTTCTTCATCATGGGGACGGCCTCAGGAGGGTAGATGGTGCTATCGTTGTCTGGGTCCTCGATCGTCGCTTCCTGGTAAACGCGCTCGAGTGAGCACACTGCGTCCCTCTCTTCACAAGCGACAATGATGACGCCGCCGCTTCCTGGCATCTTGAGGAAATTGTAGCCATGGTGAGTCACTGCCATGAACTTGGCCAGGGCTGGCTTCCTGAGGATGGAGATGTATGGGAGATGAATGTAGGCGACGTCGAAGTTGATGAGCTCGGTGTGGTAGTTGTCGCACTTGCCAGAGGTGACAGGCAGGCGGACCTGCCCTATGGGGGTGGTGGAGCCGTCAGTCACTCCGAAGAAAGGCTTGGTAGGTAGTAGCTGATCGTACGGCACTTGAAGGCTGTCGAATGTCTCGACGGACAGGACATTAAGGCCTGTGCCGCCGTCCATGAGGGTCTTGGTGACTTGAACGTTGTTGATGATGGGTGAACAAAGCATCGGGAGGGCGCCGACCATAGCCGCGCACTTGAGCTGGTCTGCTGAAGTGAAGTTGATGGGGCACTTGGACCACCTGAGTGGGCGCGTGGCTTCGAGATTGGGGAGAGCCGCGTTCACTTCTCGGGTGAAGTGCTTGAATAGGCGTTGAGAGGCTGGGGCCTGCGCTCCGCCCAAGATGCATGCGATGGTGTGAGGCTCCTGGAAGCCCCAACCGTCAGACCCAAGATGCGATTCTATCCCGATCACGTGACACTTACGTGATTGGGGCACAACCGCATTTCGGGCGCTTAGCAAGATGGATATCATTACATCGTACCATTACATACATACATGGGGGATACAACAATACATACAAGTCACATGAATACAACATCATCAATACAAGACATCCGACTACGGATGCAAACATGAAAGCACAATGACATCCATCTGCTATCCCAGGCTGCCGACCCGAAACCTAACCCAATACCGAAGAAGAAGAAGAAGAAAGAACTCCAACACAATGAACATCACTCTCACGTCAAATCATCGGAATCCTGCACCTGCAACTGTTGTTGTAGTATCTGTGAGCCACGAGGACTCAGTAATCCCATAACGATGGGTAACAAGACTAGCAAAGCTTAATGGGTAGGAAGAGGTAAAGTGGTGAGGTTGCAACAGCGGCTAAGCAAAAGTATGGTGGCTAACTTACGAGTACAAGAATAAGATGAGCATCTATGCAAACGGTTGCAACTAGTAGTGATCGCTAAAGATCCTGAACTACGTACGAGTCAATCATAACCCCACCGTGTTCTCTTCTCAAAGTGAAAAGAGTCAGTCACGGTTACCCACATAGTTGTGTGTTTTACTTCGGATCCTCTGTCAAGTTTTCTACAACCGGACATTAACAAATTCCAATCTGCCACATAACCACATGCGCGGCTTTCGAAAGATCATAACCCTGCAGGGGTGTCCCAACTTAGCCCATCACAAGCTCTCACGATCAGCAGAGATACTAATAATATTACCCCTTATCTTAGGGAAGGCCCGATCAGACTCGGAATCCCCGGTGCACAAGACATTTCGACAATGGTAAAACAAGTCCAGCAAGACCTCCCGGCGTGCCGACACCCTGATAGTAGCCGCGCGTATCTCGTCTCAGGCCCCGGCCGGATGGGACATCCTACGGGAGCCAGATACCTCGAGTTTCCCCGAGGCGGCCCCGCAGTCCGCCCGTCTGGGACCAACACCATCAGCACTGCCCCCCTGCTATGTAGAAAGAATCCTCTGGTAGCGCTAACTCCCTATGCAATTAATTAATTAATTAAGTTGTTATTATGAGCAAATTAAAACCAATGTTGGGCCTTGCTGGAGGAGTTTTATTCAAAGATGAACTGTCAAGGGGTCCCCATATACCCAACCGTGTAAGGAACGCAAAATCAAGGTACATAATGCCGGTTTATCGGCTCCTAAGGTGGCATGAGTGGAACAAAACACTGAGCAAAAGGCCAAGCCTTCCACCCATGCCTAGTATATAGGTGTGTTAGTAATAATAATAGATATTGTGATATCCAACAACAAGTTCCAACATGGAAGATCTTCATCTTCACCTGCAACTAACAACGCTATAAGAGGAGTTGAGCAAGCGGGTAACATAGCCAAACAACGGTTTTGCTGGGAAGGTGTCAAAGGTTAGAGGTTTCATGGCAACAAGGAGAGTGGCTGACAATAAAGATGGGTAGCACGACATGTAACGATAGCATCGAGACAACTAAGCATGGCAATGGTAGTAAAGGTATCCAAGGTGATGGTCATCTTGCCTGAGATCCCGCAAGGAATAAGAACGGTTCCATGAAGTAGACGAAGGAGAAGCCTTGAAGACGAACCACGTGAAGTCGAACGAATCCTTACGATCGCAACGGAACAAGCACTAACGAGAAGAAGCAAGCAATACGGTAAACACACAACACAAGAACATGACAAGATGCTCAACCAAGTATGATGCAAGACAAGTCTATATGATGCAATTCATGGCAAGGGATGAAGCACACAAGAACAACACAAACCAACAATTTTAAATGAGGCCGGAATCAATATATAACAACTCCAGTAAGTCCTCATATGCACATTTTGAAATTGGTCCATATCTGAACAAACCTTAAGTTAAATTTGTTAAACAGCAAGTTAAAATGCACCATGATGATCTACTCGAAATTCTAGTCAAGTTTCATATAAAGTTTGTTTAATTCGGAGCTACGGCCTAGAAGATATGAGCAAAACAAGACAAACAAGTCAACGGTGCAAGATGCACCCAAACATCAAACAAACTCACTCCAAACATGAAAACAACATGATATTATGCTTCTAAATGCGAAATCACACAAGTTTCATATAAGACACGCTCAAAACGGAGCAACGGGCTAGAAGTTACGAGCTAAACAAGTTACAAGCAAAGCTGCAGTTAACAGCCACATAGCAACTTTGGAGCAAGGTAAATATATGCGACAGCACCCAAACATGATAACAAGAAGCATGGATGTGAAGTAGACATGATACTTAACAAGCATGAACTTAGAACAGACCCAAAAGCTTGCTGGAACACAATTAAACAAGCATGGCAAGTTGCAACAAATTTATCCAGACTTAGACAAAATCTAGAAGGCAAAAACATCATCACGATGCTGCCTTCGGAGGCACAAAACAACAAGCATATCAACTCCACTAAGTATATAAAGATCATGTACATGTAGTAGACTTAGCATACGTCAAACAACTCCATTGGAGCAACTCCATAGGAGGCATGGATCAATAACAACAAGCTCCACCAAATTGAACATGCTGATAAAAACCTGACAGGTAAAATTTATAGCAACTTGAGAGCAAGAAATAAATAAGCTACATCATGCTATATAAGCAAGTAAGGGCATGCATGGATAGACAATAACATGGACAACAAGACATGATCATTGACCACTCCAAAACAAGCATGGATTTGAGTGGGGCATCAAGCAAACATGGCATCAGGTTGAACAGATTCCAGACTTAAAAAGTTTTTTTAACTAAGTATAAAACAGCAACATTGGCATGGCATGTTTACAAGCTTGTTTAAGTCACCTCAAGGCATATCATGGAAAGTGGTTTGCACCACAGCAAAGACCATATGATTGTGCTTCTAAATCATATTGACATGTGGCATGAAAACAAACACACCAATAGCAATGAGCAAGTGAAATTAGCATCTCATAACAAGTTTCAGCAATTAAAAGCCACATGCACTTTTGCAACAGAGATTAACATGGCAATATGGCACCTAACATGAATGCTACATCAACCATCATGTAGAGCACTTCTCAATGAACATTTTGACATATCATATGCTCCATTTGGACCAACATGCACAAAATTATCACATCTCAAACATGCTAACAAAATTACAGTTAACAACAGTTTTAAACAAGTAGCACTCTTGTAACGTTTATTAGGGCATCAAGATGAAGTCAACAAGCATGGCACAATGGAACAAAAGGAAGAGCATATCACCACGATTTTTTTGACATATCATACACTCAATTTGGATCACCACACAAAAAGTTACAGGCATGCAAAGTATGCAACATTTTACAAAAAGGGCCAGGGACTTAGAAGAAAAAGTAGACCTCTTGGGGTGGACGTGTCCGTGTCAGATCAGACATGTTCGTTTGCTGGACGCGGGGGCCCACAGGTCAGTGGCACGGACATAGGGGGCATCGGACATGTCCGTCGCCACCCGGACATGTCCGGCTCGGGCAGAGGTCAGCGGCGGGGCAGAGAGGGTCCGGCGTGGCGGCGAGCGGACGCACCGGTGGCGGGATGCTCCGACGAGACGGAGGGAGGCGACGGGAGGCCGGACTGGAGGAGCTCCGGCCCCGGCGAGGCGGAGGAGGACGGAACAGGGCGGCGCGGGGCAGATCCGGCCACTTCCCGGCCAGATCCGACCGGAGGTCCGGCGATGCGGCGGCGGGGCCAGTGTTGCTTGGCGGCGGGGATGGAGGCGGCCGGCGGCGAGCCAGGGAGCTGGGCGGGGCGGCGACGTGCGCCGGAGGCGGCGGGGAGCTGCAGGCGGAGGTCCGTCGCGGCGGAGCCGGCCGACGAAGCGGAGAGGCGGCGACGACGTGCGAGGGAGCGGGGAGGCCTGGTGCGGGGTGCGGCGCTCGGGCGCCCGGGCCCGATTCGGGCTTCGGCGGGCCCGGCGGCTGGAGGCTGAGGGGGAGGCCACGGGGTGCATGGGGAGTGGCTGGAGGCTGAAGGCGCGGCGGCGGCTGGCCACTCAGGGTGCGCCAAGTGGCGAAGCAGCGATGGCCGGCGCCGGAAAACGAGGCAGAGGTGGGGGTGGCGGCTGCTAGAGGTTAGGGGAGGCTAGGGGTTAGGGTTAGGCCATTTTTGGCATGTGGGGGTGTTTATATAGGGTAGATGGCTAGGTTAGGGGGGTTTGAGGCTGTTTCGGAGCCGTTCGATCGCCATCGGACGGTTCCGGACAGAGGGGAGACTAGGTGGGCTGCACGTGGGCTGTGTAGATGGGCTAGGCTATGAGGAGAGAAGAGAGAGAGAGGCCCACGGAGGTTTTCGGAGACCGAAAACGTCCGACGATTAAACCGGATACTAGTGCCACTATATATATCCGTTGGGCTATCAAACGGACTCCGAATGCGATGAAATTTGGCAGGCGGCCTGTCTACACTATAATAAGACCACACGCCAAGTTTCAACCCATTCCGAGAATGTTTTCCGGCCACTCACAAAATAAATATTCGGAGGCGCCGCGGGCGCGTGCAAGTGTGTCTGGGCTCAGAACGGACAACGGAGAGGACGAGGGAACTCAGACGGATGCAAGTTTTGAAAACATGATGATGCAATGCACATGATGACATGGCAATATGCAACACACAAGCAGATGACATGGCAACGACGACGAATAACTGGCTGACACCTGACGCATCGGTCTCGGGGTGTCACGCCAACCCCCTCGTCCTGGTCGTCATTCCTTCTTGGTGGTGGCAGAGGAGGGAGACTAGCCTTGCCCTGGGGACGTTCCTCGCGAGGCTGGTCCCTCGAGGCACCCGACCGAGGCTGGTCCCTCCATGCATCCTCGCGAGGCTGATCACGCCACTCCTGGCGGGGGCCATGGTCGTCCCAGCGTCCCCCGGTCCGACTTCCCCCGCGGCCATAGCCACGGTTGCTGTGCTCGGGGCATTGGCTGACGCGTACTTCGCGGAGGGCCCTAAGCTCTTGACATTCATGGGTGTTATGGCTATGCACGTTGTGGAAGGCGCAAAATGGACGACTGTTCTTGGATGACTCTGGGTAGTCGCGTGTAATGCCCAGGATGGGACTATATCTCCTACGTGTCGAGGCACGACTTAGAGACATAACCCCATGCTGGAATGATCGCAAGTCTGGTATCTTTGCACAACTCATGTAAAAGATGGGGATGGAAAACATAAAAATAGTTGGCTTACACTCGCCACGTCACGCAAATACAATACATGTCTCAATCATCATACAATAAAACATCACAGCCCCCTAAGGGTAAAATCCAAATGACAAGATACCAAACATAATTTAAATCCACAGGTCGGATCGAATCCTAGTAGAAGTCTCCACTACTGATCATCAGGATAACGAACATAGTGTCGACTACGCTCCTCGTCATACTCCCAGTCTAGCTCGGTGCCATCACCTGGATATCTCACCATCGGACCTGCATCTGGTGTGGTGAAGTAACTGTGAGCCACAGAGGACTCAGCAATCCCGTTCCCGGGTAACAAGACTATTTAAGCCTTGGGAGAGGATAAGGCTGAAGAAAAGAATAAGTGTCTGCAGCAGCAACTAGCACTAGCTTACGTGAAAGAGTGCGAGAAGAGAAGGCCCCGGTCGAGAGATGATCACGAAGTGATCCTAGCTAAAGCTCAACAAACATAACCCCACCGTGTTCAACTCCCGAATCCCTATCCGGAAATTGACAGTCACGGTACACACGCTGGTAGTGTATTAGAACAATGTGTCAAGTTATGTACAACCGAATATTAACAAGCTCCCATCTGCCACATAACCGCGGGCACGACTTTCGAAAGTTCATAACCCTGCAGGGGTGTTCCAACTTGGCCCATTACAAGCCCACGATCCGCGGAGTCGCAACTCCAAGGTGGGAAGACCCGAGTATTCTCGGAATCCCGTGCTCAAGATACTCCGAACTAAGGTAAGGCTAATCCAGCAAATCCTCCCGGCGTGCCGACACCCTGATAGTAGCCGCGCGTATCTCGTCTCAGGCCACGACCGGATGGGCGATGCTACAGGTTTTTACTAGACCTTGAGTTTCCTCGAGGTGGCCCTGCAGGACCCCCAGTTCGGACCAACACTCATGTGGAGCACTGGCCCGGGGTTGTTGATTAAGGAAAAGGGTTTATAACTCCCTATGCAAGTTATTTAGTTATTAGGCAAATAGTACCAATGTTGGGACTTGCTGGAAAAGACTTAGCACTTAGCGGTTTATCGAGGGGGTCCCATACACCCCAACCGTGTTAGGAACGCATAATCAAGGAACATAACACCGGTTTAAACGGTTCCTAACGGCATGAGTGGAACAAATCACCAAGCAAAAGGCTTAGCCTTCCACCCTTGCCAATATATAGATGATTTCATTTTAAGCAATTATATAGTGTGATATAACCCAACAAACTTCAACATGAAGCAAGCATCTTCGATCTTCACCTGCAACTAGCAATGCTATAAGAAGGGCTGAGCGAAGCGTACTTAGTCAAGCAACGGTTTGCATAGGTAGGGTGGTTAAACATGGTCATGGTTACAAGTAGGAGGCTGACATGGAAGACATGGGCATCGAGGCAAAACTATAGATCGAGACTACTAGCAATAGGCAAAGATAGTAATGTTATCGGGGTTCGGTCATCTTGCCTGAAGAGTAGTCGTTCGGATCGTAAGAAGGGTCCTCGTGCTCAACCTCGTTGGTAACCTCGTGCTCGTACTCGTACTCGGTCTCAGCTTCTGGCTCTAAACAATACAACCACACAAGGCACGAATCAACAAGATGCAATGCGCACTCAAAAATGATGGATGCACTAAGGGAGCACACGGAGCACAGAAAATAGCACTCAAGCAAATCACTTCAAAACATGATAACAATAGGATATTATGAATCTACACGGAAAATCAATCAAGTTACATATAAGACTCGCTCCAAACGGAGCTACAGGCTAAAAGTTATGCCCGAAACAAGAAATCGGCAAAAGCTGAAAATTACAGCAACATAGCAACTTCGGAGCACTAGAAAAATAAGCTACAACACTCAAACACCATGGCAAAGAGCATGAACATAAACTAGACATATCCTACAGCAAATAAGTCCAAAGGTGCACCCCCAAAGGAGCCACGGTTCAATAGCAACAAGCTTAGATATATTGAACTTGACAATAAAATTCTGACAGCGGAATTTTATTGAAACTTTGGAGCAAAAGTTAAACATGCTACAGCCACTTAAATAGGCATGTGGGAACATGAATGGAAAGCCAACAATATATACTACAAGGAACCAACAAGATCCACCCCAAAACTATCATGGTTTGTCCTAGAGCAGCAAGCAAACATGGCATCGGAACGTTACAGATTCCAGACTTCGTGAAAATTCACTAAGTGTTAAAACAGCAGTTTCATCATGGCTTCTAAAAGAGCAAGTTTAAGTCACCTCAAAACTAAACATGGCAAGTGGAAAGCACCACATCAAAGTACACATGATGGTGATTCTGAAACACACAAGCATGCATCATGGAGATTAACACAACGATTGCAACGAGCTCACCAAGATGGCATTTCATAACAAGTTAAATAACTAAACAGCCACATGGCACTTTGCAACGAAGATAAACATGACAAGAATAAATCTATCAAGCAACCTAACACAATCAACATGTAGAGCATGGCAAGACGAACACGTGGACATGTCATTTGTATCATTCGGACAAACGAGCTAAAAGATATCACTATGCAAAGATGGCATAAAAACATCACATAGCAGCAGTTATATCGGGATGCACTCTTGGAACAGAAAAATAAGCATCTAGATGATCTCTAACATGCATGGCACAATGGAATGAATCGTAGTGCTAGTCACCACGAACGTCTGGACACCTCATTCACTCAAATCGGAGCTATGCACAAAAAGATATCATCATTTGAAAAAGGCATCAGCACACATAACTCTGGGGACTTAGAAAAATAAAACTACCTCCTCAGATCTGGATCTGGAAGTCAACGCGGGCTTCGGGCTGGATCTGGTGCGGCTGCGGAGGGGATGGGCCGGCGGCTCGGGCCGGCGCGGTCAACGGCGACTGGCGGAGGTACTCGGGCCTTTGGGAGGCACTGGCCCGGGCCGGGTGCTGCGGCGGCGGCCCAGGCGGGGACGCGGCCTGGCGACGGAGGGGGGACCCGGCTGGGCCTGAAGGCGGCCTGGGAGGCCCGAGCGAGAGGGGGACTGGCCCAGGCGGGATCCTGGCGACGGAGGGGCGAGCAGCGTCTCGTCGGGCGGCTACGTCGAAGTAGGGTGGCGGCGCGCGGGATGGGCCGAGCCCACTAGCCGCAGCGGTGGCGGCTGGTGACCTCGGGGAGGCCTGCTGGGGCGGCGCGGGCCCAACAGGGTTGGACCGACGGAGCGGATCGATCGGGGCCTCCTGCCCCGATCCGATCTGGCGGAGTGGCCGAGGGCCTGGCGGCGCGCGGCTGGAGGCTTCGGGCGATGCGGGAAGCGGCTGGCGCGGCTTCGACGCGATCTGGCGAGGGTGTTGACTCGCCCGATCGGGAAAATAGCGGCGAATCGAGGGCACTCGATGGCTGGCTCGAGCCGGCGGCGGAAATCGAGGAGAGGGACAGCCAAGTGGCAAATTGGATCTGTCCAAGCACGGAAATTGAGGAGAGGAGGGGCTAGAGGTAGGTGGAGGGGATTTAGGCTGCCAAAAATGGCATAGAGGATGTTTATATAGTGTAGGTGCTAGGGTTTGAGGGATTTGGGGTGTTTTGGAGCCCTCCGATCGCGATCCGACGGATCCGATCGCGAGGGGAGTTAGGATGGGCCAAGAGGAGGGAAGTGGGCTGTTGGAGGGGTGTCTTGGGCCACAAAGTGGAGGCACTTTGAGCCCACACGAATAACCGTTGGGGTAGCAAATGGACTCGAAACGCGACGAGATTTGACAGGCGGGTTACACACACCAAAACAACAACACACGACAAGTCTCGCGCAAAACCGATAACGTTACACGGCCAAACACCAAAGTAGGCCTACGGGACGCCACGGACACATGAGGGAGCTCCGGAACGCGAAACGGACAACGGGAAGGAACACGTGGAACCGGATGCAACCGACAACACAAATGCAATGCGATGCACATGACTATATGATATGAATGAATGCCATGCACGCACACAACAAAACGACGAAAACCCGAAAGACAAAGAACCCGAAATGGAATAGATGAAGCCAGAGATATATTATATGCCCAAAAGGGAAAGTATTACATCCGGGGCATTACAAACTCTCCTCTACTACAAAAAGATCTCGTCCCGAGATCTAGGACTGGAAAAAGGAAGGGTACTCGGAACGAAGATGATCTTCTCGTTCCCACGTAGCTTCTCGGTCGGTGTGATGTGACCACTTGACTTTCAAGAATTTGATGGACTTGTTGCGGGTCTTGCGCTCGGTTTCTTCGAGAATAGCAACGGGATGCTCTCGGTAGGACAAATCTTGTTGAAGATTAATCTCTTCAAACGGAATCATGCGTTTAGGTGTCTTGAAGCATTTGCGGAGTTGAGACACATGGAACACATCATGAACATTGGCAAAGTTGGAAGGGAGCTCAAGTTGATAGGCTAGATCGCCTCTTTTGCCAAGAATCTTGAAAGGCCCGACGTATCTAGGAGCAAGCTTTCCTTTGATACCGAATCTCTGGGTGCCTTTCATCGGAGAAACACGGAGATAGACATGATCACCAATGTTGAAAGCCAAATCACGATGCTTGCCGTCATAGTAGCTCTTCTGACGCGACTGAGCGGCCTTGAGATTCTCACGTATGACTTTGCACATTTCTTCGGCTTCTGAGATAAAGTCATTGCCAAGAAGTTGACGTTCGCCTGTTTCAGACCAGTTGAGAGGGGTACGACACTTTCTGCCATAGAGGATTTCAAACGGATCTTTGCCTGCACTTGCTTGGAAGCTGTTGTTGTAAGAGAACTCGGCAAATGAAAGACAGTCTTCCCATTTCATGCCAAAAGAGATGACACATGCTCTGAGCATGTCTTCTAGAATCTGATTCACTCGCTCGACTTGACCACTAGTCTGAGGGTGAAAAGCAGTGTTGAACCTGATCTTAGTGCCCATGGCGGACTGAAAGGAGTCCCAAAACTTGGATGTGAACAAACTTCCACGGTGTGAGGATATAACTTGAGGAATGCCATGTAAGGACACAATTATGGAAGTATACAACTCTGCCAATTGAGCTGCATTGATGGATTCTTTGACTGGAAGGAAGTGAGCGACTTTGGTAAGCTTGTCAATCACCACAAAGATAGAATCATTCCCTCTCTTGGATTTAGGAAAGCCAGTGATGAATTCCATTTCAAAGTGGTCGAACTTCCACTCGGGAATAGGAAGAGGTTGGAGAAGACCGGCTGGACATTGATGTTCTGCTTTCACTCTTCTGCAAACATCACATTCGTTCACGAATTGGGCAATCTCCCTTTTCATGCGTGTCCACCAGTAAGATTGCTTGAGATCTTGGTACATCTTGGAACTGTCAGGATGAATGGAAAGGAGAGAATCATGTGCTTCTTCCATTATGAGCTTCCTGAGATCACCTTTGGGAACAACGAGTCTGTCCTCGAAGAACAAGGTATCTCTCTCATCAACACGAAAGCACTTGTATTTAGGAGTGCCCTTTGCAATACCATGTTTCACCTTCTGCACCATGGCATCACTGAGTTGGGCCTCACGGACCTGATCTTCCAAGGTAGGAGCAACTTGAAGATTTGCAAGAAAACCCTGCGGAACAACTTGGAGGTTGAGTTTCCTGAATGCTTCACAAAGCTCAGGCTGGAACGGCTTGATAAGAAGGCTGTTGCAATATGCCTTTCTGCTCAAAGCATCTGCAATCACATTCGCCTTGCCAGGAGTGTATTCAATGCTGGGATCATACTCTTGGATCATTTCAACCCAACGAGTCTGGCGAAGGTTCAGATTCGGCTGTGTGAAGATGTACTTCAAGCTCTTGTGATCGGTGAAGATGTCGACTTTTCTGCCCAACAACAGATGTCTCCACGTAATCAAAGCATGTACCACAGCTGCTAGCTCGAGATCATGTGTGGGATAGTTCTTCTCACTTGGCTTGAGCTGACGAGAAGTATATGCCACAATTCTCTTATCTTGCATAAGCACACCACCAAGACCTTGAAGAGAAGCATCACAAAATACTTCATAGGGCTTGGACTCATCCGGAGGAGTAAGAACTGGAGCAGAGACGAGCTTTTCTTTGAGAGTTTTGAATGCCACTTCACACTCTGGAGACCAAAAGTATTTGACATTCTTCTGAAGCAAGTTGGAAAGAGGCTTGGCAATCTTGGAGAAGTTCTCAACGAACCTTCTGCAATAGCTGGCAAGACCCAGAAAACTTCGGAGTTGCTTGACGTTCTGAGGAGCTTCCCAGTTGACAATTGCTTCAACTTTCTCGGGATTTACCGCAATACCGTCAGCTGAGATGATGTGGCCCAGGTACAAAACCTTATCGAGCCAAAAACTCGCACTTGGAGAACTTGGCATAGAACTTATGCTCACGGAGTCGATCAAGAACCAGACGTAAGTGCTTTTCGTGATCTTCTTCATTCTTGGAAAACACCAGAATATCATCCAGATACACAAGCACAAACTCGCCAGTATAGGGGTTGAAGATGTAGTGCATCATCCTCGAAAAGGTAGGAGGAGCATTGGCGAGACCAAAGGACATGATTGTATACTCGTATGAGCCGTAGCTCGTTCTGAAGGCAGTTTTGGGAATGTCTTCCTCGCGAATGCGAATTTGGTGATAGCCCATTCGGAGATCGAGCTTAGAGAACACTTTAGCTCCTTTGAGCTGCTCGAAGAGTTCGTTGATGTTGGGGAGCGGATACTTGTTCTTTATTGTCTTCTTGTTCAATGGCCGGTAATCGACGCAGAGACGCTCCGTGCCATCTTTCTTCTTGACAAATAAGACACCACAGCCCCAAGGAGACGTACTAGGCCTGATGAGACCCATACTCTCCTGTTTATCAAGCTGCTTCTTCAATTCCTTCAATTCATCTGGAGAGAGCTTGTACGGACGCCGGCATGCTGGCTCAGTACCCGGCTCGAGTTCAATAACGAATTCCACCTGACGGTGTGGAGGCATGCCTAGAAGTTCTTCAGGAAAGACGTCTTGATATTTGTTTACCACCGGAATTTGAGATATGGCATTAATTTCGCCCTTATCATTGAGAGAGAAAAGCCTGATAGTGTTATCCCTGGAGGCAAAGATAATCACATCTTCATCAGGATGAGTCATCTTTACTTCCTTTTGTGCACAATCAATGTGAGCGTCATGCTGAGAAAGCCAATCCATTCCGAGGATGAGGTCGATGTCAGAATTACCAAGAACCACCGGAGAAGCCAAAAATCGATAATCACCCATGCGAATAGAAACATCCGGAGCATAAACACTGGAGTGCATTCGTCTCCCCGGAGAAATAACTGTTAACTCCCTTGGCAGATTTTTGGTGACAATATCGTGCTTGGATGCAAATGGATATGACATGAAAGAGCATGAAGCACCCGAATCAAACAACACTTTAGCTGGAAAATAGTTCACTGGAAGGTTACCCAAAATAACATCAGAAGAATTCTTCGCTTGCGCTGCACTCATCAGATTGACCCTTGCTACCTTTGGATCATGCTTGACAATAGCTGAACTGACAGGCGGAGGAGGTGGAAGATGCTTCGGGTTGGGGCACTTGTTGGCATAGTGACCTTTCTGAGTGCATTTGTTGCAAGTCACTTCTGAGAGAGGACGGAAATGAGAACCACTTGACTTGGAGCCTTGAGACTGAAACTGGTTCCTCGACTGGTTGCTCGGGTTGGGTGGGTGGGAGAAACCACGTCCACCGGAGTTCTTGTTGCTGTTGGAGTTGTTGGAGTTGTTGTAAGGAGCTCGAATCACTGGAGGAGGAGGAAGCCAAAATTTCTGTTGCTTCGCAGCCAACTGAGACGATGAGGAAGAGTGAACGGCATCTCGAATCCTCTTTTTAGAAGCCTCCATCTTAAGCTGAGCTGCCTCTTGTTTCAAAGCCATGTTATAGAATTTGTCGAATTCATCGGGCTCGAACAAGGTGAGAGCAAGTTGAAGTTCATCTTTCAGGCCTCCACGGAACTGGTAGATTTTGCTCTTAGCATCAGGAATGTCTTGCTTAGCATAGCGAGCGAGGTTTTGGAACTTGACATTATACTGATAGACTGTCATAGAGCCCTGCTTCAGGTTGCGGAATTGCTCACGCATACCCTCGATGACACTTGTTGGAATGTGGTGAGAGCGAAAGTCCTTGCAGAAATCCTCCCAAGAGATCACACGACCTGGTCTGGAGTCTTTGTACTGCTGCCACCAGTCAGCTGCTTGGTCTTTGAGTTGGAAGGCTGCAAACTTCACATAATCCTCTTCCTTCATGTTACTGCACTCAAAATGCTTCTTTATGTCGGTTAACCAATCTTCAGCATCAGGAGGGTCGACACAGTAACTGAAAGCTTTTGGATTATTGGCCAAGAACTGGTTGAGAGTAGCATGGTGCTGCTGGTTGAAGAAGTTGCCTTGATTCCCTGGAACACCCTGATTAGCTTGATTAGCTTGCATCTGTTGCATCATCTGCATCAACATCTGAGTGTTCTGAGCTGTAGTCTGCATAATCGCTCTCCAAGCCTCAGGTGGAGGAGGAGGGGAAGGAGGATGATCTGGAACCTCTTCCGCCTCTGGGTTAGTGTTGGGAACTTTTTCGGAGCCATCCTGAAAGAGATGACCACGAATCAGCAATTGATTGACAGAAGGTATAAGCTGAATCAATGGAATAAATTGCAACAAGTCTTCACAATAATCATTCGAACAATAGGAACGAATGAAATCATTCGAACAAGAGGAACAAATGAAATTCTCAGTTTAATGATAACATCAATCTTCACGAGAAGCCACATAGGGGACAAAAGGTAAATAAGAAAAACACAAGGTACAGACGGGAACAAACACAAGATAGGAGCTTCGTTCGACATTTTCGTGCTGAAAGCATATGAACGCGTTACGAACGGGTTTTGCAATCCCCAGATCAGCATAGCCAAGGACCCTTTAAGATGCAACTCCCGATCGGAATATCGGTCATAATACCACTTCACTCAATGTAGAACCCCGAACTCGCTAACCTGCATTCGTTGGAAGAATGCCTACGATCTACTGGATAAACCCACCTATTAATTTCTGAAAGATTCCAGTTATGCAATCAGGTGTTGGGGATACACGGGAAGCACCGCGCAATCAACTCTAAACCTACATCCAGGTGTATCCATCCTTCAACACATAACCAGTTTTTCTCGGAAACTGTGTACCTCGAACCTTCGAAAAGCATCCACTATAACAAGCTATGGCAATACTCCCAAACTACCTCCCCAGTACTGGGTGATGTCGGGGTTATCTTGCCACTAACCGTATAGGAGAGATTTTCGATGTCGGCCGTCTTAAGTATTTAGTACTGCCACGATATGCTTGTGACGACAATACCCCGAAGCTCAACTCCCCGGGACACTGCCACAACCCTCTAATGTCAGGAGGCATCGAGAACAATATTCTCGTCACAAGAACATCGAAACAATCCCAGAATACTCGCGAGAACCCTAAAAAAAAATTGGTGCAATTTTTGAAAGTAGAAGAGGCAAGAGTAGTCGTCAGGAGTCCTCACCAGAGAGAAAGGGGATGAGAAGCAAAGAAATCCTACTCTCCAATATAATATAGGACTCAAAATATTTTCAGTGTGTGCCTAGACTCGACCGTCAACGATTCGATCAATCAGTGGGGGCTCCTAGGTCGGAGAAGGCTCTGAATACCAACTTGTAATGCCTAGGATGGGACTATATCTCCTACGTGTCGAGGCACGACTTAGAGACATAACCCCATGCTGGAATGATCGCAAGTCTGGTATCTTTGCACAACTCATGTAAAAGATGGGGATGGAAAACATAAAAATAGTTGGCTTACACTCGCCACGTCACGCAAATACAATACATGTCTCAATCATCATACAATAAAACATCACAGCCCTCTAAGGGTAAAATCTAAATGACAAGATACCAAACATAATTTAAATCCACAGGTCGGATCGAATCCTAGTAGAAGTCTCCACTACTAATCATCAGGATAACGGACATAGTATCGACTACGCTCCTCGTCAAACTCCCAGTCTAGCTCGGTGCCATCACCTGGATAGCTCACCATCGGACCTGCATCTCGTGTGGTGCAGAAACTGTGAGCCACAGAGGACTCAGCAATCCCGTTCCCGGGTAACAAGACTATTTAAGCCTTGGGAGAGGATAAGGCTGAAGAAAAGAATAAGTGTCTGCAGCAGCAACTAGCACTAGCTTACGTGAAAGAGTGCGAGAAGAGAAGGCCTCGGTCGAGAGATGATCACAAAGTGATCCTAGCTAAAGCTCAACAAACATAACCCCACCGTGTTCAACTCCCGAATCCCTATCCGGAAATTGACAGTCACGGTACACACGCTGGTAGTGTATTAGAACAATGTGTCAAGTTATCTACAACCGGATATTAACAAGCTCCCATCTGCCACATAACCGCGGGCACGGCTTTCGAAAGTTCATAACCCTGCAGGGGTGTTCCAACTTGGCCCATTATAAGCCCACGATCCGCGAAGTCGCAACTCCAAGGTGGGAAGACCCGAGTATTCTCGGAATCCCGTGCTTAAGATACTCCGAACTAAGGTAAGGCTAATCCAGCTAATCCTCCCGGCATGCCGACACCCTGATAGTAGCCGCGCGTATCTCGTCTCAGGCCACGACCGGATGGGCGATGCTACAGGTTTTTACCAGACCTTGAGTTTCCTCGAGGTGGCCCTGCAGGACCCCCAGTTCGGACCAACACTCATGTGGAGCACTGGCCCGGGGTTGTTGATTAAGGAAAAGGGTTTATAACTCCCTATGCAAGTTATTTAGTTATTAGGCAAATAGTACCAATGTTGGGACTTGCTGGAAAAGAATTAGCACTTAGCGGTTTATCGAGGGGGTCCCATACACCCCAACCGTGTTAGGAACGCATAATCAAGGAACATAACACCGGTTTAAACGGTTCCTAACGGCATGAGTAGAACAAATCACCAAGCAAAAGGCTTAGCCTTCCACCCTTGCCAATATATAGATGATTTCATTTTAAGCAATTATATAGTGTGATATAACCCAACAAACTTCAACATGAAGCAAGCATCTTCGATCTTCACCTGCAACTAGCAATGCTATAAGAAGGGCTGAGCGAAGCATACTTAGCCAAGCAACGGTTTGCGTAGGTAGGGTGGTTAAACATGGTCATGGTTACAAGTAGGAGGCTGACAGGAAAGACATGGGCATCGAGGCAAAACTATAGATCGAGACTACTAGCAATAGGCAAAGATAGTAATGTTATCGGGGTTCGGTCATCTTGCCTGAAGAGTAGTCGTTCGGATCGTAAGAAGGGTCCTCGTGCTCAACCTCGTTGGTAACCTCGTGCTCGTACTCGTACTCGGTCTCAGCTTCCGGCTCTAAACAATACAACCACACAAGGCACGAATCAACAAGATGCAATGCGCACTCAAAAATGATGGATGCATGATGGATGCACTAAGGGAGCACACGGAGCACGGAAAATAGCACTCAAGCAAATCACTTCAAAACATGATAACAATAGGATATTATGAATCTACACGGAAAATCAATCAAGTTACATATAAGACTCGCTCCAAACGGAGCTACGGGCTAAAAGTTATGCCCGAAACAAGAAATAGGCGAAAGCTGAAAATTACAGCAACATAGCAACTTCGGAGCACTAGAAAAATAAGCTACAGCACTCAAACACCATGGCAAAGAGCATGAACATAAACTAGACATATCCTACAGCAAATAAGTCCAAAGGTGCACCCCCAAAGGAGCCACGGTTCAATAGCAACAAGCTTGGACATATTGAACTTGACAATAAAATTCTGACAGCAGAATTTTATTGAAACTTTGGAGCAAAAGTTAAACATGCTACAGCCACTTAAATAGGCATGTGGGAACATGAATGGAAAGCCAACAATATATACTACAAGGAACCAACAAGATCCACCCCAAAACTATCATGGTTTGTCCTAGAGCAGCAAGCAAACATGGCATCGGAACGTTACAGATTCCAGACTTAGTGAAAATCCACTAAGTGTTAAAACAGCAGTTTCATCATGGCATCTAAAAGAGCAAGTTTAAGTCACCTCGAAACTAAACATGGCAAGTGGAAAGCACCACATCAAAGTACACATGATGGTGATTCCGAAACACACAAGCATGCATCATGGAGATAAACACAACGATTGCAACGAGCTCAACAAGATGGCATTTCATAACAAGTTAAATAACTAAACAACCACATGGCACTTTGCAACGAAGATAAACATGACAAGAATAAATCTATCAAGCAACCTAACACAATCAACATGTAGAGCATGGCAAGACGAACACGTGGACATGTCATTTGCATCATTCGGACAAACGAGCTAAAAGATATCACTATGCGAAGATGGCATAAAAACATCACATAGCAGCAGTTATATCGGGATGCACTCTTGCAACAGAAAAATAAGCATATAGATGATCTCTAACATGCATGGCACAATGGAATGAATCGTAGTGCTAGTCACCACGAACGTCTGGACACCTCATTCACTCAAATCGGAGCTATGCACGAAAAGATATCATCATTTGAAAAAGGCATCAGCACACATAACTTTGGGGACTTAGCAAAATAAAACTACCTCCTCAGATCTGGATCTGGAAGTCAACGCGGGCTTCGGGCTGGATCTGGTGCGGCTGCGGAGGGGATGGGCCGGCGGCTCGGGCCGGCGCGGTCAACGGCGGCTGGCGGAGGTACTCGGGCCTCTGGGAGGCACTGGCCCGGGCCGGGTGGTGCGGCAGCGGCCCAGGCGGGGACGCGGCCTGGCGACGGAGGGGGGACCCGGCTGGGCCTGGAGGCGGCCTAGGAGGCCCGAGCGAGAGGGGGACTGGCCCAGGCGGGATCCTGGCGACGGAGGGGCGAGCAGCGGCTCGTCGGGCGGCTACGTCGAAGGAGGGAGGCGGCGCGCGGGATGGGCCGAGCCCACTAGCCGCAGCGGTGGCGGCTGGCGACCTCGGGGAGGCCTGCTGGGGCGGCGCGGGCCCAGCAGGGTTGGACCGACGGAGCGGATCGATCAGGGCCTCCTGCCCCGATCCGATCTGGCGGAGTGGCCGAGGCCCTGGCGGCGCGCGGCTGGAGGCTTCGGGCGATGCGGGAAGCGGCTGGCGCGGCTTCGACGCGATCTGGCGAGGGCGTTGACTCGCCCGATCGGGAAAACAACGGCGGATCGAGGGCACTCGATGGCTGGCTCGAGCCGGCGGCGGAAATCGAGGAGAAGGACAGCCAAGTGGCAAATTGGATCTGTCCAAGCACGGAAATTGAGGAGAGGAGGGGCTAGAGGTAGGTGGAGGGGATTTAGGCTGCCAAAAATGGCATAGGGGATGTTTATATAGGGTAGGTGCTAGGGTTTGAGGGTGTTTTGGAGCCCTCCGATCGCGATCCGACGGATCCGATCGCGAGGGGAGTTAGGATGGGCCAAGAGGAGGCAAGTGGGCTGTTGGAGGGGTGTCTTGGGCCACAAAGTGGAGGCACTTTGAGCCCACACGAATAACTGTTGGGGTAGCAAACGGACTCGAAACGCGACGAGATTTGACAGGCGGGTTACACACACCAAAACAACAACACACGACAAGTCTCGCGCCAAACCGATAACGTTACACGGCCAAACACCAAAGTAGGCCTACGGGACGCTACGGACATGTGAGGGAGCTCCGGAACGCGAAACGGACAACGGGAAGGAACGCGTGGAACCGGATGCAACCGACAACACAAATGCAATGCGATGCACATGACTATATGATATGAATGAATGCCACGCACGCACACAACAAAACGACGAAAACCCGAAAGGCAAAGAACCCGAAATGGAATAGATGAAGCCAGAGATATATTATATGCCCAAAAGGGAAAGTATTACATCCGGGGCATTACATCGCGGCCGCGCTTCATCTTTGGCTTAGCGGCAAGTACTTCCACTCCCTTGCACTTTACGTCCTTGCTCTTGGCCTTATTGTCTTCAGGATCAGTAGCGGGGAGCTCGACGAGGGAGAGGTGCCCCTCCTCAGCTCTGGCGCACTTGGTCGCAAGGTTGAACAGCTCAGGGGACGTGCATAGATCTTCGAGGATGGCGAGCTCCTCCTTCATCTTGACGTCACGGACACCATCTGAGAATGCTGAAATGATGGCCTCGCCCGTGACTTTGAGGATCTCGACGCGTACAATGTTGAAGCGCTGGATGAACTTCTGCAGGGTTTCTCCTGGTTGTTGCTTGATACGCCGCAGGTCACCCGCGGCTGGCAGGCGATTGCGGGTGCCCTGGAAGATGGCGATGAACTACTCGCGCATCTCGCTCCAGGTGGAGATCGATCCCACGGGCAGGTTCAGGAGCCACGGGGAACCAGTTCGCCATGATCTTCTCGTTGCCGCCGGACGCTTCGATGCTCAGCTCGTAGAGCTGCAAGAACTCAGCAGGGTCGGGGGTGCCGTCATAGCGTGGAGGCAGGTTGGGCTTGAACTTCTCAGGCCAGTTGATGTTGCGCAGCTCGGGGGCGAGGGCCTTGCAGCCTGTTGTCGACACTGGAGCTTGTCTGGGAGGCGGAGGTTGGTCTTATTACTCGCGCGCCACCATGGTGGGGGGGGAGGGGGGCGCACGGTCTTGTCGTGGCGGTGGGGGAGCGCTGTCGCTCCTCCTCGGGGCAGCTGTATTTCTTGGCAGCTTCCTTCTTCATGCACTGGCGCCGTGCGTGGGTGGTCATGACGCGGGGCCATGTGCCTTGGGTCTTGGATGATGCCTTGACGTGGGGGTGACAGAGGCGCTTCATCGGACTCGTCGCCCACATGGGGAGGCGGACGAGGCAGCGAGAGGGACAACGCTGGAGAGCTCCCAGCGGTGCTGACAAGCTCTGCGATGTGGTCGAGCCATTCTTCGTAGAAGTCGTCGACGGGGCGGTAGCGCAGGAGCTCGCGTGCCATGAGCAATGCAGCCTACGCTTCCGCTGGTCCGCGGCGAGCGTGGGACGACGAGACCGCCGGGGTCAGTGATGGGGTCGTGGTGCATCCGTCTCGCCGCACGGAGGGGTGCAGAGACAAGGCCTGCTCGTGGCGCGCCGGGCCGGTGGCGGCGTTAGCAGAAGGTGATGGAGAATGGCGGGGCGGCCCGCCAGCAGGAGCCGTTTGAGCAACGCGGGCGGCAAGGGCGGCCCGCCGCTCCGCACGGGCTCTGCGAGCGTTAGCCATGGAACGGGTGGGACGACGGAGCGTGGATCAACGGAAGGGAAGTTTCAGCACACCCCTACCTAGTGCACCAAATGTCAGATCTCGGGTTCTGGCAAAACCCTTGTGGTTCGAAAAATGGGGTGTGCACGAAGATCTCTCCTTCCGCCCTAGCTCGTCTACTAGCCAATTCCTAAGCCTAGCTCGTCGAGCTCAAAGAACAAGGGACACAAAGATTTATACTGGTTCGGGCCACTGTTGTGGTGTAATACCCTAATCCAGTGTGGTGTGGTGGATTGCCTTATAGGATGAGGAAGAACTAGTACAAGGGAATAATAGCCTCCTGAGGAGAGGAGTTCTTGCGCTCGGATGAGCTTCTAGTGTGTGTCTCATTGGCTCTCGATCCGCCCCCTCATCTGGTGGTGGCAAGTCCTATTTATAGATGCCCGAGTCCTCTTCCCAAATATTGAGCGGGAAGGGATCCCACAACGGCTAAATTTGAAGCGGGACAACTAGTACAAGCTATCCTGACAAAAGGTGGTCTTCGCATGCCAAAGGCTCTGGTGGTGACGCCGCCATGGGCTCCGCGACGACCTCCGCTCTGCCATCCTGCTGGTCTTAGTCTTGTTGCACTGATATGGAGACCTTTGCTTGATACCTCGGGATTCCTCGCCTGCGCCTGCCCCTTTAGCACCAAAGAGGAAACTGGCATCCTGCGCCCGCTGGCGCCCGCCTTGGTCGTCATGGCTCACGTCATGAGGACCTCACGAGGTGCCCCTAGTATAGATATCTCCGCTCCTTGGGGGCTAGCCTAGTGAGGCCGCCCCAGGGGAGGTCTTGTGTCGTTCGGGTCACGAGGCTTGACCCCTCGCGAGGGTCTTGAGTGGTTGCTGACGAGGTTGGGCCGTACCAGGCCGCTGGATGAGCCAGGCCCTGGGCCGTAGGCAGGCAAGTCTGGGTACCCCCGTTCCCAGGACGCCGACAGCACGTCCCTCTGGGGGGAGCTCATCTTGAGACGCCTCGCCTCTCCCTCCACCAGGGGAGATATGGAGGTCATCCCCATTACCCCCGGCGGGAGGGAGCAGGTCTCCGCTCTCGAGCTGGGGGCTAGGCTGGGGGCTCAGGATGGGGTCGTCTGCACCGGCCCCCAACAAGGCTGAGCTCTCCATGTCCTCCAATGATCCAAGGCACCGGAGCCTCTTCCAGGGGCGGTGGACAAGGGTTTATGTGTCCTCCTCCACTTCCCTACCAGCAACAAAGACAAGAGGCCAGTCAGCAAAAATAGATCAGATATGCAAGCTACTCATAGAAGGGGGATATCCTCCTTACTCTTCTGCAATAAGCATGAAGTTCCAATTGAACTCCATTGGAGGTGGAGACTCTCGTCTTCTCTTCGTAGGCGAGGAAGCAGAGCTTCCCGACAACTTCGGTGCTTGCCGTGGCGGCAGGGGCTCTGGGGAAGACGAGCTTTCCAAGGAGCTCGAGCCGGAGTGGGATCTGGACTCCACCTCCACGTCCGTCGAGCACTAGGCAGAGGGGCCTTTGGCCTGGGCAAGACAAGGAGATTGGCGACACGACATCTCATCCTTGGTAGCTTTGGTGCTGGTATTTTTCACCCTCTTTGAAGGAGGGATGGGGGCCGCCGCCCCTCGAGCAGTAGTGCGCCTCCAGGGTGCGCTGTTCAAGGTCTGGCTCGGGGGCTTGCAGCCCAGCCGCTAGCCACTCCTCGAGCCCATCCGCCTCACCAGTATCCTCCTCTTCTTCCTCTTTGTCCTCCTCCTGAAGCTCCTTTGCTGCCGAGGCTAAAGAATCTAGCCCGTCAAAGATATTCCCGACACGCCCTTCCTCGGAAGCCCCCTCAGTGGTTAGCACGTCAATGGGAGGAAGAGCTCCTGCCCTCCGCTTTCCCCTTGCCCTTCCCAGCCTTTGCGGCCTTCTCCGCCTCCACGAGGCGGATGGCCTTGTCTTCCTCGACTCTCTTCAAAATGTACACCACCTCCGAAGCTGAGGTGTGCTTGTACATTCCAGTTTCAACCCTGATGTCCCTCTCCACTAGGGTATTGACCATTTAAGCTCTTCATCCAGAGTGGGTAGCTACCAACTGCTCGACACTCCCTGAGCATTGCATTCCGGCATGCACTTCAATATCTGATCCCAAGCGGAGTTGATGTTCAAAGGGACGACAATTGTTGGGAGCTTGAACAGTTCAAAACGGCCGAACAACTAGTCGCACAACTGGCCATGGCCATAAACTGACAAGTTGTTGGCCAACCTCGGCAACAACCTCATCATGTCTGTCGCATCTCCATGTAGCCACGCAGGCATGTCCCTTTCCTGCAACGTTGAGACGCGGCGGAGAAGAAAATCTGCCCCCACATGCTCAATGGTTAACCTAGCAGCCGCCAGACGAGGATCCTTTTGATTGCCAGGCGTAACCTGTCCTCGATAAGGCCTTTGGCGCTCCATGCCTTGCTGAGCTAGACGCACTCCTTTCGTGCTTCACAGAACTCGGGCAGATCCTTATCCTGAATCTAGCACCAATATCCCCTCCATTCTTCCCACCTCTCATGCTAGAATCCAGGGATGTAATCCCAAACTTTCCTCATTGCGCAAGGCATCAAACTAATAATCCCTGAGCGGTTGACTTTGCTCTCCACCCGTGGGACAAAATAATGCTAGAAGAGATCCACATTGGGCTTGACTCTGATGAATTTCTCGCACAAATGTGCAAAAATGGCCATGGTCGCCATTGCATTTGGCATGAAGTCAAGGAGGTGGAACCCATATATGTTCATGATTACCTCAAGGAATTCAGAGAAGGGAGGACAGAGGCCACAAATGAAGTAAGCGTAGAAGAAATGATAAGAGTTTTGAGGATTTTCCCACCCCGCATAAACTGCGAGCGCTCCAAGTCACTTGTCGACAGCTCTCCCCCACAGATATCCATACCTCGCTTGGAGGATGGGGCCGCTCTGATTCAATGTAATGAACACGACGTCTTTGCTCCACTTCTTGGTCAGCTCCGCCACCCTCTTGCTTCCCTCGGCAGCGGCCTCCGTGCCATGGCTTTCTGCGTCTTCTTCTCCGCGGGTTTCTTCCCCATTCCTGCTACGGCAGCACGGACAGGAAGGGGATTCGATGAGGGGGGTGGCGGCAGAAGGGAGGGCAAAAGGAGGAGCTGTTTCTTGGCTTGCGGAAGAAGGAGATGTGGGAGCGAGGTAGGAGGCAGATGGGTCGTCACGTTCGGCTTTTAATTCTCTTAAGGAAGCGAAAAGCAGAACAAATGTGCGACGCTTCAGAAAGTTACTGTTTTTACCATAACTGTTGCAGCCCCACGATCCCACGACGTGCAGTGATTGCGCAAAGTGGACGTTGGAGTAACAAGCCATCAAGACAAAACCGGCACCATCGATTTTCTCCTACCACGTGTCCACGCAATGTTTAGGACCTAACCCAACGTGCCCAGCGACACATGTGGCTCAGGCCGAGGGGCTTATGTCGGGGAAAATACACAGGTGTATGTGTTTTCCCCTGACTCGTGCTTGGACAATCCAAGGCTAGGCCAAGATGTACAAGAGACCAACAGTTTCAGAGTACCAGCTCAGAGTAGAGAGACCAAGGCCAAGCCAGAGAAGCAAATCATCACCAAGAGAAGGGCCTCCCTTGCCGGGCAGGCAAGACCGGCAAGTGGCAAGACCACCCCCTGAAGCAGACAACAGAAACACCCCGCGAGGGCCTACCAGGGGATCGCGAAGGAAAAACCGCCTCACCAAGCACTCAAGCGTGACCCACGTCGTCAATCAATGCGGTGTCAAGCGGCAAGATGATTAAGTGGCAGCCATTTGCCACATGGCAGCCAGTTCCTACAAGAAGAACCCCCAGATGACACCCGTCCTGCGATGTGTCATGAAGACAAACACGGAGCTGGCAAGAAAGCCCGACAAGCCTTGCCGGGCGACCAGTGAAGTGACACTAAGTGGTGCATTTAATGCACCCTGTCAGCTCGTAGAGTTAGGTATGATAGCACTGTTTGCTATCACATTAGTTCATAATGACTACTTTGCCACTGTGGTCGCCCCTTGATCTATAAAAGGAGGCCCATGGCAACCGTAGAGAGGGTTGGAAGATAGATGAACCCACACCCCCGTACGCGCATAGTCGCTGCTGCCCAAAGGGAACCCTTAACGGGTGAGTGTACTACACTACACCACCACCATTCCATCATCAATCCACCAAAGCAGGAGTAGGGTTTTACACCTCGCGGCGGCATGAACCTTGGTAAATTACTTGTGTGCTCCCCGCCACACTGCCGCGCCCTGGTCTGCTCTTTGTGCAACACGACGTCCCCCTACCGAACTAGCAAGGGGCCTCCTGGTCCCATAGGAGGCCGCGGATATCTTGCGACACTCTCCGAATGGAACGCGTGTCATATTGCGTTTGCACACACACGTGGGACCGCGATTGAAAACCGACCATAGGCACACCCCCCCGTCCCTGCAAGTCGGCTCAGTTAATAGAAGACAGAGACGAGCGATAGTACCGGAGAAGTGCTCTAAACACGTTGGTGCGTGGATGATCCCAACATGACATGGGAGATCAGTTCGTCCATGCATGAGAGCATACTCTAGGAGTCGACTGGATTGGCTATCGTGTATATATCATGCAGGCTATGTTGTACATGGCTGTAGTTTTGATGAGAACTCTAAAAAAAGGTTTCTGGTCATCTCACAATATTAGGTGTGATGTGTGCTTCGGATCACTGCGAGGGTTAAACAGCAACAACTGCGTTCCTCCAAGGCGCTGGTCATTGGGGGCACTTGCACGAAGACTACTCGGTTTCCATCTAGGTCAAGCCGACTATGTTAATTAGGACATCTAATAATTGACCCCTTTTCTTCGAGTTTGTCTTTAATTTGAGCTTTTATCCTCGTCTAGTTTGTCTGTCGGGATTCATGTTGTCTCCTTGGGGCAGTGAGGTTATGGTTTCTTGTCATGTGTCATTTTTTTGTGTTATATGTTAATCCGTTGTGCTTCAGATCAAAATGAGGAAAACCTCGCTTCCGAGGCACGTGCATGAAGACTGATCGACAGTCATTGACGAGGTCAAGCCGACTCCGGTAGAGAAAGAAAACTATTCCAGTATATAGGTAGGAGTCTTCGCGCATGTTTCTAGTTTTGCTCTCTTCACACTCTCTCGTCCACTCCAGATCTAAACACGACAGCAGTGGCCACACTCTCTCTCTGCTCGCCTCTAGTCACAGATCCGACCAGTTGTCCTCCACCGGGGAAGGTGAGAAGGAGCACTGTTCATGCGGTCTTCCTCGGCAATTGGCCCTCACCCACTGCCGGCGCTTCCCGATTAGCGTGTGCCTTGTTGTTCTCTTCCACACAGCGTCGGCCAGGGAGGGCCTCCGACCCCTTCTTTCTTGCTAACATAGTGTGGGCAGATGGGGTGGTTTTGCAGGGTTAGGATCCTCTGCAGTAGCACAACATGCAGTACGGTCACTACTATGTGGACCCAACCCCACATGTTATCCGCAGTACAACACCATATAGTACTGCAGATGATCTCAACCCGGTTTTGCAATGGAGAAGAGTGAGAGGAGCGGACGGTAGCGATTTAGGATTGGACAAGTGGACCGGTGTGCTGTGACTAGATCAAAATCAAAATCAATTTATCCTTCAATTAAGAAAGTGACCCCACATTAACTAGTCTCCCTTATATTCTGGGTCATATTTGACCATGATTTTCGCAAATAAAATATATGTTATACGTTGCAAAAATTATATAATTTGGAATTACATTCACATATGAACCAAATGATACAATTTTTGATGACATGCATTCATATTTTGCTTGTCAAATACAATACGTGGTCAAACTTTGACCTCAAAATACACAAAACAATAAAATACTTCCAAGACCAGCGCCGCTCCTCTCCTCTGAAACCACCGCCGCTCCTATCCCGTTCCAATCCAAAACCAGCGCCGCTCCTCTCCTCTTCCATTTCAAAACCACCACCGCTCCTCTCCCATTCTTATCCAAAACTAGAGCCGCTCCTCTCCTCGTCCATTCAAAAACCACCACTACCGAGTGAAGGTGCTATGGAGAAGTACATCGATGGAGGAGTACAACCGATACATGAGGATCACAGACGGTGACCCTGTGAAGCTAGCTAGGATGTTGGATATATATTCTTGGTTTGACAACCCGGAGCAATTAGCCGCGACAGCGAAAGCGATGGCCAAATATCTGGAAAAGAGCGAAAAGGATGCGATACATCAGGAGGGAGTCACGTGGGAGTACATAGAGTTGCTCCTCTGGACCATGGAGCACACAGATTAACTAAATCCGAGCGTGAGGCAACGATGGTGGGAGTATCGATCCAAGATGGAGCATCTACCAGAGATTGAAGGACCGAGCATCGACACGATGCCATTTTTGAGGGTGCCGTGGCAGAGCGAGCAGGTAGAGTCTTCCTCGACCGTACCCAACTGCAAGAGGAGAAAAGCAGTTGCCGCAACGATGCTTCCCCGCCATCCTCTCCCTCACCATTTAGCTCGTCTCACGGGGCGACTATCTGCCGCGGAGGAATAGGAGGGGACTGCCCCCATAGTCTCAGGAGGAGCTTAGTGTTGTCAGTATTTGCAGGTTGTGAATTGTGTTTTATGTTGTGTATTTTGAGAGTACTTTCAGATATGAATGGCAGATTTGCAGTATTGAGCATATGAAGTATTTTCTAAAATCTAGAGATCTAATTTTAGCACTTCAAAAATGTAGTTTCATATAAAAGTGCAGACAATGTTATTCTCACAGAAGAAACTGCAAGTTTCAGTTTCAGAGGGCAGAGCATTTATATTAACACGCCCTTTTCGAACATGAATAACATTATGTTAGAACTTTTATTCATGGTCGAAAATGGAACTACCAACCAGTTAACATCATGCTGATCAACATTCATACATAGCACATCTCCATATGTTGCACAGTAAAAAAGATATGCTATTTTCAAAATGCCCACACAATGTTGAGTGCGAAAAACAGAGAAAATGAGGGACGAAGTTTTGCCAAGTGTTGGAGGTGGTGTGCATAGATGACAATGGGGACCCACATGTCAGTAAAGGCAGAGGCAAAAATTTGGCTACATTTTCCCTGCATCAGGTGGAATCGAACCCGGGCGGAGCAACGGTTGGGGAGTTGAACTAGGCCACTAGGCTACTTCAGAACTTTACGTAGAAGTTTGGCACGGCTTCTACCACTACTGTAGCACGTCTTTTCTGGCTCCGGTGCGTTCTCGTCCGGGGCCTGAACGTCATCCTCTGCTTTTGTGCGCTCGCCGCGGCGCCTCTTTCTGCCGTTGTGAACATGCTCAACAAACAAGAGGAATATGGAAAGGACTGTACATGGATAGGCGGACAATCGGGACCCACCAGGACCATGGCCGTACGCTAGCAGGTGCCTCATTGAAAAAATACTTCCTCCTAATGCTATACTGACGTTGTGGCTCACGGGTTTGCCAACGTAGTTACTCCTACTAAAGAGATAAATTTACAATGAAGCCAGTTATTAGGGAGCTAGCAGGGAGTATCATTCATTATCAGTGGGCCAGCAAGTATCAATTTTTTTAGAAATGTATCACCTATGTTGTCGGCTGACTAGTCTATGCTTTTTTAACATGTGCAGCCCACGACAGTTTGTATTTGTTTAGAGCCGTCATGTATCGACCGGCCTATGGGCCTCCCATCCTAGATTTTATTTTTTCTTCAAGATCCGCAACCCAACTTATGTATTTTTTTAAAGAAGAAAACACATATGTCTGTTCTATTTTTCTATTTAAGAATTGGAATGCCAGGTCCAACTTATGTTCCCCTTTTTACTATATATTATATATATATATATTTATACTTTTTTATATATTATTGATATTATCATCATATATTCAACAGATACTTACATATATAACAAAAAATATCCCACGTCTTATTAACTTATAAAATTAATTTTTAACAATAAAATCATTTAGTTTTTTTTACTTTAAGGCAACGAAAATGCTGGTCATTGTGTACCAAAGCTTGGTAAGATTTGAGGACCAATGTAATAATAAAGCACTGATTATTGAATTTATTTATAAGAAAATGATCAGCCACTCTTTATTTTTTGATAACTTTGTTGCGCCCAACCCAACAATGTAATGAGAACCAGCCAAGAAAAATTGTGTATTTTGAGAAAGTGCAAATGGGCTGTAACTTTTTAGGAAAAATTAGACGGGCGGCATGGACATTACATTATTTGTTAACCCAACCTAGAAAATTCGTGTATTTCGAGAAAGTGCAAATGGGCTGTAGTTTTTTTTTGAAATAATATAAATGGGCTGCATGGACGCTACATTATTTGTTCACCCAGCCCAGCAAATGGACTGTAAATTCTAAATAAATGGATTGAATGTGTGCCACATTTTTGGAGGCTCAATTGTGGGCCACTAGGTCGAAGCCAATGCAAGCCGTTGTCAAGTTAGTCAACAAATGATTTTGACATCCTTAGCCATTGGATTTACATTCAATGGCCGACATCCATCTTAAGTCTCTCGTCTTATTCCTCCAGCGCCGCCTGGACAACCTCCTCCTACCTACGGCTGCAAGCAGCTCTGTTTCGCAAGCTTCACTGCGAAGAGATACCCCACCGCTGGCCAGGCCAACCCCTCCACACCTCCACTTATTCTCCGCCGACTTCAGAACCACGCCGCACAAGAACCAGTTAACCCTCGTACACCTCTCCATCTACGACTCCACTGCTGCGTCTTCCCATCTTCGGCTTGTTACCGCCGGGGCCTCGCCGTCGTCCATCGCCTTGGTGTGCTCGGCGCAGCATGGTCAACATGGTTAACAAATGAGATTTATCAAAAGAAGACTATACGTGGAGAGGCTGACATGCACCAGTTCCATGGACGCACGCATGCAACAACCTCCTTATTACGTGAAAATAAAATTATTCCTCCCCCTAAAAACTAGGACCCACCACCTATATCTTCGCACGGAAGGAAGTGCCTCCTTATTCCTGCCCCTGACACCTAGGACCCACCAGCAACATCTTCGCAAGCGGAAGTGCCTCCATATTACGGGTAAAAAAATGATCCGCCCCTGATAGCTGGGACCCGCCAGCTATATCTTCGCACACAAGGAAGTGCCTCCTTGTCCTCCCTGAAAGCTGGGACCCACTAGGTGGAAGCGTACGTAGCGTTATCTGTCTGGTCCCGAACGTGTATGTACATAGCGGCCGATCGGTCTCTCTGGAGCGATGAACTGTGGCCGAGTAAGGAGCGACACGTGTTGAACGTACAATCCCTTCAAAACCGTGTACACATACGTACAGCCACATGGCTAAAAATATGGCTATGTACGTACATACGGACAGAGTCTCGAACGCGTACTCGCGCATACATACGGCCAGGGCAGGTGTAAACGGAGACGAGCGGATGGCAGCAACGGCGTTGTGTTCATCGGCAGCCAACTGGCGGGGTCCGAACGGAGAAACAACATCATGTTCATCGAGAGACAATCGGCTTGGATGGAAAAGCCAAAACCTGGTGTGGCGTACTGCAAAACGGAGGGAAACGTCCTTCTGCTGGAGCGCGTATGGTTGAAACGGGGTCTTGTTCATTGGGAAGGATATGGCATACCGTAATATAGAGTAAACGGCCTTCTGCTCAACCAGCTATGGTCGAAACTGGGTCTTGTTCTTCGGGAGGGGTCCGGCGTACCGCGAAATGGAGGAAACAGACTTGTGTTGGAGCACTACGGTTGGAACGAGTCTCCTGTTCATCAGGAGGGGTGTGGCGTACCACAAAACGGGACTCCACGGGCTACTGTTCACGCATCGTCGACTTCCTCCAGCCTCCACCTACACTGTGCATCCACCGCGTCTTCCACTGCCTCCATCGGCTACTATTCAACAAGCCCTCCACGGGGTCCTGTCCATCCAACCCTCCACGTGGTCCTGATCATCCAGCCACCACGGGGTCCTGTTCATCGAACCAGCCCTCCACCGGCTACTGTTCAACCAGCCCTCCAGAGGGTCTTGTTCATCAATGCCTTGGCTGTGGTGGCCTCGTCTCGTGGTCCTGTTCATCCAGCGGCAACCGCAACAGCCTACTACCACACGGTCCTGTTCATCCAACCCCCACCGGGAACTGTTCATTCAACCCTAACCACGTACGTCTCGACTCGATCAACCAACCCCACGTTCACTGTTCATCAAGATGCAGCAACAGCAATCGATCGGGCTCTGTTAGCTGTGGCAGTGAAGGAATCACTCGGGTTCAGTAAGTAGCCAAGGGATCGATCGCTCGGGTTCAGAAACGTAGCTAGTGCCACTACACCACAACACTTGTTTAGGGGCAATTAACTACCGGTAGAAATACCCGTTCAAGCGAAAATGAACTGCTGGCATATTATCACCTACCGGCACAATTATCTTAGGACAGAGAAACTGCCGGAAGAACTTGAGCAACAACGGCAAACCAACTACCGGTAAAATTTAGGGCTCATAGTATACCAGGAGATCTATAAGACGTCCCATATACTGCTGGGAATGTCTTTGACGTGAGCCAAAGAACTATCGGGCCTAAGGCTTGCTAGTGAGGAAAAAGCGCGCGAGTGAGGAAAATTTTGGCCCACAGGAACTTAAGACACGCCGGCCCTCCACAAAGAAAAAAACAAACCACATCTCGTTCCCCCCCAATCCACGCCCAAATCGAGCCCTACACCATTTTTTTTTGCAAGAAAACTTCCAATCTATTCATCTTCAATCGTGGCAGTACAACGAACACAAGAAATAAAATTTACATCTAGATTCGTAGACCACCTAGCGACGAGTACAAGCACTGAAGCGAGCCGAAGGCGCGCCGCCGTCATCACCCCTCCATCGCCGGAGTCGGGCACACCTTGTTGTAGTAGACAGTCGGGAAGTCGTCGTGCTAAGGCCCCATAGGACCAGGACCCCAGAACAGCAACCATCGCCGATGAAAAATAACGTAGATTGGAAGGATTCAAACCGAAGACACACGAACGTAGACGAACAACAACGAGATCCGAACAAATCCACCAAAGATGGATCTGCCGGAGACACACCTCCACACGCCCACCAACGATGCTAGACGCATCGCCAGAATAACGGCGCCGCCGTCCCAAGCCACCGATCCCACCACCACCGCCGTCGTCCCTAACCGCCGCTGTCGTCGCCCCCAACCGCCTCCGCTGCTGTTGCCCCCGACCGCCTCCACTACCGGAGCCTTCCACCCAGAGCACTGACACTGTTGCCCCCAACCGCCGCCGCCCTCGCCCCCAACCGTCGCTGCCGTCAGCCCCAACCGCCGCTGCTTTCGTAGCCTTCCACCTAGAGCACCGACACCGTCGCCCCCACCACTGCAACTCCTCCGCCGCCCCAACCCCACCCCACTGCCGCACCCTCCACCCGGACAGCTGCGGCGCTGCCGCTTCAAATCACGCTCCAGAGCAGCGCTGTTGCCCCCAAGCAGTCCGCCGGCGACCTTCCTCCTCCGCGGTCGAACCTCAACACCATCCTCCTCCCCAGATTTCCTCCTCCGAGCAGGCCCTATGTACAAGCTCAACAGAGCACCAAGGAGGTCCTCAAGTGGCGCCTCCTCCTTAAAGAGCTCCTCCGGTAGCTGCACCTTCTCCTAGGGTCACACCTCCACTATTGGTATAATGTTGAAGCAAACACCTGAAGTTTGTGTTGCTAATTTTTGCTTGTATCATCTGTTGGGAGTCTTTACGTACTTAAAATAGATGCAATTTATCTCGCTAATTTTGCTTGTATTGATCTATTGTGAGTGTTTATGTACTTCATAGTGATTCATATATAATAAGCAGTTCGCATTATTAGTGAAGAAACAGCACCGGGAGACAACCTGCTGACCAATGAGCGCCCTTATATCATGAACATTAGTAAACACAGTAGTTAAATTACGTGCGGTTGTCTGAACTGCAGTATGGCTGTAGATTTGAAGTTTGCTCATTGTTCATATTAATGTCAGATCAAACTGTGTGACAACATTAGCATGTTGCTTGCATTCTTTAGTTTATCATGGTTGCATCCTTGATTTTATCCTTCAATTTGTATCTTATTAATGTCTTCAGTCCTGCTCTCCTTCAGGCAGTGCGCCTCCTCTTCATCATCTGCACCAAATAGTGCAACATCCAGAATGCTATCTCCTCTGGGTAGCGCTTCATTTTCTTCGCCCCAAGCAGCGTTGCCTCTCCTCTACTTCGTTGCCTTAGTAGTGATGTGTTCGCCAGAGAAGCATCACATCCTCTACCTCATAATAAACGCTGATATTTCTTTGGCATCTCAAGCAACTCAAGTGTACTATGTGCAAGATGATTTTGATAAGGAATGGTGTTTTGTTAGAAGCTTTCCACATCCATGAGACCTTTAAGATATGTGTGGAGTGGGAGATGAAGTTGATGACCACCATGACGGTACATATAAGTCTTACTTGCATGACATTATTTCGCATCATTTCTAGATTATCATGATCTAACTATAAGAGAATAAATGTAGCATAAGAAGAGTGGGTATCCCCCTCATAGACATGAAGTGTGTATGGAAACACACAAGTGCAAATAGACTGGTGCCCCTTTAAGTGTGGTTGCAGCAAATATGTTTGTAAGTATTTCAAGTATTTTCAGCAACCTATATGCTCTGAATTTCTTAGTTGAAAAAACACTATATTACCAATGTGTTCATGAATCATATTTTATGTCTTATAGGAAAAGATAGAAGCTATGGAGAATGAGCGTCCAGAACTTTTGGAAAAAACCATCAAGCAAGGTGACCTCTTCTCACATGTAACTGAAAAGGAGAGGAGTGGGTATGTGAGGTGTATAGGTTTAGGACCAAGCGCTGCAGATTTGGACATGAATGTGCATATGGATATGAAGATAGTGTAGGATATGCCACTGCTAAGCTTGAGGAAGTCCAAGAGAAGGAAGCAACCATTGTGCAAAAGTAGAGTGAAGGGAGTGAAGGTAGCAACACTCACTAAGGAAAATATTGACCCATGTCCCATTGCTGAACATGAGGTGCTACAAGAGAGGGGAGCCGCCATTTCACAAGAGCAGAAGGCAACAATGCAACAAGATAAGGATGTGGCACTTCATCGCAACAAGACGATAATATCCCTACTGAAGAAAGTTGCAATCACGTAGAAAACTTATGAGGTCAGATTGTACTATGTTTATATCTTGAACCAGAACTATACCACCCTGCATGCTCTTTCTTTCTTTTGATATTGATCTTGTGTTCTTAAATTAGTTCATCCATGTGCCTTACAGAACAGAGGGGCATGCTTTTAGTTGATCCATATGCCTTACAATATAGTTTATTGGAATATATAAATTGTCTTGTGTTCTCAGATTCTTGTTGAAGATATATTTCACATGGACATGGATTGGCAAAAAAAAATGCTGAACATATTAACTATATTGGTCAATGACTCAATTTGTAATTCAATGGCAAATACAGCAATGCAGCCACACGCAAGCTGAGGTAATAGTCAATCATGGCTCAATTTGTATATCAAATAGATCATTATTGTTTTCTAGAAGCCTACTTTTGTGTCATCAGCCATGAATTTCTAGATAGATCAATTGAATAAATCTATTTACTGTGATCTCGCAAGGATAATGATTAACTTCTGTACATATAGATGCTTCTGCAGCTATAAAAAATATTTACTCCTACAGTACTTATTTTTGTCTATTACAATTTAACTGGATTCTCTTTCTTTCATGTAAACGATAGGCTCTGCCATGTAAAGAAATGATTTTCATTGGATTACATGCTCCCAACTTTAATTTGATTCATTTTCCATTTTTCATAACTGGAGGATCCTCTTTCTTTAATGTAGATGAAGTATTTCAGCTTGTTTGTTTTTTTGTTTGTTTGTTTGTAGGTAGAAAGCCTTGGTTTATTTTTCTAGGCTAATTCAACTTGTGCGAGATGTAGGAAAGTACATGATTAACTTTGTCATTGTTCTCTGGTAAATGAATAACAAATGTTTATTCTACTTGATGTAACTTTTCATATGTGCTTGTACAGTACAATAGCTTCAAAATGCCCTTTTGTAATGTTCAGTGTGTGATTATGGCTTCGTGCTTGTGATTCAAAATGTAGAAAATAATCAAAATGGTCAATAATTTCGTTCTCTTTACTTTGGTATAGGAATAGCCTCACTTTTGTTGTACAAGATAGGCACACCTACTAGTTGCTGTTATATTTGTACAGACTTGCACACTATATTTGGATGAGAAGATAAGCTTGTTGCTGTTGTATGTGATTGTTGTAACATCTTCCTGTTAATATTTGTACAGACTTTACACACTATATCTTGATAAGAAACAAGATTAGCTTGCTACTGTTAAGATGATAAAAAATGGACATGTCGATGTACAAAAAATGTTCTCTACTATATAAGATTACTCTAGAGATGTTATCGGTTGCTCTATATTTTAGAGTATATGCAGATGTTGTATGTGATTGTTTTAACATCTTCCTTACTGATGCATGTAACATCTTCCAATCAATTACAAGCTTCCAATAATGTTTACCATATGAACTTTAAGGTCTTCGACGAGGCCTATATGTACTTTGATAGAAGTGCGTGTACAAATTGTGCGATATTTCTTGATTGCCTGGACATATAAATGAATGGATATTACATAATATGGATGACTAGAACGTTTGCTAGTGAAATCAATGTGCAACACAATAATTGTCGGGTAAACTCGCTCGTACAGGCAGTTGGACTGCCGGCAATTATAGTTTCACGTGGTACACCCAATCTGCCGGGAGAAATGGACTGCCGACAAATATTGGAATAAGGGCAGAAAAACTGCCTGGAGAAATTTATCTGCCAGGACAAGGAATCCCCGGTAGCCATTGTCGTTGCAGTTCTATATGCCGGGAGAATTACTATCCTGGCAGTTTAACTGCCCTCTAAAGAGAATTCTCCCGGCAGTTTTCCTGCCGTTACATCAGTGTTGAGGTGTAGTGTGCAATCGCTTGGGTTCAGTAAGAAAACACCTTGCTCGGGTTCAGTTAGAGCCCAATGCCTCGCACATACATGCGAGGTGTACGAGAGAAACGCTCAAACCCCCGTGCATCACTACACCACGACCACCCACCGTAACAGGGAACTCCCCGAAATTTTCCTCGTCCTCGCTTCTACCACAATTTTTTCCGTCATGGACGGCCCAAAGAATGTCATGGAGGTGCGTCCCCAGCCTGCCCAGGACGAAAAGCCAATTTTTTATCATGATTTTTTTTCATAGAAGTAGGATCCCACTACATATATGATGATATGTGTTTTTGTGACAATTATCGTCATAGAAGTTTCATAAGCATGACATAATTTTTTTTCGTTCGGCCCGAAATGTCATGGATCTCATTTTTTTTGGAGTGCCACCTCGTCCCCATGCTGACCCATTGGCTGGCTCATGGCGACAAGGGCATGGTGCGGTCGTCACTGGCACCATCAAGAGCCGGGCGTTGATGCGGTCCACATCATCATCACCAATGCCAAGCACCACCTCGGAGGCTATGAGGCGGGCACAAATACTGCTGAGATTTCCGTGGATGAGTGGCGAGCCACCATCCAAAGTCTGATTGGTTTTGCCGAGGTAGGAGGATCACAACGAGCTGGCCCGTTGTGACCTCCCCAAACGACGGCGACAGCCCACACTGCTGGCCGTGCTGAGGGAGACACCCACATGGTGCAGTCCCCGCCACAGCGGCCAGCGCGTGAGCCGCTCCATCAGGGGCCAGATAATGTCTCGATGGCCTCGTCAGACTCTCGAGTGAATCAAGGCCGGCAGCGAGCCCCGGAGGGCAGGCGGGGGGAGTGCGGGCGCGTTACCGTCGAGCAACGCCGCGACGAACACTACCAGCCCAACGGTCGCGATAGACCCAATGTCGATGAGCCCGCGCTTGATAGAAGCGGTTACCTTCCTTTTGAGGCTGGGTGCCCTGCCTTCATCAGCGAGCTGCGGCAAGTTCGTTGGCCATCTGCCTTCACGTTCAAGCCAGAGATTCCAAAGAAGTATGATGGAAGACTGAACCCGTCAGAGTTCTTGAGCATCTACACCATCACTCTTCAAGCTGCCGGGGGAGAGATGAGAAGGTAATCGCCAACTACTTTCCTTTGGCACTCAAGCCAAATGTGAGATCTTGGCTGATGCATCTGCCGGAGAACTCCATTTCGAATTGGGCTGACCTATGCCATGAGTTCGTGGGCGCCTTCACGAGCGGCCACCAAGAACCAAGGTGGCCCAGCGATATGCAGTTGCTCCCGCAGAAAGAAGGAGAGACCCCGCGAAAGTACATGGAGAGGTTGAGTCGAGTTCAAAGAAATATTCCGGACATCCACCCAGCTGCAGTGATAGCAGTGTTCTAGTCCAATGTGCACAATCGATGTTGCAAGATGAACGTTTAGTTGCCCAAGACTGTGAAGGAGCTTTACACCTTGGTGGAAAAGTGTGCTCGGGTGGAAGAAGGGAGGAAACTCCCTGGAGAAGAAAATGGCATCGACGTCGATTCAGACCATGACGACGATGCCTCTAGTCAGAAGAAGAAGAACAAGAAGCGCAATAAGAAGTCCATGGATAAGGTAGTGATGATAGTTGAGGGGTCGAGCACGCCTAGTACCGGCAAAAAGGCTAAAGCTGAAGCCCCCGGCAAGGATGTTGCCGCGTGCAACGATTACCGAGAAGCTGCGGTTGCCGAGACGGCTGGGAAAAGTGATGGCCCTTACTGCAAGATCCACCGGACCAAGGGCCATGACCTCCAGGAATGTCATTAGGTTGAGCAGCTTGTCAAGAAGCAGCGAGCTGAATATGAGAAGCGAGATAAGGAAAAAGGTCAGAATGGCGTTGGCGGAAAGGGTCGGGGCGGTGAAGTAAATCGCCCCGGCAATGCTCTTAGGAACCAAGGGAAACCCGCCAGGGGCCGCAAGAAGGAGAATCGCAATGAAGAGAGTGATGGAAGGGATGAAGAGGAAACCAGTGAGCAGGAGTTCCAAAATGTCACTGACACCGTGTGCATTGACTGGGGTGCATCTCTGCACTCCTCTCACCGCCAGCTTAAACCATGGGCCCGTGAGGTCAATGTTGTGGAGCCAGTGACAGAATTTCGGAGGCCACTCAAGTAGTCCCACGCGCCCATCATCTTTGACGAGGAGGACCACCCTGGCCGTACTAATGTGGTAGGGTGTTTGCCGTTGTTGGACTTTGCCAACAATTCGCAACCTCAAGGTCACAAAGATGTTGGGTGATTGCGGGGCCAGGTTGAATCTGATTTCCCCAAAGGTTATCAACAGACTCCAGATAGCAGAGGATGAGCTTGAGGTTGCTGGCATGTTTCAAGGAGTTAATCCCGGCAGGAGCCGTCCTAAGGGAAAGATCATGTTGCCGGTAACATTTGGGGGAGAATTGAACTACCAGACTAAGAAGGTTGTATTTGATGTGGTTGATCTCCCACTGCCTTACAATGAAATTCTTGGACGCCAAACTCTGGCCAAGTTCATGGCGGCATCCCACTATGCCTACAACACCTTGAAGATGCCAAGACCAATGAGAGTCCTTTCTATTCAATCAGACAAGGAGGACACAATCATTTGCGTGCATAAGATCTATAGGTCTGCAGTTGCGGCAGAGGCCGTGGAGATCACTGGTCCCGCAAAGGAGAGTAAGAAATAGGAGAGATCTGGTAAGAGCCCTGTTAAGGAGCCCGAGAAGTGTACGTCCCTGGAGTGCGCTGTGCGTGTTGCTGACTTGCCGGAAAGCTCCAACAGCAAAAGGTCCAAGGTTGCTGCATCTGCTGTGAAGAAGGTCCCGATAGGGCTGGATGGCACTGATGGTACCTTTACTATCAGTGCCACCCTTGATGACAAATAGGAAAGCGCGCTCGTTTCCTTCCCGCGGGCGAATGTCGATGTGTTTTCTTGGGAACCATCTGACATCCCTGGTGTTCCCAGGAAGATAATTGAGCACCATCTTGTTGTCTAGCTACATGCCAGGCCCATCAAGCAGAAGGTCCAGAAGCAAGCTTTGGAACGCCAGCAGTTCATTGACGAGGACATCAAGAAGCTTGAGGCTGCTGGTTTGGTTAGAGGTGTGCTGCATCCAACATGGTTAGCAAACCCAGTGGTCATCCACAAGGCCAATGGAAAATGGAGGCTGTGCATACACTTCACTGATTTGAACAAGGCCTGCCCGAAGGACTCATTTCCCTTGTCGCACATCGACCAGATCGTGGACTCCACCTCAGGTCAGGATCTGCTCTCTTTCTTGGATGCATATTTTGGGTATCATTAGATTTTAATGTCTAAGAAAGACGAAGAGAAGACCTCATTCATCACCCCATGTGGCACGTACTACTTTGTGTGCATGCCTTTCGGGTTGAAGAGTGCCAGGTCGACGTTTGCAAGAGCAGTCAAGATTGGTTTTGAATCACAGCTGCACAGGAACGTTGAAGCTTATATGGATGATATTGTGGTCAAAACCAAGGACAGATCAACCCTCATCCAGGATTTGGAGGAAACATTTTCCAATCTATGCAAGATCAACTTGAAGCTGAACCTGATTCAAGCGCCAAGGACAATTAAGGATGTCAAACGTTTGACATGGTGCATTGCTGCAGTCAGCAGATTCATCTCCATGTTTGCCGAGCGTGCCTTGCCGTTCTTCAAGATATTGAAGAAGGAAGGACCAATGAAGCGGACCCCGGAAGCAGATATGGCACTCCAAGATTTGAAGACCTACTTGTCCCCTGTGCCTACCTTGGTTGCTCCTAAACCACAAGAGCCGTTCCTGCTATACCTTGCAGCAACAAATCAAGTGGTTGGTGCAGCATTGGTGGCGCAGCGGGAAGTGGATGAAGAAACGGCCTCAGTTAGCGCCCATTCCAAAAAGGAATATGAGAATAGCTCGGCAAGGTCAGATATGGATCAGGACAAAGAAGAGCACGACAACGGTAACAACCCCAAGGACGCGACAAGGAAGAGAGTGGTGTAGCGCCTAGTGTACTTCATCATCTCCCTATTGTAGGGGGCTAGATCCAGGTACTCTGGCTTGCAAAAGTTGATTTTTAGCTTAGTCATGGCCTCAAGGAAACTACGCCACTACTTCCAAGCCCACGAGATCACGGTTGTTACACGCTTTCCGTTGCAAAGGATACTCCAGAACCCAGAGGCTACCAGCAGGATAGTGGAATGGGCATTGGAGTTATCTAACTTTTGCATGAGGTTTGAAAGCACCTCAACAATAAAGAATAGGGCATTGGCAGAGTTTATTGCAAAATAGAAGCCAACGCCAGATGAGGAGTTACTAGAGACAGTTATCCCCTGCAAGGAATCACCCCAAGAATGGATCTTGCAGTTTGATGGTGCTTTCTCCCTACAAGGTGCGGGGGCTGCCGTGCTTCTCGTTGCTCCTTCCGGGGAGAACTTGAAGTATGTGGTCCAGATGTATTTTCACCGGGAGGAGGCAACCAACAATACATGAGAGTATGAAGGACTCCTTTCCGGGCTCAAGATCGCCATAGAGTTGGGAATCAAGAAGCTGGTCATCAGAGGAGATTCACAACTATTGGTGAGGCAAGTCAAGAAAGATTATCAAAGCCCATTGATGGAGGCATACGTTCAGGAAGTGAGAAGGTTAGAGGAGCACTTTGATAGATTGCAAACAGAGCACATACCCCGTGCAGAAAACATCATTGCTAATCATGTGTCAAAGTGTGCTGCGCAGAAGCCTCCTGTGGGACCACAAAATTTTGTTCTCCACCTTACTTAGCCCTCCATATCCCCTGCAACAATGGCCCAAATGAGGAGGAAATTGGACACCGGTAAGCCTCTCCCGGTAGAGCCCTCCGAGACACCTCGGAGGGACCCTGTCGGAAACAACTCCCATTCACTTGCCGGGTTGCATCCTCCTGCCGGGACTCAGGTCTCCACGGTCGAGGAACACGCCCCAATGAATCTGGAGGTGCCGCTAGTCCTTGTTGCCGAGCCCCAGGCTCCAACTTGGGAAAGGAACATAGTCCACTTCCTCCAAACCGGAGAACTTCCCAAGGAGGAAGAAGAAGCTGAAAGAGTAGCCCGGAGGGCCAGTATGTACCGGTTTGTCGATGACACTCTATACAAAAGAATGCCCAAAGGTGTGAAATTGAAGTGCATTTGCCGTGAAGGAGGAAAGGAACTGCTCGTAGAGATACACAAAGGCATGTGTGGCTCCCACATTGGATCAAGGGCATTAGTTGGGAAAGCATTCCGGCAAGGATTCTATTGGTCCAAGGCCATCCAAGATGCGGTCGAGCTAGTCACCAAGTGTGAGGTCTGTCAGTTCCATTCCAAGAACATCCATTTGCCTGCCCAAGCTCTTCAGACAATCCATTCGTCATGGCCGTATTTGGTCTCGGCTCCATATCCTTGGCCCTTTCCCTCGAGCTGCTGGGGGCTTTGAATGCTTGTTCGTTGCTATCAACAAGTTTACAAAGTGGCCACAAGTAGATGTCGTGAGAAAGGTGACTGCTCTGTCAGCTATCAAGTTCTTAAAAGGATTGGTGTGCCGCTTCGGGGTCCCTGCACGGATCATCACCGACAACGACACCCAGTTCACGAGCCGCGCCTTCATGCAATATGGTCATGCCCTCGGAAGCAAGATCTCATTTGCCTCTGTTGCACATCTCAGAAGCAATGGACAAGCTGAGAGGGCAAACACTGAAGTGTTGCAGGTCCTCAAAACAAGAACATTTGATAAGCTGCAGAAGTGCAGCAGGCGATAGATAGATGAGCTCCCGGTGGTTCGCTGGTCCCTTAGAATGACACCGAACCGAGCTACCAGGTAGACTCCCTTCTCCCTTATCTATGGGACAGAAGTAGTTATCCCCACGGAACTCATTTACGGGTCTCCTTCAGTGGCTGCCTACGATGAAGTAGCACAAGATCAACACCGACATGATGACGTTCTGCTTCTTGAGGAGAACCATCTCCGGGCTACTACGCGTGTTGCGTGTTACCAGCAAGCCCTGCATCGCTATCACAGCCACAGGTTCATGCCTGGTATTTTGAAGAGGGCGACCTTGTCCTTAGGCGCTTTTAGTCTGCCAAGGGTACACACAAGTTATCGCCGAAGTGGGAAAGACCTTACTGGGTGGTACGAGTCACCAGACCGGGCATAGTCCGTCTGGAGACCAGAGATGGCATTCAATTGCAAAAACTCATGTAACATTGAGCATCTCCGCAAGTACTACCCATAAGGCGCGGCTGTCGGGCCCTGCCCGTCAGCCACCCTTTTGTACATGCCTTGCTGCAGTTGCATGAAACCCCTTGTACAAAGCCAGGAGCTGACCCTGAGCAACAGAGAAATAAACGAAGCACTCATAGGGGCCCCCCGACAAGTTGCATGCATGCACAAGAATATCATGAGCATCTCATGTTCATGTAGATAAGATTGCATTTGGCATCATCCTCATGTGCATAAACCACAGGATCCTGCCATGGACTTGGGTCCCCAAAAGAAGATGAGAAGAGAAGCCAACATTGCAATCTCCAGCAAGCCAAACAGATAAGGTCTTCCCTTTTATCCATATGTGTTCTGTAAGGACTTGTGCATAAGAAAACCTTGGTATCTTTTCTAAACTTAGGTGCTCCCACCCTTTGACTCGAACGCTGCTTCGGTCAGGATGGTTGCAGTGGCCTTTGTTTAAAAAGGATTGGCGGGGGCTAGGCCCTCTTCACGTCTTATGCTCGGAAAGCTTGGCTCCGCGACAACGAGACTGAGGGTACTGGCAGGGTAGGCTGCCGGAAAAAACTTGTTTACTTGAAAGTATAGAGGCATACCACCTCTACATGGACACCTTACATGCACAAGTCCCCGTCAGGATTTATCTATTTCATTAATATTCTGACCAACTAGTACAAATCTTACAGAATACAAACATGGACAAAGGGAGTACATTTATTTGGATTAAAATTTGGCAAGTGCCTACATGTTTAAGATTGAAAAAAAGATAAGTGCCCTGTAATTCCCTCTTTTCGGTTTCCCTCCACCACATACTACGGTGGGAAGGAAGAAAAGAACTAGGGAAGCACCCAAGCAGGAGCCCACCCTGATCCCGTCATGGCCTGCCGGATGCAGCCTGACAAGATTGGGAGCTGCAAGGCTAAGAAGGAGGAGTACAGGGAGCGGCATGGTGTCCCCCTAGTCACCACCTTCGGGACCGGCTGGATGCCCTAGCTGAGCCCCGGCGGAGTCAACTACCAAGGCTCAGCTGGAAAACTGCTGGAGGGGGGGCGAAGGCACCAAGGGAATATCCCACCTCGGACACCACCTGAAGAGGCTAGTGACTATGGTGCCAGGGAGGGAGTGGAGGAGCGGGAAGACGAGGAGGCATGTTCCTAGAAGGATACGAGCGCATCGGGGTCGCCATATTCCGACCCGACTAGGCGCCATCCGCCTTCTCCGTCCTCCCTAGCTTTCTCTCCATCACCATCGTCCCGGGAAGACGCCGAGCATCTAGCCCGACACCCTCCTCGGGGAAGCACCCAGTGGACAGGATGACCAGGGGGCTCGAGCCGCGCTACCCCCTGCCATGACAGGGAGGATGACACCCATGTCTTCATCATTAGTCTCGGCCCTGCTAAAGAGGACATCGCGGGGATCTCTAGCATCCCTAGACCCAAAGCAACCCACTCCCCAAGCTTCAACACAAGCGTCCGACGTTGAAAACCACAAGCTACGGCCTGGGGCCTAGCCCCAGGCTCTCTTCTTCGGCATAAGAATAAGAACAAGTTGCAGAAGAAGAGAGGGATATGGATGAGTGCCGCCACTCCTCCCCCACTCCACCTTTTATAGGCCAGCTGGGGGTGGGGGCTGATTCCCTGGCGGGTAACCGCCACCCTCCTCCGCCAATTCAAGAAGACCCGGACCCCTGCTTTAACACTCTCCCATGCCGCGCGCCTCAGTTACCTACCCCACTCAATGCATGCAGCATACGTGGCAAAGGATAAGGGCATGGTGGGAAGAGTGAATTGGTAGTTACTCACCCATGCGTTGAAGTCATTCACGGGCCATTACAGAGAGTGGCCCCACCAAGATTGGCGTCACGCGACGCGCAGGAGATGCGGAAACCGTCTCGGGCTCAAGATCCTAAAGAAGCAAAGAAGATCTCAAGAAAGGCAAGCCCCTCATGCCCCTATACATGTGCACTAGCTAGAGCTTACCTCGACAACACCAAGCAGCGCTGCCATGCCAGGCTCGCGGGCTACAGTTGGTACAATGTGTTGGCGTTCTGGGAACGGGGGTACCCAGACTTGCCTGCCTGCGGCCCAGGGCATGGCTCATCAGGCGGCCTGGTACAGCCCAACCTCTTCAGCAACCACTCAAGACCCTTGCAAGGGGCCGAGCCTCGGGAGGCGGGCGACACAAGACCTCCCTTGGGGCGGCCTCACTAGGCTGGCTCCTGAGGAGGGGAGATATCAAGGCAAGGGGCACCTCGCACGGTCCTCGTGACGTGAGTAGTGACGACCAAGGCCAAGCGGGCGCCAGCGGGCACAGGGTGCCATTTTCCTCTTTGGTGCTAAAGGAGCAGGTCCAAGCGAGGAGTCCCGAGGTGTTAGGCAAAGGTTTCCATATTGGTGCAACAAGACCAAGACCAGCAGGACGGTAGAGCAGAGGTCATCGTGGAGCCCACGACGGCGTCACCACAAGAGCCTTTGGCAGGCAAAGACCACCTTTTGCCAGGATAGCTTGTACTAGCTGTCCCCCTTCAAATTTGGCCGTGGTGGGATCCCTTCCCGCTCAATATTTGGGAAGAGGACCCGGGCCACTATAAATAGGACTAGCCAGCACCATTGAGATCAGGTCATCTAGAGTTGATGAGATAGAAGGCCACACACTCACAAGCTCACTCGAGTACGAGAACACCTCTCCTCAGGGGGCTGTTATCCCGATGTACTAGTTCTTCTTCCGTCTACAAGGCAACCCACCACACCACCTGGATTAGGGTATTACACCACAACGGTGGCCCGAACCAGTATAAACCCTTGTGTCCCTTATTCTTTGGATCTGACGAGCTAGGCCTAGGGATCGGCGAGTAGGAGAGCTAGGGCGAAAGGAGAGATCTTCGTGCAAACCCCATAGTTCGAACCCCAATGGTTTTGCCGGAACCCTAGATCCGACATTTGGCGCGCCAGGTAGGGGGTGCGCCGGATCTTTTCTTCCGTTGTTCGGTTCGTTACCGCTCCGCAATCCCGATGGCCGACGATTAGGGGGCTCATGCCGACCGCTGGGCGGCCTGGCCCCCGTGGGCGGCGCCGTCCACCCACGGAGGCCTCAACCCTGCAATCCAGGCGGCCCACGCACTGCCTGGCGCCGCCGGCCACGGATGGTGCGGGCCCGCGACCACCGCCTCGGCGTCAGAAGCGCACACTCCGCAGCGCAATCTACGAACCATGCCGCGGCAGCATCACCCTACACCCGACGGGAGCAGGCGAATACGAGGGTTGCGCTCATCATGGCGCGAGAGCTGTTACGATGCAGGCTGGACGAGGGCGGCCATGACGTACTCCTGGAACGTGTCGCCGAACTACTGAGCTGTGCTTGCAGGGGTGCGCCGCCTTTCTGCTCCTCACCCCCGCCCTAGGTCGTGGTCGGGGCACTGGTGAGGTCTCGGCAGGCACGCGCGCCCTCTGGAGCTATGGGGAGACCTGACAACACCAACAGGAGCGCTGGCGCCATCCTCCCGACCGTAGCGACTTCGTCAAAGGTAGGAGCAAGCGCCGGCGGCCCCTTACGAGGGTACGCCGGGGTACAACTTAGCAGCCGTCAAGGCCAGGTGCCGTAGCTGGAGGCTCAAGGCGTGGGGCACTAAGGCGGTGCCCCCGGTGGGGCGGCCGATGAAGCCTACATGCCCCGCATGGTGGACCTGACATACATGTTCGTGGAAGGCCCCAATGCATTCCTCGGGCCGAGATGGAACGGCGTGACGCTCGAGGAAGAAGATTACCACGAGTCGCCTAGGGGCTCCGTTGACCCCTTCAGCGACGACGATAGAGTGCAGCAGATATCACAGCAGCACGCATACGCTAACAATGCACTGCAGGTGAATCAGACCACGACGATGGTCGAGGACCTGAGAGCGGCCGCTCCGCCCTCAACTGGAGCAGAACGCTAGGGGCTGCGCATGGAGGGCCCGGAGCCACGGCCTCCCTACGCGGCGCATGGAGCAGGGAAGTATGCAAAAGTAGGTCATCTGGCGTCCTCCTTGCCTCCTTGGTCCTGTCCTGGTTTTCGGTCGCCCCAACGGAGGTCGGGGGTGGCGCAAGGCGGGCCCCTCGTCTGGCGATATTAAGTAAGGCTCATGCCTGTCAAGATCTCTGCCCGTGACACTCTCACGTAATAATGAGTGGGGCTGTACACGCCCTGGAGTCTCCGGAGAGCCGCCCTCGGGCCTCGGGGGCTCCCTCCGACGTCCTAGTGGCATCACTTAGCTCCGCGCTGGTGAGAAGACTTGAAGACTAGATAGGTGCCAGACGCGGCTATTTGCTTTCCTCGCCTTCCTTTTTGTAATTGGATTCACCGTGTCTTTTGAATCGAATTTGAGGTCTTGCTTGTTGCCGAAATGGGGAGGGGGAGAGTTTTCGTTGATTTATGCTAGAATTTGCCGCCTCTGGCTATCTTGAAGATCTTACCTCGGGCCCTCCAGCTCGGGGACCAGAAGGCCGATCCCACTTGGCGGACCGCTGTAACCTCGGCAGGACCCCCTCGGGGCAAGAGCCTATGTGCTGCAAATTTGCCGCGTATGCATCCTGCCGCGGCCAGTGCAACACCCCTGGCCCTGCTCCCCAGAGCAGGGCCACGCATTTCTCAGGAGACTCAAGGCCACGGGCCCATAGCTATCTACCCCAGGAGGGAGGCGAACCCACGTACTCATAACCCGCACGAGGCCAGGTAAGGTCTAGGTGAGTTACAACGGCAACTCATCTTGGAAAACTCAAGGACACACGTCCCAGGTTCGGATTCAAGCAGCAAAAGATAGAAACGGAATATCAGTTTACACACATAGGGGGCTCCCCCCATTAAAACACTCTCATGCCCTACGGGGCCTCGTGCAAGTCTATGCGTGCAGGGTCAAGGTAAAGGAGTACAAGCTCAACCGGACACATCGCGCGCCATGCCGTCCGAGTCGCTCTCATGTACACTGTCAGCGCTGTCGCTGGCCATGTCTTCACCATCGTCAATTGCGCCGCCTTCCTCTGACACGACCACAACCTCGTCAGCATCGGTGGCAAAGGCCTTGACCAGAGCATCCACATGGTAGTCCACCCAGTGCGCCAGGTTGCTCGAACGGCCCCAAGCACTGGGGCCATGGCGGCGTCGAAGTCGAAGTCAGGGTCAATGCTCTGGAGGTAGCAGAAGACCCGGGAGAACACGCGCCGAAAGAGGCTCCGGCTCTTTTCTTCAACAAGACGACGGGCCCTCGCGGCCTGGTTCTCCAGGCGCGTCACAACCTCGGTGAAGAAGACAAGATGGCCAACGTAATTGTCACAGCCTGATTTTTTGCCCTTTCTTTTTCTTTTGTTTTTCTGAGGTTTTTGCTTGAGATTTCTTTTTTCCGTGGCTTTGTGGTCTAGAAACTAAAGAAGATGCCCTCTTCTTTCTTTCCATAGTGGCTTGTCATACCCAAATCATTCCCTAGACCTTGCCATTTTCATCCTAGCCCAAATCCCAATATTCTTTTATTGGGAATATTCCTTTTTCTATTAGAGGAATAACCCTATCTGCCTTAAGTTGTGAAGCAACCTATATTTCCATCAATCCTAAAACTCCCAAATAATTCTCATAAATTGTTTGGGTCAAATCTTCACCAACTGTGTCAAAACTTTTCCTTGCCATGTTAAAAAATAATCGTCCAATATTCATTTTCCTATTCTGCCCTAAATGGCACTTTGTGAAGCAAGTGCTATTTATCTTTGGCCAATTGACTCCAAACTTCTAGGACATCTTTTCCTGTCCATATCTTTGCCACATGCCAACATTTAACCTCATTTGCCTAGTAGTTATTTCATTATGATTTTCCAAAGTTTTTGCCCGGAAAGAAACTTTGTGAAGGAGGTACAAGCTAGGCATATCCAAATGAGTTGCAATTTTTCATGGTCCTCAATATCATCATATCTTAGCCCTTCGCGAAAGTTGAGCTCATGGAATGCCTCCATGTTAGCTCATCTTCAGTTCTTTGATTCTGTGCAAATTTTCAGTTTGTGAAGCAAGTATATTTTACCTTGCTCCATTGAAGCTGAATTTTTTTGTAGACCTTCTCCTATCCATCTAACCTAGCTGCACAAAATTTGGGTATATTTTGGTTAGCCATTCTCCCTCAGGAATGTTTGCAAGTTCCTGGACAATAAGGATGTTTGTGAAGCAAGTACCATTTTGGTTTATCCAAATGGTATGAAACTTCTACAACATCTTCATGTGTCCAAATAACCCTGCCATGCCAAATTTCAGCTCAACTTGACACTCCATGTGAGTGCACCATCATGATCTTGATTCTGTACTAAATACGCAGTTGTGAAGCAACTATGATTTATCTAGGTCCAAGTATCCTCAAACTTTCCAGGATCGTAGTCCTTCCATATCTAAACACGTCAGACAACTCCATTTGACCCAGTCAAGTCCCTGTTGATCAGAAGTGCTCGTCCAAGTCTGATGCAGCAAAGCTCCAGCGATGCCACACTCCTCTCCTTGTCTCCTCTCATCGATCCATCAACTCCCTCGCCCTCTATTACGCAGGGACTAGTCACTAGACAATATTTCCCTGCCTCTTGCGTCCCCTCCTTGCCGGCCACAGTGGTGACGGTGTCGTTTGCACGCGTGCTGGAAGCGTTGGACGCGCTCTTGGCGTCGAGACGTGCCGGCCAGCTCTGCATCGACGGAGCTCGCGTGTCCGCTGGTGCGAACCTGACTCCCCCTCCCTCTCACGTCGCCCTCGACCTGTTTCCCCCGTCTCCAAGCCTCCTCGCCGGAGCTAGACGACGAGCGTCCACGGGTGCACAGTGCCGACAATGCATTTAAGACGTTCGGCTTCTTCTCCCCTTGTCCACGAGCTCGGCCTCTGCCCCGTGAGCTCGCCCCTGTTCCCACCCTCGTCGCTTAACCCCGAGCCCATGCGCGTGCACACGCGTGTGCGGCGACGGCCACGCGTCCACGACGTTGCCAGCGCGAACCGCCTCTCCCGTGGCTATATAAGCCCACCCCAAGGCCTCTCAACCTTACCACTCACCTCACCCCACTCCTAGGACCCCGCCTAGCCACTAGCCCGAGCCGGAGAAGCTCTCCTCGCACGCCATTGCCCCCATGGCCGCTTCGGCCGGCGGCGGCCTCTACTTAAATTCGAGCAGCCCCGACCTCCTCTCCCTCCCTCTCCACCTCCAAGCGACCCACCAGACCCCGGCGAGCCTCCCCGCCCCTTTGCCTCATGCTCCTATGGCCTCTGGCTGCAGGCCCCATCGCCACCCTAACCGCCGTCCACCCAACCTCCCCAAGATGGATGGATGCTCTAGTCGGGTGTGTCTCGCCCCCCTGAGCATGCTGGTATGCTGCACGGCTCGGGAGACAGCCGGAGCTGCCGGAACGACCGCCGGCATCGGCCCAGTCCTCTGCTCCGTCGGGTGCGAGCGAGGAGAAGACGAAGACTACGACCCTCGCTGCTAGCTGGCCGCGGGCCGCGCGCGTCAGTGAGCGATCCGCGGGCCCTACGTAGAACCAGGCTGCCCATATGGATAAGTGATGGGCCCCGCCCCGTGGGACCCGCTCGTCAGCGATTCTAGCACCCAGCCCTGCCTTTGCTGACGTGTTTAAGTGCAGGCGTAGTTGCTAGATTACGTTTTCTATGAATGAAAGTGTACTCCGGGTTGTTTTCTGCTCAGAATACGCCTTCGCTTAATAGAAACGTATTTCTCAAATTGCGCTTTCTCTTCTGGAAAATGTATTTCCTATAAAGGCACGTTCTGTTTAATCAGACATGTACCTGATTGTAGAAGTATTTTTATAGATTAGTCCCTGAACTTTCAACGGTCGTATCATTTCAACCGTAACTCCAAACGAGGTGAATCCAGCACTCACGTCTTCGTCTCGTCAAACCCGTTCTGTTCCCATCATTTTAAATACGTCTAAACATTCTGAAAATGACCATTTTGCCCTTGCGCCTAATCAGCCCCCCTACGAGAGAGTACCCTTTCCGGCGGTCCTTTCCGCGATCTTTCCACCCTTCTTCCCGGAGCCTTCTTCATCCTCAGGCAAGCCACAACCACCATTTGCATGATAGTCATGCAGAATCATTGGTTTTTAACTTGAATCTTTAATAACTGTTCGTTTTTACTGCTGCTGTCATTATTTCGGTTATGCTTATGGATCGGTGTTTATTTACTGCTGCTGTCGTTATTTCGGTTATGCTTATGTATCGGTGTTTACCGTCATGATATGTTTGTATGTACCTGGTTATTATGTTATCCTTGCTAGTATTACTTTCATATGACCTTCTTGGTAGTAGTATATGTGGATGTAGTGATGGTCTTCGGTGCATGACTATCGTCTGTTCCGAGTACCGTTGTTATGCATGTTCCTTTGCATCCCGCTGATTAAATGCTTGCATGGTAGTTTTATCGTTATGTTCTTGCGGGATATTTATTGTTGATGCTAGTGGTCATGTTATGCTATGAGTAGTGTTCTAGTTGTGATATTCATAATCGTTAGTATGAAATGCTCATCTGGATAAGTAGTTAAACATGGTTGTTATACTCGTTGATTGTGATGCACCCCCATGCTTATGTTAATATCATGTTCATGCATTATACTTGCATCGTGTTATTTTTTTATGACTCAACATTTTGCATTCAAGTTTAACCGGATAATAATAAACTTGAACAACTATTGGCTGAGTCATTGTGCCACCAAATCGAGGTTTTTCCAGTGCAACCACGCTTACCTTATGGGGAGGTATTAACTCGGTCCTTTGTTATGCCTCTCATCGGTGTCTCCCGTGAGGGAAAGTTATGGGCGCGCGCTACCCTGATCAGGTAGGCGGACATAACCTTGTGTGCTTGTTTTTGTTTTTATGGATCCTTTGTCCCCGTTTGGGACCGTTTTTCCACACCGGTGGCCATTGGTGTCTTTGGTAGACATGGGGACACCCAAGACCTAGCCCTAAGAGGGAGATGGTCGGAGTGGCCGGGAGAGTGCCATGACAAAGGGAGGGTTTCGTCGGAACCTTTTGGTCCACACGTATGGGAGTGTCAGGACAGGGTTCCGTAGTGTGGGTAAAGTGTTCTAACCTATGCAGAGTGTGTGTGTTAAATCTATCGATAGCTGCCCCGTGGATATGGGCCCAGTTCGTGTCGGTCACACTGTGGGTCAATAGTAATAATAATAATGTGCTTAATAACAACCCTGGTTCAAATATTAAAGAAGTTGGTTGATACTTATGTGGTCGTGAGAGGATCACTGTGGTATCGTGAGTACCGACTTGTTGGATATTTGGGATGTTATGCGAGAGTCAATGGTAAATGTCAAGCTCCTTGTGGTCATAAATGATTACTATGGTATTATTAATACCAAGCTTGATTGGATCCTGAGATGATCGTGCGATGTCCATGATGGTTACGAGGTAACCCAAACAGAGTAAGTTGGTGCATGATAGTTCCATCATTGTTGCATGCCAGTATTATCATGTTCATATGTTCATGCCATGCTCGTAATGTTCTAGCTGTATCATGTTGTACATGCCATGTTGTTCTGATAGTATCATGTTAATCATTGCTTAATAATTTGTAATTGCCATATTATTGTTTGTCTTGATTGTTTTGGTTGCTGTGAGCTTGCAAGTACATTCAATGTACTGACCTGGCATGTCATGCCAGCTTTTCAGGTCATGTTGGATAGGATTGCTTGTTTGCCGTGGATTCCTTGTTTGCAAGCTAGAATAAGCATTCCAGCCAGAGTCCCTGCAGAGTGGAGTTCACCACCGCCGTCGCTTTTCCGCTGCCAGTAGTCCTTCCGTTGCGTCGTGTTGTTCCGCTGCTTGCATGGAGCAAACGTGGCACGCGTAGTATCACCGTGCCAATGTAAACCCCTTGTACCCACATACATTCTCAGAAAGAGCTGATTTATTCTATGCTAAGCAGTGCCATATTCCAGATAACTTCTCCTCGATCTCTGGGCTGGAATACGGGCCGTTCCGGTTTCTCTGAGCCGGGGTGCCACAAGCTTGGTATCAGAGCAGGTCTGGCTGTAGGACGCCCTAGCCGCACGAACGTTAGAATGCTTTAGTATAGAGTCTGGTTGGTTTGTTGCACTTGATTGCTGCATTCGTTTGTTGCATAGCATGCATATAGATTATTATATTGTCACTAACGGTTAATCTTGTGAGTGTAGGTGACACCGGTTTCGATCCACTACCTGCACCCTCCTTCTTTGCATGCCTGCTCTTCGGTGTTCGGCGTTATCTCTGTCCCAGCAGAGTGATGCCCTGGTACCCAGTGTTCCAAACACCCTTTGCAGGAGTTATGCTCAGGTATCTCGTCGGTATCTTTCCATCACCAACCCGTACTATTTCAGTGACAGACATGTTTCTATCCCGAATGGTGCCATCCATATCGTCCCTTCGGCAACCCTTACTGATAATTGTTATCAGAAAAGGGCAATGCCATCAAGCCTTGCTTTTCCTCCCCTGTATTGCCCCGCCATTCCATTCTTTGGACATGTACGGTTCATTTCATACGCTTGATGATGATGTGGTCTTGTGTCTCGCTACATGATCACCAAGTCCGTCCTCACCTCCATATTCATCCAGTTCCAATAGGTGTTTAGCCAAGTCTTTGTGTAGCCTTGGTTACACCAACTCCTTCCACACGCCGATTCACTTTTGTGCACACCGCCACAACATATTAGAGCGCAATACCAGAGTTTTCGCGAAATTTGTGTGCTTAGGTATGCATGCATATTATTGTGTGAGTAGCATTAATGTGTGTTGTTGCTTGATTATTAATATTATTCGTATGCTTCTGTGTTTGTTTTGTTGTTTGCATTGTTTCTTTTGCTTCTTTCTTCGGGCCTTCGATGTGGCATTATTTTCCCATTATTAAAGTTGCTCATCAACCGACACCGGACCTGAAGAATCAGCAAGGAATTCAAATACTTGGAAGCTCAGATAAACGGAAGGAAGTTATTGTTGGAGATATGCCCTAGAGGCAATAATAAAGGCATTATTATTATATCTCCTTGTTCATGATAATTGTCTGTTATTCATGCTTTAATTGTATTGTACGGAAACCGCGATACATGTGTGAATACATAGACCACAATGAGTCCCTGGTAGGCCTCTAGTTACCAGTTCGTTGATCAATAGATGGTCACGGTTTCCTGACCATGGACATAGGATGTCAGTGATAACGGGATCACATCATTAGGAGAATGATGTGATGGACAAGACCCAAACTTGAGCATAACACGAGATCGTATAGTTCGTAATGCATAAGCTTTTCGGTGTCAAGTATTTATTCCTTAGACCATGAGGTTGTACAACTCCCGGATACCGTAGGAATACTTTGGGTGTGCCAAACGTCACAACGTAACTGGGTGGCTATAAAGGTACGCATCAGGTATCTCCGAAAGTGTCTGTTGAGTTGGTACGAACCGAGACTGGGATGTTGTCACTCCGTATGACGGAGAGGTACCTCTGGGCCCACTCGGTAAGACACCATCATAATGAGCTCAATGTGACTAAGTAGTTAGTCACGGGATGATGGATTACGGATCGAGTAAAGAGACTTGCCATGACGAGATTGAACAAGGTATTGGGAATACCGACGATCGAATCTCGGGCAAGTACCGTACTGTTGGGGAACGTTGCATGGAAAACAAAAATTTTTCTCTACGTTCACCAAGATCAATCTAGTAGATACAACTACGAGGGGAGAGTAGGATCCACATACCCTTGTAGATCGCTAAGCGGAAGCGTTAAGAACGTGGTTGATGGAGTCGTACTCGCCGCGATTCAGATCGCCGAAGATCCTAGCACCGAAGCAACGGTGCCTCCGCGTTCTTCACACGTACGGCTCGGGGACGTCTCCTCCTTCTTGATCCAGCAAGGGGTGGAGGAGAGGTTGATGGAGAACCGGCAGCACGACGGCGTGGTGGTGATGGTGGAGGAGAATTCCAGCAGGGCTTCGCCTAAGCACCGCGGGAGAAGAAGCTGTTATGGGAGAGGGAGGGCAGCACCGAGGCACAAACGTGTGTTAGCTGCCCTCCCTCTACCCCTCTATATATAGGGGGAAGGAGGAGAGGGGGGCGCCCTAGGGTTTCCCCTAGGGGGGCCGGCGGCCAGGGCAGAGGGGGGGCGGCGGCCAAGGGCTGCGCCTGGCCCTAGGGTTTCCCCCCCTAGGTGCCTTGCCCCCCACTCCAAGGGGTGCGGCTGCCCTAGGGGGCCCAGCCCCCCTTAGCCGCATGAGGAGAGGGCCCAGGGGGGGCGCACAGCCCCCTGAGGGCTGTGGTGTCCCCCCTTGTGGCCCATTAGGCCTAGAACTACTTCCGGAACCCCCGAAACCCCTTTCGGTCGTCCGCCGATTTCCCGATGCTCCCCGGAACACTTCCGGACTCCGAAACCTTTCATCCTATATATCAATCTTCATCTCCGGACCATTCCGGAGACCCTCGTCATGTCCGGGATCTCATCCGGGACTCCGAACAACCTTCGGTAACCATGCACTATTCTCACTAACAACCCTAGCGTCACCGAACCTTAAGTGTGTAGACCCTGCGGGTTCGGAAACCATGTAGACATGACCGAGACACTCCCAGGTCAATAACCAATAGCGGGATCTGGATACCCATATTGGTTCCCACATGTTTCTCGATGATCTCATCGGATGAACCATGATGTCAAGGATTCAGGCAATCCCGTACACAGTTCCCTTTGTCTCGTCGGTATGTTACTTGCCCGAGATTCGATCGTCGGTATCTCTATACCTAGTTCAATCTCGTTACCGGCAAGTCTCTTTACTCGTTACCGTAATACATAATCCCATGACCAACTACTTAGTCACTTTGAGCTCATTGAGATGACGTATTACCGAGTGGGCCCGGAGATACCTCTCCGTCACACGGAGTGACAAATCCCAGTCTCGATCCATGTCAACTCAACAGACACCCTCGGAGATACCTGTAGAGTACCTTTATAGTCACCCAGTTACGTTGTGACGTTTGGCACACACAAAGCACTCCTACGGTGTCAGTGAGTTACATGATCTCATGGTCATAGGAACTTATACTTGACATGCAGAAAACTAGCGATAACTGACACGATCAAAAGCTATGTTTAACGTTTGGGTCTTGTCCATCACATCATTCTCCTAATGATGTGATCCCGTTATCAAATGACAACTCATGTCTATGACCTGGAAACCGCGGTCATCTTTGATCAACGAGCTAGTCCTGTAGAGGCTCACTAGGGACACAAAGTCTGTCTATTCATCCACACATGTATTTGAGTTTCCAATCAATACAATTATAGCATGGATAATAAACGATTATCACGAACAAGGAAATATAATAATAACTCTTTTATTATTGCCTCTAGGGCATATTTCCAACAGTCTCCCACTTGCACTAGAGTCAATAATCTAGCATTACAAGGTAATGAATCTAACACCCATAGAGTCTTGGTGTTGATCGTGCTTAGCCCGTGGAAGAGGCTTAGTCAACGGATCTGCAACATTCAAATCCGTGTGTACTTTGCAAATGTTTATGTCCTCCTCCTTGACTGAATCGCGGATGGAATTGAAGCGTCGCTTTATGTGTCTGGTCCTCTTGTGAAACCTTGGTTCCTTGGCTAGAGCAATGGCACCAGTGTTGTCACAGAACAGAGTCATTGGGTTCAGTGCACTAGGCACAACTCCAAGATCTGTCATGAACTCCTTCATCCAAACACCTTCCTTTGCCGCCTCCGAGGCAGCTATATACTCCGCTTCACATGTAGAATCAGCTACCACGCTCTGCTTGGAACTGCACCAGCTTACCGCTCCCCCGTTGAGAATATATACGTATCCGGTTTGAGACTTAGAGTCATCCGGATCAGTGTCAAAGCTTGCATCGACGTAACCCTTTACGACGAGCTCTTGATCACCTCCATAAACGAGAAACATCTCCTTAGTCCTTTTCAGGTACTTTAGGATATTCTTGACCGCTGTCCAGTGATCCATACCAGGATTACTTTGAAACCTTCCGGCCATACTTATGGCAAGGCTGACATCTGGTCTTGTGCACAGCATTGCATACATGATAGAGCCTATGGCTGAAGCATAGGGGACGACACTCATCTTTTCTCTATCTTCCGCAGTCACTGGGCATTGAGTCCTACTCAACTTTGTACCTTGCAATACCGGCAAGAACCCCTTCTTGGATTGATCCATTTTGAACTTCTTCTAAACTTTATCAAGGTATGTGCTTTGTGAAAGTCCTATCAAGCGTCTTGATCTATCTCTATAGATCTTGATGCCCAATATGAAAGCAGCTTCACCGAGATCTTTCATCGAAAAACTCTTGTTCAAATACCCCTTCACGCTATCCAAAAATTCTATATTGTTTCCAATCAGTAATATGTCATCCACATATAATATTAGAAACACTATAGAGCTCCCACTCACTTTCTTGTAAATACAAGCTTCATTGTAAACCTGTATAAACCCAAACGCTTTGATCACCTCATCAAAGCGAAGATTCCAACTCCGAGATGCTTGCACCAGCCCATAAATGGAACGCTGGAGCCTGCATACTTTGTCAGCATTCTCTGGATCGACAAAACCTTCTGGTTGCATCATATACAACTCTTCCTTAAGAAAACCGTTAAGGAACGCTGTTTTGACATCCATCTGCCAAATTTCATAATCGAAATATGCAGCTATTGCTAACATGATTCGGACGGATTTAAGCATCGCTACGGGTGAGAAAGTCTCATCGTAGTCAATCCCTTGAACTTGTGAAAAACCCTTTGCCACAAGTCGAGCTTTATACACGGTGACATTACCGTCAGCGTCCGTCTTCCTCTTAAAAATCCATTTATTCTGAATGGCCTTCCGCCCTTCAGGTAATACTTCCAAAGTCCATACTTTGTTTTCATACATGGATCCCATCTCGGATTTCATGGCCTCTAACCATTTATCGGAATCCGGGCCCACCATCGCTTCTCCATAGCTCGTAGGTTCACCGTTGTCTAACAACATGACCTCCAAGACAGGGTTACCATACCACTCAGGTGCAGTGCGTACCCTTGTCGACCTACGAGGTTCGGTAGTAACTTGATCAGAAGCTCCTTGATCATCATCATTGGCTTCCTCTTCAACCTCTGCAGGCTCCACAAAAACATCTTTCTGTGCTGCGCTACTCTCTGGTTGAAGCAGAGGTTCAATAACCTCATCAAGTTCTACCTTCCTCCCACTCAATTCTTTCGAGAGAAACTCCTTCTCGAGAAAGGACCCGTTTTTAGCGACAAACACTTTGCCCTCGGATCTGAGATAGAAGGTGTACCCAACAGTTTCTTTTGGGTATCCTATGAAGACACATTTGTCCGCTTTGGGTTCGAGCTTTTCTGGCTGAAGCCTTTTGACATAAGCATCGCAACCCCAAACCTTGAGAAAAGACAACTTAGGTTTCTTACCAAACCACAGTTCATACGGTGTTGTCTCAACGGACTTAGATGGAGCCCTATTTAAAGTGAATGCAGCTGTCTCTAACGCATATCCCCAAAACGATAGTGGCAAATCGACAAGAGACATCATAGAACGTACCATATCTAATAGGGTTCGATTACGACGTTCAGACACACCATTACGCTGTGGTGTTCCAGGTGGTGTCAACTGTGAAACAATTCCACATTTTCTTAAGTGATCACCAAACTCATAACTCAGATATTCTCCCCCTCGATCAGATCGTAGGAACTTGATCTTCTTGTTACGATGATTTTCAACTTCACTCTGAAATTGCTTGAACTTTTCAAAAGTTTCAGACTTATGCTTCATTAAGTAAATATACCCATATCTACTTAAGTCGTCAGTGAAGGTGAGAAAATAACGATATCCACCGCGCGCCGTTACACTCATCGGACCGCACACATCAGTATGTATGATTTCCAATAAGTCACTTGCCCGTTCCATTGTCCCTGAAAACGGGGTCCTTGTCATCTTGCCCATGAGGCACGGCTCGCACGTGTCAAGTGATTCAAAATCAAGAGACTCCAAAAGTCCATCAGCATGGAGCTTCCTCATGCGTTTCACGCCGATATGACCCAGACGGCAGTGCCACAAGAAAGTGGTATTATCATTATCAACTCTACATCTTTTGGCATCAATGTTATGAACATGTGTATCATCACTATCGAGATTCAATAAGAATAAACCCCTAACTTCGGGTGCATGACCATAAAAGATATTACTCATATAAATAGAACAACCATTATTCTCTGTTTTAAATGAGTAACCGTCTCGCAATAAACAAGATCCAGATATAATGTTCATGCTTAACGCAGGCACTAAATAACAATTATTCAGGTTCATAACTAATCCCGATGGTAATCGAAGAGCGAGCGTGCCGACGGCGATCACATCAACCTTGGAACCATTTCCCACGCGCATCGTCACTTCGTCCTTCGCCAGCCTCCGTTTATTCCGCAGTTCCTGTTTAGAGTTGCAAATGTGAGCAACCGAACCGGTATCAAATACCCAGGCACTACAACGAGAGTTGGTAAGGTACACATCAATAACATGTATATCACATATACCTTTGTTGTTGTTGGCCCCCTTCTTGTCCGCCAGATACTTGGGGCAGTTCCGCTTCCAGTGGCCGTTCCCCTTGCAATAGAAACACTCAGTCTCTGGCTTGGGCCCACTCTTGGGTTTCTTCACTGGATTAGCAACTGCTTTGCCACCCTTCTTAGAGTTACCCTTCTTGCCCTTGCCATTCTTCTTGAAACTGGTGGTTTTATTGACCATCAACACTTGATACTCCTTCTGGATGTCTGCCTCAACGACTTTCAGCATCGAAAACAGCTCGGCGATGGTCTTGTTCATCCCTTGCATGTTATACTGCTGCACGAAGCTCTTGTAGCTTGGAGGGAGTGACTGGAGAATTCTGTCAATGATAGCCTCATCCGGGAACACAAGTCCCAGATCAGCTATGCGGGTATAGTACCCAGACATCTTCAGTAAGTGCTCACTGACAGACGAATTCTCCTCCATCTTGCAAGCAAAGAATTTATCGGTGGTCTCATACCTCTCGATCTTAGCATTCTTTTCAAAGATGAACTTCAACTCCGTGTACATCTCATATGCACCATGACGTTCAAAACGCCTTTGAAGTCCTCCTTCCAAGCCATACAACATGGCACACTGCACTATCGAATAGTCATCCGAACGTGTCTGCCAGACGTTCAAAACGTCCGCAGGGGCTGTAGGAGCGGGGGGGTCACCTAGCGGTGCATTTAGGACATAAACCTTTTGGGCAGCTGTGAGGATGATCCTCAGATTGCGGAGCCAGTCCACAAAGTTGCTCCCATCATCTTTCAGTTTAGCTTTCTCTAGGAACGCATTAAAATTCAGGGGAGCTACTGCGCGAGCCATCTACAACAAAAATTTGCAAAGACATTTTAGACTATTGTTCATGATAAGTGAGTTATTACCTAATCAAATTATTTATAACTCCCACTTAAATTGACATCCCTCCGGTCATTCGAGCGTGACATGATCCAAATTCACCAACCCAAGTCCGATCATCACGTGAGATGAGGTGGTGTCAATGGTGAACATCAACATGTTGATCATATCTACTATATGACTCATGCTCGACCTTTCGGTCCTCCGTGTTCCGAGGCCATGTCTGTACATGCTAGGCTCGTCAAGTCTAACCCGAGTGTTCTGCATGTGCAAAACTGGCTTGCACCCGTTGTATGCGAACGTAGAGTCTATCACACCCGATCATCACGTGGTGCTTCGAAACGACGAACCTTCGCAACGGCGCACACTCGGGGGGAACACAATTTTATCTTGAAATTTTAGTGAAGGATCATCTTATAATGCTACCGTCGTCCTAAGCAAAATAAGATGCATAAAAGGATTAACATCACATGCAAATCATAAGTGACATGATATGGCCATCAACTCGTGCTTTTGATCTCCATCTCCAAAGCACCGGCATGATCTCCATCGTCACCGGCGCCACACCATGATCTCCATCATCATGATCTCCATCATCGTGTCGCCATCGGGGTTGTCGTGCGCCCACCATGCTCTTACTACTATTGCTACCGCTTAGCGATAAAGTAAAGCATTACAAAGCGCTTAATGATTGACACGCAGGTCATACAAAAAATTAAAGACAACCCTATGGCTCCTGCCGGTTGCCGTATGCATCGACATGCAAGTCGATATTTAACTATTACAACATGATCATCTCATACATCAAATATATCTCATCATGTCATTGGCCATATCATATCACATACATACCCTGCAAAAACAAGTTAGACGTCCTCTAATTTGTTGTTGCATGTTTTACGTGGCTGCTATGGGTATCTAGCAAGAACGCTTCTTACCTACGCAAAACCACAACGGTGATATTCAAGTTGCTATTTAACCTTCTACAAGGACCGCCTTGTTCTATTCCGATTCAACTAAGATAGGAGAGACAGACACCCGCCAGCCATCTTATGCAACAAAAGTCACATGTCTGTCGATGGAACCGGTCTCATGTACGTGGACATGTAAAGTTGGTCCGGGCCGCTTCATCCCATAATACCGCTGAATCAAGAAAGACTAAGGAGGGCAGCAATTTAAACATCAACGCCACAAACCCTTTTGTGTTCTACTCGAGAAAGCATCTACGCAAGATCCTAGCTCATGATGCCACTGTTGGGGAACGTTGCATGGAAAACAAAAAATTTTCTCTACGTTCACCAAGATCAATCTAGTAGATACAACTACGAGGGGAGAGTAGGATCCACATACCCTTGTAGATCGCTAAGCGGAAGCGTTAAGAACGCGGTTGATGGAGTCGTACTCGCCGCGATTCAGATCGCCGAAGATCCTAGCACCGAAGCAACGGTGCCTCCGCGTTCTTCACACGTACGGCTCGGGGACGTCTCCTCCTTCTTGATCCAGCAAGGGGTGGAGGAGAGGTTGATGGAGAACCGGCAGCACGACGGCGTGGTGGTGATGGTGGAGGAGAATTCCAGCAGGGCTTCGCCTAAGCACCGCGGGAGAAGAAGATGTTATGGGAGAGGGAGGGCAGCACCGAGGCACAAACGTGTGTTAGCTGCCCTCCCTCTACCCCTCTATATATAGGGGGAAGGAGGAGAGGGGGGCGCCCTAGGGTTTCCCCTAGGGGGGCCGGCGGCCAGGGCAGAGGGGGGGCGGCGGCCAAGGGCTGCGCCTGGCCCTAGGGTTTCCCCCCCTAGGTGCCTTGCCCCCCACTCCAAGGGGTGCGGCTGCCCTAGGGGGCCCAGCCCCCCTTAGCCGCATGAGGAAAGGGCCCAGGGGGGGCGCACAGCCCCCTGAGGGCTGTGGTGTCCCCCCCTTGTGGCCCATTAGGCCCAGAACTACTTCCGGAACCCCCGAAACCCCTTTCGGTCGTCCGCCGATTTCCCGATGCTCCCCGGAACACTTCCGGACTCCGAAACCTTTCATCCTATATATCAATCTTCGTCTCCGGACCATTCCGGAGACCCTCGTCATGTCCGGGATCTCATCCGGGACTCCGAACAACCTTCGGTAACCATGCACTATTCTCACTAACAACCCTAGCGTCACCGAACCTTAAGTGTGTAGACCCTGCGGGTTCGGAAACCATGTAGACATGACCGAGACACTCCCAGGTCAATAACCAATAGCGGGATCTGGATACCCATATTGGTTCCCACATGTTTCTCAATGATCTCATCGGATGAACCACGATGTCAAGGATTCAGGCAATCCCGTACACAGTTCCCTTTGTCTCGTCGGTATGTTACTTGCCCGAGATTCGATCGTCGGTATCTCTATACCTAGTTCGATCTCGTTACCGGCAAGTCTCTTTACTCGTTACCGTAATACATAATCCCGTGACCAACTACTTAGTCACTTTGAGCTCATTGAGATGACGTATTACCGAGTGGGCCCGGAGATACCTCTCCGTCACACGGAGTGACAAATCCCAGTCTCGATCCATGTCAACTCAACAGACACCCTCGGAGATACCTGTAGAGTACCTTTATAGTCACCCAGTTACGTTGTGACGTTTGGCACACACAAAGCACTCCTACGGTGTCAGTGAGTTACATGATCTCATGGTCATAGGAACTTATACTTGACATGCAGAAAACTATAGCGATAACTGACACGATCAAAAGCTATGTTTAACGTTTGGGTCTTGTCCATCACATCATTCTCCTAATGATGTGATCCCGTTATCAAATAACAACTCATGTCTATGACCTGGAAACCGCGGTCATCTTTGATCAACGAGCTAGTCCTGTAGAGGCTCACTAGGGACACAAAGTCTGTCTATTCATCCACACATGTATTTGAGTTTCCAATCAATACAATTATAGCATGGATAATAAACGATTATCACGAACAAGGAAATATAATAATAACTCTTTTATTATTGCCTCTAGGGCATATTTCCAACACGTACCGATGGACAAAGGGAATAACATACGGGATTGAGTGAATCCTTGACACGGTGGTTCATCCGATGAAGATCATCGAGGAACACGTGGGAACCAACATGGGTATCCAGATCCCGCTGTTGGTTATTGACCGGAGAGTCATCTCGGTCATGTCTACGTGTCTCCCGAACCCGTAGGGTCTACACACTTAAGGTTCGGTAACGCTAGGGTCGTAGAGATACATGCACGTGGAAACCCGAAAGTTGTTCGGAGTCCCGGATGAGATCCCGGACGTCACGAGGAGTTCCGGAATGGACCAGAGGTAAAGATTGATATATAGGAAGTCCAGTTTCGGCCATCGGGTGATCTCCGGGGGTCACCGGGAGCGTCCCGGGACCACCGGAGGGGCCCCGGGGGTCCACCGGGTGGGGCCACCCATCCCGGTGGGGCCCCTAGGCCGCGAGGGGAAGTGTCCAGCCCTAATGGGCTGGCGCACCACTAGGGGCTCACCTCCCCATGCGCCTAGGGTTGAAACCCTAGGGGGGAGGAGGCGCCCCACTAGCCTTGGGGGGCAAGGAACCCCCCCTGGCCGCCGCCCCCCTGCAGATTGGATCTGCAGGGGCCCTGGCGCACCCCCTGGCCCCCTATATATATGTGGGGAGGGAGAGGGCAGCCGCACCCTTGCCCTGGCGCCTCTCCCCCTCCCGTCACACCTCCATACTCCCACGCAGGGCGCCCGGCGAAGCCCTGCTGCGATCTCCACTGCATCCGTCATCACGCCGTCGTGCTGCCGGATCTCTGACGACTTCTCCTCCCCCCTTGCTAGATCAAGAAGGAGGTGATGTTGCTGCACCGTACGTGTGTTGAACGCGGAGGTGCCATCCGTTCGGCGCTAGATCATCGGTGACGAAGAACGCGAAGAGTACGACTACTTCATCCACGCTTCTACGAAAGCTTCCGCTCGCAATCTCCATAACGGTATGTTGATGCACTCTTACTCGCTCGTTGCTAGATGTCTCCATAGTTGGATCTTGGTGAAAGCGTAGAATTTTTTTGAATTCTGCTACGTTCCCCAACAGTGGCATCCGAGCTAGGTTTTATGCGTAGCATCTTGCACGAGTAGAACACAAAGCAGTTGTGGGCGTTTTGATTTTGTTCAACTTTCTTACCGTTACTAGTCAATCTTGATTCGGCGGTATTGTGGGATGAAGCGGCCCGGACCGACTTTACACGTACGCTTACATGAGACTGGTTCCACCGACATACATGCACTAGATGCATAAGGTGGCTGGCGGGTGTCTGTCTCTCCTACTTTAGTCGGATCGGATTCGATGAAAAGGGTCCTTATGAAGGGTAAATAGAAGTTGACAAATCACATTGTAGTTTTGGCGTAGGTAAGAAACGTTCTTGCTAGAAATCCTATAGAAGCCACGTAAAAATTTGCAACAACAATTAGAGGACGTCTAACTTGTTTTTGCAGCATGTGCTATGTGACGTGGTATGGCCAAAACGAAGAAGTGATGAATGATATATGTGATGTATGAGATTGATCATGTTTTTGTAATAGGGAATCACGACTTGCATGTCGATGAACTTGACAACCGGCAGGAGCCATAGGAGTTGTCTTAATTATTGTATGACCTGCGTGTCACTGAATAACGTCATGTAATTACTTTACTTCATTGCTAAACGTTAGCTATAGTTGTAGAAGTAATAGTTGGCGTGACGACTTCTTCAAGACACGATGATGGAGATCGTGATGATGAAGATCATGGTTTCGAGCCGGTGACAATATGATCATGGTGCCCCGAAGATGGAGATCCAAGGAGCAAGATGATATTGGCCATATCATGTCACTTTAATTGATTGCATGTGATGTTTATCATGTTTATGCATCTTGTTTACTTAGAACAACGGTAGTAAATAAGATGATCTCTCACTAAAATTTCAAGTATTGTGTTTCCCCTAACTGTGCACCGTTGCTAAAGCTCGTTGCTCCGAAGCACCATGTGATGATCGGGTGTGATAGGTTCTAACGTTCGCATACAACGGGTGTAAGACAGAATTACACACGCGATACACTTAGGGTTCACTTGACGAGCCTAGCATGTACAGACATGGCCTCGGAACACGGAAGACCGAAAGGTCGAACACGAGTCGTATAGAAGATACGATCAACATGAAGATGTTCATCGTTGATGACTAGTCCGTCTCACGTGATGATCGGACACGGGCTAGTCGATTCGGATCGTGTATTACTTAGATGACTAGAGAGATGTCATTCTGAGTGGGAGTTCATTAAAATTTGATTAAGATGAACTTAATTATCATGAACTTAGTTTAAATTCTTTACAATATCTCTTGTAGATCAAATGGCCCACGCTCAGGTTTCCCTCAACTTCAACGCGTTCCTAGAGAAAACCAAGCTGAAAGACGATGGTAGCAACTATACGGATTGGGTTCGTAACCTGAGGATTATCCTCATAGCTGCCAAGAAAACTTATGTCCTAGAAGCACCGCTAGGTGACGCTCCCGCCCCGGCAAACCAAGACGTTATGAACGCTTGGCAGTCGCGTTGTGATGATTACTCCCTGGTTCAGTGCGGCATGCTTTACAGCTTAGAGTCGGGGCTCCAAAAACGTTTTGAGCACCACGAAGCATATGAGATGTTCGAAGAGCTGAAAATGGTTTTCCAAGCTCATGCCCGAGTCGAGAGATATGATGTCTCCGACGCATTCTATAGCTGTAAGATGGAGGAGAACAGTTCTGTCAGTGAGCACATCCTCAAGATTTCAGGATTGCACAACCGCTTGTCTCGGCTGGGAATGAATCTCCCAGATGAAGCGGTCGTTGACAGAATCCTCCAGTCGCTCCCACCAAGCTTCAAGAGCTTCGTTTTGAACTTCAATATGCAGGGGATGGAGAAGTCCATTACCGAGGTGTATTCGATGCTGAAATTAGCGGAGGTGGACATCAAGAAAGAACATCAAGTGTTGATGGTCAATAAAACCACTAAGTTCAAGAAAGGCAAGGGTAAGAAGAACTTCAAGAAGGACGGCAAGGGCGTTGCCGCGCCTGGCAAGCCTGTTGCCGGGAAGAATCCAAAGTATGGACCCAAGCCTGAGACAGAGTGTTTTTATTGCAAGGGAACGGGTCACTGGAAGCGGAATTGCCCCAAATACTTAGCAGACAAGAAGGCCGACAACGTCAAAGGTATATTTGATATACTTGTTATTGATGTGTACCTTACCAGCGCTCGTAGTAGCTCCTGGGTATTTGATACCGGTGCAGTTGCTCATATTTGTAACTCAAAACAGGAGCTGCGGAATAAACGGAGACTGGCGAAGGATGAGGTGACGATGCACGTCGGGAATGGTTCCAAGGTCGATGTGATCGCCGTCGGCACGCTACCTCTACATCTACCCTCGGGATTAGTTTTAAACCTCAATAATTGTTATTTAGTACCAGCTTTGAGCATGAACATTGTTTCTGGATCTCGTCTTATGCGAGATGGCTATTCTTTCAAATTGGAGAATAATGGTTGTTCTATTTATTTGAGAGATATGTTTTATGGTCATGCCCCGCTGGTCAATGGTTTATTTTTGATGAATCTCGAACGTAGTGATACACATATTCATAGTGTAGATGCCAAAATATGTAAAGTTGATAATAATAGTCCCACATACTTGTGGCATTGCCGCCTTGGTCATATTGGTGTCAAACGTATGAAGAAGCTCCATTCAGATGGACTTCTAGAGTCTCTTGATTATGAATCATTTGACACGTGCGAACCATGCCTTTTGGGCAAGATGACCAAGACTCCGTTCTCCGGAACAATGGAGCGAGCAACCAACTTGTTGGAAATCATGCATACCGATGTGTGCGGTCCAATGAGTGTTGAGGCTCGCGGAGGCTACCGTTATGTTCTCACCCTCACGGATGACTTGAGTAGATACGGGTATATCTATTTGATGAAACACAAGTCTGAGACCTTTGAAAAGTTCAAGGAATTTCAGAATGAGGTTGAGAATCAACGTGACAGAAAAATAAAGTTCTTGCGATCGGATCGTGGGGGTGAATATTTAAGTCATGAATTTGGCACACACCTTAGGAGCTGTGGAATTGTTTCACAATTGACACCGCCCGGAACACCTCAACGTAACGGTGTGTCCGAACGTCGAAATCGTACTCTGTTGGACATGGTGCGATCTATGATGTCCCTCACCGATTTACCGCTATCTTTTTGGGGTTATGCTTTAGAGACTGCCGCATTCACTTTAAATAGGGCTCCGTTGAAATCTGTTGAGACGACTCCGTATGAACTTTGGTTTGGCAAGAAACCGAAGCTGTCGTTTCTAAAAGTTTGGGGTTGCGATGCTTATGTCAAGAAACTTCAACCTGAAAAGCTCGAACCCAAATCGGAAAAATGCGTCTTCATAGGATACCCAAAGGAAACGATTGGGTACACCTTCTACCACAAATCCGAAGGCAAAGTCTTTGTTGCCAAAAATGGATGCTTTCTGGAGAAAGAGTTTCTCTCGAAAGAAGTGAGTGGGAGGAAAGTAGAACTTGATGAGGTGACAGTCACCCCTCCTGCACCGGAAAATAGCGCAGCGCAGGAAACCGTTCCTGAGGTGCCTGCACCGACAAGGGAGGAAGTTGATGATAATGATCATAAAGAAACAGATCAAGTTACTACTGAACTTCGAAGGTCCACAAGGGCACATTCCGCACCAGAGTGGTACGGCAACCATGTACTGGAAATCATGTTGTTAGACAACGGTGAACCTTCGAACTATGAAGAAGCGATGGCGGGCCCGGATTCCAATAAATGGGTTGGAGCCATGAAATCCGAGATAGAATCCATGTATGAAAATAAAGTATGGACTTTGGTGGACTTGCCTGATGATAGGCACGCCATAGAAAACAAATGGATATTTAAGAAGAAGACAGACGTGGATGGTAATGTGACCATCTATAAGGCTCGGCTTGTCGCTAAGGGTTATCGACAAGTTCAAGGGATTGACTACGACGAGACTTTCTCTCCCGTAGCGATGCTGAAGTCAGTCAGAATCATGTTAGCTATTGCCGCATTCTATGATTATGAGATATGGCAAATGGACGTCAAAACAGCATTCCTTAACGGCTTCCTCAAGGAAGAGTTGTATATGATGCAACCGGAAGGTTTTGTCGATCCAGAGAACGCTAACAAGGTATGCAAGCTCCAGCGCTCGATTTACGGGCTGGTGCAAGCATCTCGGAGTTGGAATATTCGCTTTGATGAAGTGATCAAAGCGTTTGGATTTATACAGACTTATGGAGAAGCCTGTATTTACAAGAAAGTGAGTGGGAGCTCTGTGGCATTTCTCATATTATATGTGGATGACATATTGCTGATGGGAAATGATATAGAATTCTTGGAAAATGTAAAGGCCTACTTGAATAAAAGTTTTTCAATGAAGGACCTTGGAGAAGCTGCTTACATATTAGGCATCAAAATCTATAGAGATAGATCGAGACGCCTCATTGGTCTTTCACAAAGTACATACCTTGACAAAATATTGAAGAAGTTCAATATGGATCAGTCAAAGAAAGGATTCTCGCCTGTTTTGCAAGGTATGAGATTGAGCAAGGCTCAGTCGCCGACCACGGCAGAAGATAGAGAAAAGATGAGTGTCATTCCCTATGCCTCGGCCATAAGTTCTATCATGTATGCCATGCTGTTTACCAGACCTGATGTGAACCTTGCCATAAGTTTGGTAGGGAGGTACCAAAGTGATCCCGGTACGGAACACTGGACAGCGGTCAAGAACATCCTGAAGTACCTGAAAAGGATTAAGGATATGTTTCTCGTTTATGGAGGTGACGAAGAGCTCGTCGTAAAGGGTTACGTCGATGCTAGCTTCGACACAGATCTGGATGACTCTAAGTCTCAAACCGGATACGTGTATATTTTGAACGGAGGAGCAGTCAGCTGGTGCAGTTGCAAGCAAAGCGTCATGGCATCATCTACATGTGAAGCGGAGTACATAGCTGCTTCCGAAGCAGCGCAGGAAGGAGTCTGGATGAAGGAGTTCATCACCGACCTAGGAGTCATTCCAAGCGTCAAGCCCGATGACTCTCTTCTATGAAAACACTGGTGCTATTGCTATTACCAAGGAGCCCAGGTTTCACAAGAAGACCAAGCACATCAAGCGCCGTTTCAACTCCATCCGGAATTATGTTCAGGATGGAGACATAGATATTTGTAAAGTGCATACGGATCTGAATGTCGCAGACCCGTTGACTAAACCTCTTTCACAGGCAAAACATGATCAACACCAGAACTCTATGGGTGTTCGATTCATCACAATGTAACTAGATTATTGACTCTAGTGCAAGTGGGAGACTGTTGGAGATATGCCCTAGAGGCAATAATAAAGGCATTATTATTATATCTCCTTGTTCATGATAATTGTCTGTTATTCATGCTTGAATTGTATTGTACGGAAACAGCGATACATGTGTGAATACATAGACCACAATGAGTCCCTGGTAGGCCTCTAGTTACCAGTTCGTTGATCAACAGATGGTCACGGTTTCCTGACCATGGACATAGGATTTCAGTGATAACGGGATCACATCATTAGGAGAATGATGTGATGGACAAGACCCAAACTTGAGCATAACACGAGATCGTATAGTTCGTAATGCATAAGCTTTTCGGTGTCAAGTATTTATTCCTTAGACCATGAGGTTGTACAACTCCCGGATACCGTAGGAATACTTTGGGTGTGCCAAACGTCACAACGTAACTGGGTGGCTATAAAGGTACGCATCGGGTATCTCCGAAAGTGTCTGTTGAGTTGGTACGAACCGAGACTGGGATGTTGTCACTCCGTATGACGGAGAGGTACCTCTGGGCCCACTCGGTAAGACATCATCATAATGAGCTCAATGTGACTAAGTAGTTAGTCACGGGATGATGGATTACGGATCGAGTAAAGAGACTTGCCATGACGAGATTGAACAAGGTATTGGGAATACCGACGATCGAATCTCGGGCAAGTACCGTACCGATGGACAAAGGGAATAACATACGGGATTGAGTGAATCCTTGACACGGTGGTTCATCCGATGAAGATCATCGAGGAACACGTGGGAACCAACATGGGTATCCAGATCCCGCTGTTGGTTATTGACCGGAGAGTCATCTCGGTCATGTCTACGTGTATCCCGAACCCGTAGGGTCTACACACTTAAGGTTCGGTAACGCTAGGGTCGTAGAGATACATGCACGTGGAAACCCGAAAGTTGTTCGGAGTCCCGGATGAGATCCCGGACGTCACGAGGAGTTCCGGAATGGTCCGGAGGTAAAGATTGATATATAGGAAGTCCAGTTTCGGCCATCGGGTGATCTCCGGGGGTCACCGGGAGCGTCCCGGGACCACCGGAGGGGCCCCGGGGGTCCATCGGGTGGGGCCACCCATCCCGGTGGGGCCCCTAGGCCGCGAGGGGAAGTGTCCAGCCCTAATGGGCTGGCGCACCACTAGGGGACCACCTCCCCATGCGCCTAGGGTTGAAACCCTAGGGGGGAGGGGGCGCCCCACTAGCCTTGGGGGGCAAGGAACCCCCCTGGCCGCCGCCCCCCTGCAGATTGGATCTGCAGGGGCCCTAGCGCACCCCCTGGCCCCCTATATATATGTGGGGAGGGAGAGGGCAGCCACACCCTTGCCCTGGCGCCTCTCCCCCTCCCGTCACACCTCCATACTCCCACGCAGGGCGCACGGCGAAGCCCTGCTGCGATCTCCACTGCATCCGTCATCACGCCGTCGTGCTGCCGGATCTCTGACGACTTCTCCTCCCCCCTTGCTGGATCAAAAAGGAGGTGACGTTGCTGCACCGTACGTGTGTTGAACGCGGAGGTGTCGTCCGTTCGGCGCTAGATCATCGATGACGAAGAACGCGAAGAGTACGACTACTTCATCCACGCTTCTTCGAAAGCTTCCGCTCGCAATCTCCATAACGGTATGTAGATGCACTCTTACTCGCTCGTTGCTAGATGTCTCCATAGTTGGATCTTGGTGAAAGCGTAGAATTTTTTTGAATTCTGCTATGTTCCCCAACAGTGGCATCCGAGCTAGGTTTTATGCGTAGCATCTTGCACGAGTAGAACACAAAGCAGTTGTGGGCGTTTTGATTTTGTTCAACTTTCTTACCGTTACTAGTCAATCTTGATTCGGCGGTATTGTGGGATGAAGTGGCCCGGACCGACTTTACACGTACGCTTACGTGAGACTGGTTCCACCGACATACATGCACTAGATGCATAAGGTGGCTGGCGGGTGTCTGTCTCTCCTACTTTAGTCGGATCGGATTCGATGAAAAGGGTCCTTATGAAGGGTAAATAGAAGTTGACAAATCACATTGTGGTTTTGGCGTAGGTAAGAAACGTTCTTGCTAGAAATCCTATAGAAGTCACGTAAAAATTTGCAACAACAATTAGAGGACGTCTAACTTGTTTTTGCAGCATGTGCTATGTGACGTGGTATGGCCAAAACGAAGATGTGATGAATGATATATGTGATGTATGAGATTGATCATGTTTTTGTAATAGGGAATCACGACTTGCATGTCGATGAACTTGACAACCGGCAGGAGCCATAGGAGTTGTCTTAATTATTGTATGACCTGCGTGTCACTGAATAACGCCATGTAATTACTTTACTTCATTGCTAAACGTTAGCTATAGTAGTAGAAGTAATAGTTGGCGTGACGACTTCTTCAAGACACGATGATGGAGATCATGATGATGAAGATCATGGTGTCGAGCCGGTGACAAGATGATCATGGTGCCCCGAAGATGGAGATCCAAGGAGCAAGATTATATTGGCCATATCATGTCACTTTAATTGATTGCATGTGATGTTTATCATGTTTATGCATCTTGTTTACTTAGAACGACGGTAGTAAATAAGATGATCTCTCACTAAAATTTCAAGTATTGTGTTTCCCCTAACTGTGCACCGTTGCTAAAGCTCGTTGCTCTGAAGCACCACGTGATGATCGGGTGTGATAGGTTCTAACGTTCGCATACAACGGGTGTAAGACAGAATTACACACGCGATACACTTAGGGTTCACTTGACGAGCCTAGCATGTACAGACATGGCCTCGGAACACGGAAGACCGAAAGGTCGAACACGAGTCGTATAGAAGATACGATCAACATGAAGATGTTCACCGTTGATGACTAGTCCGTCTCACGTGATGATCGGACACGGGCTAGTCGATTCGGATCGTGTATCACTTAGATGACTAGAGAGATGTCATTCTGAGTGGGAGTTCATTAAAATTTGATTAAGATGAACTTAATTATCATGAACTTAGTTTAAATTCTTTACAATATCTCTTGTAGATCAAATGGCCCACGCTCAGGTTTCCCTCAACTTCAACGCGTTCCTAGAGAAAACCAAGCTGAAAGACGATGGTAGCAACTATACGGATTGGGTCCGTAACCTGAGGATTATCCTCATAGCTGCCAAGAAAATTTATGTCCTAGAAGCACCACTAGGTGACGCTCCCGCCCCGGCAAACCAAGACGTTATGAACGCTTGGCAGTCACGTTGTGATGATTACTCCCTGGTTCAGTGCGGCATGCTTTATAGCTTAGAGTCGGAGCTCCAAAAACGTTTTGAGCACCACACAGCATATGAGATGTTCGAAGAGCTGAAAATGGTTTTCCAAGCTCATGCCCGAGTCGAGAGATATGATGTCTCCGACGCATTCTACAGCTGTAAGATGGAGGAGAACAGTTCTGTCAGTGAGCACATCCTCAAGATTTCAGGATTGCACAACCGCTTGTCTCAGCTGGGAATGAATCTCCCAGATGAAGCGGTCGTTGACAGAATCCTCCAGTCGCTCCCACCAAGCTTCAAGAGCTTCGTGTTGAACTTCAATATGCAGGGGATGGAGAAGTCCATTCCCGAGGTGTATTCGATGCTGAAATCAGCGGAGGTGGACATCAAGAAAGAACATCAAGTGTTGATGGTCAATAAAACCACTAAGTTCAAGAAAGGCAAGGGTAAGAAGAACTTCAAGAAGGACGGCAAGGGAGTTGCCGCGCCTGGCAAGCCTGTTGCCGGGAAGAAGCCAAAGTATGGACCCAAGCCTGAGACAAAGTGTTTTTATTGTGAGGGAACGGGTCACTGGAAGCGGAACTGCCCCAAATACTTAGCAGACAAGAAGGCCGGCAACGTCAAAGGTATATTTGATATACTTGTTATTGATGTGTACCTTACCAGCGCTCGTAGTAGCTCCTGGGTATTTGATACCGGTGCAGTTGCTCATATTTGTAACTCAAAACAGGAGCTGCGGAATAAACGGAGACTGGCAAAGGATGAGGTGACGATGCGCGTCGGGAATGGTTCCAAGGTCGATGTGATCGCCGTCGGCACGCTACCTCTACATCTACCCTCGGGATTAGTTTTAAACCTCAATAATTGTTATTTAGTACCAGCTTTGAGCATGAACATTGTTTCTGGATCTCGTCTTATGCGAGATGGCTATTCTTTCAAATCGGAGAATAATGGTTGTTCTATTTATTTGAGAGATATGTTTTATGGTCATGCCCCGTTGGTCAATGGTTTATTTTTGATGAATCTCGAACATAGTGATACACATATTCATAGTGTAGATGCCAAAAGATGTAAAGTTGATAATGATAGTCCCACATACTTGTGGCATTGCCGCCTTGGTCATATTGGTGTCAAACGTATGAAGAAGCTCCATTCAGATGGACTTCTAGAGTCTCTTGATTATGAATCATTTGACACGTGCGAACCATGCCTTTTGGGCAAGATGACCAAGACTCCGTTCTCTGGAACAATGGAGCGAGCAACCAACTTGTTGGAAATCATACATACCGATGTGTGCGATCCAATGAGTGTTGAGGCTCGCGGAGGCTACCGTTATGTTCTCACCCTCACGGATGACTTGAGTAGATACGGTTATATCTATTTGATGAAACACAAGTCTGAGACCTTTGAAAAGTTCAAGGAATTTCAGAATGTGCCATATACTCATAAAGGAGGATAGTCTAGCAAAACCCCGGTGCATATAAGAAATCAACAACAGAAATATTAAGATGGTATGCATATTGGGTAATCGGTCCACATTACACAATGAGAAGCTTCTGCAGCAAGAAACCCAGTCTTCCTCAGCAAGATACTCTCGATAGTTTCCAGCATAAGCCATCCCATCATCCTCAGTATGGCACTGGTGCAAGATAGTATATTATGAATTGACAGCAGATGGTAGAATCAGATCCGCAACCGTTCTCTAGAAGCAAGAATCAGTCAAAAGACAAGTCTGCCACCGGAATCAGATTCCCAGATATATGTGAAGGAAGCCAGATATACACCTCAGTGTGACAAAGGACTACAAGGATTGACGACAACACTGAGCTCTGTACAAGTACCGATGAACCTGGTATATGATCCTGATGAGCCCTTGTCTTCTTTTCTCCGGGTTCAGATGATCATTTCCCTACGGTTAAAACTTGAGTGATGATGAACCTGCAATTTGAATGACGCTACCATGTCAGGAGATGAGGATAAAAGTGCGCCTGTATGAATATTGCACCCGACAAAAACTATGGTCACACGAAGAAGCAATATGACCCCGCTCCTTCAACCAAGGATCCAGGTCAGGAAAACAATGACGAAGGAGCAATACCAATGGTGCAGATATGAAAATGGTTGCATGAACCATATGGTGCAGGGACCCCGGGCAGTCTGAGTCAGGATCGACTGCCATGGATATTCACCTAAGGGGTCTACTCAATTTTGAACCACCATCAGTCAAGGATGGGGATATATTATCAGATAAGGTCACATCCCTTATGCTAGCCACGACAGGCGACAATCAAATATTTGGTACAGATCTGGTACTCAAGACAGTGGAGCCAATCAGCATGATTCAGAAATTCCTGTGATAAGTCAGAATCTGTCAGAAAAAATGGTTATGTCTCAACTCACTATTTGGAACCCAAGGGATTTGCCTTCAGTGGAAAAACTCAATGCAAGGAGTCAGAGCTTGGGTATTTGTCAGTAAACATATGATCACCAATTCATGGACAGTTGTCAGTCAGACCCAGCAATCGGTAATCACTCTCGGATTTGTGAAACAGACATATATTTCATACATGGTAAATCTCAGCTAGGTCAACAACTATGAAGAGAAATGGAGCCAGTATGAGCAGGAAAAATGTGAGGTAAGATCTGTCAGGATGTGGATACAGTGAAGCCAACAACCCCGGAGCCAGTCAGATAAGTGAGATGAAGAATTTAATGGGAACAATCAATAAAGGAAAAAGGATACCCGAGTTGGAAACAGTTTCCTTAAGGCAGTATATTCATACTAGTTCTCCGAGCAACCAAATATCGAGGACGAGATTTCTTTCAGGGGGGAAGGTTTGTCACAGCCTCATTTTTTGCCCTTTCTTTTTCTTTTATTTTTCTGAGGTTTTTTGCTTGAGATTTCTTTTTTCCGTGGCTTTGTGGTCTAGAAACTGAATAAGATGCCCTCTTCTTTCTTTCGAGAGTGGCTTGTCATACCCAAATCATTCCCTAGACCTTGCCATTTTCATCCTAGCCCAAATCCCAATATACTTTAATTGGGAATATTACCTTTTCTATTAAAGGAATAACCCTATCTGCCTTAGGTTGTGAAGCAACCTATATTTCCATCACTCCTAAAATTCCCAAATAATTCTCATAAATTGTTTGGGTCATATATTCATTAAACGTGGCAATACTTTTCCTTGCCATGTTCAATAATAATCCTCCAATATTCATTTTCCTATTCTGCCGTAAATGGCACTTTGTGAAGCAAGTGCTATTTATCTTTGGCCAATTGACTCCAAACTTCTTGGACATCTTTTCATGTCCATATCTTTGCCACATGCCAAAATTTAACCTCATTTGCCTAGTAGTTATTTCATTATGATTTTCCAAAGTTTCTGCCCAGAAAGAAACTTTGTGAAGGAGGTACTAGCTAGGCATATCCAAATGAGTTGGAATTTTGCATGGTCCTCAATATCATCGCATCTTAGTCCTTCACCAAAGTTGAGCTCATGTAATGCCTTCATGTGAGCTCATCTTCAATTCTTTGATCCAAATTTTCAGTTTCTGAAAAAAGTATATTTTATCTTGCTCCATTAAAGCTGATATTTTTTGTAGACCTTCTCCTATCCATATAACCTAGCTCCACAAAAGTTGGGCACATTTTGTTTAGCCATTCTCCCAAAGTAATTTTTCCATGTTTCTGGACAGTAAGGATGTTTGTGAAGCATGTACCATTTTGGTTTATCCAAATGGTATGAAACTTCTACATCATCTTCATGTGTCGAAAGAACCCTGCCATGCCAAATTTCAGCTCAACTTGACACTCCATGTGAGTGCACCATCATGATCTTGATTCTGGACTAAATATGAAGTTGTGAAGCAACTATGATTTATCTTGGTCCAATTATCCTCAAACTTTCCAGGATCGTAGTCCTTATCTAAACACGCCAACCAACTCCATTTGACCTTGTCAAGTCCCTGTTGATTAGCAGTGTTCGTCCAAGTCTGATGCAGCAAAGCTCCAATGATGCCACACTCCTCTCCTTGTCTCCTCTCGTCGATCCATCAACTCCCTCGGCCTCTATTACGCAGGGACTGGTCACTAGACAACGTTTCCCTACCTCTTGCGTCCTCTCCTTGCCGGTCACAGTGGTGACCACGTCGTTTGCACGCACGCTGGCAACATTGGATGCGCTCTGGGCGTCGGGACGCGCCAGCCAGCTCTGCATCGACGGAGCTCGCGTGTCCGCTGGTGCCGACCTGACTCTCCCACCCTCTCAGGTCGCCCTCGACCCGTTTCCCCCTCTCCAAGCCTCCTCGCCGGAGCTAGACGACGCGCGTCCACGGGCACACAGTGCCGATAAGGCATTTTAGGCGTTTGGCTTCTTCTCCCCTTGTCCACAAGCTTGGCCTCTGCCCCGTGAGCTCGCCCCTGTTCCCTCCCTCGTTGCCTAACCCCGAGCCCATGCGCGCGCACACGCGTCCCGGCGACGGCCATGCGTCCGCGGTGATGCTAGTACGAACCGCCTCTCCTCTGGTTATATAATCCCACACCGAGGACTCTCGACCTTACCACTCACCTCACCCCACTCCCAGGACCCCGCCTAGCCACTAGCCCGAGCCGGAGAAGCTCTCCTCGCCCGCCATTACCCCCATGGCCGCCTCTACCGCTGGTGGCCTCTGCTTCAATTCGAGCAGCCCCGGCCTCCTCTCCCTCTCTCTCCACCTCCAGGTGACCCACCAGACCCCGGCGAGCCTCCCCGCACCTTCGCCTCATCCTCCTATGGCCTCTGGCCGCAAGCCCCATCGCCACCCTAACCGCCGTCCGCCGCAGTAGCAGCCCCGCTCGAGCCCGACCTCCCCAAGATGGATGGATGCTCTGGACGGGTGCGTCTCGGCCCCCTGAGCGCGCCAATATGCTGCACGGCCCGGGAGATGGCCGGAGCTGCCGGAACGGCCACTGGCGCCGGCCCAGTCCTCTGCTCCGTCGGGCGCGAGCGAGAAGAAGACAAAGACGACGACCCTGGCTGCCAGCTGGCCGCGGGCCCCGCGCATCAATGAACCAGCCGCTGGCCCCGTGTAGAACCAGGCTGCCCACGTGGATAAGTGACGGGGCCCGCACCGTGGGACCCGCTCGCCAGCGACTCTAGCGCCCGGCCCCACCTCTGCCGACGTGTTTAAGTGGATGCGTAGTTGCTAGAGTACGTTTTCCGTGAATGAAAGTGTACTTTGGGTTGTTTTCTGCTCAGAACACGCCTTCACTTAACAGAAACATATTTTTTGAAATTACGCTTTCACTTCTGGAAAGCGTATTTCCTAGAAAGGCACGTTCTGGTTAATCTGCCAGGGACCTGATTGTTGAAGTATTTTTACATATTAGACCCTAAACTTTAAACGATCGTATCTTTTCAACCGTAAATCCAAACAAGGTGAATCCAACGCTCACGTCTTCGTCTCGTCGAACCCGTTCTGTTCCCATCATTTACACTACATTTAAACATTATAAAAATGAACATTTTTCCCTTGCGCCTAATCAGCCCCGTACGAGAGAGTACCCTTTTTGACGATCCTTTCCGCGATCTTTCCACCCTTCTTCCTGGAGCCTTCTTCATCCTCAGGCAAGCCACAACCACCATTTGCATGATAGTCATGCACAATCATTGGTTTTCAACTTGAATCTTTAATAACTATTTGTTTGCTTTACTGCTGGTGTCGTTATTTCAGTTATGCTTATGGATCGGTGTTTACCGTAATGATATGTTTGTATGTACCTGGTTATTTTGTTCTCCTTGCTAGTATTACTTTCATATAACCTGCTTGGTAGTAGTATATGTGGATGTAGTGATGGTCTTTGATGCATGACTGTCGTTTGTTCCGAGTACCGTTGTTATGCATGTTCCTTTGCATCCCGTTGATTAAATGCTTGCATGGTAGTTTTATCGTTATGTTCTTGTAGGATATTTATTGTTGATGCTAGTGGTCATGTTATGCTATGAGTAGTGTTCGAGTTGTGATATTCATACTCGTTAGTATGCCATGCTCATCTGGATAAGTAGTTAAACATGGTTGTTATGCCCGTTGATTGTGATGCACCCCCATGCTTATGTTAATATCATATTCATGCATTATAGTTGCATCGTGTTATTTTTTTATGACTCAGCATTTTGCATTCAAGTTTAACCAGATAATAATGAACTTGAACAACTGTTGGCTGAGTCATGGTGCCACCAAATGGAGCTTTTTCTAGTGTAACCACGCTTACCTTATGGGGAGGTCTTAACTCGGTCCTTTGTTATGCCTCTCACCACTGCCTCCCACGAGGGAAGGTTATGGGCGCGCGCTACCCTGATTAGGTAGGCGGACATAACCTTGTGTGCTCTTTTTTGTTTTTATGTATCCTTTGTCCCCATTTTTGGACCATTTTGCCATGACGGTGGCCGTTGGTGTCTTTGGTAGACACGGGGCCACCCAAGACCTAGCCCTGAGAGGGAGATGGTGGGAGTGGCCGGGAGAGTGCCATGACAAGGGAGGGTTTTGTCGAACCCTTTTGGTCCGCACGTATGGGAGTGCGAGGCCAGGGTTCCGTAGTGTGGGTAAAGTGTGCTGACCTCTGAAGAGCATGTGTGTTAAATTTATCGATAGCCGCGCTCGTGGATATGGGCCCAGTTCGTGTCGGTCACACTGTGGGTCAATAGTAATAATAATAATTTGCTTAATAACAACCATGGTTCGATGATGAAAGAAGTTGGTTGATACTTATGTGATCATGAGAGGATCACTATGGTATCGTGAGTACCGACTTTTGGGATATTTGGGATGTTATGTGAGAGTCAATGGTAAAGGTCAACCTCCTTGTGGTCATAAATGATTACTACGGTATTGTTAATACCAAGCTTGATTGGATCCTGAGATGATCATGCAATGTCCATGACGGTAAGTGATGCATGTGATGGTTACGAGGTAAGCCGAACAGAGAAAGTTGGTGCATGATAGTTCCATCATTGTTGCATGCTAGTATTATCATGTTCATATGTTCATGCCATGCTCGTATTGTTCTAGCCGTATCATGTTGTACATGCCATGTTGTTCTGATAGTATCGTGTTAATCATTGCTTAATAATTTGTAATTGCCATATTATTGTTTGTCTTGATTGTTTTGGTTGCTGTGAGCTTGCAAGTACATTCAATGTACTGACCTAGCATGTCATGCTAGCTTTATGCTGGATAGGATTGCTTGTTTGCCGTGGATTCCTTATTTGCGAGCTAGGATAAGCGTTCCAGCCAGATGAAGGAAATATGCCCTAGAGGCAATAATAAAGATGTTATTTGTATTTCCTTATATCATGATAAATGTCTTTTATTCATGCTAGAATTGTATTAACTGGAAACTTAGTACATGTGTGGATACATAGACAAAACAGTATGTCCCTAGTATGCCTCTACTAGACTAGCTCATTGATCAAAGATGGTTATGTTTCCTAACCATAGACATGAGTTGTCATTTGATCAACGGGATCACATCATTAGGAGAATGATGTGATGGACAAGACCCATCCGTTAGCATAGCACTATGATCGTTTAGTTTTTCTGCTATTGCTTTCTTCATGACTTATACATGTTCCTATGACTATGAGATTATGCAACTCCCGAATACCGTAGGAACACCTTGTGTGCTATCAAACGTCACAACGTAACTGGGTGATCATAAAGATGCTCTACAGGTGTCTCCGAAAGTATTCGTGGTGTTGGCATAGATCAAGATTAGGATTTGTCACTCCGAGTGTCGGAGAGGTATCTCTGGGCCCTCTCGGTAACACACATCACAATAAGCCTTGCAAGCAAAAGACTAATGAGTTAGTCACGAGATGATGTGTTACGGAATGAGTAAAGAGACTTGCCGGTAACGAGATTGAACTAGGTATAGAGATACCGATGATCGAATCTCGGGCAAGTAACATACCGTTGACAAAAGGAACAACGTATGTTGTTATGCGGTTCTGACCGATAAAAGATCTTCGTAGAATATGTAGGAGCCAATATGAACACCCAGGTTCCGCTATTGGTTATTGACCGGAGATGAGTCTCGGTCATGTCTACATAGTTCTCGAACCCGTAGGGTCCGCACGCTTAACGTTTGATGACGATCGGTATTATGAGTTTATGAGTATTGATGTACCGAAGGTAGTTCGGAGTCCCGGATGAGATCACGGACATAACGAGGAGTCTCGGAATGTCCGAGACATAAAGATTTATATATTGGACGACTATATTCGGACACCGGAAGTATACCGGAAAAGTTTCGGATTTAACGGGATTGCCGGAGGGGGTTACCGGAACCCCCTACGAAGGGGGATGGTCCATAGTGGGCCTTATGGAAAAGAGAGAGGCAGCCCATAGGGCTGGCCGGCGCCCCACCTAGGGTTCCTAGGAGTTGGGGGGCGCCACCTCTTCTTCTTTTCCTATTCCCTCTCTTCCTTCTTTGGTGGTTCCTACTAGGAATAGGATTGCAATCCTATTCCTAGTAGGATTGCACCCCTAGCCGCACCAAACAAGGGCCGGCCGGCCTCCCCCCTTGCCCCTTTATATACGGGGGCAGGGGGGCACCCAAAGACACACAATTTGAATTGTTCCAGCCGTGTGCGGTGCCCCCCTCCACAGAAACACACCTCGGTCATACCGTCGCGGTGCTTAGGCGAAGCCCTGCGTCGGTGAATACATCATATCCGTCACCACGCCGTCGTGCTGACGAAACTCTCCTGTGAAGCTCAACTGGATCAAGAGCTCGTGGGACGTCATCAAGCTGAACGTGTGCTGAACGCGGAGGTGCCGTACGTTCGGTGCTTGATCGGTTGAATCGCGAAGAAGTTCGACTACATCAACCGCGTCACTTGACGCTTCCGCTTCCGGTCTACGAGGGTACGTAGACACACTCTTCCCTCTCGTTGCTATGCATCTGGTAGATAGATCTTGCGTGATCGTAGGAAAATTTTAAAATACTACGTTCCCCAAGAGTGGCATCATGAGCCAGGTCTATGCGTAGATGATATGCACGAGTAGAACACAATGAGTTGTGGGCGATACTAGTCATACTGCTTACCAGCATGTCATACTTTGCTTCGGCGGTATTGTGAGATGAAGCGGCCCGGACCGACATTACGCGTACGCTTACGCGAGACTGGTTTCACTGTTACGAGCACTCGTTGCTTAAAGGTGACTGGCGGGTGTCTGTCTCTCTTACTTTAGCTGAATCAAGTGTGGCTACGCCCGGTCCTTGTGAAGGTTAAAACAACACATACTTGACGAAACATCGTTGTGGTTTTATATGCGTAGGTAAGAACGGTTCTTGCTAAGCCCGTAGCAGCCACGTAAAACTTGCAACAACAAAGTAGAGGACGTCTAACTTGTTTTTGCAGGGCATGTTGTGATGTGATATGGTCAAGACATGACGAGTTATACGGTTTTGTATGAGATGATCATGTTTTGTAATGTTATCGGCAACTGGCAGGAGCCATATGGTTGTCGCTTTATTGTATGAAATGCAATCGCCATGTAATTGCTTTACTTTATCACTAAGAGGTAGCGATAGTCGTAGAAGCAATAGTTGGCGAGACGACAACAATGCTACGATGGAGATCAAGGTGTCACGCCGGTGACGAAGGTGATCATGGAGGTGCTTTGGAGATGGAGATCAAAAGCACAAGATGATGATGGCCATATCATGTCACATATTTTGATTCCATGTGATGTTTATCTTATTATGCTTCTTATTTTGCTTAGAACGACGGTAGCATTATAAGATGATCCCTTACTAAATTTCAAGGTATAAGTGTTCTCCCTGAGTATGCACCGTTGCGAAAGTTCGTCGTGCCGAGACACCACGTGATGATCGGGTGTGATAAGCCCTACGTTCAAATACAACGGGTGTAAGCCAGTTTTGCACACGCAGAATACTCGGGTTAAACTTGACGAGCCTAGCATATGCAGATATGGCCTCGGAACACTGGAGACCGAAAGGTCGAGCGTGAATCATATAGTAGATATGATCAACATAAGATGTTCACCATTGAAACTACTCCATCTCACGTGATGATCGGACATGGTTTAGTTGATTTGGATCACGTGATCATTTAGATGACCAGAGGGATGTCTATCTAAGTGGGAGTTCTTTAAATTAATATGATTAAATTAAATTTTAATTTATCATGAACTTAGTCCTGATAGTTTTTGCATATCTATGTTGTTGTAGATCAATGGCCCGTGCTACCGTTCCTTTGAATTTTAATGCATTCCTAGAGAAAGCTAAGTTGAAAGATGATGGTAGCAATTACACGGACTGGGTCCGTAACCTGAGGATTATCCTCATTGCTGCACAGAAGAATTATGTCCTTGAAGCACCGCTAGGTGACAAGCCCCCTCCCGCTAATGTAGACGCTTTGAATGTCTGGCAGTCGCGGTCTGATGACTACACGATAGTTCAGTGTGACATGCTTTACGGCTTAGAACCGGGACTTCAACGACGTTTTGAACGTCATGAACCATATGAGATGTTCCAGGAGTTGAAGTTAATATTTCAAGCAAATGCCCGGATTGAGAAATATGAGATTTCCAATAAGTTCTACAGCTGCAAAATGGAGGAGAATAGTTCTATCAGTGAACACTTGCTCAGAATGTCTGGGTACCACAATCATATGACTCAACTTGGTTGCAAAGTTGACGAGGATAGTGTTATTGATAGAGTTCTTCAATCACTGCCACCAAGCTATAAAGGCTTTGTGATGAACTTTAATATGCAAGGGATGCAAAAGACAATTCCCGAGCTCTTCGCTATACTCAAAGCTGCGGAGGTAGAAATCAAGAAGGAGCATCAAGTCTTGATGGTTAACAAGACCACTAGTTTCAAGAAAAAGGGCAAGGGAAAGAAGGGGAACTTCAAAAAGAATAGCAAAACAGTTGCTACTTCCACGAAGAAACCCAAGTCTGGAGCCAAGCCTGAAACTGAGTGCTTCTACTGCAAGGGGACTGGACACTGGAAGCGGAACTGCCCCAAGTATTTGGCGGATAAGAAGGATGGCAAGGTGAACAAAGGTATATGTGATATACATGTTATTGATGTGTACCTTACTAATGCTCGTAGTAGTACCTGGGTATTTGATACCGGTTCGGTTGCTAATATTTGTAACTCGAAACAGGGACTACGGATTAAACGAAGATTGGCTAAGGACGAGGTGACGATGCGCGTGGGAAACGGTTCCAAAGTCGATGTGATCGCCGTCGGCACGCTACCTCTACATCTACCTTCGGGATTAGTTTTAGACCTAAATAATTGTTATTTGGTGCCAGCGTTGAGCATGAACATTATATCTGGATCTTGTTTGTTGCGAGACGGTTATTCATTTAAATCAGAGAATAATGGTTGTTCTATTTTTATGAATAATATCTTTTATGGTCATGCACCCTCAAAGAGTGGTCTATTCTTATTGGATCTCGATTGTAGTGATACACATATTCATAATATTGAAACCAAAAGATGCAAGGTTAATAATGATAGTGCAACTTATTTGTGGCACTGCCGTTTAGGTCATATTGGTGTAAAACGCATGAAGAAACTCCATAATGATGGGCTTTTGGAATCACTTGATTATGAATCACTTGGTGCTTGCGAACCATGCCTCATGGGCAAGATGACTAAAACTCCGTTCTCCGGAACTATGGAGCGAGCAACAGATTTATTGGAAATCATACATACTGATGTATGTGGACCAATGAGTGTTGAAGCTCGCGGCGGGTATCGTTATTTTCTGACCTTCACTGATGATTTGAGCAGATATGGGTATATCTACTTGATGAAGCACAAGTCTTAAACATTTGAAAAGTTCAAAGAATTTCAGAGTGAAGTAGAAAATCATCGTAACAAGAAAATAAAGTTTCTACGTTCTGATCGTGGAGGAGAATATTTGAGTTACGAGTTTGGTCTTCATTTGAAACAATGTGGAATAGTTTCACAACTCACGCCACCCGGAACACCACAGCGTAATGGTGTGTCTGAACGTCGTAACCGTACTTTATTGGATATGGTACGATCTATGATGTCTCTTACCGATTTACCACTATCGTTTTGGGGTTATGCTTTAGAGACAGTTGCATTCACGTTAAATAGGGCACCATCTAAATCCGTTGATACGACACCTTATGAACTATGGTTTGGCAAGAAACCAAAGTTGTCGTTTCTTAAAGTTTGGGGCTGCGATGCTTATGTGAAAAAGCTTCAACCTGATAAGCTCGAACCCAAGTCGGAGAAATGTGTCTTCATAGGATACCCAAAAGAGACTGTTGGGTACACCTTCTATCACAGATCCGAAGGCAAGATATTCGTTGCTAAGAATGGATCCTTTCTAGAGAAGGAGTTTCTCTCGAAAGAAGTGAGTGGGAGGAAAGTAGAACTTGATGAGGTAATTGTACCTTCTCCCGGATTGGAAAGTAATACATCACAGAAAATTGTTCCAGTGATTCCTACACCAATCAGTGAGGAAGTTAATGATGATGATCATGAAACTTCGGATCAAGTTTCTGCTGAACGTCGTAGATCAACCAGAGTACGTTCCGCACCAGAGTGGTACGGCAACCCAGTTCTGGAAATCATGTTACTAGACCATGATGAACCTACGAACTATGAGGAAGCGATGATGAGCCCATATTCCGCAAAATGGCTTGAAGCCATGAAATCTGAGATGGGATCCATGTATGAGAACAAAGTATGGACTTTGGTTGACTTGCCCGATGATCGGCAGGCCATCGAAAATAAATGGATCTTCAAGAGGAAGACCGACGCAGACGGTAAAGTTACTGTTTACAAAGCTCGACTTGTTGCGAAAGGTTTTCGACAAGTTCAAGGAGTTGACTACGATGAGACTTTCTCACCTGTAGCGATGCTTAAGTCTGTCCGAATCATGTTAGCAATTGCCGCATTTTATGATTATGAAATCTGGCAAATGGATGTCAAAACTGCATTCCTGAATGGATATCTCAAAGAAGAGTTGTATATGATGCAACCAGAAGGTTTTGTCGATCCAAAAGGTGCTAACAAAGTATGCAAGCTCCAGCGATCCATCTATGGACTGGTGCAAGTATCTCGGAGTTGGAATATACGCTTTGATGAGGTGATCAAAGCATATGGTTTTATACAGATTTTTGGAGAAGCCTGTATTTACAAGAAAGTGAGTGGGAGCTCTGTAGCATTTCTAATATTATATGTAGATGACATATTGTTGATTGGAAATGATATAGAATTTCTGGATAGCATAAAAGGATACTTGAATAAAAGTTTTTCAATGAAAGACCTCGGTGAAGCTGCTTATATATTAGGCATCAAGATCTATAAAGATAGATCAAGACGCTTAATTGGACTTTCACAAAGCACATACCTTGATAAGATTTTGAAGAAGTTCAAAATGGATCAGTCAAAGAAAGGGTTCTTGCCTGTATTACAAGGTATGAAGTTGAGTAAGACTCAATGCCCGACCACTGCAGAAGATAGAGAGAAAATGAAAGTCATTCCCTATGCCTCAGCCATAGGATCTATCATGTATGCAATGCTGTGTACCAGACCTGATGTGTGCCTTGCTATAAGTCTAGCAGGGAGGTACCAAAGTAATCCAGGAGTGGATCACTGGACAGCGGTCAAGAACATCCTAAAGTATCTGAAAAGGACAAAGGATATGTTTCTCGTGTTTGGAGGTGACAAAGAGCTCGTCGTAAACGGTTACGTCGATTCTAGCTTTGACACTGATCCGGATGACTCTAAGTCACAAACCGGATATGTATTTTTATTGAACGGTGGAGCTGTCAGTTGGTGCAGTTCCAAGCAGAGCGTCGTGGCGGGATCTACGTGTGAAGCGGAATACATAGCTGCTTCAGAAGCAGCAAATGAAGGAGTCTGGATGAAGGAGTTCATATCCGATCTAGGTGTAATACCTAGTGCATCGGGTCCAATGAAAATCTTTTGTGACAACACTGGAGCAATAGCCTTGGCGAAGGAATCCAGGTTTCACAAGAGAACAAAGCACATCAAAAGACGCTTCAATTCCATCCGCGATCTAGTCAAGGAGGGAGACATAGAGATTTGCAAAATACATACGGATCTGAATGTTGCAGACCCGTTGACTAAGCCTCTTCCACGGGAAAAACATGATCAACACCAGGACTCCATGGGTGTGACGATCATCACTTTGTAATCTAGATTATTGACTCTAGTTCAAGTGGGAGACTGAAGGAAATATGCCCTAGAGGCAATAATAAAGATGTTATTTGTATTTCCTTATAACATTATAAATGTCTTTTATTCATGCTAGAATTGTATTAACCGGAAACTTAGTACATGTGTGGATACATAGACAAAACAGTATGTCCCTAGTATGCCTCTACTAGACTAGCTCATTGATCAAAGATGGTTATGTTTCCTAACCATAGACATGAGTTGTCATTTGATCAACGGGATCACATCATTAGGAGAATGATGTGATGGACAAGACCCATCCGTTAGCATAGCACTATGATCGTTTAGTTTTTCTGCTATTGCTTTCTTCATGACTTATACATGTTCCTATGACTATGAGATTATGCAACTCCCGAATACCGTAGGAACACCTTGTGTGCTATCAAATGTTACAACGTAACTGGGTGATCATAAAGATGCTCTACAGGTGTCTCCGAAAGTATTCGTGGTGTTGGCATAGATCAAGATTAGGATTTGTCACTCCGAGTGTCGGAGAGGTATCTCTGGGCCCTCTCGGTAACACACATCACAATAAGCCTTGCAAGCAAAAGACTAATGAGTTAGTCACGAGATGATGTGTTATGGAACGAGTAAAGAGACTTGCCGGTAACGAGATTGAACTAGGTATAGAGATACCGACGATCGAATCTCGGGCAAGTAACATACCGTTGACAAAAGGAACAACGTATGTTGTTATGCGGTTCTGACCGATAAAAGATCTTCGTAGAATATGTAGGAGCCAATATGAACATCCAGGTTCCGCTATTGGTTATTGACCGGAGATGAGTCTCGGTCATGTCTACATAGTTCTCGAACCCGTAGGGTCCGCACGCTTAACGTTTGATGACGATCGGTATTATGAGTTTATGAGTATTGATGTACCGAAGGTAGTTCGGAGTCCCGAATGAGATCACGGACATAACGAGGAGTCTCGGAATGTCCGAGATATAAAGATTGATATATTGGACGACTATATTCGGACACCGGAAGTATACCAGAAAAGTTTCGGATTTAACGGGATTGCCGGAGGGGGTTGCCGGAACCCCCTACGAAGGGGGATGGTCCATAGTGGGCCTTATGGAAAAGAGAGAGGCAGCCCATAGGGCTGGCCGGCGCCCCACCTAGGGTTCCTAGGAGTTGGGGGGCACCACCTCTTCTTCTTTTCCTATTCCCTCTCTTCCTTCTTTGGTGGTTCCTACTAGGAATAGGATTGCAATCCTATTCCTAGTAGGATTGCACCCCTAGCCGCACCAAACAAGGGCCGGCCGGCCTCCCCCCTTGCTCCTTTATATACGGGGGCAGGGGGGCACCCAAAGACACACAAGTTGAATTGTTCCAGCCGTGTGCGGTGCCCCCCTCCACAGAAACACACCTCGGTCATACCGTCGCGGTGCTTAGGCGAAGCCCTGCGCCGGTGAATACATCATATCCGTCACCACGCCGTCGTGCTGACGAAACTCTCCTGTGAAGCTCAACTGGATCAAGAGCTCGTGGGACGTCATCAAGCTGAACGTGTGCTGAACGCGGAGGTGCCATACGTTCGGTGCTTGATCGGTTGAATCGCGAAGAAGTTCTACTACATCAACTGCGTCACTTGACGCTTCCGCTTCCGGTCTACGAGGGTACGTAGACACACTCTTCCCTCTCGTTGCTATGCATCTGGTAGATAGATCTTGCGTGATCGTAGGAAAATTTTAAAATACTACGTTCCCCAAGACCAGAGTCCCTGCAGAGTGGAGTTCACCACCGTCGTCGCTGTTCTGCTGCCAGTAGTCCTTCCGCTGCGTCATGTTGTTCCGCTACTTGCATGGATGTGAGGACCCCGATCCTAAGTCACACCGATCTAGCTGTAACACATCATATCACTTTGCGGCCTCACGCACGGTATCCCCACGGGTGCCACCTTACCTGGCCCGGGACCGTTTGCGCATTTTGGCACACGTATATGACAGTGTCGCTAGCATCCATATGACAGAGAACCCGGGCCGACATGGCTAGTTATAAACCAAAAGTGGCACTAAATTACAGAGACAGACATCCATGACCCAGCAACGAACGTGTCGGTCATCAACGTATGAACCCAAGTCATAGCATGCTACATGGACTTAAAGGAACAACGCGTGACATTTCCCCTAAGGGACAGACACATGAACGAAGAAGGACACATGCCGGCCAGCCTACGTGTTCCGAGCAGTAGCAAGCTACCAAGGCTCATTCGAAGGACTAGGAGGCATTTCCCTGTAAGATAGGCTACCAAAGGAAAACAACTAGGTGTCAGATCCCACACATACCAAGCATTTCAATCATACACACAATATGCTCAATATGTGCAAATACAACATTGCAACACAACAGAACTCTATGACTCAAAGTACTTTATTTAAGAGGCTCCATGAGCCATACATAACATATCCATACAGGTAGGGGTCACATGACCCAACACTCAAGTCATACAGTCATACAAGCACAAGCGGAAGCTAACATGTCTGAGTACATACAACTTGGAAAATAAAACATGCTTGGTGTAGCCTGACTATCTACAAGGCCCTTCACAAGCTCCAGATCTCCGTCTGGGTAGCAAGCTACTCGTCGACGTCAACGTCTATGTAGAACCCATCAGAAGGGGCAGGGTTCTCCTCTGCAACAGTTATTAAGCAAACATCAGTACAAAGGTACTCAGCAAGTCTTACAACATAACCTATCATACATGCAACATTATCAACAGGGGTAGTGGAGTTCATAGCAGAAAGCCAGCTTTGACTCTTGGCTAACATATACTACAACTCTCAACAGATTGCAAGATATTACTACGTACACGAGTCCTCTACTCACCACAACAATACACCACCTAGGATCCTCTTCCGTCATCCTACGGAAGGGCCATACACGGCACTCACACTTGTCTTGAGGCTTTTAGTTGTATCCATGAACTTGTCTATGAACTGTAAGAGTAACCAAGTAGTCCGTACCGCGAACAACGGCTATTCGAATAGATTGATAACTCTGCAGGGGTGTACTTCTTCACACATGTTTTCACCACTTAGCGTCTGCACACGACATGTGCTCGGCAGACTTCAAGCGAAAGCAGACGTGTTTGTAGACCACGACCTAACCAACCACTCAAGTCTCTCGTCCAAGTTTATCGCCTATTTGGGTTCCATCCGTGGGGAGATCCAGCCGGGGTGTCGCTCATGGCCCCAAACGATGTGTACAGGGTTCCCGAGGCAGCAAACAGGCAATCGGTACACCGTGTCACGTACCTGTCGCATCACAGCTGTCACATCCCTAGTCAGTGCTTGCATTAGGACTAGCTAGAGTGTGCATCATATTTACTTTCCAAAGAAACTTGAAATGGGAATGACAGAAACCCTAGCACCCCTCTTCTAACAACTAGGGTTTAATAAAATCTTTTCCAATGTACCCAAAATGCCCTTCAAAAATGTTCATCAACTCTGCCTTGGTCTTAAACCTCTGCCAAAAATGGTGCACAATTTTCTAGGACACCCAAGGTCTCTGGATTAATTCATATGGTATTTGCATTTGGGCATTTAAATGCTATAAAATATTGTATGTGCCCAAATAATCATAAACTAAAATGTTCCATACTGTTCATATTATATATAGTGGGCATGACTAGTTTCATGAGTTATTAAAATGTTCTGGCATTTTATTTAATTCAACAAAGTTGGAAAAGAAATGAAACAGAAAGTAAATAGAAAAAAAAATAGAAAAGCAGACTTACCTGAGCCCACCTACCTGCCTGGCCCAGACGACCCAGCCCACCAGGGGCATCCCCGTCTTCTTCGCCATGCCAGCGCACGAAGCAGCTCGGTGGCGAGCGCCGCCGATGCGCCGGCCACCTCCTGCCTGCCTGGCTGGCCTTCGACCCTCTGGATGGAACCGGACGACGCCACGCAGACCCCCCGACCGTTTCCCCCTCTCCCCTGAGTCTTTCCCCTCCTCTCTCCCCTCCGCCAAGCTCCACCGAGCGAGCTCGTCGCCGTCGATCGCTGCCACCGCGCCCTACGCCACTCCCTCACCTCCCCGACGCACCATTAGCTCCGCCGCATCGCCCCGAAGCTCCCCACCGACGCACACGACGCCAGAAGCCCTGCAACGCCCTCCCTGCCGTCGTCTTCAACCTTCAGCACCGGAGATCGCCGCCGCCCGTACGCCACCGTCCGACCTCCCCCGAGCTCGCTTCGACGCCCTCTGCGACCGCTGTGAGCTCACGCTTCGAACTCCTCTCTCCACGGGCTCGATTACGCCTTGTAGCCGCCGCCCCCTTGCTGACCATACCTCACCGCCGCCGGCCACCTCGCCGCCGTGGCCATAGGCACCGTGCCTCGCAGCTGAGCACTCCACTAGGATCAGTAGATCACCAGCAAGCTAATGCCAGCTCTAACTTCTCCTACCGTGCACCACAACGCCGTCCCGACCAACTCCGTGCGAGCGCCGCCGTGGACGAGCTCGTCGCCGTCGACTCCGGCGACCTTTCGACCAACCAGTGGCACCGTTGGATGTGGTGCATCACCAGGAGCACATAGAGCCCATCCGCGCGACAAATGGTCGCCGAAACAAGGATTTCGACGAGTCACCGCCGTGCGAATTGGTCGCCGCCAGCCAAACTCCGACGGGCTGACGTGGCCTGTTAATTAGGAGCTAACAGTAATTAGATTAACCGCCACAGTCACTGACAGTGGGCCCCTTTGCTTAGTCAAACCCAATCAACTCTAGTTTTGACCGGAATTAGCTCCAGAGACACTAACATGAGGGACCCACCAGTCAGGTTTGACCTGGATCAGGTCTGTTGACTTGCTGACGTCAGCATGATGTCATGCTGACGTAGTAAAGGATTTTCTGGGATTATTTGATTTAAAAACAATTCAGGAAATTCCAGAAAATGCTTTAAACTTCAAAAAATCATATAAATTCAACAGTAGCTCAGATGGAAAAGATTTATATATGAAAATTGATCAGAAAAATCCAATATTTCCAATGGCACTGGTTTCATGCATGTTTGAGCAAGTTAACCTTGCTGTATACATTAAAACATGATATTGCACTTAAATAATTAATAGTTTGGGTTTCAATTTGAATCCTTGATTCAAATAGGCTCAAACCCTTCTGGTTATAGTTGCATTAGCCCAAAACACATGCATCTTGCCATATCATGAGCATGCATCATATTGTTGCATTTGTTTGCTTATTGATTGTATCGCCGGTATTCTCCGTGTTAGGTCCTGCTCCCGAGGATACTTCTGCGTATCCAGCTGAAGAGCAGTACCCGACAACCACTCTGTCAGGCAAGCAATCATTGATCATTCCGATACAAACCCATCTTCTCGCTCCTGCTCTCTTTTACTGCATTAAGGCAACAGCGTGTGAACTGCTACTTGCTGCGGTAGTTGAACCCTATTCCCTTGCATGACCTGTCATTGCCACAGTAAATAGTTGAAACCCACTAGCATGTGTAGGAGTTGATTGAGCCATGTGATGTGTGATCCACCATGCTATTTGTTTATGTTGCCTGCTATGCTTAGAGTTGTGTCAGGTCTGATTCATCTGGGTGATGGATCAGAGTGAAATGATCATACCGGTAAAGAGAAAGAAGTGTGGAACATGTTTGGTAAAGGTATACATGAAAGGCCATGTAGGAGTACGTGCTGGGTTGTTTCATTGGAACCGTCCATAGGACCTGAGATTTGTATGTGTGGTTCAAGTTACAGCTACTACCACACATTGGGCCCTGAAATATGACCCCGCTCGACTTATTGACTGCCCATGTTCTCTGTCCAGGAGTTGCAACTAGTTTCTGGTGTTTGTAGTTTACTGGTGGTCGTGCACAGCGCTGACCCTCGGGGTGGGCTGTGAGGCGACAGGTACGTGGCACGGTGTACCGGTTGCCCGTTTGGTGACTCGGGAACCCTGTACACATCGTTTGGGGCCGTGAGCGACACCCCGGCCGGATCTCCCCACGGATGGAACCCAAATAGGCGATAAACCTGGACGAGAGACTTGAGTGGTTGGTTAGGTCGTGGTCTACACCCACGTCGGCTTTCGCTTGAAGTCTGCCGAGCACATGTCGTGTGCAGACGCTAAGTGGTGAAAACATGTGTGAAGAAGTACACCCCTACAGGGTTACCAATCTATTCGAATAGCCGTTGTTCGCGGTACGGACTACTTGATTACTCTTACAATTCATAGACAAGTTGATGGATACTACTAAAAGCTTCAAGACAAGAGTGAGTGCCGTGGATGGCCCTTCCGTAGGATGACAGAAGAGGATCCTCGGTGGTGTATTGTTGTGGTGAGTAGAGGACTCGTGTACGTAGTAATATCTTGCAATCTGTTGAGAGTTGTAGTATAGGTTAGCCAAGAGTCAAAGCTGGCTTTCTGCTATGAACTCCACTACCCCCTGTTGATAATGTTGCATGTATGATAGGTTCTGTTGTAAGACTTGCTGAGTACCTTTGTACTCATGTTTGCTTAATAACTGTTGCAGAGGAGAACCCTGCCCCTTCTGATGGGTTCTACATAGACGTTGACGTCGACGAGTAGCTTGCTACCCAGACGGAGATCTAGAACTTGTGAAGGGCCTTGTAGATAGTCAGGCTACACCAAGCCTGTTTTATTTTCTAAGTTGTCTGTACTCAGACATGTAGCTTCCGCTTGTGCTTGTATGACTGTATGACTTGACTGTTGGGTCATGGGACCCCTACCTGTATGGATATGTTATGTATGGCTCTTGGAGCCTCTTAAATAAAGTACTTCGAGTCATAGAGTTCTGTTGTGATGCAATGTTGTATTTGCACATATTGAGCATATTGTGTGTATGATTGAAATGCTTGGTATGTGTGGGATCCGACACCTAGTTGTTTTCCTTTGGTAGCTTATCTTACAGGGAAATGCCTCCTAGTGCTTCCAATGAGCCTTGGTAGCTTGCTACTGCTTGGAACACGTAGGCTGGCCGGCATGTGTTCTTCTTCGTTCCTGTGTCCGCCCCTTAGGGGAAATGTCATGCGTTGTTCCTTTAAGTCCATGTAGCTTGCTACGACTTGGGTTCATACGTTGATGACCGACACATTCGTTGCTGGGTCATGGATGCCTGTCTCCGTAATTTAGTGCCACTTTTGGTTTATAACTAGCCATGTCGGCCCGGGTTCTCTGTCATATGGATGCTAGCGACACTGTCATATACGTGTGCCAAAATGCGCAAAAGGTCCCGGGCCAGGTAAGGTGGCACCCGTGGGGATACCGTGCGTGAGGCCGCAAAGTGATATGACGTGTTACAGCTAGATCGGTGTGACTTAGGATCGGGGTCCTGACAGCGTTGGCATCAGAGCCGGACTGCCTGTAGGTTTCTCAAGCCAAACTAGTCGATGTTGAGTCTAGAAAAGTTCTTAGTTATATGTGTTTTGGGCTAATGCAACTATAACCAGAAGGGTTTGAGCCCATTTGAATCAAATATTCAAATTGAAACTCAAACTATTATTTATTTAAGAGCATTTCATGTTTTAGAGTATACAACAAGGTTAACTTGCTCAAACATGCATGAAACCAGTGCCATTGGAAAGATTGGATTTTTCTGATCACTTTTCATATATAAATCTTTTCCATCTGAGCTACTGTTGAATTTATATGATTTTTTGAAGTTTAAAGCATTTCTCGGAATTTCGTGAATTGTTTTTAAATCAAATAATCCCAGAAAATCCTTTACTGCGTCAGCATGACATCATGCTGACGTCAACCAGTCAATAGGGCATCCAGGTCAAACCTGACCAGTGGGTCCCACTGGTCAGTCACTCAGTACTAACTAAAAAGAGCTTAACACCAAACTAAAAGTTAACAGGGGCTGGGCCCCACATGTCAGTGGCTCACTAAACTAATGACAGCAATTAGTACTTAAAAAAAACCTAAACTGAAATTAGTCAATGGCCGGCCCCACATGTCAGTGACACATGTGGGTCAAACCCTTGGTCAAACGGGGCTAACTCACCGGCGTTTAGCCGCCGGCGAGGCCAAACGCGGCGGCGAGGTGCGGGATTTGTGCTCCGGCTGCCAAAACAAGGGCGGAGCACGCCTACGGGCAGCTGGGAGTGAGCTGCGTCGAGTGGTGGTGGTGGTGGCTCGTCTCGGGGTCGCCGGAAATGACCCGGCGACGAGTCCAGCGGCTGCCGGAGTTCGGGCGAGGTCGAACTCGTCGGTGCGGTGCTCGTAGAGGTGCATGGAGTGATCCTATAGCACCTACACAGGACGGTGAAGCTGGTGGGCACGATGGCCGGGCCGTTAAATGGCCGGAGCCTCATCGGCGACGAGTTCCGCGGCGGCGCGTGCAGGTGAGCCTTGTGCGGTGCGTACGGTGTAGGAGAGAACTAACGGAGAGGGGGAGGACGGAGCTGAGCTCACGGCGGTTGCAGTAAATGTAGAGGCGGGCTCGGGGACAGTCGGAGCTGAGCAGGGCGGCGAGGAGGATCTCTGCGGCCGGAGTTGGGGAAGACGGGGTCGGGGGCGACTCCAGAGCGGGCGAGCGCTCGGGGCTTAGCCTGCTCGACGTAGTCGATGACGACGGGGCGGACGGACATGGTGACGGAGCTCGGGGACGGCGGTGGACGCGGCTATCACGACGGCGCGAGCGCGGCGGCATCGGCCTTGGTGCAGGGAAGGCGAGGGAGAGGAGCTGGGGAAGGTTGAGCGTGTCTGCGAGCTTGGGGGGAAGTGGGTGGTCGATCCCGCCCACCAGAATGGCGAGGGGAGGAAGCAGGGCTGCGGGCAGCTGCGTGGCGCGCGCTGCGGCCGCTGTCGAGCACCTGCCTGCCTGCGTGGCCGAGCCAAGCAGCTCGCTGGAGCGGTGGCTGGGCTGGCCGGCAGTTGGGCCTGTTAGTGGCGCCAGGTAAGTTTTCTTCTTCCTATTTTTTCTATTTAGTTTTTGTTTCATTTCTTTTGCAACTTTGTTGAATTAATAAAAATGCTAGAACATTTTTATAGCTCATAAAACTAGTCATGCCCACTGTATATAATATGAACAGTATGGAACATTTTAGTTTATGATTATTTGGGCACATAAAATATTTTATAGCATTTAAATGCCCAAATGCAAATACCATATGAATTAATCCAGAGACCTTGGGTGTCCTAGAAAATTGTGCACCATTTTTGGCAGAGGTTTAAGACCAAGGCAGAAATGATGAACATTTTTGAAGGGCATTTTGGGTACATTGGAAAAGATTTTATTAAACCCTAGTTGTTAGAAGAGGGGTGCTGGGGTTTCTGTCATTCCCATTTCAATTTTCTTTGGAAAGTAAACATGATGCACACTCTAGCTAGTCCTAATGCAAGCACTGACTAGGGATGTGACAACTCACCCCCACTCAAAAGAATCGCGTCCCGAGATTCGGGTTCCTCCAGAAAGAGGGTGTGGTACTCAAGTCGAAGACGATCCTCCCTTTCCCAAGTAGCTTCACTCTCGGAATGATGTGACCATTGAACCTTGAGAAACTTGATATTGTGACGTCGAGTGGTACGCTCGGTTTGATCAAGAATACGAACGGGGTATTCTCGATATGTGAGATTGTCCTGGAGATCAAGCGTTTCGTGGTCCACTCCGCGGATAGGATCCGAGAAGCAACGCCTGAGTTGAGAAACGTGGAAGACATCATGAACTCTGGAAAGGTGCGGAGGTAGTTCCAATTGGTAGGCAACTTCTCCTCGTTTGGCAAGAATGCGAAAAGGACCGATGTAACGAGGGGCCAATTTGCCTTTGATACCGAAGCGATGGGTTCCCTTAAGAGGAGTAACCCGAAGGTAAGCCTTATCGCCGACTTCAAAAGTCACAGCCTTATGATGACTATCAGATTGGCTCTTCTGGCAAGACTAGGCTGTTTTCAATTTCTCACGAACGATGCGAACCTGCTCTTCTGCTTCCTGGATCATATCCGGACCAAAGAATTGCCTTTCCCCGGTTTCTGACCAGTTAAGAGGTGTTCGACACCTTCGTCCATATAGGACTTCGAACGGAGCCTCGCCCAAGCTGGCTTGATAACTATTGTTATAAGCGAATTTGACAAATGGAAGACACTTCTCCCATTCCATACCGAAAGAGATGACAGAGGCTCATAGCATGTCTTCCAGAATTTGATTGACTCGTTCCACTTGACCACTTGACTGAGGATGGAAGGCGGTGCCGAAAGAGACACGAGTTCCCATAGCATTCTGGAAACTTTCCCAAAATCGTGAAGTGAAAAGACTTCCACGGTCTGAGTTAATCTCCAATGGCACACCATGAAGTGATACTATCCGAGAGATATACAAGTCCGCTAGCTGGCTAGCGGTTATACTCTCTCGAAAAGGCAGGAAATGGGCTACTTTGGAGAGGCGGTCGATAACGACGAAGATAGCATTATTCCCTTTCCTGGTCCTGGGAAACCCGGTAATGAAATCCATACCGATCTTGTCCCATTTCCATTCAGGAATAGCTAAAGGTTGAAGGGTGCCAGCAGGTCGTTGATGATCTGCTTTAACTCGACGACAAACTTCGCAGTTAGCAATGAATTGAGCGATCTCTCTCTTCATCCTAGTCCACCAAAACCTCTGGCGTAGGTCTTGATACATTTTGGTACTACCGGGATGAATCGTGAGAGGAGATTCATGAGCCTCCTTAAGGATTAACTGCCGTAGATGTTGGTTCTCGGGAACCACTAAACGGTTCTCGAAGAAGACAACACCTCGATCATCCGTAGAGAAACTTCTAGCGACTCTGCTAGCGATGCTCTCCTGGAGTCGGGATATACCCTTATCACGCTTATGGGCAGCTATGGTTTGATCCATAAGGGTAGGTTTCGCCACCAAGGTGGAAAGGAATCCTCGAGGAGCAATGTGAAGGTTAAGCTTACGAAATTCCTCGTGAAGAAGTGGTTGCCCTTGTTGTAACATCAGGTTGTTACAATAAGACTTACGACTTAGTGCGTCGGCCATAACATTGGCCTTCCCAGGGGTGTAAGTGATTCCTAAGTCGTAATCTGTGAGCAACTCAACCCAACATCTTTGCCTGAGATTTAGATCCGGTTGGGTGAAGATGTATTTCAGACTTTGGTGATCGATGAAGATTTCACATCGATTACCAAGAAGGTAATGTCGCCATGTTTGGAGTGCGTGGACTACAGCTGCAAGCTCTAGATCATGTGTAGGATAGTTATCATCATGTGGACGCAACTGCCGGGATGCGTATGCGATCACTTGACGATCTTGCATGAGTATGCAACCTAGTCCTTGTCGCGAGGCGTCGCAGTAGATAATAAAGTCCTTGGAAAAGTCTGGTGGTACCAGTACGGGTGCAGATGTCAGGCATCTTTTCAGTTCCTGAAAGCTGGACTTGCATTGTGGGGTCCGTTCGAACTTTTTATCTTTCTTGAGGAGTTCAGTTAGAGGTTTAACAACCTTGGAGAAATTCTCGACAAAGCATCGGCAATAACTTGCTAAGCCAAGGAAACTCCTAACTTGCTTGACCGATTCAGGGGGAGTCCAATCAAGGACGGCTTGAACTCGCTCGGGATTGACAGCAATACCCTTGCCAGAGATCACATGACCTAGATAGGTCACTTTCGGCAACCAGAATTCACATTTAGAGAATTTGGAATAAAGGCGATGCTCTCGAAGTTTCTTCAATACCAACCTTAGATGCTCGGCATGATCTTTCTTGTTCTTGGAGTAGATGAGTATATCATCGAGATATACCACGACGAGTTTATCCAAATACTCCATGAATATAGAATTCATTAGCCGGGAGAAGGTGGCTGGGGCATTGGTTAATCCAAAGGACATGACGGTGTACTCGTATTGGCCATAAGGAGTAACAAAAGCCGTTTTAGGAATGTCCCCGTTCTTGATTTTGATTTGATGGTAGCCCAACCTCAAATCCATTTTGGAAAAGAACGAGGATCCAGCGAGCTGATCATACATATCGTTGATCCTGGGGAGCGGATACTTGTTCTTTATGGTGACCAGATTGACAGGTCGGTAATCTACGACCATCCGTTTCGTTCCATCCTTCTTCTTGACGAAGAGGACGGGACAAGCCCAAGGGGAAGAACTAGGACGGATGAAACCCTTTTTCAAGGACTCATCGAGTTGTTTCTTAAGCTCAGCTAATTCTAGGGGTGCCATCTTATAAGGTCTCCTAGAGATTGGAACAGTTCCTGGAATAAGATCTATCACGAACTCGACATCTCTGTCAGGTGGAACACCTGGCAGTTCTTGTGGAAAAACATCCAGAAAGTCACGGACTACCGGGATATCTTCGAGTTCTGGTAGAGGGCTGGCATTAAGAGAGTAGAGCTGACGCTCAGCCATTCGGGTCAAGACATTGACTGTCTTGCCGGATGGGTGTGTAAGTTGAACGGTCCTAGTGTAGCAATCAATCTTGTTGTAATGAGTTGTCATCCAATCCATACCCAAGATGATGCTTATGTCCGAGGACTTGAGAGCGATTAGAGATGAAAGGAAAACAAGTCTATCGAAAAGAATTTCATTTCCATGGCTTACCCTAGAGGTTTTCCACTTTGAACCAGGAGTTTGAATAACCATGGAAGTAGGCATGTCACAAAAAGTCATGTTGTGCATTCGAGCATAGCTCTTAGATATGAACGAATGATGCTCCAGTATCGAAAAGAACAGATGCCGGATGGCAGTTAACGAGAAGCGTACCAAGGACGACGTTAGGATCCTCATAAGCTTCCTCAGTAGAGACATAGTTGACATGACCACGTGCAGTGGGGATTGGCCTGACATAATTCACCTTGCCGGTTGGCTTACCACGGCCAACGGGCTTTCCTGGCTGGTTCTGGGGACACTCACGCATGTAGTGCCCCGGTTCTCCACACTTGAAGCATGTCACAGTGCCAGTGCGTGGAGCAAAGTTGGTAGGTGGTCCTCCATAAGTCTTGGCAGGTGCATACTATTGGGTTGGGCGAGGCGCCTCATAGGATCGCCTCGGTGTGTACTTGGGTGGCAGAGCAGTGTTAGGAACCCACACACGACGCTTGTGAGAGCCAGAGCCGGATGAGGAACCATAGTCACAAGGATGCTTGCGTGTGGCTTCGAAATCGGTCTGGCCCGTCTCAACACTGATAGCTTTGTTCACCAACTTCTGGAAGGAAGTGCACTCGTCAGACGTAGATCTCGGTGGAGTTCAGGGCTGAGTCCCTTGCGGAACCTCGCCTGCTTCTTGGCATCGGTGGATACTTCCTCAGGTGCATAGCGTGCCAAGTTGCCAAACTCGCGGCTATAGCCATCCACGGTTAACCGGCCCTGGGTGAAATTGCAGAATTCCTCCCGCTTGCGATCCATGAGACCTTCCGGAATGTGATGTTCACGGAATGCCTCACTAAACTCAGCCCAAGTAGTGATTTGGCCAGCAGGACGCATAGCCTCAAAGTTCTCCCACCAGAGACTGGCAGGGCCTTCAAGATGGTAGGCGGCGTAGGTAACCTTGTCAGCTTCGGCCACACGGGCAGAGTGTAGCTTATGGGTGATACTACGAAGCCAGTCATCCGCATCCAGAGGTTCAGTGGAATGATGGAACTTAGGTGGGCACATCTTGATAAAGTCATTGATTGACACCACGTCATTCCTCTGACGAAACCCAGTGTTCTGCTCTATGCGTTCCAGCAGGCGATTGGTCTCTCTCTTGTTTCGTTCTGCCTCGAGCATAACTTCAGCCAAGGAGGGTGGCTGGGGCAGGTTCTCATCTCTAGCCCCAGTAGCCTCACCCTGCTCCTGAGCAGCAGGAGTGCTGCGAGTGTTGACCATCCTAGGAAAACAAAACAACGGTTTAGAAAAGGATGGCAAAAACTTGACATAGGAGTGCAGTATGTAATGGATGACACGGAATGCAGAGACGTTCATCCGTACGACATAGTAATATAGAAACTGCCATATATACACCAATGGTCATACACACCATACATAGTTTAGTACAAGCCAAGGCTAAAGTACAACTGCGGTGAAATACGATACATCCCATCAGAGGCATTCCAAGATCGTATACATTATTTAACTACACCTCCGGAACTCAGTACACACTAAGTCATATTCCACAAGACGCGCAGGACTGTGGAAATACAACTACTACGATACTACTACTGCCACGGTCTAGCTCAGACATTCCCTTAGTAATCTTCGTAAAGATTACCACCATAGCCTGGGAGTGGAACAAATGGATCTTGAAACTCTCGAGCACTCGAAGGCTGTGGACCATAGGGACATGGATGTGGCCTCGGGCCTGATGCTGGTGGTAACCGACACCCACGTGGAGGTGTAATACCCCCAACATCACGCCAATCCATACGATCAGGTAGACGAGTCCGCACGGGGTACAAATCCCGCATATCCAGATATCCGGCGTGCACAGCAGGTGCAAGCCGTGTCAAAGTAGTCCAGTGGGCAGCTCGAGTGTTATACAGCTCCATCCGGAGGGCACGGACCTCACGGTCCCTATCCTCCAGCATCTGGACAGTAGTCTGAAGCAGTGGCTCCTCATGAGCAACATCAGTATACAGACCAGTGTAGTAGCCTTCCTCTCCGGGAAGTGAGGCTGGCATGTAACAGAACTCAGTGTTCAACAGCAGGGCACGCCTAGCCCGAAGGATGGTCATCATCGAATAAGAGGCATCCTGCACTGCCATCTCAATGGTAACCCCGAGTCCATAAGACCAATGGATGGGGTCGTTAGCTCCGGGATATGAGGGGTATATCCGGACTGTGCAGAAATACTGACTCTGATTGAAATCCCTGTACTGTTCCTCCATGGTGTACTCAGGATACCAGCGGTAACCGGTCTCAGTCAACACACGGACTAGCATGGCCGTGTGACCGGGCACATCAATGCACCGAGTCAAACAAACCACTTGGTGAGGTGTGCGGCCAGACATATGAAACACGAAGTAATGCAAAGGCATTAGTGTTTCTGGAAGAAATCGGGCAGCATAACAACTGTAAATGCTCAAAAAAATATTTTGAGACATCATACAAATGATAGCATAGCCACTCAACAATATCATATCAAGGTTCCGGGTCCAACAAATCATCATACTAAAAGGGTAGAAACTGAGCTGAGGCTTGAAACCAACAATCCTAAGAGTCTACGGATTAGTAACACGTGAACCTAGTAAGGATAAGAGGCCTAGTCCTAAACCCCCGTAGAAAGAATAGACTGACTCAGATCAGAAGGGCATAAGGTAAAGGAGTAAAAAGAGCCTTACGTTCCCTTCCACAATCAATTCCCCTACATATAACTAAGAATTTTTCTAGACTCAACATCGACCAGTTTGGCTTGAGAAACCTACAGGCAGTCCGGCTCTGATGCCAACGCTGTCAGGACCCCAATCCTAAGTCACACCGATCTAGGTGTAACACGTCATATCACTTTGCGGCCTCACGCACGGTATCCCCACGGGTGCCACCTTACCTGGCCCGGGACTGTTTGCGCATTTTGGCACACGTATATGACAGTGTCGCTAGCATCCATATGATAAAGAACCCGGGCCGACATGTCTAGTTATAAACCAAAAGTGGCACTAAATTATAGAGAGAGGCATCCATGACCCAGCAACGAACGTGTCGGTCATCAACGTATGAACCCAAGTCGTAGCAAGCTACATGGACTTAAAGGAACAACGCGTGACATTTCCCCTAAGGGACAGACACAGGAACGAAGAAGGACACATGCCGGCCAGCCTACGTGTTCCGAGCAGTAGCAAGCTACCAAGGCTCATTGGAAGCACTAGGAGGCATTTCCCTGTAAGATAGGCTACCAAAGGAAAACAACTAGGTGTCGGATCCCACACATACCAAGCATTTCAATCATACACACAATATGCTCAATATGTGCAAATACAACATTGCATCACAACAGAACTCTATGACTCAAAGTACTTTATTTAAGAGGCTCCAAGAGCCATACATAACATATCCATACAGGTAGGGGTCACATGACCCAACACTCAAGTCATACAGTCATACAAGCACAAGCGGAAGCTACATGTCTGAGTACAGACAACTTAGAAAATAAAACAGGCTTGGTGTAGCCTGACTATCTACAAGGCCCTTCACAAGCTCCAGATCTCCGTCTGGGTAGCAAGCTACTCGTCGACGTCAACGTCTATGTCAAACCCATTAGAAGGGGCAGTGTTCTCCTCAGCAACAGTTATTAAGCAAACATGAGTACAAAGGTACTCAGCAAGTCTTACCACAGAACCTATCATACATGAAACATTATCAACAGGGGTAGTGGAGTTCATAGCAGAAAGCCAGCTTTGACTCTTGGCTAACCTATACTACAACTCTCAACAGATTGCAAGATATTACTACGTACACGAGTCCTCTACTCACCACAACAATACACCACCGAGGATCCTCTTCCGTCATCCTACGGAAGGGCCATCCACGACACTCACACTTGTCTTGAGGCTTTTAGTAGTATCCATCAACTTGTCTATGAACTATAAGAGTAATCAAGTAGTCCGTACCACGAACAACGACTATTCGAATAGATTGATAACCCTGTAGGGGTGTACTTATTCACACATGTTTTCACCACTTAGCGTCTGCACACGACATGTGCTCGGCAGACTTCAAGCGAAAGCCGACGTGGGTGTAGACCACGACCTAACCAACCACTCAAGTCTCTCGTCCATGTTTATCGCCTATTTGGGTTCCATCCGTGGGGAGATCCGGCCGGGGTGTCGCTCACGGCCCCAGACGATGTGTACAGGGTTCCCGAGTCACCAAACGGGCAATTGGTACACCGTGCCACGTACCTGTCGCATCACAGCCCACCCCGAGGGTCAGCGCTATGCACGACCACCAGTAAACTACAAACACCAGAAACTAGTTGCAACTCCTGGACAGAGAACATGGGCAGTCAATAAGTTGAGCGGGGTCATATTTCAGGGCCCAATGTGTGGTAGTAGCTGTAACTTGAACCACACATACAGATCTCAGGTCCTATGGACGGTTCCAATGAAACAACCCACGACGTACTCCTACATGGCCTTTCATCGATACCTTCACCAAACATGTTCCACACTTCCTTCTTTTTATCGGTACGATCATTTCACTCTGATCCATTACCCAGATGAATCAGACTTGACACAACTCTAAGCATAGCAGGCAACATAAACAAATAGCATGGTGGATCACACATCACATGGCTCAATCAACTCCTACACATACTAGTGGGTTTTAACTATTTACTGTGGCAATGACAGGTCATGCAAGGGAATAGGGTTCAACTACTGCAGCAAGTAGCAGTTCACACGCTGTTGCCTTAATGCAGTAAAAGAGAGCAGGAGCGAGAAGATGGGTTTGTATCGGAATGGTCAATGATTGCTTGCCCGACAGAGTGGTTGTCGGGTACTGCTCTTCAGGTGGATTCGCAGAACTATCCTCGGGAGCAGGACCTAACACGGAGAATAACAGCGATACAATCAATAAGCAAACAAATGCAACAATATGATGCATGCTCATGATATGGCAAGATGCATGTGTTTTGGGCTAATGCAACTATAACCAGAAGGGTTTGAGCCCATTTGAATCAAAGATTCAAATTGAAACTCAAACTATTATTTATTTAAGTGCATTATCATGTTTTAGAGTATACAGTAAGGTTAACTTTCTCAAACATGCATGAAACCAGTGCCATTGGAAAGATTGGATTTTTCTGATCACTTTTCATATATAAATCTTTTCCATCTGAGCTACTGTTGAATTTATATGATTTTTTGAAGTTTAAAGCATTTTCTGGAATTTCCTAAATTGTTTTTAAATCAAATAATCCCAGAAAATCCTTTACTGCGTTGGCATGACATCATGCTGACTTCAGCCAGTCAACAGGGCATCCAGGTCAAAACTGACCAGTGGGTCCCACTGGTCAATCTCTCAATACTAACTAAAAAGAGCTTAACACTAAACTAAAAGTTAACAGGGGTTGGGCCCCACATGTCAGTGGCTCACTAAACTAATGACAGCAATTAGTACTTAAAAAAAACCTAAACTGAAATTAGTCAACGGCCGGCCCTACATGTCAGTGACACAGGGGGGTCAAACTCTTGGTCAAACGAGGCTAACTCGCCGGCGTTTAGCCGCCGGCGAGGCCAAACGCGGCAGTGAGGTGCGGGATTTGTGCTCCGGCTGCCAAAACAACGGCGGAGCACGCCTACGGGCAGCTGGGAGTGAGCCGTGTCGAGTGGTGGTGGTGGCTGGTCTCGGGGTCGCCGGAAACGACGCTGGCGACGAGTCCAGCGGCTGCTGGAGTTCGGGCGAGGTCGAACTCGTCGGTGCGGTGCTCGTAGAGGTGCATGGAGTTATCCTACAACACCTACACAGGACGGTGAAGCTGGTGGGCACGATGGCCGGGCCGTTAAATGGCCGGAGCCTCGTCGGCGACGAGCTCCGCGGCGGCGCGTGCAGGTGAGCCTCGTGCGGTGCGTACGGTGTAGGAGAGAACTAACGGAGAGGGGGAGGTTGGAGCTGAGCTCACGGCGGTTGCAGTAAACGTCGAGGCGGGCTTGGGGACGGTCGGAGCTGAGCGGGGCGGCAATGGGGATCTCTACGGCCGGAGTTGGGGAAGACGGGGTCGGGGGCGACTCCAGAGCGGGCGAGCGCTCGGGGCTCAGCCTGCTCGACGTAGTCGATGACGACGGAGCGGACGGACACGGTGACGAAGCCCAGGGACGGCGGTGGACGCGGCTATCACGACGGCGCGAGCGCGGCGGCGTTGGCCATGGTGCGGGGAAGGTGAGGGAGAGGAGCTGGGGAAGGTTGAGCCTGTCTGCGAGCTTGGGGGGGGGGGGAAGTGGGTGGTCGATCCCGCCCACCAGAACGGCGAGGGGAGGAAGCAGGGCGGTGGGCAGCTGCGTGGCGCACGCTGCGGCCGCCGTCGAGCACCTGCCAGCCTGCCTGGCCGAGCCAAGCAGCTCGCTGGAGCGGTGGCTGGGCTGGGCCGGCAGGTGGGCCTGTTAGTGGCGCCAGGTAAGTTTTCTTCTTCCTATTTTTTTCTATTTACTTTTTGTTTCATTTCTTTTGCAACTTTGTTGAATTAATAAAAATGCTAGAACATTTTTATAGCTCATAAAACTAGTCATGCCCATTGTATATAATATGAACAGTATGGAACATGTTAGTTTATGATTATTTGGGCACACAAAATATTTTATAGCATTTAAATGCCCAAATGCAAATACCATATGAATTAATCCAGATACCTTGGGTGTCCTAGAAAATTGTGCACCATTTTTGGCAGAGGTTTAAGACCAAGGCAGAAATGATGAACATTTTTAAAGGGCATTTTGGGTACATTGGAAAAGATTTTATTAAACCCTAGTTGTTAGAAGAGGGGTGCTGGGGTTTCTGTCATTCCCATTTCAATTTTCTTTGGAAAGTAAACATGATGCACACTCTAGCTAGTCCTAATGCAAGCACTGACTAGGGATGTGACAATGGAGCAAATGTGGTACGCGTAGTATCGCCGTGCCGATGTAAACCCCTTGTACCCACATACATTGTAATAAAGAGAAGATTTGTTCTATGCTAAGCAGTGACATATTCTAGAAGACTTCTCCTCGATCTCTGGGCTGGAATACGGGGCGTTCCGGTTTCTCTGAGCCGGGGTGCCATAGTAATTTTCCGTGTGGGGGCGAGGGGCGTTCTCCTCGCAGATAGCCCCCAGTGCCGGTTGGCCTTTGCCCGAGCATGGGGGCATGCTAGTGCTGCAGTATTAGTCGACGACAAGCCTCGTCCTTGCTCTGCTACGTGAGAGCTGCAGCATCATCAAATTGTCGCCGGAGCAAGGCCAAGTCGGTCCGCACGGAGTGCAGCTCGGCCTGGGCAGAAGACGGGGCTGCCGCGGCGGCCCTCTCGCGCTGCTCTACTTCTTCCAGCTTCGCCCTGAAGGCAGCAGTCCTCCCATCAGCCTCCCCCCGCTGGAGCTCCAACTTCAAGTCGTATCCCTCGGCAAGATTTACGCGGGCCTCCACCACCCTTCGGTCAATTTCCTCCTGGACTCTGTCCTCGCGAGCGGAGACAACATCCTCGGTCATGGTCACGTGGCACTCCCTCACATCCAGCTGCTCAAGCTCAAGGCTGCGCTCCGTGGCTTCTAACATCAGCACCTTCTCACGCCGCATGATCTTCGCCTCTATTGAGGGTGTCCCCCTCATCGACGCCAGGGCGGCTCTGCGCACCTCAGCTCGCTCTTCCAAGCTGGCTTTCAGGGCCTGAAGCTCCAACAAGCACCTCTCTGCAGCCTCGCGGCGGCGGTCGGCCTCCCTGGCCTCCTCTAGGGCTTGGGCGCAGGCCTGTCGCAAGGCTGCGAGGGACACCTCAGCCTTCGCGTTTGCGTGCTTGTGCTAGAGGCGCCCGAGGTTAATGGCCACCTCCAGTCGGCGCCACTCGTCCATCAGCTGAAGGCCCTCAGCATCAAGACAGGCGTCAACTCCTTCAAGCTCTTCCCCATGTCGACTCAACGCATTCATCACCTCCTGGAGAAGCTTGCGGCGGGCGGCTCCCTTCCTACGCGGTGACTCAAGCAGGAGGCAAGGACCTTCCTCGGCACCAAGAGAAGTTGAAGAAGCCTGAGGAGACTCGTCTTCCCCCGGAGGCGGGACCAGGGTCTCCTCCGCCCCAGTCGTCTCTCGGGCCTCGGCTGGGGCCCGGAGGGGCTAGGACTCGCCACTCGAAGAAGATGCCAGGGCCAAGGTGGCCCCACTATGTTCGACGACCATGGGGGGAGGGGGAGCCCTCGACACGCCCTCGGTCCCCAGGCGGAGCCACAAAGAAGGAGCGGCAAGAACGCGGGGTCGAGGCGCCAGGCCGGCGCATCCGACCTCGTTGGTGACCTTGTGCCAGAGGTTGCGCATTGGCTGAGGGCGCCCGGGACTGACGGGGAGCTCGGGGTCACATGGGCTTGCTTCTCAGGAGATTCCGTCACCTTGGCAGGAGAGGCCTTGAGGAATCGAAGTTAGGAAGGAAGGCAGCAATCAAGGAATTACGAAGATAAGCCACTCACTTGTCTATGGCGATGTACTTCCTCTGCTTCAATGGACGGAAGGCGTCATCACTGCAGCTTGGAGACCTCCTCCTATTGCGGAGAGCTTCGAAGTTCGGCCAGAGCTGGCCGAAGCCCTGGAAGCGGTCAGCAACATCAGACGCGACCAGGGCGGCTCTGGAGGAGGCGCCCCTAGAAGCGCTAGCACGGGCGGGGCCCCCTGCCCTGCCTCTGGGCGATGCGAAGAGGTCACGGGGGCTTCGGCCTCAGGAGCGCCAGGAAGCACCTGCACCTCAGCCGTCCTCTCTGGGCAGCTCTCCTGAGCCCCAGGGGACGACGCTTCAAGAGCCCCAGGAGACGCCAACTTCGAAGTAGCGGCACCACCAGCACTCAGCAGCGATCGTCCCCCCCCCCGCGCCCCCTTTTGGAATGATCACCTCGACAGCGGTAGGCAAGGGAGCCACGCAGACAGGGTTCTCACGAGACCCGAGAAGGCCGGGCGGACGAAGCCCCCATTCTTCAAAGGAGGGCATCTGCCTCACGAACTCCACCTTGTTTGAGCAGCAGTACAGAAGACAACCTTCCTCCGGCAAACGGGCTAGCGTTGGGTCACCTGTCAGGAGCTCGAGCACCTTGCGCCATACCTCGCGAGGAAGACCAGGCGCTTGGAGCCTCATGCGGTCCACGTTGCCGGAGAAGGCCCACATCATCCGAGAATGGCGCTAAAGCGGGGCCATGCGGGACTGGATGAATTCCTTCACCACCATGGGCGCCGTCACCCCAAGCCTCTGCAGCCTGGCCAGCCCGAGCCAAACGGGAGCTAGCCTCCGGTCGACGAGCTTCACATGGTTCTAGCCGGAGCTCGTAGCGGTCGGAATCCATGGTGGGAGCAGCTGGGGGCTGCGCACCCCGACATCGACAAACACCCACCGCCTCCTAAAGCCGTCAACGACCGTCGAAAGGTCGAAGTCGATGCCCGAGACGGCCGTCGCCGTGATGGCCTGGAAGGACAAGCATCCGGAGCACTGGAGCGCGCCCGTCAGATGCAACGAGAAGAAGTGGCGGAGAAAGGCCACGGAGGGGACAATGCCCACCATGGCTTCGCAGACAAAGGCGAAAACAACAAGGAGGACGATGGATTGAGGATCAAGATGCAGAGCGCTGATCTGATAGTGCAAGAGCACCGCATTGAAGAAATCGGAAATGGGAGGAATCAGGCCTGCCCAGAGGGCGTGAAGGTGGAGGGGGACCTCGGTGGCCGGCCTGTCAATCCTCGCGCGGTAAGCGGGCCAAGCCACCGTCACCCCCCACTCATTGGAATCGGCGGCGAGTGCTGGGCACACCTTATCCATCATCTCTTCGTTGATCACCACCGACCACTCGGTGGCGGGCCCGAAGGCCAGCGGCAAGGGGGCCAAGATGCAAGGCTCTGCCCACTCTTCCTTCTCTCGGCTGGAGGCCATGGTGGCAGAAGAAGTTGGTGTCGAATCGAGTCCGGGGAAGGGACCCAGAAGACGAGGACACCACCGGGCACGCCGCTGGCAAAGGAGGAGGGGTCGAGCAAGTAGAAGTGGCTGTTCGGCCGGGCGAGAATCGAGGCTGTATGGGGAAGTGGAGAGGCCCACTAAGGGAGTCCTGGATAGAGGGGTCCTCGGGAGGCCACATAACTCTTGGTGGGCTGGACTGGTGGGCCGCGAAAATCATAAGTCAAAGACTATCTCTCGTATCCGGATAGGACTGCTGTATTCATGTAATGGCAAGTTTTAGGTTCGGGTGTAATCTTTCCTTCCTCTGCAAGGTGGTATGTACAAACCCTAGGCCCCTCCGGTGTGTATATAAACCGGAGGGTTTAGTCTGTAGAGGCTAACGGAGAATCTCAAATCCTCATAGGCTAGACTTTAGGGTTTAGCCAATTCGATCTCGAGGTAGATCAACTCTTGTATTCATATTCATCCATATTAATATAGCAGGAAGTAGGGTATTACCTCGATCGAGAGGCCTGAACCTGGGTAAACATCGTATCCCCAGCCTCCTGTTACCATCGATCCTTAGACGCATAGTTGGGGCCCCCTACCCGAGATCCGCCGGTTTTGACACCGACATTGGTGCTTTCATTGAGAGTTACACTACGTCGTCGACAGAAGGATTGATGGATCGCGTCATCAAGAACGACGACAGCATCGAGGGAATCTTCCCTCCTGGACAACTCTTTGTGTTCAGCGGCTTCGCGCTACGCGCCAACACCGAAGGCCATCTTGAGCAGATGAGAGCTACACTCCTGGCCATCAAGTCAGATTCGGAAGCTGAAACTACGTTGCTGATATCCGGGGAGACTTGATCTTCGCCGGATTCGAGCCAGCGGCAACCTCTCTCTGCCTTCGCGATGAACATGCCCTAGCTCTGTCATCGGTTCAGGAAATAGCACCTGCAACCGGTCTGGCCCTAGATCTGGAACATACCGCGCCGCCCGAGGACGGGAAGCTCAACCTTGCCAAGAAAGCCGCGGACTCCATGACGTTGGAGCCGCACACAGACCCAACTCTAGACGAGGTTTGTGTCATCGGAACCCCGGACCTAACTCCGGCCTCGGATTCCGAATCACACACATCTGCGCCCTTCAAGCCAGATCAGGCGTCTATCGCTGAATTCAGTGCTATGGATATCTTCCAGCACTCACCCTTTGGCGACATGCTAAGGTCGTTAAAATCCCTCTCCTTAGATGGGGACACGCAACCACATTGTATCCGGTTCAAACTGGAGGCTGATGGAGAATTTTGCTCCCCACCCACCACCCCCTTGGTAGCCACGGTTGAAGATCTAACCGATCTACTTGACTATGCTTTCAAAGACATCGCGGGGATGGACCTCGAAGCTGAAGCGGACCCAGATCAAAATCGGCCCGTAACCGGGCGGTGGATAGCTACGTCTTCATACGACGTGTACATGGTGGATAGACATAAATAGGCGGAGGACGATGGTGAAAACAATCCCGTAGAGGACAAGCCCGTCGAAGAACCTCCCAAACGTTGGTGTACAAAACTCCGAACTAAATCCCGTAAAGGAAAAAATAGAAACACTGTCACTAACGACGGTGACACTCCGGAAGAAGCCGAAGACCCCGCAGACCCAGTGATGGAGCAGGAAGAGCGAGAGGACGGCGAACAGAGTCCGATGACAGCGATGCCAAAGACGGTAACTACAAATCGGTCTCCAAAGAAGAGGTTAACTTGGATGACGATGAATATATTGTCCCAGAAGAACCCTCGTAACAAAAACGCTTCCATCGACGGCTTATTGCCACCGCAAGGAGCCTGAAAAAGCAGCAGAGACAGCTCCAAGCCGCAAAGGACACACTCAACGATAGATGGAACGAGGTGCTAGACACCGAACAGAAACATGGCTATAACGTCCAAACCAAACCCTATCCCATGCGTAAACTGCTGCCAGAATTCGACGACGAGGCCGCCGCGCCCGTCCTGCCAAAGAATAACACCACCGACAAGACGGACCGACCACCTCGCGGACGGGACAGAGTTGCTAGCAATGGCATACACAAGCCCACACCACCACCCCATAAAGGAAAAGAGGGTGCGGCTCAAGTCCGAAAACACGACCTGCTTGAGGACCTGAACAAAAAAGCTAGCTAGACCAGGTCTATCTACGGACCTAGGGACCAGGCTCCCGCACGGGACGGCGGCTATCAAGCCAATCTCACTAGTGACATGCGAGTTCGGGGTCAATACCGAACATCGCAACCATCGGACGTATGCCACGATATAGCAAAGTACAGAGGAGCCGCACACCCTCTGTGCTTCACCGATGAGGTATTGGACCATGATTTTCCAGAAGGGTTTAAACCCCGTGAACATCAAAGCGTTTGATGGAACGACCGATCCTGCCGTCTGGAAAGAAGGCTTCATTCTTCACATCCACATGGCTCGAGGAGATGATCTCCACGCCATTAAATATCTACCCCTCAAGCTGAAAGGACCAGCTCGGCACTGGCTAAACAGCCTCCCAAAGAACTCCATTGGGAGTTGGGAAGAACTTGAGGACGCTTTTCGGGCCAATTTTCAAGGGACCTATGTCGGGCCCCCGGACGCTGATGATCTAAGTCACATCATCCAACAACCCGGCGAGTCAGCCCGCAAGCTTTGGAAGTGGTTTCTCACTAAGAAGAACCAAATCTTCCGACTGTCCAGACGCTGAAGCCTTAGCGGCATTCAAACACAGTATCCGGGACGAATGGCTAGCTGATATGTCTCCAACGTATCTATATTTTTTGATTGTTCCATGCTATTATTTATGATGTTTTGGATGTTTAATGGGCATTGTAATACACTTTTATATTATTTTTGGGACTAACCTATTAACCCAAAGACCTAGTCCAGATTGCTGTTTTTTGCCTATTTCAGGGTTTTACAGAAAAGGAATACCAAACGGAGTCCAAATGGAATGAAACCTTCGGGGGAGATATTTTTGGAGCAAGATCTTCACGGGAGACTTGAGAACAACGGAATAGGGCACACGTGGTATCCATGAGGGTGGGGGGCGCGCCCCCTGCCTCGTGGGCCCCATGTTTGTCCCCCGATGCTCTCCTTCCTCCTATATATACCTATGTACCCAGAAAACATCAGAACACGGAGAGAAAACCCTAATTCCACCGCCGCAACCTTCTGTTCCCGTGAGATCCCATTTTGGGGCCTATTCCGAAGCTCCGCCAGAGGGGGAATCTACCATGGAGTGCTTCTACATCAACACCATCACCTCACCATGAGTTGTGAGTAGTTTACCACAGACCTTCGGGTCCATTGTTAGTACCTAGATGGCTTCTTCTCTCTCTTTGGATCTCAATACCAAGTTCTCCTCGGTCTTCGAGGAGATCTATTCGATGTAATCTCTTTTTGCGGTGTGTTTGTTGAGATTCGATGAATTGTGGGTTTATGATCAAGATTATCTATGAGAAATATTTGGTTCTTTTCTGAGTTCTTTTATGTATGATTGTAATATCCTTGCAAGTCTCTATGAATTATTGGTTTGGTTTGGCCTACTAGATCTATAGTTCTTGCAATGGGAGAAGTGCTTGGCTTTGGGTTCAATCTTGCGGTGTCCTTTCCCAGTGACTGTAGGGGCCGCAAGGCACGTATTGTATTGTTGCCATCGAGGATAAAAATATGGGGTTTATATCATGTTATTTGAGTTTATCCCTCTACATCATGTCATCTTGCTTAAGTCGTTACTCTGTTATTATGAACTTAATACTCTAGATGCATGCTGGATAGCGGTCGATGTGTGGAGTAATAGTAGTAGATGCAGAATCATTTTGGTCTACTTGTCACGGACGTGATGCCTATATATAATGATCATGCCTAGGTAGTCTCATAATTATTCGCTTTTCTATCAATTGCTCGACAGTAATTCGTTCACCCACCGTAGAAATCTGCTATCATGAGAGAAGCCACAAGTGAAACCTATGGCCCCCGGTCTATTCTCAACATATCAATCTACAATCTACTTTACTTTTTGGTTCTTACTTTCTGTTCTTATATCCAAAAATACCAAAAATATCAAACTATCCTATCTATCAGATCTCACTTTCGTAAGTGACCGTAAAGGGATTGACAACCCCTTATCGCATTGGCTGCGAAGTTCTTATTTATTTGTGCAGGTGTGAGGGACTCGCGCGTGGTCTCCTACTGGATTGATACCTTGGTTCTAAAAAACTGAGGAAAATACTTACGCTACTGTGCTGCATCACCCTTTCCTCTTCAAGGGAATAAAACACAAGCTCGAGAAGTAGCAAGAAGAATTTCTACCGCCATTGCCGGGGAGGCTTACGCAAAAGTCATATACCAAGTACCTATCACAAACCCTGATCCTTCGCATTAACTTTTTGGCCTCTCGTTTTCCTCTCCCCCACTTCACCCTTGCCGTTTCATTTGCCCTTCTTTTTGCCGTGTGTTTACCGTTCTCTTGCTTCTTGTTTGCTTATGTTGCTATGTGCCCTCTATTAGCTTGCATCTGCGCTTGCTAAATTATGGATCCTCATCCACTTGCTAATCTTTTTAAGAGATCCAATTATGATGAACCAATTGCTAGTGAGCTGCGTGCATTAGATTATCTTTATGAGGTTTTGCCTGAAATTTGTGAATCTGAAAATTGTGATGAAGTATTGAAAGAAAATTATAGAGTGATTCACGATAGCTCCTTGAGTAAAAAGTATGGTTGCAATGATGTTATTAGAAATTCTAATGATGATAATTGTTCTAATGATATGCAAAACCCTAAGCTTGGGGATGCTTATTTTGGTTTGACCACCACTTGTTGCAATGATCATGATTGGGGTGATTCTTTTTATGATCTTGAAAATTCATTTAAGCCCCATGATGTATATGAGATTGATAATAATGTTTGCAATAATATTGAAAGTGGGTTTGGAAGAGTGTAAACTTTGGATCCCACATATCTGGAGAATTTTCAATCTTATGATTTTTTTGATAAAAGTGGGTTTGGAGAGGTCATGACTTTAGTTAATGTTGATCCCACTATTTCGGCAGAGTATCAACTTCGCATGCATGTGGATCGTGTTGAGAATATGTTATGTGATAGCTATATTATTGAATTTGCTTATGATCCTACATGCAATTATTATGAGAGAGGAAAATATGGTTGTAGAAACCTTCATGTTACTAAATTACCTCTCTTCATGTTGAGTTTGATCTTGTTTCTTTCTTCTTCCTTGCATATGCTATATCTTGCTTGCCTTGCTAATTTGTTTGCCTATAAGATGCCTATGCATAGGAAGTATGTTAGACTTATATGTGTTTGTCACATGTTTTATGATGCTCTCTTTGTGCTTCAATTCTTGTCTTTCGTCTGAGCATCGTTGAAATCTCAATGCATAACTAGGGGCGTCAAATGATAACGCTAGTTGGGAGGCAACCCAATTTTATTTTATTTGTTTTTGATTATGTTTAGGAATAAATATTTCATCTAGCTTCTGTTTAGATGTGGTTTTTTGTTTTAATCAGTGTTTGTGCCAAGTAGAACCTTTGGGAAGACTTGTGTGAGGTTTATATGATACTGCTGTAAAAAACAGAAACGTTAGCGCTCGCTAGAATAGTCACCAGGTTTTAGTGGAGTGTGCTATTTAGTTTATTCTTTTTGCAGATGATTAATAGACAAATTCCTCACGTTTACCAATTTATTTCAGTTTTTTTGGAGTTACGGAAGTATGCGAAAGTTACAGATTACTACAGACTGTTCTGTTTTTGACAGATTCTGTTTTTCGTGTGTTGTTTGCTTATTTTGATGAATCTATGAGTAGTATTGGAGGATATGAATCATAGAAAAGTTGGAATACAGTAGGTTTAACACCAATATAGACAAATAATGAGTTCATTACAGTACCTTTGAGTGGTGGTTTGTTTTCTCATACTAACGGAGCTTACGAGATTTTTGGCTAAGTTTTGTGTTGTGAAGTTTACAAGTTTTGAGTATTGCTTTGATGGACTATGGAACAAAGAGTGGCAAGAGCCTAAGCTTGGGGATGCCCAAGGCACACCAAGGTAAAATTCATGGACAACCAAAAGCCTAAGCTTGGGGATTCCCAAGGCACACCAAGGTAAAATTCAAGGACTACCAAAAGCCTAAGCTTGGGGATGCCCCGGGAAGGCATCCCCTCTTTCCTCTTCATCTATCGGTAACTATACTCGGGACTATATTTTTATTCACCACATGATATGTGTTTTACTTGGAGCGTCGTGTATGATTTGAGTGTTTACTTGTTAGTTTGACACAATCATCCTTGCTGGACACACAATTTTGAGAGAGATAAATATGGCATAGGAATTGTTAGAACACTTTATGTGCTTCACTTATATCTGCTGAGCTGAATAGTTTTTGCTCTAGTGCTTCACTTATATCTTTTACAGCACTGTGGTAATTTTATTTTGTAGAAATTGTTGATCTCTCATGCTTCACTTATATCCTTTTGAGAGTCCATTAGAACAGCATGGTAATGTGCTTTGGCTATAAACTAGCCTTAACATGATAGGCATCCAAGATGAATGTAGTAAAAACTTTCATATAAAGTGCATTGAATATGATGAGAAGTTTGATACTTGATAATTGTTTTGAGATATGAGGATAGTGATATTAGAGTCATGCTAGTGGAGTTATTATGAAATTGAGAAATACTAGTGTTAAAGATGGTGATTCCCGTAGCATGCACGTATGGTGAACCGCTATGTGACGAAGTTAGATCATGAGGTATTTGTAGAGTGTCATCCTTTGTGTGGAGGTCGGGGGCGCGCCATGGTTAACTCCTACCAACCTCCCCCTAAGAGCATGCGTTGATTGCTCTTTTTTGATGACTCGTAATTTTTTGCAATAAGTATATGAGCTCTTATGACTAATGTTGAGTCCATGGATTATACGCACTCTCACCCTTCCACCATTGCTAGCCTCTCTTGTACCGCGCAACTTTCGCCGGTACCATACACCCACTATATACCTTCCTCAAAACAACCACCATATATCTTCCTCAAAACAGCCACCATACCTACCTATCATGGCATTTCCATAGCCATTACGAGATATATTGCCATGCAACTTTCCACCGTTTCGTTCATATGACATGCTTCATATTGTCATATTGCCATGCATGATCATGTAGTTGACATCTTATTTGTGGCAAAGCCACTATGCATAATTTTCCATACATGTCACTCTTGTTTCATTGCATATTCTGGTACATCGCCGGAGGCATTCATATAGAGTCATACTTTGTTCTAGTATCAAGTTGTAATATCGAGATGTAAATCAATAGAAGTGTGATGTTCATCATTATCATAGCATTGTCCCAAAGAAAAAAAAGAAGGAAAGGCCAAGAAAAAGAAAAAAAAGAAAAGAAAAAAAAGGGACAATTGCTATTATCTTTTTCCACACTTGTGCTTCAAAGTAGCACCATGTTCTTCATGATAGAGAGTCTCATGTTTAGTCACTTTCATATACTAGTGGGAATTTTCATTATAGAACTTGGCTTGTATATTCCAACGATGGGCTTCCTCAAATGCCCTAGGTCTTCGAGAGCAAGCTAGTTGGATGCACACCCACTTAGTTTCTTTTGTTGAGCTTTCATACATCTTTAGCTCTAGTACATCCGTTGCATGGCAATCCCTACTCACTCACATTGATATCTATTGATTGGCATCTCCATAGCCCGTTGATACGCCTAGTCGATGTGAGACTATCTCCCTCCTTTTTGTCTTCTCCACAGTAACCATTCTATTCCACCCATAGTGCTATATCCATGGCTCACGCTCATGTATTGCGTGAATGTTGAAAGGTTTGAAAAAATTGAGTATGCAAATGAGTGCTTGGATGAAACCGGGGTTGTGCATGATATGAATATTTTGTGTGATGAAGAGGGAGCATAGCCAGACTATATGATTTTGTTGGGATAACTTTCTTTAGCCATGGTATTTTGAGAAGACATGATTGCTTTGTTAGTATGCTTGAAGTATTATTATTTCTTATGTCAATATAGACTTTTGTCTTGAATCTTTCAGATCTGAACATTCATGCCACAATAAAGAGAGTTACATTGAAAATTATGTTGGCTAGCATTCCACATCAAAAATTCTATTTTATCATTTACCTACTCGAGGACAAGTAGGAATTAAGCTTGGGGATGCTTGATACGTCTCCAAAGTATGTATAATTTTTGATTGTTCCATGCTATTATTTATGATGTTTTGGATGTTTAATGGGCTTTGTTATACGCTTTTATATTATTTTTGGGACTAACCTATTAACCCAAAGGCCCAGTCCAGATTGCTGTTTTTTTTGCCTATTTTAGGGTTTTACAGAAAAGGAATATCAAATGGACTCCAAACGGAATTAAACCTTTGGGAGAGATATTTTTGGAGCGAAATCTTCACGGGAGACTTGAGAACCACGGACTAGGGAACACATGGCATCCACGAGGGTGGGGGCGCTCCCCCGTGCCTCATGGGCCCGCCGTTTGTCCCCCGATGCCCTCCTTCCTCCTATATATACCTATGTACCCCGAAAACATCAGACACGGAGAGAAAACCCTAATTCCACCGCTGCAACCTTCTGTTCTCGTGAGATCCCATCTTGGGGCCTGTTCCGGAGCTCCGCCGGAGGGGGGATCTACCACGGAGTACTTCTACATCAACTCCATCGCCTCACCATGAGTTGTAAGTAGTTTACCATAGATCTTCGGGTCCATAGTTAGTACCTAGATGGCTTCTTCTCTCTCTCTTTGGATCACAATACCAAGTTCTCCTCGATCTTCGAGGAGATCTATTCGATGTAATCTCTATTTGCGGTGTGTTTGTCGAGATCCGATGAATTGTGGGTTTATGATCAAGATTATCTATGAGAAATAATTGGTTCTTTTCTGAAATCATTTATGTATGATTATAATAACCTTGCAAGTCTCTTCGAATTACTGGTTTGGTTTGGCCTACTAGATCTATAGTTCTTGCAATGGGAGAAGTGCTTGGCTTTGGGTTCAATATTTTGGTGTCCTTTCCCAGTGACAGTAGGGGTAGCGAGGCACGTATTGTATTGTTGCCATCGAGGATAAAAAGATGGGGTTTATATCATTTTATTTGAGTTTATCCCTCGACATCATGTCATCTTGCTTAAGGTGTTACTCTGTTCTTATGAACTTAATACTCTAGATGCATGCTGGATAGCGGTCGATGTGTGGAGTAATAGTAGTAGATGCAGAATCGTTTCGGTCTACTTGTCACGGACGTGATTCCTATATATAATGATCATGCCTGGATAGTCTCATAATTATTTGCTTTGCTATCAATTGCTCGACAGTAATTCGTTCACCCATCGTAAAAATCTGCTATCATGAGAGAAGCCACTAGTGAAACCTATGGCCACCGGGTCTATTCTCAACATATCAATCTACAATCTACTTTACTTTTCTGTTTTTACTTTCTGTTCTTATATCCAAAAATACCAAAAATATTAAACTATCCTATCTATTAGATCTCACTTTCGTAAGTGACCGTAAAGGGATTGACAACCCCTTATCGTGTTGGTTGCGAAGCTCTTATTTGTTTGTGTAGGTCTGATGGTCTCGCACGTGGTCTCCTACTGGATTGATACCTTGGTTCTCAAAAACTGAGGGGAATACTTACGCTACTATGCTGTATCACCCTTTCCTCTTCGAGGGAATACAACGCAAGCTCGAGAAGTAGCACTAGCCAGACACCTTGGACGGGAAAAGCCGAGGACAATGGCAGCCCTAACTACACTCATGACTCGCTTTTGCGTGGGTGAGGATAGCTGGTTAGCTCGTAGAAGTACCAGTGACCCTAGACCATCTGAAGTCAGGGACGACAATGGAAAGCCACGACGTAACAAAAACAAATGTCGAAACAATGTTGGAAGCCCAGATGATACATCGGTAAACACCGGATTCAATGGCTCTAGACCCGGTCAACGGAAGAAGCCACTTAAAGGCAATAGAGATGGTCCATCCAGTCTGGACAAAATATTAGATAGGACCTGCCAAATCCATGGCACCCCAGAGAAACCTGCCAACCACACCAACTGTAACTGTTGGGTCTTGAAGTAGGCCGGCAAGCTCAATGCCGAACATAAGGGGAAGGAGCCTTAGAGCAAAGACAAGGATGAACCTCGCTAGCCAAATATAGGGGGACAGAAGAAATTTCCACCGGAGGTTAAAACAGTGAACATGATTTATGCCTCTCATATCCCAAAGAGGAGCACAAGCACGCACTCCGAGATGTCTATGCCGTTGAGCCAGTCACCCCCAAATTAAACCCATGGTTGGCCTGTCCGATCACTTTTGATCGCAGGGTTCATCCGACTAGTATTCGTCATGGGGGTTCAGCTACCCTAGTGCTTGACCAAATAATTGATGGATACCATCTAACCTGATTCCTCATGGACGGCGGCAGTAATCTCAATCTGATATATCAGGACACTGTCCACAAGATGGGGATTGACCCATCAAGATCAAGCCAAGCAGCACGACCTTTAAAGGAGTGATACCGGGCGTAGAAGCCCGCTGCACGGTCTCTATGATATTGGAGGCTATATTCGACTCTCCTGATAAATTTCGAAGCGAAGAGTTGATCTTCGACATAGCTCCGTTCCGAAGTGGCTATCATGCACTACTCGGAAGAACGGGCTTCGCCCGCTTTAATGTAGTCCCGGATTATGCCTACTTAAAGCCTAAAATGCCCGGACCACTTGGCGTTATTATGGTCAATGGAAATATGGAGCGCTCCCTTCGTACGGAGGAGGACACTGCGGCCCTAGCTGCCGAAGTCCAAAACGGCCTATTCAAGCCGGATAATCTATCAATAGAGGTCATAACTAAACGTGTCCAGCACACGCTTCAATGCAGCAGCTCAGATGAACGTAAGCAAGATTGACAGCTACGCCCCCGTCGACTGCCCCATAAGGTGATAACATACGTGCCTCGAGTACATAATTATGCCTTAAAAATTCCTTGGGCGACGACCGGGGGCGCTGGCATATAGTCCATAGTTCAGCTAAACCCTATTCGGACTCTAAACTTATCTTTTTGAGGTTTATTAAACGAACCAGTTTTGTGATGGCCACACTGGATTTCTTTTTCTTTTTCTAGGCTTTTCTTTTTCTTTTTTTATAGACGGCCATCATACTCCCACCCCTTCAAGGACACATTACAGAGGAAGAAACGGCGCAGACGTGCAGCAGGGACCCGCACTAAGGTTTCTCTTTAGATTACGACCCTGTGTAAACATTTATTTCTATTTCTTGTTATATACCTTTTTTGCGTGTAAAACATCCAGAAAGGTCTTCGGCATTATCTGTAAGTTTGTGGCTCGCCGTACCATAAAGGGATATTAATAGAACAGCTTGATTCGTATTATGTTCGAAGTTTTATTCACTCATCATAAATGTTCTCTTCCCATATCAGATTGCCATATGTGCCTTGTCAACAAGGGTCTATTACCAGGGGCTACATTCAGTCTTGTATATGTTGAAAAGACCGAACACCTGTAGGGAGTGTTCGATGTCCTCGATGTTTGCCTTATATGCACCAGTTCCGAATCATGTCTTGGGTCACTAGTTGGGTTGCCCGGCTCCTGTGCTTACCCCTACGTTCCCGATTGTTCGGCTAGGGTGTAAAGGGAGAACTACTGCGATTGTACTTCTAGATCATCCGGTCAATTACCTCAGTAGAGAAAGGCAAAAACTGACTGTCATGACAAGCGAGAACCTGGTCCGCAATCCAGTGACTTAGTGTTATACTATGATCGGTAGAGATCTACCCCGTGTTATACGAAGGGTTGGTTTTTCGCCCAGCCAGGTGCAATTAGACGCCTTAAGTAAAGGAATATCATATCCGCACCAGGGGCTAGTACCTAGCCCCACATGTCAAGATCTTACGACTAAGTGAAAGCAATAACGCCGCATAGTCTGATTGCCTGGTTCGCTCTGCATACACCTCCTACACGGACCAAGACGTTGGATAAAGAGTGTATATGCATATGACCGAACACCCCAGTACTATGTACATGGGGGCTGAAGCCGACGACTGGAAACTTTCAGATATAGATAAACAGTCACACATGAGGTAGAAGACGCTGATATTATAAATAGCGCAAAAGTTATATACGTCGGATTCATAAGCTTAAGACTTTACATCCAGATACAACTACTCGAAGATAACATTCATCGAACACTGGCCTTCTACAAGGCGGACGCCGTCGATGACGTCCTCGAAGTACTTCTCCGGCTTGCGGTGCTCCTTGCCAGCGGGTGGACCAGCAGTGGCGATATGCCCCACATTCATCTTCGCCCAGTGCACTTTGACACGAGCAAAGGCCATCCGAGCACCTTCTATGCAGGCCGAACGCGTCAATGTGTTGACCCGCGGACTCGCCTCGACGAGTCCCTTCACCAATCCAAAGTAGCTACTTGGGATTGGATCAGCGGGCCAGAGCCGAACTATTAAGTCCTGCATGGCCAAACCCGCCATGTTGTGCAGCTCAACCAGCTGCTTCATCTGGTCGTGAAGGGGCACCGGATGTTTTGGCGCATAGAACTGCGACCAGAACAATTTCTCCGTGTTGTTCCCCTCCTGGGCTCGGAAGTATTGGGCGGCATCTGCGCTCCTCCTCAGAAGATCAGCAAACACGCCTGGAGAACTCCACAACCATGTCAGCCCAAGATACTTCTGCCCTCCGAAGATGCTCTGTAATAGAAATGTCTTACCAGATGCTATCTGTCGTCCTTGCTCGATTTCCCGACGAGCGTTGTGCGACTCACCTCGTGCTTGTTCCAAAGTCTTATTATCCAATGCCTCGCATTTGAGGATGGCATCTTTAAGTTCAACCTCGACTTTGGACACCCAGGGCCGGTGCTTCTCGCACTCCTCCTTCTCGGCCTCCAAATCGGTAGCCGCTTTGTCAGCTGCTACCTTGTTCGCCTCGGCCTCTTTCTTGGCCTTGGCAACCTCGCCCTTGAGGGCCTCGAGCTCAGTGGCGCCAACTGTGTAATATAGAATACCATATCAGAGTTTATAAAGCATACTCAAAGTTAGTTATTCTTATTGACATCTTCAAATCCGCATACCTTGTGTTTCATCTAAACGCCGATTGACGCGGTCGAGGTCCGCGTTGGCCAACAAGAGCTTCCGGTATAGTTCGGGAACTTCTACATCCCGCGCAATCGCCGCAACTAGTGAAGCCTACAAAATAGTTTAGCTCTGTAAATGTGTTATATTATGGCTACTTTGTCCGATTCTCTTCAGAATCACACAAAGCATCAGGGGCTACTGACTATGTATGTGCATTAAAAACAATAAACTTCTGTAAAGAGCATTACATTGCTTACCTCAAAACCTGTTAATAGGCTGTGGAAGGCTTCATTCTGTCTGCCCTTGACGGACTGAATCTTCTTCATCACCGCACCCATCACTGTGCGGTGTTCTTCCACGATAGAAGCATTTTGCAGTGCCCCCTCCATAGAGTCTGGCGCCTCTGGATTAACTCCAGGCACTGTCGTATCCTCCTGCTCTTGGGGAGTCGGGTCTTCGGACTGCGGAGCCGCACTAGGCTCCGGGACAGTACTCGGTGCGGCCCCGAACTGTTTGGGCCCCACGTCTTCGGTCTCCATGTGGACGGTCTCCCCATGGTCGGCGGCCGCCAAGGTATTATCCCCGGTCGCCTTGTCGCCTGTCCCGCCCTCGTCTCCTAGGGCGGAGGACACCCGCTGGGACGACACATCGGTGTCCCCACCAATCACGGGCGATGAAGCCCGGGCTGGCGGGTCACCCTTCGTCTCTCCAGGCGCTAGAGAGTTCCCCTCTGATAAGGAGGCGTCGAGATGTCCTCCGTGAGGGATGTAGGTTAGCAGGAGAAAAATTGCAAGTAAAGCATCAAAAATACTGAACAAACTGAGGTGGAGCAGTCAATCTGGACAAACTAACGATTCGGGCAGGGGTTTCACCCTGGGCTTCACCACGAAGCTATGTTCGGACGAATCCGAACTACCTCCGAGGTTTAGTTTCCTCCGGGGCGCGGTCGTGCCTGCGCCAGCGACAACCCCCCTCTTCTTCCCCCTGCCTTGCGCAGGGGACTCTTCTTCTTCTTCTTCCTCTTCCTCCTCATCATCTTCCTCCACATACTCGGAGGAGAGGATGTTGATTTCCTCGGACTTCCTGTCCGTAGGACGGGGGCTATCTCTGGCCCCCTTTCCCTTCATCTTCTTGGGCTTCTTGGTCGGCGCCTTGTACGGCACCGGGGCCAGCATCGCCGTCAGTAGAGGCAATGCTGGGTCTTCAGGCAAAGGCGCCGGACTCTTGATCCGGGTCGCCTTCTTCGTCCAACCCTATATATCACGTAAAAACTCCAATTCCTGTTATCATTAAATAAGGGAATAAACATATGTTCCGCAAAGTTTTTCTATTACCTCTAGGGCGGAGACCGCTGTAACGTAGCCCGCGTCCTCGGTCTCTTCGGGCCATTCTTTCTGGCTCTTGAAGAGATGCTTCCAGATCTCTTTGTGCGTAAACCCAAAGAGATGCTTTAGCGGCTTGTCTCCTGCTGGATCGAACTCCCATAGGAAGGAGCCCCGGGTTTTGTAAGGGAGAACAAGCCGGGTCAGCATCAGCTGGACCACGGAGGAGACCTGGTGCCCCTTGGAGATCACGTCGAACACACGACTCGCGAGAGTCGTCACTTCAGTTTGCGACCCCCAGTCCAGACCCTTTTTGGTCCAGGAGGTCAACCTCTCTGGAGTACGGATCTGAAAGCAGGTTGTGCCGCCCATTTGGCGTCGCGGGGTTCAGTGATGTAGAACCACTCCTGCTGCCAGACCTTATTCGTCTCCACGACTAAGCCCTTAGGCCAAGTTGCATTCGGGAGCTTTCTAATCATGGCGCCGCTGCACTCCGCGTGCTATCCGTCCACTACCTTCGGCTTCACGTTGAAGGTTTTGAGCCATAGGCCGAAGTGTGGAGGGATGCGGAGGAAAACTTCACACACCACTATAAAAGAGGATATGTGAAGGATTCAGTTCGGGGCTAGATCATGGAAATCTAGCCTGTAAAAGAACAAAAGACCCAGAACAAAGGGGTGGAGTGGAAACCCTAGCCCCCTAACAAAATGGGAAGTGAATACAACCCTCTCACCCGCCTCAGGGACGGGAATCACCTGACCCTTTCCAGGGACTCGGTGCGCGTTGGTGGCGGCGAGATAGCCCGCGCTCCGTAGGTCCTCCATGGTCTTTTCTGTGACCATTGAAGCTACCCACTTGCCCCTGGCACCAGACCCAGCCATTGCTGGGAAGGAGAGTAGTGGTTGAGGAACGAGGAGCGGTGGGTGCAGGAGATGAGAATATTGGGGCTAGGGAGGTTGGAGAGCTCGAGCTTGAGGAAGGCGTGGGGCTGATGAAGGGGATAAATATCCTTTTATAACACTGTGAATACAGAGCGCCCCCTGCTTTAGCCATAAACCTCACCGGTTCCCAAAGCGGTCGTGCGTAATGCGCGGCGTGGGTGCTCACGTTATATTGATAAGGATCCAACAATAAGCGGGCACGATCTCTATTCTGATAGGACATGTTAATGAGGATATACCTCGAAATGCGAAACTAGGACCAAATAAAATGGTTCGATAAGTTAGTGGGTTGGACGCGACGCTTCACCCAAAAGTTGTCAGTAGAGACACACTATTCATTTTCCTTTAAAAGCCTTGCCTTCGAGGCTGAGGGCTGTACTAACCATGCAGAGCTGAACCCAATCCAGTTTTTGCAGAAGGTATATTCGAAAGAAGGATCCCTCCTTGCAATGCCAAAGACAGGTTCAGGGGCTACTGAGGGAGTCCTGGATAGAGGGGTCCTCGGGAGGCCACATAACTCTTGGTGGGCCGCGAAGGTCATAAGTCAAAGATCATCTCTCGTATCCAGATAGGACTCCTATATTCATGTAATGGCAAGTTTTAGGTTCGGGTGTAATCTTTCCTTCCTCTGCAAGGTGGTAAGTACAAACCCTAGGCCCATCCGGTGTGTATATAAACCGGAGGGTTTAGTCCGTAGAGGATAACGGAGAATCTCAAATCCTCATAGGCTAGACTTTAGGGTTTAGCCAATACTATCTCGAGGTAGATCAACTCTTGTATTCATATTCATCCATATTAATATAGCAGGAAGTAGAGTATTACCTTGATCAAGAGGGCCTGAACCTGGGTAAACATCGTGTCCCTAGCCTCCTATTACCATCGATCCTCAGACGCATAGTTCGGGACCCCCTACCCGAGATCCGCCGATTTTGACACCGACACCCACGTCCCATCAATTGTCGCACGACAGCAAGACGACATGCTTTTGGGTCCCACGACGCTCCACGCTTGGCCCTTGGTTTCGCTGCGAAGGCAAGCCCGATTGCACCTTGGGCCCAGGGGCTACTGTCAGCGTTCTGGGAACGGGGGTACCCAGACTTGCCTGCCTACGGCCCAGGGCATGGCTCATCAGGCGGCCTGGTACAACCCAACCGCTTCAGCAACCACTCAAGACACTCGCGGGGGGCCGATCTCCGCGAGGCGGGCGACACAAAACCTCCCCTGGGGCGGCCTCACTAGGCTGGCTTCTAAGGACCGGAGATATCAAGGCAAGGTGCACCTCGCGAGGTCCTCGTGACGTGAGCAGTGACGACCAAGGTCAGGCGGGCGCTAGCGGGTGCATGGTGCTAGTTTCCTCTTTAGTGCTAAAGGAGCAGGCACGGGCGTGGAGTCCCGAGGCGTCAAGCAAAGGTTTCCATATCGGTGTAACAGGACCAAGACCAGCAGGACGGCAGAGCAGAGGTCATCACAGAGCCCACTGTGGCGTCACCACCAGAGCCTTTGGCAGGCAAAGACCACCTTTTGCCAGGATCGCTTGTAGCTGTACCCCTTCAAATTTGGGCATTGTGGGATCCCTTCCCGCTCAATATTTGGGAAGAGGACCCGAGCCACTATAAATAGGACTAGCCACCACCATTTAGATAAGGCATCTAGAGTTGATGAGATAGAAGGCCACACACTCACTAGCTCACTCGAGTACGAGAACACCTCTCCTCAGGAGGCTGTTATCCCCATGTACTAGTTCTTCCTCCGCCTACAACGCAATCCACCACACCACACTGGATTAGGGTATTACACCACAACGGTGGCCCAAACCACTATAAACCTTGTGTCCCTTATTCTTTGGATCTGACCAGCTAGGCCTAGGGATCGGCGAGTAGACGAGCTAGGGCGGAAGGAGAGATATTCGTGCGCACCCCAGAGTTCGAACCATAAGGGTTTTGCCGGAACCCTAGATCCGACACAATGAACCCTGGGTACATTGCCCTAGACTATGCACAGGCCCAGGAGCAAGTTCACCACACCAGCACCAGATCAAGACTCAAAGGAATAGTCCTTCGAAGAACCAGAAAGATGGTTGAACAGGTCAAGACGACCAATACTAGCTAACGAGGCAAGACATCACCGGAAGAAGATCCCTCCTTGTCAGGCATGCACGCTTGGCTAGGTGCGATCTTCCTGGAAACGAGCCTCCAACATCCCCCCGGAATGCCTGCCGGGAGCTCACGGAGGCAAACTACCACCTCACATTGACGCCCGTTGTCAATTAGTGCGGTGTTAAGCTCCTAAGTGGCTCAGCTGCAGCCCCATGCCACATGTCAGCCACTTCCTGCGGAAAGAACCTGCAAACGATAACCATCCTGCAACGTGTCAAGAAAGGAGGCACAAAGCTGGCGAAACAGCACGACAAGGCCTGTTGGGCGAGCTCTGATGTGACGCTAAACGGCGCATTTAATGCGCCCTATCAGCCTGTAGAGTTAGGAACGATAACACTGTTTGCTTTCTAATCAGCCTAAAAAGACTCATTTGCCACTGTGGTGACCCCCTTAATCTATAAAAGGAGGCCCATGGCAACCATAGAAAGGATTCGGCCTTTCGAACCCTGACACTCATACGCACACTGTCGGGACCCCAATCCTAAGTCACACCGATCTAGCATGTAACACATCATATCTCTTTGCGGCTTCATGCACGGTATCCCCACGGGTGCCACCTTACCTGGCCCGGGACCGTTTCCGTATTTTGGCTCGCGTATATGATAGTGTCGCTAGCATCCATATGACAGAGAACCTGGGCTGACATGACTAGTTGTAAACCAAAAGTGGCGCTAAATTACAGGGACATGCATACATGACCCAGCAACGAACGTGTCGGTCATCAACGTATGAACCCAAGTCGTAGGAAGCTACAAGGACTTAAAGGAACAACGCATGACATTTCCCTGAAGTGACAGACCCAGGAACGAAGAAGGACACATGCCGCCTAGCCTAAGTGTTCCGGAGCAGTAGCAAGCTACCAAGGCTCAGTGGAAGCACTAGGAGGCATTTCCGCATAAGATAGGCTACCAAGGGTGAACAACTAAGTGTCGGATCCCACACATACCAAGAATTTCAAATCATACACACAATATGCTTGATATGTGCAAATACAACATGGCATCACAACAAAACTCTACAACACAAAGTATTTATTCATTAGGCTCCGAGGAGCCAAGTATTACAATCATGGGTCTCATGACCCAACATACAGAGCATACAAGCAACAAGCACATGCGGAAGCTTAACTTGTCTGAGTACAGACAACTACGAATGAAAAAGGCTAAGAAGCCTTGACGATCTACAAGACCCTCCCAAGGGCACAAGATCGTAGCTGATGTAACAAGCTAAACGTCGAAGTCCACGTCGAACCACTAGTGATACTGAAGTCTCTCTACAAAAACATAAATTAAGCAAACGTGAGTACAAAGGTACTCAGCAAGACTTGCATCCGAACTAGCTACATATGCATCAGTGTCAACAAGGGGTGGTGGAGTTTTGACAACAGCAGTCCAGGTTTGACTTGGTGGCTATCCTGAACTAAGAATGCAAGTAACTCTTTTGAGGTGGCGCACACGAGTCCACATATTCACCAATCAATACACCACTATGGATACGCTCCCGTCTCTCTACGAGAAGGCCATCCATAGTAATCATGCTTATCTTGCGCATTTTAGGGTGTCCTCTTTCACTTGTCTATTAACTGTACAGGCAACCCAAAAGTCCTTTACCGCGGACACGGCTATTCAAATAGATCATGTTAACCATGCAGGGGTGTACTTCTTCACACACGCTCTCACCACTTACCGCCATGCACACGTCATGTATCTCGGCAGCCTTCAAGCAGAAGCCTGGCGAGGGTGTCGGCCATGACCTGACTAACCCCACAAGTCTCTAGTCCAGGTTTATCACCTATTCAGGTTGCATACGCAGGGAGTCCGGCCGAGGTTTCCACATACGGCCCCGAACAATGTGTACATGGTTCCCGAGGCACCAAACGGGCGTCCCGGTACACCATGCTACGTACCTACCGCATAACAGCTCACCCCGAGGGTCAGCGCTGCGTACGGCCTCCAGTTTGCTACAAACACCAGAAACTAATTGCAACTCCTGGACACAGGACAAGGGCGATTAATAAGTCGAGAGAGTCAATTAAGGATCCCAATGTGTGGTAGTAGCTATTCATGGATCACAAACACAGAACTCAGTTCCTGAGGACGGCTTCAATGAGACAACCCACCATGTACTCCTACATGGCCTCTCACCGCTACCTTTACCAAATCGTGTTCACAAACTTAGCTCTCAACAGTAGGACATGTCCACACACCTCCAATTCATCCCCGATGAATCGGACCTGACTCAACTCTAAGCATAGCAGGCATAACCAGAAAGCATGAATGAGTAGGCACATCATGGCTCAAGCAACTCCTACTCATGCTAGTGGGTTTCAACTATTTACTGTGGCAATGACGGGTCATGTAGAGGAAAGGGGTTCAACTACCGCAACATGTAACAATTGAATCGTTGTTTTCCTAATGCAGTAAAAGAGGGGAAGAGCGAGAGAGTGGGACTGTATTGGAATGCTCAAGGGGTTTTTCTTGACTGGCACTTCTGAAGATAGTAATACTCTTCATCCGTGTCATCGATCACATATCGTCTGAACATCGTCTACTGAGAGGGGACAAACACCGGCAAACAGGAAAAGAACACAATCAATGCAATGCAACAATATGATGCATGATCATGACATGGCAACATGCTGTGATTTGAGCTAATGCAACTAGCGGTGATTTAAATGAAGTTGATTTGGACGAAGGGTTCAAATTCAAACTCCATATGTGAATATTCAAATGACATTTAATTTATTTGACCTGATCAGCAGGCATAAGTTGCTCAAACATGCATGATAATGTCATCAACAGATTCTTCATATTTTTCTGATCATTTTTCATATATAAATCTTTTTCATCTGAGCTACGGTTGAATTTCTATGATTTTTAGAAGTTTTGGATATTTTCTGAAATAAATAAATCATTTCCGATTTATTTAAATCCCAGAAAATATTTACTACATCAGCATGACTCATGCTAACGTCAGCAGGTCAACAGGGGCTGGTCCAGGTCGAACCTGACCAGTGGGCCCCACTGGTCAGCCTCTTTGTGCTGGCTCGAGTCACAGACATGTGGGACCGATCAACAGCCACGTCAGTATAGTCAATGCTAATGTGTGGGTCCCACTGGGTTATAATCTAATCTAAACAGAACATTAGTATAACCTAACAGTCATGGGGGCCAACATGTTAGTGTCACTAGGGGGTAATTAGTCCTAATTTTATTGCCTGACCGGCGGGGCCCATCGATCAGTGGCTCAGGCGGTGGAGCTCGTCGCCGGCGACCTCTGGTCGCGGCGGAGTCCGCGCTACGGCCCATGGGAGTGGCGGCTGAGGGCACTAGGGGGAAGCCCAGGCTTGTGTGCATCTAAGGGAGGCCGCGGGGCTACGGGGATGGACTGTTGTGGCGGTGGCGGCGAGATTAGCGGCGGCCGGAGCTCCGCCTCGAGCGGGACGAGGCTATGGAGCGCTAGCACCTGGCCAACATAGTTCTATGGACTCGTGGGTTCTCCAGGAGCACAACCGTGCGACTGTTTTGAGGAGAGGAGCTCACGAGCGCAAGGCTCGCTGGCCATGGAGGCAGTCAGACCTCGGGTACACGGGGATGGCAGCTAGAGAAAGGGAATGGAGGGGGCTAGCATAGGGGAAGGAGCAGGGAAGCTTCTGCAACGGCAAAATCATCGACGGTGACTGGCGGATCCGAAGTATAGGACGATGATGTTGGTGACGTTTGCGGGGCATCCGGCTCGTCTGTTCGGTGAATAGGCCCATGGCTTCTTGGCGGAGCGATTGGACACACTAGTGGGATGAGGGGTACGCGGTGGCTATGGTGGTGCTCGTCGGCGCGTCGGTGAGCGCTTCGGCCATGTGTGAGGGAGGGAGCAGAGGGGAGGGGAGGAGCACGAGAAGAGTGATGGGGTGAGCCAGGGAGCGGTGTCGCGTCTCCAGGGCGCTAGTGAAAGGCCTCGAGTGGTGAGGCAGGTAGGGAGGAGGTGGCCGCCTCAGTGCGCGCCGTGCCCGCCTTCGCCTCTGCCTACTGACAGAGGTTGAGGATGACTGGCACTATGGGCCAGTGGGCCGCACAGTGCTGGGCCGGCTGGGGCGCCAGGTGAGCGCCAGGTAAGTCCTACACCTCTTTGGCTCTGTTTTGTTTTTCTTTTCTATTTCTTCTGTCTGTTTTAATTTAGTCCTGAGACCAAATCATTTTATAGCTTCTGAAAATTATTATGTGGCCTGATACAAAATATTCAGAGCCACTCACAAGTTTTCAGAATTATTGAACATATATTTATTATATAATAAACGTAGATCCAATTCAAATAGTTATTGAATTAATTTCAAATGCCCAAAATAAATATTTCCGAGACTCCAAACATATTGGTTTGAATTTTACTACTTACCAATATTTTCACAGAGTAAGAGGAACATTTCCTTGGACTCATTTGATGAGAATTAAATGTTGATTATTTTTGAACTGATTTCTGAGGGTCTCAACAAACTTGAATTCAACTTTTCAGAAATTTTAGAGATGATGCATGAGTGCTGATGCAACTAAAACACTCAGGTATTCTAGGGCTGTGACAACTCACCCCCACTAAACAAGAATCTCGTCCCGAGATTCAAGACGTGAGGTAAGAAATCAGAGGGGACACAATCTAACACAATCTTCTCGATCCAATTGCACTTCATAAGAATGTCGACTGCTTGCATCATATTGATCTTGACATCCTTGCTTTCGAGGTCTTTGTCCAACACGGTGATGATGAAAGTAACTATGCGGTAATTGATCTTGTGAAAGACCGAGCAAATCAAGATCAACTCATGGAGTGAGACGTTGAACCATCTCTTGAGCTGAGACACGGAACACTCATCCAGAGGGATGGAGTGAAACAAATGATGAAGGTTCACTTGGTAGGCAACCAATTCCACACCTAAGGAGGATGGTGATCGATGTCACCAGACGGGGCACCTTAGAGAAGGTGACTCGTAGAATTATTCCCTTAAGTGGCAAAAAGAATTACTTTTGATATACAGATCATTGAAATTCTCTATACCAGCCTAAGGCAAACACAAACGATCGTTTGAGGGAGTTCGAGAGAATGACATAGTCCGACTAGCATGGATGATGTGGACTATCTTGTTGAAGCCAACGCAAAGGTTGATTTTTCTTATCATCGGAAATGGATGGGACCCATGGTAGGACCACTGTTGAAGATGATCCTGAACAACTGGTGCTAAGGTGCAAGCTGGGAACAAAATGCAAATGTTGGGAATTTTTTTCAACGATCATATCTCCCTGAGTTTCAGATCCGATTGGTTTTTGGATATTCCAGACTCAGCATGTCTGAAAAGAAAGGTTGCAACACAAATCAACGAGATGACGTTGTGAGATTCTCGGGAAATGAACTATGATAGCAAGCTCCAAAACATGAGTGGGTTCTGCTACATACTTGTGTTCACGTTCTCCCAGACAAGCATGACCACATAGTAGTCTTACAACAAAACACTACCGAGTATTAGTTGGGAACCATCATCGCGGATAACGAAGTCCTTGCATAAGGCATGCTCTTAAGAAGGTACTCATTTTCCTTGAACAAATCAATCAGTTGCTTGGTGTGCTAGGAATACATATAGAATGAAGATGATCAGTCTATCAGACCACAGAATACTTCACACGTGCAACACTGACTTGGGACAATTCCAGAGGAAGCAAAACAAACTTTCTCAAATTCACGGTGGCAACGTACATACATTACACTTGAATTAGGGGAAATCACTTCTCTCATCCAAACATATACCTCATGAATGGGACACGAAGGCATTGCTTACAAAGTTTCCACACTACCTTAAATGTTCAACATGAATCATGGACAAGATGGAAATGTTGTCAATGAGCTCAACAACAATTTATCGAGATTTCCATATAGGTGGAATTCCATAACTATGTGAACAAAGTGATAGCATTGGTCAGACCAATAGATGTAATGGTGTATGCTCGAGGGGTCAACCACGAGTAAGACAACATTACGAACATCATTGGTTCGGATTTGATTTGATGATAACCAATACTCAAATCAAAGGTTGGATAAGACAATAGGTCCAGCAACTGAACACGAAGATGAATTGATGAAAATACCATCTTTCTTGAACACACATGCAAAAAATATCCCTTTAGCATGAACTATGTTAGATCAAGCTTTTATCTTCCAACTCTCCAAGTTGTTGTTTAGCTTAACCAACTAGCTCAAGATATCCAACACAGATTCTTGGAGAAGGGGCGGTTTGTAGATAACTCATCTTGATCACGAGATCAACATAATGGTCAGGAAACAACCTGGTAATGCTCTCGAGAAGATATTCGGAAAATCACGAAACACCGATGTGTTATGAAGCTCGAGAACAATCTTGCTTTTCAGGGCAAGACGATATGATCAAAAGAGCGAGAGATTGACACAATCCTAAATCATTGATCGAAGAGTGCACCCGAAAAATGGACTGGGTAGCACGATCAATCTTAGAATGACGATTCAGTAACCAGCATGCTAAGAATGAGATTATCGTCCATTAACTACCAAGCAACAGAGTTGCTAAGAGTATTGATTTCACACATCACAATTCACTTGTCGGTATTCTGGTTACAGGGACCGAGGAATGAATGATGATGGCGAGAAGTATCACTATATCAAGAGTTCATAGGAGGTTGTGCAATTCCCATGACACACTTGATATAAAAGAGGGTAACACTCCAAGTTAGAGCAGAGCAAAAGCTGGGTTGGCATTTTGGTCTGCGGAATACAATCTTTGAAATGGATGAGGTTCGAGAGTTTGTTTCTCCTAGTCATTCCAGAATAGAATGGCTTGACGGACCACAAGAGTAAAAGGCATCAATGAACACGAATGCACATCTACTCTTGACTATCAACTGATAGACGGGGGTCATAAAAAAATTAAAAGGGGCAACTCAAAGGAACATATAACCTTTTGAGTTGTGGATGCATAGATTAGCATGTCGAACTTTCAACATATTTCTTCCGGATAACTCATGCAAAAAGGTAGAGTTGGCAGAGTCACAATGTGGAGTGGAGAACTCATCAAGAGCACTCTGGTTGTGATCTTTTGGTTCAGAAGAACTTCTGCCATGATGGTTCATGGTATTTAAAGAACGATAACCACAGACCTCGAGGACTATCACAAGGTTACTAATATCCTAAGGAATGAGGGAACACTATCAACATGAAGTATGTAGGGTGAGTTTCTGGTACAAGGACCCAGGAGTAGAATGCCTACTAACTAAATGGCATCATGGGATACTTTCAAGAATAATGGCCAAAATCATCACATTGAGAACACAACACAAGGTTGTTTTACTGGGTGGCTATCTATGATGTCCTAGTTTCCCGATGGCTTCAACAAATATGTCGAGGCAATGGAGTACCTCAACACACCGATTAGTGTGACTAGTCTGACCCAAAAGGATATCGGGAACAGGGAGGAAAGATTTGCAAATGCATCAGATTGTTCAGAAACCTGGGATGACTTGGAGAACATAACAATTGTAAATGCTTGAAAAAGATTTGAGACATCACTACAAAAAAAATACACTTCCGTGACGATACGTGTTTGTCACAGTAGGTCACGTTTTCTGTCATGCATGTACATCCATGACAAATTTATGATAGAATCAAGATAGTCATACTTGTGCTGTCGTAGAAGTGTTCCATGACATTACCAAAATTATCATCACGGAAGTGTCCACTTCCATCATGATAAATCGCGCGTCACAGAAGTTCTTTCGTCTAGGGTGACCGACACATGGCATCCACTGTAACGGAACGCCGTTAAGCTATCGGGTCCGGTTTTGGATCCGATAACCCGTTAACAGCCCCGACCAATGGGGATTTTCCACTTGTAAAATCATCGTTGGCTGGAGGAAACACGTGTCGGCTCACCGTTGGGACAGATGTCATCCACTCATTGGACCCAAAGCGCCTATGATACGTCGACACGTGGCATGGCCCAATAGAGGCCCATTCCTGTGAAGAGGCCGGCCCATTTGACTTGGTCAAAAGGTGGCGGGCCGGCCCATAGTAAGCCAGTGAACGGCCTGTTCGCATATAGCCCATTTATAGCCCGCTAACCCAGGGCATGTATACAGCCTATCCGAATTACGCCCAGTAGCGTCATTTGGGCCGTCCAATATAATTCCAGCCCGTTTTAACTTCCGGCCCATGTATGGCCCATGACGTCTTTCGGCCCATATGAGGCCCTTATTTCTCTCGGCCCATTAACGGCCCGTGGTAAAATTGGCCCGTAATGAACAGTGTATCACTTTATACCCATTAACGGCACGTGGTGAAACTGAGCCGTTATGAATAGTTTACCAATTTATACCCATTAACGGCCCATTATTCCGTTGGGCCGTTTCCAGCCCATGTTATCTTTCGGCCTTCTCGGGGCCCATTTATTCTTGGGCTCATTTCCACATTCGTTTACTTCCGGCCCGTTACTGTCATTTTCTGCTTGTGGGCCAAATTCAGCCCATGGTTATAGTCGGCCCGTTTGTGGCCCGATAATATGTTGGGACGTTTTCATGTAAAAAAAAACCCGTTGGGCTGTTTTCATAGAGTTATCAAATACGCCCTATTAACGGCCTGTTATTGTCCACGAGTAGTACAGCCCATGATTGGCGAAATGACGACACGCCCCGTAGAAGGCCCATGGATCCTACGGCCCGTAAAAGTCCCATGAATCATATGGCCCGTAGAAGGCCCATGGATCCTACGACCCGTGTAGAAGGCCAATGGATCCTCCGGCTCCTAGAAGGCCCATGGATCATACGGCACGCATGAGGCCCATGGTTACAACAGTCCGTGTGTCGCCATGATTATTTTAGCCTAGTTTCCAAAGATAGGTTACTGTGGGCACTAGAAAAACACTGAAAAAGAACTACAATGACTACAAGCAAACAACTAAACAAGACAATAAGGAAATAAATAAGCAAGCAATTAATGCTAGCCTATTATCGCTATTACACATATTACATCCATTGGGTATCAAAGTTCACCACAAGTGCAAATATAGGGAACAAAGCAGCATATTACATACACTGGCCATCAAAATTGGCCACCAGTGCAAATAAACGCGGCAACAAAACAAGAGCATAACTGAAACAACTTCAGAAGAGCTCAAGAAACGTGGTATCCACCATGCTGGGAATAAGCTTAGCAAGCTTATTAGCTTTGTCCTGTTTGGCGCTAAAATCCTCCAACTTGCTGTTGCACCAAAAAGTATGCATCAGAATGCTCCAGGGACTTCTGCAGTCCTTCCACTTCTTGTCGCAGCATAGCTGATCAATGTCTTTCAGCTTGTAGTTGAGACTCAAGAAACCGAATTGATTCAGATAGTGAGTTTGAATAGCTTTTGCTAGCTGTAGTGGCAACTAACTCCAACACTAAACCAAGATAGGACTTTGGGGTTGTCTCACTGTCTTCGAGATAGTCTTCCTTAGCTGTTTTATCAGCTTTGTTGGAGACCAACAAGGATGTGTCACTATCCTGAACCTTATCTGCATTACTTCCTTTACATTGCTTAATAAGGCACTCTTCCCCTTATTCGGTCAGCATTCTAAAAGAAGAAACAAGCAGACACATAATAGTTTAGCATGTACTAGTATATGAAACTCATTTCGGTGAACCAGTTCATTAGTAAGGTGGACAGGATTGAACTACCGAGTCTTTTATTGCCAAGTACTAGTACATAATTAAAGCATCAAACAAACATATATCTATGTCCTATGGTCGCTGCATTGTCCTGCCAAATCAAAATAGAGACACGGTTCAAATCATATGAGTTCAAGACAAAGCAGCAGTGAAAGAATACAAAGCGTGGGAAACTACACGGCACAACAAGATTTCAGATGGGTACCATGGGTCTACATGTACAACAACAATATTTGCTTTGTTGCGATGCTAGTAATGTGCATGATATGAGAAGTCAACTGTATACACAATTGAAATTGAAATCAATAGAGCTATTGATGAGAGCAAGGTTGTTAAAGAAACATGCGTGAACTTACCTGCTGTGCCATTGGAGTTTCAATTGGATCCTTCAATTTAAAAATATGTTTGTATGAGTAAATACAGTGATACAAGAGCAAAGCAGTATGCACGATAGCAATCATAGTTAAAAAAGGCGCGCCTAAGCGAGCGCTTAAGCGCGCCTAGGCTCTAGGCGTTGGTGAAATAACTACGCTTAATCTGTGCATAACTGCGCATAAGCTTGCGCTTTGGTCAGTCAAGCGCAAGGCGGTGGCAAAACGCACAATTAACGCCTAGCGCTTTTAGGAACTATGATAGCAATGGAATCTTAAATTAGAACAGTTGTTCTTCAGGTTTACGCACTTGTTCTACATGAACGGAGTACAATAAGATGCAAGAATATAGTACTTAAAAATAGAAAATGAGCTCATAGACCTTACCACTTTCTTGGTTGGGGACCTATACAGAACAAGGCGTTCCCAGTCATCGTTTAGTAAATGTGTCTCAGGAGAACATAAGGGAATTTGATGAGTTTCTTTGTCGGTGAAGTATCTTTTCTTCAGGTAATTCTGATACTTCCACAAAGCATTCTTGAAGATAGCAGAGGTTTTAGCACATGTTACCTCATCATGAGTTTCCAAATCGGTCCTTCTCTATAGAGAAAAATGATTTTTTTTTGCTATATTATAACCATCATGGAGGTAGGATGTATGGGACAAAGCAAAGTAATTGCCATGAATCACATTACTTACACATAACTCCTGGACAAACACCTGCAACTGGCATTTTCCTTCATCTTCAGTATAATATTTCCTAGATGGGAAGATACGCACATACGATTTAACAACATCAAATGTGATAGATGCTATAGTACGACTAGCTGGTTGTGCTTCCTCCACAGGAATAGGCATACTAACTGGTGGAGTTGGGGTTCGCCGTGGTAGTACTGGCCCTTTGGGCACTGGAGCTGCCTTACTAACTGCTCTTGTTTGGGAGCTCTGTGGTGGAGATGGTGCTGTGTCAACAGGAACTGGGTTACTATCTGCTGGGGTTGGGGTTAGATTGGGTGAAACTGATTCTCTGTCCATCGTAGTAGGGGTACAATCTGCGAGAGTTTGGGTTATGTGTGGTAGGGATGGTTCTCGTGCATGTACAACCGGGGTGCTATCTCCACCAAGAGGTAGCACTGTTTTATTTGAAGACCGCGTTTTTAGTCTGCTAGATGCCGGCATCACCCGCTCCAATTCAAATGGCTGATAAACAGGAAACGTAGTTGAATGTACAGACATTATATGAGAGACAGTTGCAATAGATAGTGTGGAAAAAAGAGGACATGAAATAGTTGACATGTATATTGTTTAACTAAAACGGATAGCATGACATAATTTCACATATATGATGTCTATCTAAACTTCATAGCATAGCATAACATAATGCAAAGATATGATGAATAACTAAAACGACGTGCCAAGTTAGAGCATATACCTCGGTGGGGGAATAGGACTGGTCATCTGCCTCTGAATCCAACTCTGAGGAGCTATCGGGACCCAACAAGAGATCTGCTTCGACAGGTAGCACTGTCTGCTCTGAAGGCCTTGTTTTCACTCCAGATTTTTCAATCTCCCACCCCAATGGCTGATTCACAGGAAGAGTAGTTTAATGTACAAACATTATCGACAAATGGAAATGTAATGAAGAAAAGGATGGGCAAGATATCATTCAAATATATGATGCCTAGTTAAACAGGATGGCATTGCACATTTCACATATATTATGGCTGGCTAAAAGACATGAGACTGCATAATTCCCATATATGAACTAAACAGGTGGTGACAGAACATGTCTAAACTAAGCAGATGACATATATGATGTCAAAAGTAGGCACTGCAAGGCAATATATTCATGATATGACTAACATCATCATGCCAAGGTAGAGCAAACACCTTGGGGGGTAAATAGGAGTGGTCAGCGGCATCTAAATCCGCCTTAGAATAGATATCTTCCTCTGGATTACAATCTAGAGAGGGATGGGGAGGGTTTGCCATTGAACCCACCATGGAGCGATGTCTGCATGACATTGTATTGCCGCGCAAAACTCTTCTCTTTTTCTCTACATGTTCAGCATGACTGTGTACAATAACTGACATGCATACAAAAATATATGGTGAGATTATGTAAGGAGAGCATGCAGAAATTTAGAGTGATGGTAACAACCAGTGGATGGATCCAAAAATAATGATAGCAGGCTGATGATTGCTTTAATTTAATAAAAATACAGATGATGATTGCTTTACTATTTGTTTCCCACCCAAGATGAACAACATAGGCATACCCTTGGTGAACCAGATATTAGACAGAGATACTATTCAATGCTTCCCCGATATGTGCCCCAGAACTAATTTAGAACTCAAGTTTGAAAATTAATTTGGACCTGACTTGGAGTCCAAGAGGTGAAAAGGACGATAAATTAGCAGGTAATTTTAAGCAATGCATAACATAAGCAGAATCAAAAGAGTGCGACCTCTCTTGTGGACCCGTCTACTCCTCAAGTTAATCTGCTGAGTCGATGATGGTGATGCCGCTGCGGTGGGTGCCGGTGGCAGGGAAGGAGGTCTGAGGTGGCGAAAGACGGTCAGGAGTCATGATGTCTGGTTTGGTGGATGTTTCTGTCGATGGAGCACCTCAGGTGAGGTGGACAACGTCGCGGCAGGAGCAGGACAAACCACACAAAGTTCCCTTCGACACCTACCTGTAACTGAAGTAATTCTGTAAGGGCTCATTTGGCTTGCATAATTCTAAAAACACAGGGATAGCATAAACACCGGAATAGGATAGGAATGCACATGGTAAACAGAGCATTTGTAAACACATGATTTCTGTCAACTTGGGTGTTTCGTTTACAGGAATTGGAAGAGCAGAGGAATGCAAAGAAACATGGCCAAAATAAAGTGAAACCATATGAAAGCGTGTACAGTTAGAATGTTATTCTGCGACTAATGCACTTGGTCTTGTTTTCATGCATAGGATTTTGAAAAGTAGGTCCAGGTGGATGTTTCGCTTCATTCCTTTCAACAAAATGCATGAATAATTGAATAGTAGAGTGCCATTGGAAAATTCCCTATTGCTATGTTTTTCCGTCGAACCAAAATAGCCCTAATGGATCGACATGAATGTATAGCAATAAGTGATGCAACAAGTGTACAACCTCTTTGTCGTAGCCGTGTCGACCTCAACATCATTGGGTTGGTCGCTAATCAGTTGAGGCAGAGGTGGATGTCGGAGGTGTGGAGGAAGATCTGTGGAATATGTAGACGGCGTCCAGGGCACTGCTCTGTTGTGATGGATCGTTCTGTCGTTGGAGCAGCCTCGGTGAGCCGTAAGACGTCAATGCTGAAGCAGCACAAGAAAAACATCGTCAATCTCAAGTGGGATTCTAATAGCATCTCCAATAGATGATGTAAAATAGATGTAAAATTTACATCACCAAAAACCACATGACTACAACAGATGAGGTAAAAACTGTTGTCTCTGAACTTCACCATCGAAACTGAAATTTACTGTGGAATCTAAATGTTACTGTCGAAACTGAACGCAATGGTAGCAGAGAGGCACTTGACATGTAGTTTTGGGAGAGCCTGCAGTTCATCTTCATCCTGCACCCCCTGAGCTGCCAACCACTACCGGCCGAACCGCCGGCCCCAACGCCGCCTCGCCGCCCGAAACAACTCCCCACCGCCGGTCCGCCGCCACCTCGGCCAGCCCTATAGGCCCCCCGCCCCCACCCTGAACCCTAAGATAGATAGTGGGGTACCTCTCCGGCAAGCCCCCATCCCCGCTGCGGTTGGTTCTTCCTTAACTCCGGCGAGCCCCCCACCCCCTGAAGTTCGACTGACCCAAAAGTCGATTCAGTCGACTGAAGTGTAGCTAAATCAGAGCAGAGCAGTAGAACGAGCGAGGGGGAGAGCAGCAGCAGCAGTGCGAGCGAGCGAGCGAGAGCCGGAGCAGTAGCAGCAGTGCGAGCGAGCGAGCGAGAGCCGGAGCAGTAGCAGCTGGGCGAGCGAGCGATCAAGCGAGATCCGGAGCCGGAGCAGCAGCAGTAGCGCGAGCGAGCGAGAGCCGAAGCAGCAGCAGCAGATCCGGCTGGTATGGACGCCGCCGCTGAAGGGGCCTCGCACTAGGGGAGAGCCGCCGTGGAGATGTCGCCCGCGGCGCCGACTTTAAGGTAGCCGCTCCATGGGGGGTGCAGGATGGAGCACCGTCGGCGCCGGGAGGTCAAGCTAAGGAGAAGGTGTGATGCGATGAGTGTATAACCTCTTTGGTGGCGCCGAGTAGGCCTCGGCTTCGTCTGAGGAGTCGGTGAGGATGTTGCGGTTCCGGTGGAGCAGGTTAAGGCGGTGCTGTGGGGATGGAGCAGTCGCGATAGATGAGGCGATCGTCAGAGCAACTCCTTGGAGGTGGAAGACAGGGCGGCTGAACCGGCAGGACGACGAGATGGACGACGGATCCTCATCTGGGGAGGTGGACGAGGGACGTCGAGCTGTTGCGGTGGACGACGTCGTCGGGGAAGAGGCTCCGGCTGGGCAGCGGTGAGGTGGCGGATGGAGGAGGGTGGGGTTTCATGGCTGGAGCAGAGAGGTTATGGCGGACTGGGATTTCGAATGGCAAAAAGGAGGCGATGGGTGTGTTACAAAAGTACCCCCCACCGATTTGAACTAGCGGCCATTTCGGCTCAGGGTTAGAAGGGGGATTTTGTGTGTCGTGATTTGGCAGCTGGAGGGAGTTTTCGCGCGCGTTGTAATTTCAGGATAGCAAGGCATGGGTTGTGAAGGCACCAGTTTTGGGAGCACGATATCTGAATTTTCGGGATATAACAAGGCGCGGGTTGACTTTTAGGGACAAGCCTAACGTGTAATATTGTACTTGTACGTACCAAATCAATTTGCACTTCCCTCAACCAAAAAGAAAACGAAATAAATAAAACTATTCACACGACACAAAGAGAGAGTCTTGCCCCGTTTTACTATAAAAATTCTATTTAAAGCTACTCATACCAACAATTTAGTGCAATTAAATGCTATTCGGTAGTATGAATCCATGTTATGTCCAATTAATTTTTTTCGCTTGCTGTATAATGCATGTAACCTACTCAAACCAACATTTTAGTGCATTCCAAATGTCTATAATACCGCTGCAATTCGAACTGAATTTGAATTCGTTTATCTATTTCAATAACAATCTACAATCATGATTGTTGCCAACTTCAACCATCATTCGTGTATTACCTTAATAACACACCACATGATTACTATAGAGATAGATATGAACTATGTGTACTACATGAACCCGGATTCTATTTTCTGCATACACTTGATGTTGATTCCAAATAATAGTACATTTGATGTACTAACTATATATTCATAATCTAAACCATGTTCCATACGTGTACACCATGTTTATCCCACATAGTATAGTGCCCCACCCCCTACATTATGACAAGTATTTAGACCTGAGCTGCAAAATCCACACATTAGCCCAAATTATGATTTATGTTCTATATGTTATATGTAGTACTAGCAAGATGCCCATGCGTTCCACAGAACATTAACATGATCAATGGGAGGCCTAATTTGCAAATATGGAGAGGGGTGTGGGTATCTTTTTTCAAAATTGCCATAGTTTCCTTCCTATCCGTCAGATATAAATCGGACGGCCAATATTGCAGGATGGCACCATCATCAACAACTCTGTTTTTTTTATAAGAGTAGAGATAAAATATATTATATGTAGTATAACATGTTCATAACCACACCATGTGTATCACTGTTATATATATTCACACATGCGTCGGTTTAAAACACTATGATAAATTCTTCAAATATCTGAATTCGCTTTTTATAATGAAGTATGATCTCTATTCGTCTTTTACACCCACACAATCCTCTTATCTTTGTAGCTAGCTAGTGCTAACTTTCTCTCGTGCATGCAGACGCCCGCATCCCTCTCACCCTCCCTCAGCATTCTCTAGCTCCATTGCGCAAATTCGTCTTTCAACTTTAGGTCGTTCACCCACGGTGTGTAGGCCCCCCAGCTCCTTCTTTACAGCACACATCGATCGATATGCCTCTCTAGCTAGGTGTTCCTAGCACAAAACACAAGCTTCCCCTCTTCACTTATCACCGTCCATGCCTCACTCCCACCACTCTTTTCATCGATATCGTACTCGCACACTCCTCCCCCCTCGATATAGTATGACTCTCGCACCACCTCCTAGATGCATCCCCTCTCTCTATCCTTCTCCCCGTGCCTCATTTTCTTCTAACACAGACATGCATGTATACCGATCGATCTCCCAACATATACCTAGGTCGACTTTAACTATTCCCCCCATCGATCAACGTACCTCACAAGTTATGTCTCTCCTTTCTCTGACAAAGGACGATTGATCTTCCTATGTAGTTATGTCTGCTTACCACAGCCATATCACACCCTCATCATTCGTGCATGCCTCCTGACCCGTCTCTTACACGCACGTGCATAGACAGGCAGACATCCCCTCTCTTATATATATTGCAGGCGTGCCCTCCGGTTGTCTAGCAAGCCTATCCCACCATTTGTTAGAAGCAACTCCACTACCACCCCCGCCAACACTCTAGCTCTGTCTCTCTCCCAACCTTATTCCTCTCCTACACATATGCATGGATGTCGATCGATCTCCCTTAATACATGAGGTAGATCGATCTCCCTTAATACATGAGGTAGGCCTCTCTCCTCCTCCACACATATACCCCCCATTGTACCTCTATAGTTAATTAGGCCTCCCTCCCCCCACCACACACCGATAGTCGAGCGCTGTAGGTAGGTATCCATGCCACAGAGACAAACTACACCTGTCCCCTCTCACATTCCAGTAGGCCAGCCACTCTATATCTTTGACCTGGGCACACACAAAGTCGATGTCACTCTTTATCGATTGCGCGCGCACACACACACACACGCATCATCCCTCTCTTCGATTGTGTGGACACCTCAAGCCGATCATACCTCCACTCTCTTCTCGTGGATCGCCCCCTCTATATATATGATATATCCAGGACTCTATTTCACACACATTGCATATGTTACATTTTTTGATTGACGCCACCCCCCCAAAAGAACTCTCACGAACCCACACACTATATCTCTCTACGTTTGTATCTCTCTCACATAACCCCACGTAGGGGTGGTGTGCGTATACAAGAAGAGAATAGGTGCACCGTGCACGTACTCACGGTTCGTGCCTAGCCACACCCACGCGGGTATACGGTGGAGCCCATTTCTGTACGAAATGGCAGCCCACGTGCTAATTTGAACGCGTGTAGTGGTTGTTTACCTACGGAGGTCGTGTAGCACGCGTGGACGAAACAAAGTTCGACTTGATGCATTGGCGCGTTATTTTTAAATAAATTTATATCACTCAATGGCACGTACACAGAATATAAAACGATTTTTATGTAGAAAAAGGTAGTCCGCTCCACTATATACAATGGAGCCTGCTTGCCTGGTTTGTCTCTCTTCAGAGTATCTCACACAAGGCTGCGGTGGCCTCTCTCTCTCTCTCACTGTTGGTCACTGATCCGGCCGCATCCCATCCGCCAGCGGAAAGGGAGGACGTGCATCGTTTCTCCGTTTGACGGCGCCTAGGCAGCACGTCCTGATCTGCAATACAGGACGTTCTCTCTGACTAAGCTCCGGCATGGTAGGGCCTACACACCCTGCTCGCTGCCGCAGTATGGGCAGATTCCGCCCGCCGCCGCTCACCTAGTTACACCCTGACGACCTCCAGGTATCCCCTACGGCCTTGCTCCACTGCCCGTCTTCCCACGTCGCTGCATGTGGATCTTCCATTGTTCTTTGCCCAAAACGTAGCTCGTCTGGCGTACTTTCCATATTGCAATCTCGTCCTCACGCCGTTTTAGACAAACACAACCGTGTTGTTATCTTCCCTTAGGACAAGGAATATGCTTCTTTTTTGTCATCGCATGTGTCATCAACTGTTATTGGCCAGTAATTGTTTCCTTTCTACCTCTTTTTTGCAAACAGGGCTATCCATTTCACCTCGTTGCTATTGCGACCTTTTGGTGAACTACACAAATCACTTTTATCTTAAGAGTGTTTTGTGCAGTTCTACCAAAATGTCACATGGGCAACGTCTCTACATTTCAGTGCGACTGCACAAAGGGAGATTAGTTTTGCTCTATCCTCCTGATCCAACTCCGAGCCTAATCTTCTCCAACTAGTTTGTCTTAACAGAGACTGCAAAGGCGACCGGCTTCTATTTGTGTGTTTCTTGTTTCATCAGCAGTCCTCTATTATCGTAATCACACTTAATATCTTTGGATCAGGGATGCTCAGCTCTATTTTAGTGGTACTGCACAAAATTATCGGAATGTTGCATGCTCCAGACAGCTACTTTTTTCCCAACAAGCCTTGTTGATTTAGACAGAGCTGGGGGGACGTTGCTGCCAATGAAAGCATGGATCAATTTTAACATAACACCTTCTCACAACTTTGTCTTCAGTTGTGATGTAAATATTAGCTCTGATTTGCAAGAAAGTTAGTTTTTCATTGTTTTCGAAAGAGCATCGATGGCAAGACACACGAAACAAAAGCTGAAAGCTCACACCATTGTAAAATTTCATGTCGCTGGAAAATTATTTGTATATCATTTCAATTATGTAAACCAATGCTAGAAGCTTGATAGCATTGCCAGAAGCCTCTTCGGCATTCGGGTCCATGTGCCATGCACAAAATTATACTCCTTCGTTCCTAAATATTTGTCTTTTTACAAATTTCAAATGGGCATATTTTAGAGTGTAGATTCACTCATTTTGCTTCGTATGTGTACTCCCTCCATTACTAAATATTTGTCTTTCTAGAGATTTCAACAAGTGACTACGTACGAAGCAAAATGAGTGAATCTACACACTAAAATATGTCTATATACATACATATGTAGTAGTCCATTTGAATCTCTAAAAAGACAAATATTTGAGTAGTCACTCGTTGAAATCTCTAGAAAGACAAATACTCCGGAGTATATTTAAGATCCGAGGGGGTAGTGCACAGCCGCATTGGAGACTCAGACCAGTCGTTGCGCCGCAATAATAGTGAGTAATGAGCAGTCAAATCATAAGCCCCACCTTTCCCACTGTAAGTTGCTCGTAAGAAGCAACCATCAATACACTCTTCTTTGAATCCACTCATACTACTCCATCCATCACTGTTTATAGAGCGCACCTCAGAAAAAGAGAAAATCTCTGGGACCAAGGCGACTAGCGATCGGCCTGAAAAATTGCATTGGTAGTTATAGCACAACATCTATTACTAGAGGAAATAATGCGTACACACATGCATGCAGTGCTTCCACCCCGGGTACACACATGAATGCACTTACTCCACTCCGTAGTACTACATCGAGAGAAAATTGTGGTTACACTACTAGGAAAAGGCATGCTAGTGGCGCACCACTTTTTCCTACTAATGGCGCACTAGTGGTGCGCCACTAGCACTACGCCATTAGATTTTTTTACTAATGGCGCACCCCTGGTGCGCCATTAGTATCTGGTGCACTAATGGCTCACCAGGTAGTGCGCCATTAGTATGTACATCTGTGTGCCATTAGTATGCCTCCCAAGGGGGCCATATGTGCCCATGTACTTTGGCATACTAATGGCGTACTGATGGGTGATGCGCCATTAGTTTCATTTGGACAGTGCACCATTAGTATCTTCAGTGGTGCGCCACTAGTATGAATACTAGAGTTTTTTTTTCTTTATTGATATTTTCGCAGGATACAAAATATATTATTAGACATAATTTAGACAACACCAGATTCATCGAATACAATAGAAGGTTAGTCTCTGAATACAATTCATCATATTAGTCTCCGAATTCAAAAGACCGAACAAAGATAGAACATTATATTACAAGTCTCGAGACCGCGAGTAGCGAGTTTGTCTTCACATTACAAGTCGATATCGATCATCTAAACTAACATCACATAGAAGAGAGCTGCGGTCATCACGATGAGCATTATCGCGATGAAACTCGACTTCATTCGGTTCCTCCAACGCTCCCTCCTCTCTCCCGCTAGATAGCGCGCGTATCTAGATTCCGCCTCCGCCCTAGTGGTGTACCCTTTGTAACTATTACCGCTGAAATGGTGAACCTGTATCCGACACTCCTCCCAGTCGTCGTAGACTCCGGCAACCTTACCCTTGTACACGACATACGACGGCATCGCTATGCACTAGCCAAACGAAACGTTAGTACCAATTCACAGACAATACATAAGCAATATATAAGTATGCAACAAAAGGATCAGAAGAGAAAAGCAAGACATTACATAAGCAATGAATAAGCAACGCATGTCCTTGACGTGGCATGCGCCTCACAAACCACCCACACGGGCGGGAACATCGAGGACCGGCTGCGTTCATCCCCGAGACAGAGTCTTCGGTGGGTGATCCCGTGACAAAACGGGCCTACACCTGGTCTGTCATCTTGCAATGACATGCACTAACACCCAGAAGCAGTTATTCTCCGCGGCCTACCCCCTCTAGGTGCCGAACAACGCCCTAGACCGCCGGGGCCACTGGAGGGGTGCCGGTCTCTAGAACAGGATGAGGCCCATCCAAAGAAGAAAACACAAGACGGTAATTACGATGTGCTAAGGTTGTTTGCCAATCATGGAAGAAAACAACAACAAAAGTATAATATATATTATCGAGAATGCACAAGAAGGAAAGAGATCTAGGTTAGATGCTTTACCGAGAGCTCCTCTCGAAAAAGGTGGCCATTACCGAGAGTATTATCCTGCCTACACCTAAGGGGTCAATTACAGGCATCTACCATTTGTTTTCCATGCTTCCGAGAACCAAAATTACCATCACAGCTGCCCCATAAACAAGCATGTTTGTGCTTCATCCTACATACAACTCACATAAAAAACTTCTCATTTTCACATGCTACCAACACGTCCGGCTCAGGCTTCAATGTACACAACTATATGCTTCACTGCTCTAACCACAAGCATATGTCTATTGCAGGACACTTACGACCATCGCACGCTAACCACAACCATTCCTGGCGGTTCCGTTTCCCCATGGTCGTGCGCGTGCACGTGTGTGTGGATATTTTCCAAAAAAGGCCCCTAGTATAAGAGGACGGGAACGGGCACCGGCCGCATCGCCCACCCCATTTCCCCCAAATCGCCTCCCTCTCCCTACTCTCTCCTCTGCCTCATCGTCTCCCTCACTGGCCACCCCACCTGCTCGCTCACCACCACCGCCTCCCTCTATCCTCCTGCTTGCTTCTGGCTCGGATGGAGCAAGGCCGTGGCGAAGCTGCCATGACAGAAGGAGGTGCTGCATCCCCACGCACTGGATCGGTCGCTACGGCGGCGGGTGTGGATGAGAAGAAGGTGGACGTGGCGGCCTCTGCCGTGCCGGAGCTTGGCGTGACGGCGTCGAGCGGCCCATCTCATGGACCTACGGAGGCCGGTGGCGAGCACGTGGACCTGCAGGTAATCCTTGCCAGCAGTCCCCTCCGTTTCTAGTTACCCCCATTAAGCAGTAGATTTAGGTGTTAGGTTTTTTTTGTTTTTTCTAGTTGCTACATCGATCCCCTTCTCGTAATTAATTAGGGTTTTTAGATGTTTGATTGATTGATTTATAGTGAAAGGTTAAGTTTAGTGTGATTGCATCATCCAGTAGATCTACTAGTTACGGTTTTTGAGTTAGATGTTTAGTTGGGGGTTTTTGGCATTGGATTTAATTATAGCCACTGATATGTGGAATCTATGATTGAATTAATCATCCAGTGGATGTAGTGTGGCTAGGGTCTTTTTGTATTGGATTAATTTATATGTAGTTATATGTAGAATCTATGATTGAATCATCCAATGGATGTAGTGGTTAGGGTTTTTGTCGGGGAAACTAATCGCCCACGAACACCTATGGGACCGGAGCCCCTTTTCGGTACGGCAAGGGAGCGGAGGGAGCACAAAGAGCGGATCGAGGCGCGCACGCGAGCAGTTTACCCAGGTTCGGGCCGCACGGATGCGTAAAACCCTACTCCTGCCTTGGTTTTGTTATTGAGTTCTTGGATCGGGAGCAAGAAGATCTACAGTACCGGCTACACCGAGCATGGGAGTGATCAAATTTCCGAACCCCCTCTACGTTGTGCATGGGCCTCCTTTTATAGGTTAAAGGGGTCACCGACAGGTGGCAACGTAGTTGAGGGTAAAAACGTAAAAGCGGTGGTAGTTGTAACAATGGATGTACAGTGTTTTGTACCTAACCCTGACTGTGGGGGACAAAGGCATTGAATGCCCGTCGCCGTCGCCTCAAAATAGTGTAAAAAGCGTCCGTTCGGGCGTCTCCATTCGCCACGACGGAGGCCTTGTCATCGTGGCTCGCCACCGTGTCCCCCAGGCTGCACAGGCTTCCGCCACGTGCCCCTGGAAGGGCCCCAGGGCGACGCGTGGCCGGATGAGCTGGAGCGCGGGCACACAGTGGAAGCTTGCCGCGGCAAGCGCCTTGCCGTGGTCGCTACCTTGCCGGGCCCGGAAGCTTGTCGCTCTCCGGGCCTTGCCGGGGCACGTGATGCGCCACGACAAGTCTACTGAAATGCTGATCTTCGGTCTTCCTAGCAAACTCCTTTTGCCAGGGTCTTGCGCTAGAGGGGTGGTCTTGAGCCTGGAGCGGCCTTCCCGGCAAGCTCCTCTTGCCGGGGTCTTGTTTCTTAACTTGAATACTTTGTTCTTGAATGGCTCAAAAGGAACTAGGGTGGGCCTTGGCGAGCGCGTGGCAAGCCCTGCCACGGGACGCTGCTACTGCCCGTGCACAAGTCGGGATAATAAGGTACCCCTACTTTAGTACACCGACAGGAGCCCCCGGGCCTGGGCCACACACGGTGCCGAGCGCTGTTGGGCCAGGCCCAAAACAGTGCACGGACACACGCGGCCCACGACGCGCCGTATCCCACTCCGTATCCGCCGCATCCCCCCCCTAACGGCACGCGTCGATTGCGGCGTCGTGGGAGAGATCGTGGCCTGTTTCTTTAATGGGAAAATGCGGAACGTCCCCCGCTCCCCCTTAAAAGCAGAGGAAACAGGGGCAGTTTCCCCCATTGCTTCATTGCGTCTTCAACCTCCAGAAACTCCCGCCGCTCTTCTCCCCCTCAAAGGTCGAAAGAGAGCTGAGCTCCACCCCTCTTCCACCGCCGCCAGCCTCCCCAGCGCCGCCGACCCCACTCGCCGTCCCCGCCATGGCCCCGAAGAGCGACAAGGCGAAAAATGCGAAGTCCGAGCGGGCGGCGAAGCTAGCAGCAATGCGGAAGAAGAAGGTGGTCTTCCCGCCGAGGCTTGGCGCGAGGGAGCTGAAGGACAAGTACTACTTGTTCTGGTCGAGGGAAACGAAGGCTCACCCGCGCACCAGGGTCCTCCCCGCCGAAGCCTGCGACATATTACCGGGAGGTTACCCTTATTTCACTCTGTTCTTCCATTGCGGTCTCTGCCCTCCGTACTCCGATTTCTTCTGCGACGTTATGAATACGTATGGATTCCATCTTCTAGATTTCACCCCGAACGTAGTCCTAACCTTGGCCGTTTTTGCACATCTGTGCGAAAACTTTGTCGGAGTCGCCCCCAACGTAGCTCTCTTCCGCCATTTCTTCACACCTCGAGTAGAGTCTGGGTCCCCTCTGTCCGGTGGCATCTCTTGGATCTTTAGGCTCAACAAGAAAGAGGCGTACTTGATTGGAGAGCTCCGCGGCAAGTGGGAGGAGTGGAGGGCCGATTGGTGCTGGGTTATGGAAGATGAACCTCAGCAATTTACCTCCCCGCGCTGAGCTGCAATAGTGCGCAGCAAGGATTGGAGTGACCTGGCCCCGGAGGACGAGAAGCTGAAGGTTGCCCTCACTAGGATCCTCCGCCTCTGGCAAGCCAATCTTACCGTAGGCGAGGTCGGGGCAGATTTCCTTCGCCGGCGCATCACTCCCTTGCAGGAGAGGAAGCGGTTTGCTTGGGAGTTCGGCAACGCGGCAGACTGTATGAGGCTACGCCCCGGCCTCAACTACAACATCACCGTCCTGGAGCTCAAGGGGATGATTCGGGAGCTATTCAAGCCTGACCCCAAGCACCCGGAGTGGTTTGCCCCGTCGTGGGGAGTAGTTCCACTATGTAACAACTCTTCCCTTAGTGCCATCCGTGCGGCAATGCCGCTGTGCGACTCCCACGGGGTTGATCCCACTTGGCTGGCGCCTTCTGACGAGACTGCACAAGCTTTCTTCGACAACTTGGTTGAGCTGCCGATCAATCTTGATGAGAAGAAGGGTCTCACCCGCGACACCACCGACCGGGACTTGGCGTATATCGCCACCAGGATGGAGGAGGCAGCCACAGCTGAGGCCGCGGGCGAGTTCGGGTACTCCTTGGACGAGGCGGACGCAGCGGACGCGGTGATCCGGGCCGAGGAGGAAGAGATCGTCAAACTGCTGAGGCCTGCCGGGCAGCCTGCCGGGACGAGCGAGGCTGCCGGACAGGGCACAGAGTTAAGTGAGCCCGCTGAGGAGGACGCCGAATCGGGAGACGACTCGGGCGACCCTTCAGAAGACTCAGGCGGGTCTTTGGGCCTCGACGACGCCTCCTCATCCTCGGAGAATTCTCCGCCACCACCAAGTCCCCCAGCTCCAGCGAGGAGGCGTCCCCGCAGAGCTGCAGTCACGGTGGAGCGCCCGACGGCCCAGCGGCCGCAGCGCCGCCCGACGCGCACCACCGCGGCGGGCAAGGCCGTCAAGGGAGCGCCCCGGGCCTCTGCAGCAGCTGGAGGAGGGTCTTCGCGCTCTGGTTCCACGGCTCCTTCCGCTCCCCAGGCCTCGGCGATGACCGGAGCGGGGCCTTCGCAGACCACCGACCCAGCGCCCGCCAAGCGCCCGAGGGAGCCTTCCCCTCCGGCTCCTCGCGCCGGAGCGCGCGAGGCGGAGTTCGACTTCTCCGTCCTCAGCTCCGACGAGGAGGAGGAAGAGTAAGTGGAGCAACTCCTATTTTTCTTCAGTTTGCTGTTCTTGTCTTGAATCTTCCTTGTCTGACTTTGTTCGATGCCTACCCTTCAGGACCTTGGCGCAGAGGGTGGCGAAGAAGGCCAAAATCCCGGTGGTCGACCTCGAGGACGATCCCGTCGCAGCGGCAGGGGATGCGCCGACGACGAGCTTGCCAGACCAGCCAGCTGCCCCGCAGGGCAGCCCCCAGCGTAAGTCCTTTGTTTACTTTTCCGCTTGTTGGGCGCGCGTGGGCTTCTCGTCCTTGCTAATGTCTTGTTTGCTTGTTGACTTGTGCAAATGTGGAGCCGCAGCCTCAGGAGCGTCAAGAGACTGCTCCCGACGAGCCGCTCGTCCCACCCTCCCCGCCAAGGAGGAGCTCTCCGGTGAGGGAGAGCACTCAGCCAAGGGCGGGTACTCCGCCAAGGGCGAGTACCCCGCCAAGGGCGAGCACCCCGACAAGGGTGGGCACCCCGCCAAGGGAAGGCGCCAGCGGCCCTCCGCCGGCAGGGACTACTACCACGCCGCCAAGGGAGAACCCCCTGGCAAGGAACCCTGTAGAGGAAGAGGCCCGCGCAGGTAACCCTTGTACTTTTTTTCTCTTGAATTCTTCTTTTTAGATATTTGCTTGACGATTCTTCTTTTCTTTCTGTCAGATCCGCCCGCCCCGGAGCCTATGGAGACAGAGGCCATCGCCAAGGAGGACGCGCGCGGCAATGCTGGCGACGCCACCACCGTTGAAGGGATGGCTGGCGCCGACGAGCCAACCACCGATGAGACCGCCGCGGCCGCTGACGCGGCACCTGGGGAAGGGACCGACGACCGCACTGACGGCCCTGAGGCCGCAGGAGCGTCGGACGCTGCGCCGGCCGCCGACCCTCCCGCTGCCGCGACCGGGTCGGGTGTCTATCTGGAGGCCGCTAACGGGGTCTTCATCCAGGTCCCGTGGGCATCTTCGTCAAGGGCGCCCGTGGAGGGGGAGAGCTTCGATGGAGAAGTCATTGCCTCCGCCGGGCTGAGGCTTGTCGACGCGCCCGGCAGCAGCAGCGAGCCCGAGGAGGAGCAGCTTCTGCGCTGGCTCCTGGCTCTGTACCACGCCAGGCAGGCCAAGCTGGAGTCCTGAAAGGCTCTAGCTGCCAAGGCTGGCGTTGATCTGGAGAAGCGCGCCAAGGAGCTCCACGCCGCCAATCAAGCGGCTCTCCGGAACTTGGCGGAGGAGCGGGAGGAGCTCACCGGGGCGCACCATGCGTTCATCCTCGAGAAGGCCGAGGTTGAGGAGCAGCAACGACTAGCCGCCGAGGATCTGTCTCGGCGGGAGGGAGAGCTCAGGCAGCGGAAGGTCGACCTCGATAGCCACAAGGACGACCTTACCGCGCGCGAGCAGTCCATTGGCAGGGCTCTGCAGGAGGCGAGGGACGCCACTGCTGCCGCAGAGACCGCCAAGAGGGACTTGGAGGCGAGGGTGGCGCAGTTGGAGACGAGCTTGAAGACGAGCGAAGAGAGGATTGCCGCACTCACGTTGGCGCGGGAGAAAGACGCCCACACCCACTCGGAGCTGCAAGTCCGCCTCTCCGACAAGGGCCAGGAACTCACCGCCGCCAAAGATTCCATCACGGACTTGGAGCTGAAACTGTCCACCCTCACTGAGTCGCTTGACGGGGCCCGGAACAGGGAGACGAAGCTGAAGGAAGCTCTCCGGGCTGAGAGGGCACTGTTAGAGAGCGCCGCCCTCACGCAGAACAACTTCAGGCAGATGGTGGAGCAGTGGACCGAGGAGCTCGTCACCTCCGCCGCCAACATCGACAAGGAGATGGTGGCGCTGGGGTCGGAGCACCTCGTGTACTCCCCCGACGAGAACCTCCCCCACAGCGCCAAGCTGAGCTTGTTTTTCAGAGGAGTGGTGCCGGCCCTCGCGCAGCTACGGGAGAGGCTCCCCACACAGCTGGCGAACGAGGCACGCAGGCTTTGCACGGGTACTGTGGAGCGAGTGTTGACGAAGATCGTCTACCGCAACCCTGGGATCAACATTGAGAACGTCCTCCGGACCTTGCCGCCCGACGCTGACCAGGAGGCGTTGAAGGCTCAAGTTGCCCACATCATGGCCAAGGTGGGGAAGATCAAGAGGGTTGACGGCGACCGTGTAGACTAGGTTGCTTGCTTTCCGCTTCCCTTGTCGCTGTGAACCAGGTCATGGACAGTAGTCTATTAGAACAACGACAAGTCAACTTGTAATATGACTTTATTTTGGGTAATTGATGCAGTGTTATCTCCCTTGCTTGATTCCTTTACTTTGTATGCTTCTCACACTATGCTTCTAGGGAACTTGCCGGCAAAAGGACCCTTGCCGCGAGCGCCGAGTGCGGAACTTCAGCAGCCTACTGGCAATGCCCCTGTCGGCAAGAAACTTTGCCGCAGCTAGTCGCATCACACTTAGATTGTTGAGTGAACTCAAAAACGAAGTAAGGGCGCGACACTTGTCGCAGCTCACTTAAGTCGTTGAGCGTGCTCGAAAAAAGTAAGGGCGCGGCTAGCCATGGTAGGTTCCTCCGCGCACAGGTTTTCCATACAAAGCGTGGTCGTTCAAGGAAGATAACTAAGAATTTTAAAAATTTTGAATGCTCAAACTTTGGCAACTTAGCTTTTGTGTGCGGTTTGCTTCCCGGCAAGGCTTTCCTTTCTTGAACGGCACTTGGTCCATACCACTGTCTCCTCCCCCCCGGCAAACTTGTGCGCGAGGAACAATTCTTCTGCTTGAGAGAAAAAAGGAAAAAGGGAGGAAACATAGATATGGAGCCTTGCGGCTTATCATTGCTTACCGGGGGTGTGTGCTGCACAAAGTGTCAGATAACACATGCAAGAAAACGGAAAGGCATGAAATGACAAGTCGTGCGAAGCATAAAAGTTTTACTGATGCACGGGGTCTGCGCCCGGCTTTGTACAAAGGTTTACATGCAACAGCGACAAGACTTGTACAAAAGGTGGTTGCCGGAGCGGATCACGGCAACCGCGCCTCATGGGTGAAACTTGCGAAGATGCTCAATGTTCCAGGAGTTGCTCACCGGTAAGCCTTCTTCGGTCTCAAGGCGGACAGCGCCGGGCCTTGTGACTTGTCTCACCCGATAAGGGCCTTCCCACTTTGGCGTCAACTTGTTGGAATTCTTGGCGGACTGAACGCGCCGAAGAACAAGGTCGCCTTCCTCGAGACTTCTGGCTCTAACTTTGCGGCTATGGTAGCGGCGCAAAGCTTGCTGGTATCAAGCAGCTCGTACAGCAGCCTGAAGACAGTTCTCCTCGAGGAGCAGTGCATCATCTTGCCGCAGCTGCTCTTGCTCGAGCTCATCGTAAGCGAGCACTCGAGGAGACCCGTATACGAGTTCCGTGGGGAGAACTGCCTCTGCTCCATAGACAAGAGCAAAGGGTGTCTGCCCGGTGGCTCGATTTGGTGTCGTCCTGATTGACCAAAGAGCCGCCGGCAACTCCTCAATCCAGTTTCTTCCGCACTTGTGCAGCCTGTCGAAAGTTCTTGTCTTGAGCCCGCGCAGCACTTTAGCGTTTGCTCTCTCTCTTGACCGTTGCTCCTTGGGTGAGCAACAGAAGCGAAGCAGACCTTGGTGCCAAGGTCTTGGATGTATTGCATGAAGGTGCGACTTGTGAACTGTGTGCCGTTGTCGGTGATGATCCTGTTAGGGATTCCGAAACGGCAAACGATTGACCTGAAGAACTTGACTGCTGACTGTGCGGTCACCTTTCTCACTGGTTCCACCTCTGGCCACTTTGTGAACTTGTCGATGGCGACGTACAAGTACTCAAAGCCCCCGACTGCGCAGGGAAAGGGGCCGAGGATGTCGAGCCCCCAGACCGAAATGGGCCAGGACAAAGGGATCGTCTGGAGAGCTTGAGCTGGCTGATGTATTTGCTTGGCATGGAATTGGCACGCTTCACACTTGGTTACTTATGCGGTTGCATCTTGGAGGGCTTCTAGCCAAAAGAAACCTTGCCGGAACGCCTTCCCGGCAAGTGCTCTTGCGCCAATGTGGTGGCCACATATGCCTCCATGTATCTCTGCCAATAGCTTCTGTCCATCTTCCCGGGAAACGCACTTCAATTTGACACCATTGAGTCTTCTTCTGTACAGTTCATTACCGACGAACTGGTACATACTTGACTGCCTGGTTATTCTCTCTATCTCTTCTGGCTCTTCGGGAAGTTCTCCAGTTTGAAGAAAATGGACAATTTGCTGCGCCCAGGCTGGAGCTCGAGGCTGAACAACAAGGACTAAAGGCATCAGTGCTGCTGCGAGAACGTCAGCTTCTACGGCAAGAACCTGCGGTTCTGCCGGAGCTGGACGTCCCCCGGCAAGCTCGCCGGGGCAAGACTTGCCGGGAACACCTGCTTCAACTGTACGAACCCTAGGGTCCGCAGGAGCAGACTGTTCCTCAGCAGCTTGGTCGTTGATCTTGGGGACCTTGGCGGCGGCTTCAGGAAGATCCGCCGGCAAGTAGTCGCCGGAGACCAACTTTCTCTTCTTGCTTTGCCCAATTGATGGTGTAACGGATGGCTGAGTTAGCCTGAGCATGAAGGTTCCTGGTTCCACAGGTAGCTTCAATGCAGCACACTTTGACAGGCCGTCAGCGATGTCATTTTGAGCCCTCGGAACGTGCTCCATTTGTATGCCTTCAAAGTGTTCTTCAAGCTTTCTCACTTCGTCAACGTAAGCTTCCATCAATGGGCTCTGGTGGCTCTTGTTTACTTGTCGGACAACCAACTGTGAATCTCCCCGCACAATCAACTTCTTGATCCCAAGTTCTGCTGCAATTCTGAGGCCGGCAAGCAAACCTTCATACTCTGCAGTATTGTTTGTTGCTTGCTCCTTTGGAAAGTGCATTTGGACAACATACTTGAGGTGCTCTCCGGTGGGTGCGACGAGCAGCACACCAGCACCGGCGCCTTGCAGCGAGAAGGCACCATTGAAGTACATTATCCATTCTTTGCTTGCTTCTTTGGCGGGGATGCTTGTCTCTGGAATCTCTTCGTCTGGCGTTTGTGTCCATTCTGCTATGAACTCTGCCAATGCTCTGCTCTGGATAGTTGAAGTACTCTCAAACTTAAGACCAAAGCTTGACAGCTCCAGTGCCCACTCGACAATCCTTCCTGTTGCTTCTGGATTTTGCAATATCCTCTTCAGCGGAAAGCGAGTGACCACTGTTATCTCATGTGCTTGGAAGTAATGGCGCAGCTTTCTCGAGGCCATGAGGACACCGAAAAGCAGCTTCTGCACTCCAGAGTATCTTGACCTAGCCCCCTGCAAGAGGGAACTGACAAAATAAACTAGGCGCTGCACCATCTTCTTTCGCACTTCTCCTTGTATCTGCACAGACTCATCCTTGTCGGGGCCAGAGCTTGTCGGAGAAGCCCCCTGCTTGTCGCTGGATGTGCTTGCCGGGGCTGTGGGCTCCTCATCTGCCTCCCTTTCCGCTACTAACGCAGCACTAACCACTTGATTGGTTGCTGCTAAGTACAACAACAACTTCTCTTGTGGCCTAGGTGCGACAAGTATTGGAGTGGAGGATAGGTACCCTTTCAAGTCTTGCAGCGCTGCCTCCGCTTCCGGAGTCCATTTCATTGGACCTACCTTTTTCAAGATTTTGAAAAACGGCAGGGCGCGTTCCACAGACTTAGAAATGAACATGCTGAGGGCAGCCACACAACCAGCAAGTCTCCGTACATCCTTGACGCGCTTCGGGGCTTCGATCTGCTCGATGGCTTTGATCTTGTCGAGATTAGCTTCAATCCCCCTCCGGGACACAAAGAACCCGAGAAGCTTGCCGGAGGGGACTCCGAAGACGCACTTCTCGGGGTTGAGCCTGAGTTGTATCTTGCGCAGGTTTGCAAAAGTTTCATCCAGGTCTTGGATCAGGGTATCCTTGTCCTTGCTCTTGACCACTATATCATCCATGTAAGCTTCTACATTCCTGTGTATCTGTGGCTCAAAAGCGGTGTGGATCACCCTTGCGAATGTTGAACCCGCATTCTTCAATCCAAAGGGCATGCATATGAAGCAATAAGTGCCACATGGAGTAATGAACGCGGTCTTCTCTTCATCCTCTTTAGCCATGAATATCTGGTGGTATCCAGAGTATGCATCAAGAAATGAAAGCAACTCACATCCAGCCGTGGAGTCAACGATCTGGTCAATGCGCGGCAAGGGAAATGGATCCTTGGGGCAAGCTTTATTCACATCAGTGAAGTCTATACAAAGTCTCCACTTCCCATTAGCTTTGCGCACGACAACTGGATTGGCCAGCCACGTGGGATGAAGTACACCTCTAACAAGGCCTGCTGCTTCCAACTTCTTGATCTCTTCAGCTATAAACTCTTGGCGCTCCACCGCTTGCTTCCTGACCTTCTCCTTGACGGGCCGCGCATGAGGACAAATGGCAAGCTAATGCTCAATTACTTTCCTGGGAACGCCGGGGATGTCAGACGGTTGCCATGCAAACACATCGACATTGGCCCGCAGGAAAGCAACGAGCGCACTTTCCTATTTAGGATCGAGCGTGGCACTGATGGTAAAGGTACCACCAGTGCCGTCCTCCTTGGCGGACACCTTCTTGGTTGCAGGTGGAGCTGCCATTCCCTTCTTGCATTTGCCGGTGGAGCTCGATGGTGCGTCCTCGACGGCAGCGCATCACTCTGAAGAGGTGCGTTTGCCGGAGTGGGCCTCAGAGCTCTTGCCGGACTTGGTCTTGTTCTTCCCCCCGAGAGCTTCAGCGGCAAGTGTCTTGCTGTCTGCCGCGGCTGCTGCATCCCGGTAGATCTTGTCGGCGCAGATAAGCGCGTCTTTTTTATCGCCGGGGACAGAGATGACGCTTATTGGCCCTGGCATCTTGAGCATGTTGTAAGCATAGTGAGAGGCTACCATGAACTTGGCGAGCGCCAGACGGCCAAGTATCCCATTGTACGGCAACGGGATATCGGCAACGTCGAAGGTGATCCTCTCAGTCCTGAAGTTTAGCTCTCCGCCAAAGGTTACTGGCAATGTAATCTTCCCCTTCGGCTTGCTCCTTCCCGGGTTGATCCCTTGGAACGTGCCGGTCTCCTCGAGCTCGCTGTCGGGGATCTGTAGCTTGCGGATCACAGCAGAGGAGATTAAGTTCAGGCCAGCCCCGCCGTCAACCAGCATCTTGGTGACCTTGAGGTTGCGGATGGTTGGTGAAACCAACATCGGCAAGCACCCGACCACAGTTGTACGGTCAGGGTGGTCCTCAATGTCGAAGATGATGGGCGTGCTGGACCACCTCAGGAGTTTGCGCGACTCGACGGGTGGCTCTGCTTCATTGACTTCCCGCACCCATTGCTTGAGTTGGCGGTGGGAAGTATGCAGAGAGGCACCTCCATCGACGCACAAAACTTCTGTGGCCTTCTGGAACTCCTGCTCACTGTTGTCTCTGTCGTCCATGTCCTCATCGTCGTATTCGTCTTCGTCCTTGTCGCGGCCGCGGGGAGGTCTATCTCCTTGTCGCTGCTTGGCCTTGCCGCGGCGTCCTCCCCTGCCATTGAATGGCCGCTTCTTGCCGGACTCTCCCCCACCTCCTTGGGCCTTTTCCTTGTCGCGTCGCTCGTACTCAGCCTTCTGCTGCTCTACGAGGTATTCAACCCTTTTGGAGTTCTGGATATCGTGGCCCTTGGTACGGTGGATCTTGCAGTACTGCTTGTCGGAGCCGTCCTGCTTGTCGGCGGCTGCTACAGGGGCAGCTTCCTTGCCGGAGCTACCAGCCTGAGCTTTCTTGGCGCCAGCCTCCTTGCCGGACTGCTCGACAGCTAGTACTTCCTTGTTCTTCTTCTTCTTATTGTTCCGCCGCCGATTTTTCCTTGCCGGGGCGGCATCCTCACTGTCCGTTCCCCCTGCTCCAACATCCTCTCCGGGGAGTCTCCTCCCCTCTTCAACGTGTGCGCACTTGTCAGCCAGAGCGTAAAGCTCACTGACGTCCCGTATCTTGCACATCGCCATCTCCTCCCTCATCCGACGGTTATGCACGTACTGATGGAACACGCTAATAACCGCGGCAGGGTGGACGTCTGGGATGTTGTGCTGGACGCGGCTGAATCTCTGGATGTATTTCCGCAGGGACTCTCCTTCCTTCTGGGCTAGAATGTGAAGGTCGCTCTCCTGGCCGTGGGGCTTGTGGCCGCCCGTGAAGGCGCCGACAAACTGGTGGCACAGGTCCGCCCAAGAAGAGATGGAGTTCTCCGGCAAGTGCGTGAGCCAAGATCTGACATTGGGCTTGAGCACAAGCGGGAAGTAGTTTGCTAATATCTTCTCATCCCGTCCCCCGGCAGCCTGCACCGCAATGGTGTAGATGCTAAGGAACTCTGAGGGATGGGTCTTACCGTCGTACTTCTCGGGTACGTCGGGCTTGAAGTTTTTCATGCTGGGCCATTGGACTTGCCGCAGCTCTCGGGTGAACGCAGGGCAACCTGCCGCGTACGGCAAGTCGCCTGGTTCACCGGGCGCGTGCATGTCGACAGCGGTCCCAGCGCGCTGGTCGGACTGTCGTCGCGCTTCTCTTCGACGCTCGATGCGAGTCCGAGCGTCTTCTTGCCGCCTGTCCTCGAGGACTTGGTGCTGGTCGCGGCGAGATCGCGGATCCGACGACGCCGTGGAGTCATCGTCGACGTTGATTCGGCGAGTCGGCGATTTCTGCTTCCGCGGCGGGGAGTGCACGGTAGTTGCACCCCCGGCGGTCTTGTCTCCATCAGCCTTCGCTTGGCTGACTTGCAGCGGCCGTGACGTCGCCGGCTGCTGCGGCGTGTCGTTGTTGGCGAAGGCGATGAGGCTTTGGATAGTAGCCCTCCAGTCTTCGGCCTTGTCTGCCGCTGGAGGGAAGTCGAGGAGCAGCTGAGCTCTAGCGAGAGCTTCTGCTGGAGTGGAGGGGAGCGGTGGTGAGCTGTGTGAGGAGCGAGATATGCTCGGACTTCTAACAACGTTAGAAGGATCAGGGTCCCGCCCCGGCGACCGCGCCTTGCTCGTGCCAACACGTTGGCCTTGAGCGTCCCGCGACCCGCCAACTTGGCCTTGTCCTAGCAAGCGGATGGTACCCTGCGTACCAAGCCGCTGCCGTTCCGGCACCTCCTGAGAGGGGCGCGGTGCATGCACGGACGCCGAGGTCTTGGAGTGGGCTCGGTCGTCCGTCTTGTCCTTGGACTTGGCGGCGCCGTGAGTTTCCTCGCCGGCGTCCGTCCTTCCGCCAGCGTCTACCCCACCAACCGTTGGTTCTGGTGGTGGTGGGATCGACGCAGACGGGCCTCCTACCTCCGAAGCTTTCTTCTTCGGTGGCATGTCGATGAAACTATCGAAGTTGGTGAAGTTGCTGAAGATTGCGCCCGCGTGAACGCCGGATCAGGTTCGCACCACCTCGACGCCCCCTACCTGGCGCGCCAAAGATGTCGGGGAAACTGATCGCCCACGAACACCTATGGGACCGGAGCCCCTTTTCGGTACGGCAAGGGAGCGGAGGGAGCACAAAGAGCGGATCGAGGCGCGCACGCGAGCAGTTTACCCAGGTTCGGGCCGCACGGATGCGTAAAACCCTACTCCTGCCTTGGTTTTGTTATTGAGTTCTTGGCTCGAGAGCAAGAAGATCTACAGTACCGGCTACACCGAGCGTGGTAGTGATCAAATTTCCGAACCCCCTCTACATTGTGCATGGGCCTCCTTTTATAGGTCAAAGGGGTCACCGACAGGTGGCAACGTAGTTGAGGGTAAAAACGTAAAAGCGGTGGTAGTTGTAACAGTGGATGTACAGTGTTTTGTACCTAACCCTGACGGTGGGGGACGAAGGCATTGAATGCCCGTCGTCGTCGCCTCAAAATAGTGTAAAAAGCGTCCGTTCGGGCGTCTCCGTTCGCCACGACGGAGGCCTTGTCATCGGGGCTCGCCACCGTGTCCCCCAGCCTGCACAGCCTTCCGCCACGTGCCCCTGGAAGGGCCCCAGGGCGACGCGTGGCCGGATGAGCTGGAGCGCGGGCACACAGTGGAAGCTTGCCGCGGCAAGCGCCTTGCCGCGGTCGCTACCTTGCCGGGCCAGGAAGCGTCGCTCTCCGGGCCTTGCCGGGGCGCGCGATGCGCCACGGCAAGTCTTCTGAAATGCTGCTCTTCGGTCTTCCTGGCAAACTCCTTTTGCCAGGGTCTTGCGCTAGAGGGGTGGTCTTGAGCCTGGAGCGGCCTTCCCGGCAATCTCCTCTTGCCGGGTCTTGTTTCTTAACTTGAATACTTTGTTCTTGAATGGCTCAAAAGGAACTAGGGTGGGCCTTGGCGAGCGCGTGGCAAGCCCTGCCACGGGATGCTGCTACTGCCCGTGCACAAGTCGGGATACTAAGGTACCCCTACTTTAGTACACCGACAGTTTTCTAATTAGATGTTTAGTTAGGTTATTTATATTAGAATCTGGATTGCCGCATGTGCTCAGATTCTGTTATGTGCTGTATATGTTGTTAGATTTGTTGTGCATATTCCCTCAATTAATTGTTGAAATGAACACGGTACGTTTATAACTAGTGCACAATTTTAAAATAGTTAGGAGCTTGACTTCATTATCCATAAACTAAAATAACTAGTGTACAATTTCAAAATAGTCAGCATGATCTAAAATTTTAGTTTGACCAAGCTATCATTGTAGAATGCTTGATCTTTGGATAATTTTAGGTCAAATTACATTTTAGGTTATTAGAAGCACATTGCAGATTGCTTGACCTTTGCATACTGTGTTATATGTAGTTAGTAGTATAATTGAATTAATTACTTATATTGCAGAATGAGGAAGCTGCTGGCAACAAGAGGAAGCTGGACATCGCTCGGTTCAACGACCCGTCTGATTCTGACGACGACGAGGAGGTAACCCCAAGCTGATTTTTTGGCCCTGTTTGGATGCATAGGTTAGAGATAGTTTGGGGTTCTCGCCATGGATCTCTTCAAGGTCTACTACATCTAGCGTACCAGTTCAATGTCGTAGCTGCTACTATGTGTTTTGGTAATAATCATGTTCTGGGTTCCCATTTATCTAGGACTAGGAGCATCGACCAGGCACAATTTGCTTGATGTCCCTGCATCTTTGGTGAACTTCTGCCTTATGTTATTATGTGTGATGTTCTAATGCCCCTACTGCTTCTTTTGAATCATTCTTTTCAAGACAGAATATATGTTCTCTAGCTCATGCAACCTTTTGATATGAGAGTGCAGTTGGATCAGATTTACTCTGCTGCATGCTACAAATCTGTGTTAAGTTAATTTTTGGACAACCGTGGCTATCTTAATTAGCTTCATTGGGGGTAAATGTGGTATGCAGTGTAATGTTGATCATGGACATGCTATATGTGAGAGAGACAATCGAATCAGATCAAATTACAGTTTTAGCGCATGTCCAAATTTGGGATTTATTTGTACATCCTACTAGTATGTGTTAATCATTTGCTGGGATGGCATTTGCTTTGATCATAGGATAGTTATCTGGATTGAGTAATGTTGATATGCATCTTACGTGTGGGACAAATGATCAAATCAAATTGCAGTTTTAGCGCATGTCAAAATTGAGACCTGTGATTTGAGTTCAGTTTGGTTAGATTTACCTGTGGTCTATTTCTGTTTAATTAATTCCTGGACGTTCGTGGCTAGCTATCTTATTCTTAGTTTTTTTATGTCATTTGTGAGCGGGAGGATGCCACAAAAGAGCCGGCCACACCAAATCCGGCTCAAGGAGCCAAATGACTGAGAAACTTTATTTATTGGCAATCTAACCCTCTAATCCAAACACCATCTTGGTTAGAGTTGGTTCATGGTTAGTTGAGGGTTAGAATCTAACTCTAACCTCTAACCGAGTTAGAGTATCCAAAAAGGGCCTTTGTCTATTTATTAATTTGTGTGAGATGTTGTTCGTTGATGATGCCCTATATGAATGGGCTATTATGTTTGTTTGTTCACTAAATTCCAGTAAATGGCAATTATCTGATGTTTGTTAATTACATTACTCTAAATGGGAAGTATGTATTTATGCAAATCATTTGTATGTGCAGTACAACTCTGGAGATGAGGTGGAAGAGTGGAACCACAAGTCCTTCATTGAGAAGGAAGCCAACAAAATCAGGGAGAAGGGGAAGGCGACGTACTACAAGTGGGGCAAGTTCAGGTGCCCATACTACACCACTAAGCCAATTCCCAAGGATGAGATGTATGAGCACCTTATGTCGCATGCACGCGGTTTAAAGACGAGTGGGAGGGACCTGAAGATCAGGGCATAGCATGTAGCCCTCCTGAAGGCTATGGGTCCCATCTAGTCACCCTCTGTGAAGTTGATGATGTTTAACTTTTGCGCTAGCTAGTATGGTTGTGAACTATGAAGTGTTTGTGAATTGTTAAGTATTATGGCAGACTCTTAAGTAGTATGGCAGACTATTAAGTATGACAGAGACTTAATTAATCTAGTATGTCTCTAAAGTATATCAACTGTTTAGATGCCGGCAGACTCTTAAGTACCCCATATGTCATGCTCAAATTCACGGAAAATTTCAGCATGACCTTTGCTGAAAATATGACATATGGAGTACCCGAATTTGCCGGAACGGAAGTTAATCGACATTCCAGCAACATTGTCCATCAACTTTTCACTGAATGAATGTGTATTGTGACGATAAATGGAACAACCGTAGATATTATTATTTTCAGTGCAATGTCCTAAATTTCAAAACGAGGATTATCTACCCGTCCTTAACCTACTAACTTGGTTCTCCAGAGTACTTAACAGTTAAACATAATGTCCAAATTAGACTGCCAAACCACCAAGACTTGAACAAGTATGAGCATCAAATCGAAGTTGCAAAAGTGCATCATTCAGGCACGAGCATATTTGACATGAACAAGCACAAGAAAATAAAACTATATGCATCATACATGTACTAGCTAATAAAATTGAGATGGAGCACAAATGTACTAGCTAATACTACAAGTTAACATCTACTCCATCGCAGGTGAATGATTAACCACCAGAAAAATTGAGATGGCTGTATTAATTTGTGGAGTATTTAACAGAAAAGTTAACCACCATGGTGACACCTTGTAGGTTCGCACCATGTCACATGGGCAGGTCCGGAAGGAGCCGACGAGCTCACCAACGACTTGCAGCCGACGAGGTCGAGGAGGACGCGAGCTGATGCTGGAGAGGCGGTGACGAACCAGCCGCTGTCGGAGCCTGAGATGGGAGGCCGTGACAAACACACTGCAGCGCGGATCTTAGCACTCCACGAGCTCCGATCTGGTCGGCTTCAAACTGGACCATCGGCGATTCGGCGGCACAGCGGGCATGAGCCAGCGGGCACAACTGGAACATCACCTCCGGTATGCGTACGCGTCCAGTTTGCAGTCGTTACAAGTTTGGAGGAGGATCGAGGTGGAGAGAATGAAGTGGGGAAAGTGAGTGGGTAGGTGTGGCTGTCCAAAATATCTAGCTGGTCCTACTTTAATAATGGCACACCAGTCATCAATGCGCCATTAGTAACCAGTGTTACTAATGGCGCATTAATGGCTGGTGCGCCATTAGTAGTTTTGCAAAAAAAAAATTAGTACTGGCGCACTGAGTAGGAGGTGCGCCATTACTAGTTAAACTAGTAATGGCGCACTGTGCCACCGTGCGCCATTAGTATGTCTATAAAAAAAGAAGTTGTTACTAATGGCGCACCGAATATCTGGTGCGCCATTAGTATTTGTACACTAATGGCGCACCGACACATGGTGCGCCATTAGTATATACTAATGGCGCACCACATGTCCAGTGCGCCATTAGTATATACTAATGGCGCACAACATGTCTAGTGCGCCATTAGTGGCCATATCATCTATAGCCCTTTTCCTAGTAGTGTTACCACGCCCTAATTAATTGAGCATTAAACCAAACGCGTTTAAAGTCTCTCTGGTGGTGGAAATGCATTGAGAGAAATGCATCATAATGAAGCGCGCCCTATAATCTGTGACGTAGGGAGGAGTAGTATGAAGGTGCAAAACCAACTACGCGTATGGCCAGTCGGTCAACACACATCCTCTGGCATATCACTGACATGTGGGACCGGAGTGTGAGCAAACCGATCTCAATTGACGGCAAAATGGCCAACCCACCGTTCCTTGAGAGAGACGAGGAGCGCGAACACACAGCCGAGCTCGCACGGAGGCCAAGATTTATTCGAGCATGGTTGATCGATATCATCATTACATGTTGGGCTGCCGTTTTCCGCCCTTCTCCGGAATAAATGTGTACATAGATTAAGAAAAATAAGAGTACAGATGCTCCACCATGCGGTTCTAGTAGTAGTACTACTCGTACTACTAAACCTTGCGCTTGGCTCTTCGCCTCTTCGTGAAGTCGAATAATGATGGTACTCCGCATGTTTGGTACTACAGTGTATGCCTCTGGCAATCTGACACCGAATGAACTGATGCATGTCCACCGCCTGGAAGAGGGTATGTTGCATTAGTCAAAAGGCGTAAGCGAGCTTCACCTTGTCCTGCAAGCTTCTCCTCGTTCTGCGAGTTGATGGGACACACCAACAAGTAGTGCTAGTCCATACTCCCTCCTTTCCGGTTAAAATGTCTTAATCTTTTTTGTGGGTAAATGAGGGAGCTTTATTCATATATAAGCATTCTTAGGACGATCAGCCAAGACAATGGTCACTAGGAAGCGAGGTACCCCACAAAAAAAGAAGTAGGAAGCGAGGTGTTTCATCAAGCCAGCTCTCGGCCACATTCAAAGTGCAGCAAGCACGGTTCGCACAAAGATGCGTCGCAAGGTTTGTTGACCTTTTTACATACTGAATTCCAAAAAAAGAGGAAATATTACCGAGCGCTCCTATTTGTAATAGGATATGAGCCAGAATTAAGCGAGAATTGTGGCGAGTGTTCCATGCAATCAACTTCCATTATCACATGTGAGAACCCTCGAAGAGAACCAAATGTGTTGAAGATTGCTTTATCACATTTTAAAAATATAATAAGAGTGTAGACGCTCCTCCATCCGGTTCCTAGTACTAGTATAGTAGTACATACCTCTATAGACTATAGTAGTAGTACTAGTACTAGTAAACTTTGTGCTTGGCTATTCGCCTCTTCGGGAAGTGCAACAATAATAGTACTACTAGTATAGTGTATGCTTCTGGCAATCTGACACCGAATTAACTATTGCACGTCCACCGTCTGAGCGAAGGACAACTTGCATTAGTCAAAAGTTTCTCCTCGTCCTGCGACCCACCGCACGCAACCTTCTCGCGTCCTGCAAGCTTCTCCTCGTTCGGAAAGTTGACGGGACACAACAAAGTAATGCTAGTCCATACTGCCTCCTCTCCGGTTAATATGGTTTAATTTCAAATGTCATAAATACACTATCTGTCAATGTATATTTGTAAAAATACGGTAAGTGGACTTCATAATACACTCATTGCACTCAATATATACATTTTCCGGTGTTTATACGGTCACTAGATCACCCTAGCTGAGTATGTGTGTGCATGCACATGCAGGTCGAGCACTTGAGCGTGGCCGTGTGTGTTTCGTCGTTTGCTCGGACATGCATGCATTAGGGCGTCGCGCGCAATGTCGCCTCCATGTGTATGTGTGACTGTTGCATACACGTAGGGGAGTACGTGTAGGGGCCACTAAAGGAGCAGTCAAATCACACAGTAAGTTAGTCGGAAGAAGCAACCATCGTTTCAGTCTTCAATGACACGTACACAAAGTAAAATGGTTGATGGCCACGCTGCGCTGTCGGATGGCGCCAGCTCGACTGGGCTCAGCAGCAGTCGGCGTTCTGGCATTGATGCGGTTGATCTTGCGCTGGTTGGCTTCCGTGCGGCGCTGCATGGATGCTAGCTTGGTGGCGCTGTCGAGGACCTTGACGCGGATTGCCTTGAGCGTCGCATGGTCGGTTTCGTCATCCACATGAGAAGCCAAGTCCTGCATTGCTACTCGCAATGGGCCCTCCGCGACTTTGTCGACTTCTTGGCTATCGCCAATGACCATTGCCTCCATGAAGATGCCAGCATCGAGCGAGCTGGCCGAGACATCGCTAGTAACGGGAGGAAGCGGGTCATTGATGATGATTACGCTGTCAGGGTAGACATCCATGGAAGCCGCATCAGAGCCGACGAGCATCTCGCTGGGGTTGATGTAGGGATCGGTGGAGCCGACGGATTCCATGTCGGAGGCTAGCTCATCGGAGATGGTGAGCTTCTCGAAGAGCTTGGAGGAGGGGTCGACGGAGCGGAGAGCCTCTGCATCAGAGGCGAGCTTGTCGTAGAAGCTGACCTTGCCGATGAGGTCGGCAAGGCATCTCACGGGGCAGGCTGCCCCCGCATCGGGCTGCACGCTGGTGTAGGCGCTAGCGAGCGTACCAGGCTGGCTGATTGGGCCGGCCGCGACATGCTCGTTGGGGAGGAAGAGGGTTCCTGTCTAGAAAATGTCTCCTGCCGATGCTGAGATGTCGGCGTCCGGAGAACGGGGATACCCAGACTTGTCTACCTGCGGCCTAGGACGTGGCTAATCAGGCAGCCTGGTATGGCCCAAACTCGTTAGCAACCACTCAGGACCATCGCAAGGGGCCAAGCCTCGCGAGGGGGTCAACGTAAGACATCCCCTGGGGTGGCCTCACTAGGCTAGCTCCGAAGGAGCGGGGATATCAAGGCAAGGGGAACCTTACGAGGCCCCCGTGACGTGAGCAGTGAAGACCAAGGCCTGGCGGGCACCAGCGGGCGCAGGGTGCCAGTTTCCTCTTTGGTGCTAGAGGAGCAGCCGCATGCGAGGCGTCCCGAGACGTCAGGCAAAGGTTTCCATATCGGTGCAACAAGACCAAGACGAGCAGGACGGAAGAGCGGAGGTCATCGCGGAGTCCACGGCGGTGTCACCACCAGAGCCTTTGGTAGACGAAGACCACCTTTTGTCAGAGCTTGTACTAGTTGTTACCCTTCAAATATGGCCATTGTGGGATCCCTTCCCGCTCAATATTTGGGAAGAGGACCCGGGCCTCTATAAATGGGACTAGCCACCACCTTTGAGATCATCTCGTCTAGAGTTGATTAGATAGAAGGCCACACACTCACAAGCTCACCCGAGCGCAAGAACACCTTTCCTCAGGAGGTTGTTCGCCCCATGTACTAGTTCTTCCTCAGCCTACAAGGCAATCCGCCACACCGCACTGGATTAGGGTATTACACCACAACGGTGGCCCGAACCAGTATAAACCTTGTGTCCCTTATTCTTTGGGTCTGACGAGCTAGGCCTAGGGATCGGCGAGTAGACGAGATAGGGCGGAAGGAGAGTTCTTCTTGCGCACCCCAGAGTTCGAACCACAAGGGTTTAGCCGGAACCCAGATCCGACATTTGGGGCGCTAGGTAGGGGTGTGCAAAGACTCCGCCTCCCCATCCATCCCGCTCTCCACCCGCCAGGTTCCCATGGCAGGCGCCTCTCCCCCGACCGGCTCGGTGGGATCGCGCGGCGGAGTTGCAGGCCACCGGTCTTTCACCCCCGCCTTGCGGCAGGTGCAATGGCCACCCAGGTTTAGGCCAGATCTGCCGCCTGTTACGACGGGGCGACGGATCCGGACATCTTCCTTTAGGCTTATGAAGAGGCTGTCTCGGCGGCCGGCGGCGACAGCAAGGTCATGGCTAGCTGGCTCCCCATGGCGCTCAAGACTGACCTCACCATCGACTCAGGGGACCACCGCACTTCCACTACGGGCTCAGGCGCTCTCCCGATGCTCTGCACCCCCACCATATGCAACATGGCAGTCACCAAGACCCTCATTGACGGTGGGGCTGGCCTCAATGTGCTCTCAATGGAGGCTTTCAGCTTGCTGCACATGTCGCTCAAGCAGTTGCGCCCCACCAGGCCCTTCTCCGGAGTCGGTAGCGGTTCCACTAGCCCTCTGTGGCAGATCCGCCTCCCGGTCACCTTCGGCACCCGCGACAACTACTACATCAAGTTTATTGACTTCGACATCGCCCGTATTGGCCTCCCATACAACGCCATCCTCGGGTACCCCGCGCGGGCTCAGTTCATGGCCGCGACCCATCCGGCCTACAACCTCATGAAGATGGCGGGGAGCCACGGCGTCCTCACCGTGGCAGGAGACACCCAGGGAGCTTTGGTGGTCCTCAAGCATGCTTTCCGGACCGCTGCAGCCGCACATCCAGCCGATGAAGCCGCCCCTGGAGCCGAGGGGGCTGCGCCGGCAAAGAAGAAGCAACTTTTCTCCCAAGACCGAGCTGAGACGAAGCAGGTGCTGGTAGATGAAGACGAGCCGTGAGGCGCCACCTTCACCATATGTGCCAGCCTTCCCCCAGCTCAAGAAATGGCGTTGTTTGGATTCTTGTGCGCAAACATGGATGTGTTTGTGTGGGAATCTAAGGACCTGGCGGGGTTCCCGAGGGGGGGGGGTTGGTGTGATTGAGCGTCACTTGAACGAATGCCCCAACATGCGCCCCGTGAAGCAGAAGGCCCGGCGCCAGTCTACGGAGAAGCAATCCTTCATCGTACAAGAGACTCCTAAGATAGAAGCGTCGGGTGTCATCCGCGAGGTCCGGTACCCAGAGAGGCTGGCAAACCCTGTCATCGTACCCAAGAAAGGCGGAAAAGAGTGCATGTGTGTCGACTTCACCATCCTCAACAAAGCTTGCCCACAAGACCAATTTACTCTGCCCCGCATCGACTAGATCATCGACTCCACCGCCGAGTGCGACCTATTGTGATTTCTGGATGCCTTCTCAGGCTATCACCATATCAAGATGGTAGTGCAAGACATCGAGAAGACTGCCTTCCTCACCCCGTGCGGAGTATACTGCTACACCTGCATGCCGTTCGGGTTGCGGAATGTAGGTGCAACATTTCAGCGATTGATGCATATCGCTCTGGGAAAAGAACTCAGGAGGAATGCTGAGGCGTACGTTGATGACATCGTGGTAAAGTCTCAGGAGGCCATAATCCTCATCAAAGAACTGGAAGAAACCTTCGCCAACCTGCGTAAGGTAGACCTTTGGCTCAACCCGGAAAAGTGCATGTTCGGTGTCTCGTCAGGCAAGCTTATGGGCTTCTTGGTGTCGCACCGAGGGATCGAGGCAAACCCACAGAAGGTCAATGCCATAGAGAAGATGAGTCCGCCCTAGACCCTGAAGGAGATGCAGAAGTTGGCCGGCTCTGTAACATCGCTCGGGCGTTTCATCTCCATGCTAGGGGAGAGAGCCCTCCCTTTCTTCAAGCTGATCAAAAGGAAGGGTCCGTTCGATTGGACCCCTGAAGCTGATGTCGCATTTGAAGATATCAAGAGATACCTCACCAGCCCACCAGTAATGGTGGCACCCAAACCTCAGCAGGCCTTGGTGCTCTACCTGGCTGCTACACCGCACTCGGCCAGCACAGCGTTGGTGGCTGACCGAGCGGAGCGCCAAGACAAGACCTTACAGCCCCGGAGCGATGCTCTAGAGGCTCCCGTAGGGCCGACAAGTGACCGCGCCCTGCAGACGACGCTCCTAAGGCCGCAGCTACCCCTTCTGGCGACCAAGCTCCTGAAGCCCCTTTACCCAGTCAGACTACATATCCACAGGCGAGCCAGAACTTCACCCCCGTCAGGCACCCGGTATACTTCGTCAGCACGATGCTCCGTGATACTCGGGCGTGCTACCCCATTCTGCAGAAGCTTCTTCTTGCGCTCCTCGTCGCTTCACGTAAGTTGCACCACGACTTCCAAGGCCACCCATCAAGGTTGTCTCAGCCCACCCTCTGGAGAGAGTACTCCGGAGCCCCAACACGGCGGGAAGGGTCGCAAAATGGAATGTCGAGATGCAGGTGTTCCAGCTAGAGTTTAGCACGACCAGAGTCATCAAAGGAGCCGCACTTGCTGACTTTGTGGCAGAATGGACTAACGACCCAGAGCCCGAAGCAAGCCAAAGCCGATCCCTCTCACCGAGAAGCGAAGCGTTGGACGGCTGGGTCATGTACTTTGATGGCGCATTCACCTGCCAGGGTGCGCGGGCTGGGGTTGTGCTCATCTCGCCCACTCAAGACAAGCTCTACTACGCCATGCAGGCCTGCTTTCAGCCGAGCGATAAGGTCTCCCACAACATCGCGGAATACGAGGGCCTCATTGTTGTTTTCAATGCTGCGGTGGCCCAGGGGGTGAAACGCCTCGTCATCAGGGGTGACTCACAGCTCCTCGTCAACTTCTCCAACAGGGTGTACGAGCCGAAGGACGAGCATATGGAGGCATACCTTGCGGAGGTACGCAAAATGGAGAAGCAGTTCTTGGTCCTGGAGCTGGAGCATGTGCCCCATGGCACTAACAAGGAAGCTGACGACATCGCCAAGAGAGCATCCAAGCGCGTGCCCCAAGAGCCAGGCGTCTTCGAGGAGAGGCACCTTAGGCATTCGGTGTCGCCCCGCGAGAAGGGCTGGCGAAGCCTTAGGAGGAACTCCCCCAACCACCGACCTCGGGAGCCCCCGCCTACGGCCCGGCCTCAGGAGCCCGCTTGCTCCCGACGCTCGAGCCTCAGGAGGGATGCTGGACCGAGGAACTCAAGGCATACCTGGTGCAAGGAGCGCTGCCAGAAAAGTAGGAGGATGCCGAACGCGTGGCCCGTTAGGCTACGGCATACTGCATCCAAGATGGTGAGATTTACAGGAAGCGACCGAATGATGTATTTTTGCTATGCATCTCCAGGAAGCAAGGAGGCGAGTTGCTAGCTGACATCCACGCCGGGGACTGCGTTCATCACTAATCATCGCGCACCTTGGTCGGCAAGGCGTTCTGCAGCGGTTTCTACTGGCCCACGACGCTCAACGATGTCGCCGAGCTCGTGAAATCTTGCGAGGCTTGCCAGTTCCATGCCAAGAAGATCCACCAACCGGCTCAGGGCCTCCAAACCATCCTATTCTCCTGGCTGTTCGCTGCCTGGGGGCTAGACAACATCAGTTGCATGTCTGGGTACCCCCGTTCCTAGAACATCGACAACAGCCTCCCCCTACAGGAAAATCCCACAGATGGCACCCGTCCTGCAACATGTCAAGCAAGCAGGCGTCGAGCTGGCAAGATATCCCGGCAAGCCTTGTCGTGCAACTGATGATGTGACGTTGAGCGGTGCATTTAATGCCGCCTGTCATCCTGTAATGTTAGGTATGATAGCACTGTTGCTCTCTTATCAGTGCAGAATTACTACTTTGCCATTGTGGTAACCCTTTAAAATATAAAAGGAGGCCCATGGCAACGGTATAGAGGGTTAGAACGTGAGAGGGTTAGAAGATTGGACAACTCATACCCACATACGCCCGTAGTCGCTACCGCCCTGAGGCAACCCTTGCCGTGCAGGAGTACTACACTCCACCACCTCATTTCCACCATCAATCCACCAAAGCAGGAGTAGGGTCTTACGCCACCATGGTGGCCCAAACCTGGGTAAAACAGCCCGCGTGATCTCTGCCGTGCTACCCCACGCTCGTCTGCTCTTTGTGCTACGCGACGTCCCCCTGATGAACCAGAAAGGGGCCTCCTAGTCCCATAGGTGGCCGTGGTTTCCTGCGACATCTTTGGCGCGCCAGGTAGGGGGCTCGCTTGTGCAAACCTAAAGGTGTGTGCAGCACGTCATCTTCATCGCGATCTTCATCTTCGACGACGCCATCCACCATGGCACCCAAGAAGAAACCCGCTTCTTTGGCGCATCTTCCAACCTCGAAGGCTCCACCGCCCACGACCTCTAACGCCGCGGGAGGTGCAGAGGCACGCAAGGACGCAGACACTACTGGGGATGTGGTCGGAGTAGGAGGCACCGTCACCACTTCCCCTGCTGCCGACGCAGGAGCAGGAGGCACCGGAGGAGAGAAGCATCAGAACACATTGGCGGCCATGCTCCCCGAGGCCCGGGCGAAGGGGTTACTCGATCTTCTCCCCTTTCGACCACCGACGAGCACAGCCGCAGCAACGACACTCGGACCGGGGCGAATCGCCGCCCTGCGATCGTTATCACCACAGGCACGGTCGTAGCATGTGCACCTCCCGAGGGACAGGTCGACGAAGACGCTGTGCTCGATGGAGACTCTGGCCCTCGCGCACCTTTGCCGCACCACCCTGCCATCCAGGTGGTCGCCCCACAGCAGCGGGGGCCCAGTGCTGCCGCCGCAGGCACCGTCCGGAGCCGAGTGATACGTCTCCAACGTATCTATAATTTTTGATTGTTCCATCCTATTATCTTATCCTTCTAGGATGTTTTATGGGCTTCTATATACACTTTTATATAATTTTTCGGACTAACATATTAACCCAGAGCCCAGTGCCAGTTCCTGTTTTTCTCCTGTTTTAGGGTTTCGCAGAAAAGGATTAACAAACTGAGCCCATTTGACCTAAAACTCAACGGAGGATGTTTTTGGACCTAAAGAAGCCCAGGAAGTGCTGGAGGGGGACGAGAAGATCCACGGGCTGCCCACGAGGGTGGGGGCGCGCCCCCCTTACTGGGCGCGCCCTCTTGCCTCGTGGACAACCCGTAGACCCCCTTTACTTGGCCCCGACTCCAACACCTCCTATATATACTGAAACCTCCGGAAAGCAACCTAGATCGGGAGTTCCACCGTCGCAAGCCTCTGTTGCCACTGAAAACCAATCTAGAACTGTTCTGGCACCCCGCCGGAGGGGGGAATCCCTCTCTGGTGGCCATCTTCATCATCTCGGCGCTCTCTATGACGAGGAGGGAGTTGTCCACCCTCAGGGCTGAGGGTATGTACAAGTAGCTATGTGTTTGATCTCTCTCTCTCTCTCTCTCTCTCTCTCTCTCTATCTCTCTCTCTCGTGTTCTTGAGATGGCACGATCTTGATGTATCGCGAGCTTTTCTACTATAGTTGGATCTTATGATGTTTCTCCCTCTCTACTCTCTTGTAATGGATTGAGTTTTCTCTTTGAAGTTATCTTATCGTATTGAGTCTTTAAGGATTTGAGAACACTTGATGTATGTCTTGCACGTGCTTATCTGTGATGACAATGGGATATCATGTGATCCACTTGATGTATGTTTCGGTGATCAACTTGCGGGTTCCGTGACCTTGGCAATCTATGCATAGGGGTTGGCACACATTTTCGTCTTGACTTTCCGGTACAAACTTTGGGGCACTCTTTGAAGTACTTTGTGTTGGTTGAATAGATGAATCTGAGATTGTGTGATGCATATCGTATAATCATGCCCACAGATACTTGAGGTGACAATGGAGTATCTAGGTGACATTAGGGTTTTGGTTGATTTGTATCTTAAATTGTTACTCTAGTACGAACTCTTGAATAAGATCGATCAGAAAGAATAACTTTGAGGTGGTTTCGTACCCTACCATAATATCTTCGTTTGTTCTCTGCTATTAGTTACTTTGGAGTGACTCTTTGTTGCATGTTGAGGGATAGTTATATGATCTGGTTATGTTATTATTGTTGAGATAACTTGCACTAGTGAAAGTATGAACCCTAGGCCTTGTTTCCCATCATTGCAACACCGTTTATGCTCACTTTTACCTTTAGTTACCTTGCTGTTTTTATATTTTCCTATTACAAAAACCTGTATCTACCATCCATATTGCACTTTTATCACCATCTCTTTTCCGAACTAGTGCACCTATACAATTTTCCATTGTATTGGGTGTGTTGGGGACACAAGAGACTCTTTGTTATTTGGTTGCAGGGTTGTTTGAGAGAGACCATCTTCATCCTACGCCTCCCACGGATTGATAAACCCTAGATCATGCACTTGAGGGAAATTTCTACTGTCCTACAAACCTCTGCACTTGGAGGCCCAACAACGTCTACAAGAAGAAGGTTGCGTAGTAGGCATCAAGCTCTTTTCTGGCACCGTTGCCGGGGAGGTGAGTGCTTCAAGGTATATCTTTAGACCTTGCAATCGAATCTTTTAGTTTCTTGTTTTATCACTAGTTTAGTTTAAAAAAGAAAACCACAAAAAATGGAATTAAGGTTACCTCATATGCTTCATCTTTTTAATATCTTTCGTGAAAATGATGGAAAGGAAAATTGTGCTCAAGTACTAGAAGAAGAATTACATAGAATGATTGGCATAAAATACATGCATGATGAGAATGATTGCAATGTTGTTAGTGTGAATCCATTGAATATCCATGATGCTAATGATATGCAAAGGGCCAAGCTTGGGGAAGCTATGTTTGATGAAGGTGATATTTTTTGTCCCACAAGTTTTGATGAGCAAATTTATTATGATGAAAGCATGCCTCCTATCTATGATGATTATTGTGATGACTTGTATGCTATAAAGAATAATGATAACCATTAAACTTGTCATCATGATTTTAATTTTCAATTGGATTATTCCTTACATGATAGTTATTTTGATGATACTCCCACTATTCCGAATGAGAAGAATTTTACTTATGTGGAGTGTAATAAAATTTATATGCTTGGGGATCATGAAAAGAATGCTTTATGTGCTGGTTATATTGTTGAATTCATTCATGATGCTACTGAAAATTATTATGAGAGAGGATCATATGCTTCTACATATTGCAATAATATTAAGTTTCCTCTCTATGTGCTTAAAATCTTGAAGTTATGCTCGTTTTCCCTTCCTATGCTAGTTGATTATTGTTCCCATAAGTTAGTTGCTCAGAAAATCCCTATGCATAGGAAGTGGGTTAGACTTAAATGTGCTAGTCTTATTCTTCATGATGTTTCCTTTATGTTTCAACTCTTATCTTTTATGCGAGCATCATTCAAATCATCATGCCTCGCTAGGGGCATTAAACGATAGCGCTTGTTGCAACCCAATTTTATTTTATTTGCTTTTGCTTCTGTTTAGGAATAAATATTGCATATATCTTCTGTTTATATGTGGTTTTGTGTTTTAATTAGTGTTTGTTCCAAGTAGAACCTTTGGGAAGACTTGTGTGAAGTTTATGCGATCATGCTGTAAAAAAACAGAAACTTTAGCCATCACGAGATTAGCTACCATTTTTTACAGAAGAGTGATTTTTAGTTGATTCTTTTTGCAGATGATTAATAGACAAATTCCTCACGTCCATCAATTTATTTCAGAATTTTTAGAGTTACAAAAGTATTTGGAAGTTACAGATTGCTACAGACTGTTCTGTTTTTGACAGATTCTGTTTTCTATGTGTTGTTTGCTTATTTTGACGAATTTATGAGTAGTATCGCAGGGTATGGACCATAAAAAAGTTGGAATACAGTAGATATTACACCAGTATGAATTTAGAATGAGTTAATAACAGTACCTAAGTGGTAGTTTTATTTTCTTATACTAACGGAGCTTACAAGTTTTCTGTTAAGTTTTGTGTTGTGAAATTTTCAAGTTTTGGGAAAAGATTCGACGGACTATGGAATAAGGAGTGGCAAGAGCCAAAGCTTGGGGATGCCCAAGGCACCCCAAGGTAATATTTAAGCACAACCAAAAGCCTAAGCTTGGGGATGCCCCGGGAAGGCATCCCCTCTTGCGTCTTCATTCATCGGTAACTTTACTTGAGGCTATATTTTTATTCAGGACATGATATGTGTTTTGCTTGGAGCGTCAATTTGTTTTGTTTTGTTTTGCTTGCTGTTTGAACAATATCCCAAGATCTGAAATTCTTAAATGTCAGAGAGTCTTCACATAGTTACATAATTATTCAACTACTCATTCATCTTCACTTATATCTTTTGTAGTAATTTGTCATTTGCTCTAGTACTTCACTTATATCTTTTTAGAGCACGGCGGTGGTTTTATTTTGAAGAAATAGATGAACTCTCATGCTTCACTTATATTATTTTGAGAGTCTTTTTAGAATAGCATGGTAATTGGCTTTGGTTATAAAACTAGTCCTAATATGATAGGCATCCAAGTTGGGTATAGTAAAAACTTTCATACAAATGCATTGAATATGATGAGAAGTTTGATACTTGATAATTGTTTTGAGATACGAGGATAGTGATATTAGAGTCATGCTAGTGGAGTTATTATGAAATTGAGAAATACTTGTGTTAAAGTTTGTGATTCCATAGCATGCACGTATGGTGAACCGCTATGTGAAGAATTTAGAGCATGAGGTATTTGTAGAGTGTCATCCTTTGTGTGGAGGTCGGGGGCGCGCGATGGTTAACTCCTACCAACCTCCCCCCTAGGAGTATGTGTTGATTGCTTAGTTTTGATGACTCGTAATTTTTTGCAATAAGTATATGAGTTCTTTATGACTAATGTCGAGTCCATGGATTATACGCACTCTTACCCTTCCACCGTTGCTAGCCTCTCTTGTACCGCACAACTTTAGCCGATACCATACACCCACCATACCTACCTATCATGGCATTTCCATAGCCATTCCGAGATATATTGCCATGCAACTTTCCACCGTTTCGTTTGCTATGACACACTTCATCATTGTCATATTGCCATGCATGATCATGTAGTTAACACCGTATTTGTGGCTAGGCCACCATGCATAATTTTTCATACATGTCACTCTTGATTCATTGCACATCCCGGTACACCGCCGGAGGCATTCATATAGAGTTATACTTTGTTCTAGTATCGATTTGTAAATCAATAGAAGTGTGATGATCATCATTATTAGAGCATTATCCAAAAAAAGGAAAGGCCAAAGAAAAAAAGAAAAAAAAGAAAAAGGGACAATGCTACTATATTTTTCCACACTTGTGCTTCAAAGTAGCACCATGATCTTCATGATAGAGATTCTCATGTTTAGTCACTTTCATATACTAGTGGGAATTTTCATTATAGAACTTGGCTTGTATATTCCAACGATGGGCTTCCTCAAATGCCCTAGGTCTTCATGAGCAAGCAAGTTGGATGCACACCCACTTAGTTTCTTTTGATGAGCTTTCATACCCTAATAGCTCTAGTGCATCCGTTGCATGGCAATCCCTACTCACTCACATTGATATCTATTGATGGGCATCTCCATAGCCCATTGATACGCCTAGTTGATGTGAGACTATCTTCTTCCCTTTTGTCTTCTCCACAACCACCACTCTATTCCACCTATAGTGCTATATCCATGGCTCACGCTCATGTATTGCGTGAAAGTTGAAAGGTTCGAAAAAATTGAGTATGAAAACAAGTGCTTGTCGAAAACCGGGGTTGTGCATGATATGAATATTTTGTGTGATGAAGAGGGAGCATAGCGAGACTATATGATTTTGTAGGGATAACTTTCTTTGGCCATTTTATTTTGAGAAGACATGATTGCTTTGTTAGTACGCTTGAAGTATTATTATTTCTTATGTCAAAATCGACTTTTATCTTGAATCTTTCGGATCTGAACATTCATGCCACAATAGAGAGAATTACATTGAAAATTATGTTCGTTAGCATTCCACATCGAAAATTCTATTTGTATCATTTACCTACTCGAGGACGAGCAGGAATTAAGCTTGGGGATGCTGATACGTCTCCAATGTATCTATAATTTTTGATTGTTCCATGCTATTATATTATCCTTCTAGGATGTTTCATGGGCTTTTATATACACTTTTATATGATTTTTGGGACTAACCTATTAACCCAGAGCCCAGTGCCATTTTCTATTTTTCTCCTGTTTTAGGGTTTCGCAGAAAAGGAATATCAAATGGAGCCCAGTTGACCTGAAACTCAACGGAGGACGTTTTTGGACCTAAAGAATCCCAGGAAGTGCCGGAGGGGGACGAGAAGATCCACGGGCTGCCCACAAGGGGGGAGGGCGCGCCGTGGACAGCCCGAAGACCCCCTTTACATGGCCCCGACTCCAACACCTCCTATATATACTGAAACCTCTAGAAAGTAACCTAGATTGGGTGTTCCGCCGCCGCAAGCCTCTATTGCCACCGAAAACAAATCTAGACCCGTTCTGGCACCCTGCTGGAGGGGGGAATCCCTCTCTGGTGGTCATCTTCATCATCCCGGCGCTCTCCATGACGAAGAGGGAGTAGTCCACCCTCGGGGCTGAGGGTATGTACCAGTATCTATGTGTTGATCTCTCTCTCTCTCTCTCTCTCTCTCTCTCTCTCTCTCTCGTGTTCTTGAGATGGTACGATCTTGATGTATCACGAGCTTTGCTACTATAGTTGGATCTTATGATGTTTCTCCCCATCTACTCTCTTGTAATGGATTGAGTTTTCTCTTTGAAGTTATCTTATCGGATTGAGTCTTTAAGGATTCGAGAACACTTCATGTATGTGTTGCACGTGCTTATCTGTGGTGACAATGGGATATCATGTGATCCACTTGATGTATGTTTTGGTGATCAACTTGTGGGTTCTGTGACCTTGGGAATCTATGCATAGGGGTTGGCACACGTTTTCGTCTTGACTTTCCGGTAGAAACTTTGGGGCACTCTTTGAAGTACTTTGTGTTGGTTGAATAGATGAATCTGAGATTGTGTGATGCATATCATATAATCATGCCCACAGATACTTGAGGTGACAATGGAGTATCTAGGTGACATTAGGGTTTTGGTTGAATTATATCTTAAGGTGTTATTCTAGTACGAACTCTTGAATAAGATCGATCAAAAAGAATAACTTTGAGGTGGTTTCGTACCCTACCATAATCTCTTCGTTTGTTCTCCACTATTAGTTACTTTGGAGTGACTCTTTGTTGCATGTTGAGGGATAGTTATATGATCCGGTTATGTTACTATTGTTGAGAGAACTTGCACTAGTGAAAGTATGAACCCTAGGCCTTGTTTCCTATCATTGCAACACCGTTTATGCTTACTTTTACCTTTAGTTACCTTGCTGTTTTATATTTTATTATTACAAAAACCTATATCTACCATCCATATTGCACTTGTATCACCATCTATTTGCCGAACTAGTGCACCTATACAATTTACCATTGTATTGGGTGTGTTGGGGACACAAGAGACTCTTTGTTATTTGGTTGCAGGGTTGTTTGAGAGAGACCATCTTCATCCTATGCCTCCCACAGATTGATAAACCTTAGGTCATCCACTTGAGGGAAATTTCCTACTATCCTACAAACCTATGCACTTGGAGGCCCAACAACATCTACAAGAAGAAGGTTGCGTAGTAGGCATCACCGAGCGACGGTGCGATCGAATTCGTCATCGCCCATGCCAAGTATAGCTTCTGAGGCCATGGCGCGGGTTCAGCTGCTGCCGAGGTTTGTGCCAGCGGCCAAGCAGATGGACGAATGCAAGTCAACGTCCAAAGTCAGCTCGGTTTCGCCCAATTTGGGGGCTCACGTCGAGCTAGCCTGTCGCGGCATCACCAAGCGACAACAACGTCTCATGCTGCTGACCATACGGAGGGAGCTGTCCCCACGGTGCAATCTCCGCCACGGCAGCCAGCGCGAGCGCAACAAAATCAAGACCCCGACGACGTCTCGCTGGCCTCTTATGACCCTCGAGCGCGTCCAGGCCAACGACGAGCCCCAGAGGATAGGTGGTAAGGAGACGCACGCGTCATTATTGACCAATGCCACGACGACCTCCGCCGGACTGATGTGTGCGACGGCCCCGACGTCGACGAGCCCGCGCTTGGTATTGGCAGGTGCCTACATTTCGAGTTTGTCTGCCCTACCTTTACCAGTGAGATGCGGCAAGTCCGTTGGTCGTTCGTTTACATGTTCAAGCCAGAGATACATGAGAAGTACGACGAGAGGATGAACCCGGTAGAGTTCCTGAGCATCTACACCATCTCTATTCAGGCTGCCGGGGGAACATATGAGAAGGTGTTTGCCAACTACTTCCCTTTGGCCCTCATATCCAAAGTGAGGTCCTGGCTGATGCACATGCCGTAGAACTCCATCTCATCATGGGCTGACCTATGCCACAAATTTATTGGCGCCTTCATGGGTGGCCCCCAAGAACCCGGCAGGCGCAATAACTTACAGCTTCTCCAATAGAAGGAAGGAGAAACCCTCCGTAAGTATTTACAAAGATTCAGCAAAGTTCATAGAAATATCCCAAATATCCATCCGGCAGCCGTAATAGCTGCCTTCCAGTCCAGTGTGCGCAACCTCCGGATTCGTTCTAAGATGAACATGCGGTTGCTCAAGACTGTGAAGGAGCTCTACATGGTGGTGGATAAGTGCGCTCGGATGGAGGAGGGAAGGAAGTTGCCTGGAGAGGAAGATTGCATCAATGTTGATTCAGAGGATGTTGATGAATCAACCAGTCAGAAGAAGAGCAAGAAGCATAGTAAGAAGCAGAGAGATAAGGCAGTGATGATTTTTGAAGGCTCGAGTACCCCTAGTGTCGACAAGAAGGCCAAGGCAGAGGCCCCCGACAGGGAAGCTGCCACGTACATTGATTGCAAGGAAGCCGCTGCAGCCGACAAAGCCGGGAAAGGTGACGGGTTGTATTGCAAGATTCATCAGACCAAGGGCCACGACCTTCAACAGTATCATCAGGTTGAGCAGCTCGTCAAGAGAAAGAGAGCAGAGTATGAGAAGCATAATAAGGAAAAGGGGCAGAATGTTGCTGGCTGTAAGGGCCGAGGTGGTGAAGTAAATCGCCCCAGCAAAGTCCTTCGGAACCAAGGAAAGCCGCTAGAGGTCGAGAAAAGGGAGCCTGTGATGAAGAGATTGATGGAGGGGATGAAGAGGAAACTAGTGACCAAGAGTTTCAAAAGGCCATTGACACCCTGTGCATTGACGGAGGTGCGTCTCAGCACGCCTCTCACCATCAAATCAAGCGATGGGCGCGAGAAGTAAATGCCACGGAGCTTGCGCCAGAGGCCCAAAGCCGCTCAAATGGTCGCGTACGCCGATCATATTTGCCAAAGAGGATCATCCTAGCCATACCATAGTGGTAGGATGCTTGCCATTGTTTGTCTCCCCAACAATCCGCAACATCAAGGCCATAAAGATGTTGGTGGACGGTGGGGCCGGGTTGAATCTAATTTCCCCAGCGGTTATCAGCAAGCTTCGTATGGCAGAGGAAGAGCTAGAGGTTACCGGCACGTTTCAAGTAGTTAATCCAGACAGGAGTCATCCTAAGGGAAATATCACGTTGCCGATAAAGTTTGGGGGTAGAATTGAACTACTGGACTGAGAGGATTGCGTTTGATGTGGTAGATCTCCCCCTGCCGTACAATGGGATTCCTGGATGCCCGGCCCTAGATAAATTCATGGCGACATCCCATTATGCCTACAACACCTTGAAGATACCTGGGCCACTGGGAGTTATCACCATACCATCTGATGAGAAGGACACAATCATTTGTGTGGACAAGATGTACGAGGATGCGGTCGCGGCAGAGGCAGCGACAGCAGTAGTTCCCGCCAAGGAAAGTAAAGTAAAGAAGAGGGATTGTCGGACCCCTGCAAAGAGTCCGTGAAGCATGCCCCCACCGAGTGCACGTAACCCGTCGACAATGTGCCGGAGTGTTCCAACAGAAAGAGATCTAGGGTCGCTGCACCCAAGGTGAAGAAGGTCCCGATAGGGCTGGCTGGTGTTGATGGTTCTTTCACTATCAGCGCCACCCTCGATGACAAATAGGAAAGCGCGCTTTTTGCCTTCCTGCGGGCAGATATCGATTTGTTTGCCCGGAAACCATCTGATATCCTCGGTGTTCCCAGGGAGGTAATCGAGCACCACCTTGCTGTCTGCCAACATGCCCAACCTGTCAAGCAGAAACTCTGGAAGAAGGCCTTGGAGAGGTGGTAGTTCATTGCAGAAGAGATCAAGAAACTTGAGGCAGCTAGTTTGGTCAGAGGAATGTTGCATCCAACGTGGTTGGCAAATCCAGTGATAGTCTAGAAGGACCCGTTTCCCTTGCCGCGTATTGATCAAATGGTGGATTCCACCTTAGGTTGTGATTTTCTCTCCTTTATGGATGCATACTCTAAGTATCACCAAATCTTCATGTCCAAGGAAGATGAAGAGAAGACATCGTTCATCACTCCATGTGGTACGTACTGCTTTGTCCGCACGCCGTTCGGATTAAAGAGTGTCGGGTCCACTTTTGCAAGGGCAGTTCAGACTGGTTTTGAGCCACAGCTCCGCAGAAACATAGAAGCCTATGTGGATGATATTGTGGTCAAGACCAAGGATAGGGCCATCCATATCCAAGATTTGTAGGAGACCTTTGCTAACCTGCGCAAGATCAATCTGAAGCTCAACCCGGAGAAGTGTGTATTTGGTGTTCGCTCCAGCAAGCTGCTTGGGTTCTTTTATCCCATCGCAGGATCGAAGCCAACCCCGACAAGATCAGAGCTATCGAGCAGATCCTAGCGCCGAGGACAGTCATGTATGTGAGGTGTCTAACATGTTGTGTTGCCGCGTTAAGAAGATTCATCTCCAAGTCTGCCGAGTGAGCCCTGCTGTTCTTCAAAATTTTGAAGAAGGCATGACCCATGAAGTGGACCCTGGAAGCAGATGCAGCTTTGCAAGAGTTGAAGGCCTGTTTGTCCTCTGTGCCTACCTTGGTCGCTCCCAAACCCCAAGAGCCGTTGCCGCTATACTTAACGGCAACCAACCAAGGGATCAGTGCAGACTTGGTAGCACAGCGAGAAGTGAATGAGGCAGAGAGTGAGTAGAGGCCGGCATAGTCAGAAAAGGATGAGGACATCAGTGAGCACGAATGTCAGCATTCTGGGAACGGGGGTACCCAGACTTGCCTGCATGCGGCCCAGGGCGTGGCTCGCAAGGCGGCCTAGTATGGCCTAGCATCTTCAGCAGCACTCAAGACCCTCATGAGGGGACAAGCCTCGCAAGGCGGACGACATAGGACATCCCCTGGGGCGACCTCGCCAGGCCAGCTCATGAGGATCGGAGATATCAAGGCAGGAGGCACCTCGTGAGGTCCTCGTGACATGAGCGGTGACGACCAAAGCCAGGTGGGCGCCAGCAGGGGTAGAGGAACAGTTTCCTCTTCGATGCTAATAGAGTTGGTGTAGGTGCAGAGTCCCGAGGCGTCAGGCAAATGTTTCCATATCGATGCAACAAGACCAAGACCAGCAGGACGGCGGGATGATGTTCATCACAGAGCCCATGGCGGCGTCACCACCAGAGCCTTTTGCAGCAAATACCACCTTTTGTCAGGATAGCTTGTACTAGCTTTCCCCCTTCAAATTTGGCCGTTGTGGGATTCCTTCTCGCTCAATATTTGGGAAGAGGACCCTAGCCACAATAAATAGGACTAGCCACCACCATTGGGAGGGGGGAAACGGAGCGGATCGGATCATCAAGACCTCCCACACACCAGAAGCTCATCCGAGCTCAAGTACACCTCACCCCAGGAGGCAGTTCATCCATGTACTAGTTCTTCCTCTGCCTACAAGGCCATCCATCACACCACACTCGATTAGGGTGTTACACCACATCGGTGGCCCGAACTAGTATAAATCTTGTGTCTCTTGTTCATTGGATCTGACGAGCTAGGCTTAGCGCTCTTGAGTAGACAAGCTAGGGCAGAAGGAGAGATCTTCGTGCGCACCCTAGAATTCAAAACTTAAGGGTTTTGCCGAAACCCGAAATCCGACATTTGGCACGCCAGGTAGGGGTGTGCCGAAGTTTTCACTCCGTCCATTCCACTCTCCGCTCATCAAGTTCCCATGGTGGGCGTCCCTTCTCCGACGGGCTTTGTGGCCGGGCGCAGCGTCGCTCCCGGCCACCGGGCCTTCACCCCCGCCTTGCGGCAGGTACAGTGGCCCCCCAAGTTCAGGCCGAGCCTGCCGCCTCGCTACGACGGGGTGGCTGACCCGCTTGTCTTCCTTCAGGCCTACGAGGAGGCCATCTCGGCGGCTGACGGCGACGACAAGGTCATGGCCATCTGGCTCCCCATGGCACTCAACGGCGTGCCACGGGTCTTGTTTTTCAGCTTGCCAGAATTATCCGTGGCGTCCTGGGAAGAGTTGGGCGGCCGCTTCCTTGGGTGCTTCGGGGCTCCAGCGCCCCACGCCGTCGCGGCCCTCCTCGGTGGCTCCCAAGCACCACCCTCCAGCCGACACATCAAGCAGATCTTTCGCCAGACGGGAGTTGCCTCCCTACGCAAGGGGTCTCCTCCTGGATGGGTTGCTCCCAAGGCCGACCTCGCCTTCGACTCAGGAGACCACCCATGCCTCCATCGTGGGCTCCGGCGCTCTCCCGATGCTCTGCACCCCCACCATCTGCAACATGGCAGTCACCAAGACCCTCATCGACTGCGGGGCTAGCCTCAACGTGCTCTCGCTGGAAGCTTTCAGCTTACTCCAAGTGCCACTCGAGTGGCTACGCCCCACAAAGCCCTTCTCTGGGGTCGGCAGCGGTTCTACCAGCCCCCTAGGGCAGATCCGCCTCCCGGTGACCTTTGGCACCCGAGACAACTACCGCTCCGAGCTGATGAACTTTGACAACACCCGAATCGGTCTCCCGTACAATGCCATCCTCGGGTAACCGGCGCTGGCTCAGTTCATGGCCGCAACGCACCCGGCCTATAACCTCATGAAGATGCCGGGGAGCCGCGGAGTCCTTACCGTGACGGGGGACACCAAAGAAGCACTGGCGGCCCTCAAGCGTGTCTTCCGGACCGCTGCGACAGCGCGCCCTGCTGAGGAAGCCGCCCCTGGGACCAAGGGGGCTGACCCCGCCAAGAAGAAGCAACTGTTCTCCCAAGACCAAGCCGAGACAAAACAGGTGCCAGTGGCTGAAGATGAGTCGTCATGCGTCACCTTCACCATAGGAGCTGGCCTTCCCCCAGCTCAAGAGGAGGCACTGGTTGGATTCCCGCACGCGAACAAGGACGTGTTCGCGTGGGAACCCTAGGATCTGGCGGGAGTCCCAAGAGAGGTGATCGAGCATCACCTAAACATATGCCCTAACATGCGGCCCGTAAAGCAGAAGGCCAGTCGCCAATCCACGGAGAAGCAGTCCTTCATAATGCGGGAGACTCGTAAGCTAGAGCCGGCGGGTGTCATCCGTGAAGTCCGGTACCCGGAGTGGCTGGCAAATCCCGTCGTCGTGCCCAAGAAAGAAGGAAAAGAGCACATGTGCGTCGACTTTGCCAACCTCACCAAAGCTTGCCCGCAAGATCCGTTCCCTCTGCCACGCATCGATCAAATCATCGACTCCACCGCCGAGTGCGACTTGCTGTGTTTTCTGGACAACTTCTCAGGATACCACCAGATCAAGATGGCGCTGCAAGACGTCGAGAAGACCGCTTTCCACACCCCATGCGGGGGTGTACTGCTACACCTGCATGCCATTTGGGTTACGGAATGCTGGAGCAACCTTCCAGTGGTTAATGCACATCGCACTGGAAAAGCAGTGCAGGAGGAACGCTGAGGCGTATGTGGACGACATCATGGTAAAATCTCAGGAGGCCTCAACCCTTATCACAGATCTGGAAGAGACTTTCACCAACCTACGCAAGGTAGACCCGCGGCTCAACCCGGAGAAGTGAGTGTTCGGAGTCCCTTCAGGAAAGCTCTTCGGCTTCCTTGTGTCGCAACGAGGAATCAAGGCAAACCCCGAGAAGGTCAAGTCCATAAAAAAGATGAGTTCGCCCAAGAACCTCAAGGAGATGCAGAAGCTAGCTGGCTATGTAACGTTGCTGGGGCGTTTCATCTCTAAGCTAGGGGAGAGAGCCCTCCCCTTCTTCAAGCTGATGAAAAGGAAGGGCCCGTTCGAATCGACCCCTGAGGCTGATGCAGCATTCGAAGACCTCAAGAGATACCTCACCAGCCCTCCAGTGATGGTGGCACCCAAGCCACAAGAGCCATTGGTGCTTTACCTGGACGTGACGCCACATTCAGCTAGTGCGGCACTGGTGTCCGCTCGAGAAGAGCGTCAAGATAAAGCCTTGCAACCAAAGAGAGGCGCTCCCGGGGCCCCGACAGGGCCAGAAGATGGCAGCGACCTACCAGCCAACTTCCCTGAAGCCATAGCTTCCCCAACTGACGACCAACCTCCTGGGGCACCTTTCCAGACCACGCAGCCGCAGGAGAGTCTAGACTCCACCCTCGTCGAGCACCTGTTATACTTCGTCAGCACGGTGCTCCATGATACCCGAGCATGCTACCCCATGCCGCAGAAGCTCTTGCTTGCGCTCCTCGTCGCTTCACGCAAGCTGTGCCACTACTTCCAAGGTCACCCCATCAAGGTCGTCTCAGCTTACCCCCTAGAAAGGGTACTCCGGAGCCCGAACACAGCAGGAAGGGTCGCGAAGTGGAACATAGAGCTGCAGGCGTTCCAGCTAGAGTTCAACACCACCAGAGTCATCAAGGGGGGCGCGCTTGCTGACTTTGTGGCCCAATGGACCGACGCCCCAGGACCTGAAGCAAGCCCGAACCAGTCCCTATTACCAGGAAGCGAAGCACTTGATGGATGGGTCATGCACTTTCACGGCACGTTCACCCGCCAGGGTGCAGGGCCTGGAGATGTGCTCATCTCGCCAGCTGAAGACAAGCTATACTACGCCATGCAGCTCTGCTTTCAGCTAGGGAACAAGGTCTCCAACAACATCACGGAATACGAAGGACTCATCGCCGGTCTCAAGGCAGCGATAGCCTTGGGAGTGAAGCGCCTCGTCGTGAAGAGTGACTCCCAGCCCCTCGTCAAATTCTCCAACAAGGTATATGAGCCAAGGGACGAGCACATGGAGGCATACCTCGCGGAGGTACGCAAAATAGAGAAGCAGTTCTTGGGCCTGGAACTGAACCACGTGCCCCGTGGCACTAACAAGGAGGCCGACGACATCGCCAAGAGAGCATCTAGGAGTCTGCCCCAGGAGCCCTGCGTCTTCAAGGAAAGGCTCCTCAAACCCTTGGCGTCACCCCTGAGGGAAGGGCCGGTGAAGCCTCAGGAAGAACTCCCCCAGCCACGCGCCTCGGGAGCTCCCGCCTACGGCCCGACCTCAGGAGCTCGCTTGCTCCTGACGCTCGAGCCTCAGGACGGATGCTGGTGTCAGGACCCCGATCCTAAGTCACACCGATCTAGCTGTAACACGTCATATCACTTTGTGGCCTCACACACGGTATCCCCACTGATGCCACCTTACCTGGCCCGGGACGGTTTGCGCATTTTGGCACACGTATATGACAGTGTCGCTAGCATCCATATGACAGAGAACCCGAGCCGACATGGCTAGTTATAAACCAAAAGTGGCACTAAATTACAGAGACAGGCATCCATGACCCAGCAACGAACGTGTCGGTCATCAACATATGAACCCAAGTCGTAGCAAGCTACATGGACTTAAAGGAACAACGCGTGACATTTCCCCTAAGGGACAGACACAGGAACGAAGAAGGACACATGCCGGCCAGCCTACGTGTTCCGAGCAGTAGCAAGCTACCAATGCTCATTGGAAGCACTAGGAGGCATTTCCCTGTAAGATAGGCTACCAAAGGAAAACAACTAGGTGTCGGATCCCACACATACCAAGCATTTCAATCATACACACAATATGCTCAATATGTGCAAATACAACATTGCATCACAACAAAACTCTATGACTCAAAGTACTTTATTTAAGAGGCTCCAATAGCCATACATAACATATCCATACAGGTAGGGGTCACATGACCCAACACTCAAGTCATACAGTCATACAAGCACAAGAGGAAGCTACATCTCTGAGTACAGACAACTTAGAAAATAAAACAGGCTTGGTGTAGCCTGACTATCTACAAGGCCCTTCACAAGTTTCACATCTCCGTTTGGGTAGCAAGCTACTCGTCGACGTCAACGTCTATGTAGAACCCATCAGAAGGGGCAGGGTTCTCCTCTGCAACAGTTATTAAGCAAACCTGAGTACAAAGGTACTCAGCAAGTCTTACAACAGAACCTATCATACATGCAACATTATCAAGAGCGGGTAGTGGAGTTCATAGCAGAAAGCCAGCTTTGACTCTTGGCTAACCTATACTACAACTCTCAACAGATTGCAAGATATTACTACGTACACGAGTCCTCTACTCACCACAACAATACACCACCGAGGATCCTCTTCCGTCATCCTACGGAAGGGCCATCCACGGCACTCACTCTTGTCTTGAGGCTTTTAGTAGTATCCATCAACTTGTCTATGAACTGTAAGAGTAATCAAGTAGTCCGTACCGCGAACAACGGCTATTCGAATAGATTGGTAACCCTGCAGGGGTGTACTTCTTCACACATGTTTTCACCACTTAGCGTCTGCACACAACTTATGCTCGGCAGACTTCAAGCGAAAGCCGACGTGGGTGTAGACCACGACCTAACCAACCACTCAAGTCTCTCGTCCAGGTTTATCGCCTATTTGGGTTCCATCCGTGGGGAGATCCGGCCGGGGTGTCGCTCGGCCCCAAACGATGTGTACAGGGTTCCCGAGTCACCAAACGGGCAACCGGTACACCGTGCCACGTACCTGTCGCATCACAGTCCACCCCGAGGGTCAGCGCTGTGCACGACCACCAGTAAACTACAAACACCAGAAACTAGTTGCAAATCCTGGACAGAGAACATGTGCAGTCAATAAGAAGAGCGGGGTCATATTTTAGGGCCCAATGTGTGGTAGTAGCTGTAACTTGAACCACACATACAAATCTCAGGTCCTATGGACGGTTCCAATGAAACAACCCACCACGTACTCCTACATGGCCTTTCATCGATACCTTTACCAAACATGTTCCACACTTCCTTCTCTTTACCGGTATGATCATTTCACTCTGATCAATCACCCAGATGAATCAGACCTGACACAACTCTAAGCATAGCAGGCAACATAAACAAATAGCATGGTGGATCACACATCACATGGCTCAATCAACTCCTACACATGCTAGTGGGTTTCAACTATTTACTTTGGCAATGACAGGTCATGCAAGGGAATATGGTTCAACTACCGCAGCAAGTAGCAGTTCACACGCTGTTGCCTTAATGCAGTAAAAGAGAGAAGGAGCGAGAAGATGGGTTTGTATCGGAATGATCAATGATTTCTTGCCTGACAGAGTGGTTGTCGGGTACTACTCTTCAGTTGGATACGCAGAAGTATCCTCGGGAGCAGGACCTAACACGGAGAATACCGCCGATACAATCAATAAGCAAACAAATGCAACAATATGATGCATGCTCATGACATGGCAAGATGCATGTGTTTTGGGCTAATGCAACTATACCAGAAGGGTTTGAGCCTATTTGAATCAAGGATTCAAATTGAAACCCAAACTATTAATTATTTAAGTGCAATATCATGTTTTAATGTATACAGCAAGGTTAACTTGCTCAAACATGCATCAAACCAGTGCCATTGGAAAGATTGGATTTTTCTGATCAATTTTCATATATATAAATCTTTTCCATCTGAGCTACTGTTGAATTTATATGATTTTTTGAAGTTTAAAGCATTTTCTGGAATTTCCTGAATTGTTTTAAAATCAAATAATCCCAGAAAATCCTTTATTGCGTCAGCATGACATCATGCTGATGTGAGCAAGTCAACAGACCTGATCCAGGTCAAACCTGACTAGTGGGTCCCTCATGTCAGTGTCTCTGGAGCTAATTCCGGTCAAAACTAGAGTTGACTGGGTTTGACTAAGCAAAGGGGCCCACTGTCAGTGACTGTGGTGGTTAATCTAATTACTGTTAGCTCCTAATTAACAGGCCACGTCCGCCCGCCGGAGTTTGGCCGGCGGCGACCAATTCGCACGGCGGTGACTCGTCGGAATCCTTGTTCCGGCGACCATTTGTCGCGCGGATGGGCTCTATGTGCTCCTGGTGATGCACCGCATCCAACGGTGCCACTGGTTGGTCGAAAGGTCGCCGGAGTCGACGGCGACGAGCTCGTCCGCGGCGGCGCTCGCACGGAGTTGGCCGGGATGGCGTTGTGGTGCACGGTAGGAGAAGTTAGAGCTGGCATTAGCTTGCTGGTGATCTACTGATCCTAATGGCGTGCTCAGCTGCGAGGCACGGTGCCTGTGGCCACGGAAGCGAGGTGGACGGCGGCGGTGAGCTACGGTCAGCAAGGGGGCGGCGGCTACAAGGCGTGATCGAGTCCGTGGAGAGAGGGGTTCGAAGCGTGAGCTCACAGCGGTCGCAGAGGGCGTCGGAGCGAGCTCGGGGCAGGTCGGACGGCGGCGTACGAGGGGCGGCGATCTCCGGTGCCGAAGGTTGAAGACGACGGCGGGGAGGGTGTTGCAGGGCTTCTGGCGTCGTGTGCGTCGGTGGGGAGCTTCGGGGCGATGCGGCGGAGCTAATAGTGCATCGGGGAGGCGAGGGAGTGGCATAGGGCGCGGTGGTAGCGATCGACGGCGACGAGCTCGCTCGGTGGAGCTCGGCAGAGGGGAGAGAGGAGGGGAAAGACTCAAGGGAGAGGGGGAAACGGTCGAGGGGGTCTGCGTGGCATCGTCCGGTTCCATCCAGAGGGTCGAAGGCCAGCCAGGCAGGTAGGAGGTGGCCGGCGCGTCGGCGGCGCTCGCCACCGAGCTGCTTCATGCGCTGGCACGGCAAAGAAGACGGGGATGCCCCTGGTGGGCTAGGCCGTCTGGGCCAGGGAGGTAGGTGGGCTCATGAAAGTCTGCATTTTATATTTTTTCTATTTACTTTCTGTTTCATTTCTTTTGCAACTTTGTTGAATTAAATAAAATGCCAGAACATTTTTATAACTCATGAAACTAGTCATGCCCACTGTATATAATATGAACAGTATGGAACATTTCAGTTTATGAATATTTGGGCACATAAAATATTTTATAGCATTTAAATTGTTCCAGAGACCTTGGGTGTCCTAGAAAATTGTGCACCATTTTTGGGAGAGGTTTAAGACCAAGGCAGAAATGATGAACATTTTTGAAGGGCATTTTGGGTACATTGGAAAATATTTTATTAAACCCTAGTTGTTAGAAGAGGGGTGCTGGGGTTTCTGTCATTCCCATTTCAAGTTTCTTTGGAAAGTAAACATGATGCACACTCTAGCTAGTCCTAATGCAAGCACTGACTAGGGATGTGACAACTCACCCCCACTCAAAAGAATCGCGTCCCGAGATTCGGGTTCCTCCGGAAAGAGGGTGGGGTACTCAAGTCGAAGACGATCCTCCCTTTCCCAAGTAGCTTCACTCTCGGAATGATGTGACCATTGAACCTTGAGAAACTTGATATTGTGACGTCGAGTGGTACGCTCGGTTTGATCAATAATACGAACGGGGTATTCTTGATATGTGAGATTGTCCTGGAGATCAAGCGTTTCGTGGTCCACTCCGCGGATAGGATCCAAGAAGCAACGCCTGAGTTGAGATACGTGGAAGACATCATGAACGCTGGAAAGGTGCGGAGGTAGTTCCAATTGGTAGGCAACTTCTCCTCGTTTGGCAAGAATGCGAAAAGGACCGATGTAACGAGGGGCCAATTTGCCTTTGATACCGAAATGATGGGTTCCCTTAAGAGGAGTAACCCGAAGGTAAGCCTTATCGCCGACTTCAAAAGTCACAGCCTTATGATGACTATCATATTGGCTCTTCTGGCGAGACTGGGCTAATTTCTATTTCTCACGAATGATGCGAACCTGCTCTTCTGCTTCCTGGATCATATCCGGACCAAAGAATTGTCTTTCCCCGGTTTTTGACCAGTTAAGAGGTGTTCAACATCTTCGTCCATATAAAACTTCGAAGGGAGCCTTGCCCAAGCTGGCTTGACAACTATTGTTATAAGCGAATTCGGCAAATGGAAGACACTTCTCCCAATCCATACCGAAAGAGATGACAGAGGCTCGAAGCATATCTTCCAGAATTTGATTGACTCGTTCCACTTGACCACTTGACTGAGGATGGAAGGCGGTGCTGAAAGAGAGATGAGTTCCCATAGCATTCTGGAAACTTTCCCAAAATCGTGAAGTGAAAATACTTCCACGGTCTGAGTTAATGTCCAACGGCACACCATGAAGTGATACAATCCGAGAGATATACAAGTCTGCTAACTGGCTAGCGGTTATACTCTCTCGAACAGGTAGGAAGTGGGGTACTTTGGAGAGGCGGTCGATAACGACGAAGATAACATTATTCCCTTTCCTGGTCCTGGGAAACCCGGTAATGAAGTCCATACCGACCTTGTCCCATTTCCATTCAGGAATAGCTAAAGGTTGGAGGGTGCCAGCAGGCTGTTGATGCTCTGCTTTGACTCGACGACAAACGTCGCAGTTAGCAATAAATTGAGCGATTTATCTCTTCATCCTAGTCCACCAGAACCTCTGGCGTAGGTCCTGATACATTTTGGTACTACCGGGATGAATCGTGAGAGGAGATTCATGAGCCTCCCTAAGAATCAGCTGCCGCAGATGTTGGCTCTTGGGAACCACTAAACGGTTCTCCAAGAAGACAACACCTCGATCATCCGTAGAGAAACTTCTAGTGACTCCATTAGCAATGCTCTCCTGGAGTCGGGATATACCCTTATCACGCTTCTGGGCAGCTATGATTTGATCCATAAGGGTAGGTTTCGCCACCAAGGTGGAAAGAAATCCTCGAGGAACAATGTGAAGGTTAAGCTTACGAAATTCCTCGTGGAGAAGTGGTTGCCCTTGTTGTAACATCAGGTTGTTACAATATGACTTCCGACTTAGTGCGTCAGCCATGACATTGGCCTTCCCAGGGGTGTAAGTGATTCCTAAGTCGTAATCTGTGAGCAACTCAACCCAACGTCTTTGCCTGAGATTTAGATCCGGTTGGGTGAACATGTATTTCAGACATTGGTGATCAGTGAAGATTTCACAGCGATTACCAAGAAGGTAATGTCGCCATGTTTTGAGTGCATGGACTACATCTACAAGCTCTAGGTCATGTGTAGGATAGTTATCCTGATGTGGACGCAACTGCCGAGATGCGTATGCGATAACTTGACAATCTTGCATGAGTATGCAACCTAGTCCTTGTCGCGAGGTGTCGGAGTAGATAATAAAATCCTTGGAAAAGTCTGGTGGTACCAGTACGGGTGCAGATGTCAGGCGTCTTTTCAGTTCCTGAAAGTTGGACTCGCACTGTGGGGTCCACTCAAACTTTTTATCTTTCCTGAGGAGTTCAGTTAGAGGTTTAGCAACCTTGGAGAAATTCTCGACAAAGCGTCGGCAATAGCTCGCTAAGCCAAGGAAACTCCTAACTTGCTTGACTGATTCAGGGGGAGTCCAATCAAGGACGGCTTGAACTCGCTCTTGATTGACAGCAATACCCTTGCCAGAGATCACATGACCTAGATAGGTCACTTTCGGCAACCAGAATTCACATTTAGAGAATTTGACATAAAGGCGGTGCTCTCGAAGTTTCGTCAATACCAGCCTTAGATGCTCGGCATGATCTTTCTTGTTCTTGGAGTAGATGAGTATATCATTGAGGTATACCACAACGAATTTATCCAAATACTCCATGAATATAGAATTCATTAGCCGGGAGAAGGTGGCTGGGGCATTGGTTAATCCGAAGGACATGACGGTGTACTCGTATTGGCCATAACGAGTAACAAAAGCCGTCTTGGGAATGTCCCCGTTCTTGATTTTGATTTGATGGTAGCCCAACCTCAAATCCATTTTGGAAAAGACTAAGGATCCAGCGAGATGATCATACAGGTCGTTGATCCTGGGGAGCGGATACTTGTTCTTTATGGTGACCAGATTGACAGGTCGGTAACCTACAACCATCCGTTCCGTTCCATCCTTCTTCTTGACGAAGAGGACGGGACAAGCCCAAGGGGAAGAACTAGGACGGATGAAACCCTTTTTCAAGGACTCATCGAGTTGTTTCTTAAGCTCAGCTAACTCTAGGGGTGCCATCTTATAAGGTCTACTAGAGATCGGGATAGTTCCTGGAATAAGATCTATCACGAACTCGACATCTCTGTCAGGTGGAACACCTGGCAGTTCTTCTGGGAAAACATCCGGAAAGTCACGGACTACCGGAATATCTTCGAGTTCTGGTAGAGGGCTGGCGTTAAGAGAGCATAGCTGACGCTCAGCCATTCGGGTCAAGACAATGACTGTCTTGCCGGATGGGTGTGTAAGTTGAACGGTCCTAGTGTAGCAATCAATCTTGGCGTAATGAGTTGTCATCCAATCCATACCCAAGATGATGTTTATGTCCAAGGACTTGAGAGCGATTAGAGAAGCAAGGAAAACAAGTCTATCGACAAGGATTTCATTTCCATGGCTTACCCTAGAGGTTTGCCACTTTGAACCAGGAGTTTGAATAACCATGGAAGTAGGCATGTCACAAAAAGTCATGTTGTGCATTCGAGCATAGCTCTCAGATATGAACGAATCGGATGCTCCAGTATCGAAAAGAATAGATGCCGGATGGCAGTTAACGAGAAGCGTACCAAGGACGACGTTAGGATCCTCATAAGCTTTCTCAGCAGAGACATAGTTGACATGACCACGTGCAGTGGGGCTTCGCTTGACATAATTCACCTTGCCGGTTGGCTTACCACGGCCAACGAGTTTTCCTGGCTGGTTCTGGGGACACTCTCGCATGTAGTGCCCCGGTTCTCCACACTTGAAGCATGTCACAGTGCCAGTGCGTGGAGCAAAGTTGGTAGGTGGTCCTCCATAAGTGTTGGCAGGTGCATACTGTTGAGTTGGGCGAGGCGCCTCATAGGATGGCCTCGGTGTGTACTTGGGTGGCAGAGCAGTGTTAGGAACCCACACACGGCGCTTGTGAGAGCCAGGGCCGGATGAGGAACCAGAGTCACGAGGATGCTTGCGTGTGGCTTCGAAATCAGTCTGGCCCGTCTCAGCACTGATAGCTTTGTTTACCAGCTTCTGGAAGGAAGTGCACTCGTGCAGACGTAGATCTCGGCGGAGTTCAGGGCTGAGTCCCTTGCGGAACCTCGCCTGCTCTTGGCATCGGTGGATACTTCCTCAGGTGCATAGCATGCCAAGTTGCCAAACTCGCGACTATAGCCATCCACAGTTAACCGGCCCTGGGTGAAATTGCAGAATTCCTCCCGCTTGTGATCCATGAGACCTTCCGGAATGTGATGTTCACGGAATGCCTCACTAAACTCAGCCCAAGTAGTGATTTGGCCAGCAGGACGCATAGCCTCAAAGTTCTCCCACCAGAGACTGGCAGGGCCCTCAAGATGGTAGGCGGTGTAGGTAACCTTGTCAGCTTCGGCCACACGAGCAGAGTGTAGCTTGTGGGTGATACTACGAAGCCAGTCATCCGCATCCAGAGGTTCGGTGGAATGATGGAACTTAGGTGGGCACATCTTGATAAAGTCATTGATTGACACCACGTCATTCCTCTGACGGAACCCAGTGTTCTGCTCTATGCGTTCCAGCAGACGGTTGGCCTCTCTCGTTCCGTTCTGCCTCGAGCATAACTTCAGCCAAGGAGGGTGGCTGGGGCAGATTCTCATCTCTAGCCCCACTAGCCTCACCCTGCTCCTGAGCAGCAGGAGTGCTGCGAGTGTTGACCATCCTAGGAAAACAAAACAACGGTTTAGACAAGGATGGCAAAAACTTGACATAGGAGTGCAGAATGTAATGGATGACACGGAATGCAGAGATGTTCATCCGTACGACATGGTAATATAGAAACTGCCATATATACACCAATGGTCATACACACCATACATAGTTTAGTACAAGCCAAGGCTACAGTACAACTGCGGTGAAAGACGATACATCCCATCAGAGGCATTCCAAGATGCTATACATTATTTAACTACACCTCCGGAACTCAGTACTAGCTAAGTCATATTCCACAAGACGCGCAGGACTGTGGAAATACAACTACTACGATACTACTTCTGCCATGATCTAGCTCAGACATTCCCGTAGTAATCTTCGTAAAGATTACCACCGTAGCCTGGGAGTGGAACAGATGGATCTAGAAACTCTCGAGCACTCGAAGGCTGTGGACCATAGGGACATGGATGTGGCCTTGGGCCTGATGCTGGTGGTAACCGACGCCCACGTGGAGGTGTAATACCCCCAACATCACGCCAATCCATACGATCAGGCAGACGAGTCCGCACGGGGTACAAATCCCGCATATCCAGATATCCGGCGTGCACAGCAGGTGCAAGCCGTGTCAAAGTAGTCCAGTGGGCGGCTCGAGTGTTATACAGTTCCATTCGGAGGGCATGGACCTCACGGTCCCTATCCTCTAGCATCTGAACAGTAGTCCGAAGCAGTGGCTCCTCATGAGCGGCATCAGTATACAGTCTAGTGTAGTAGCCTTCCTCTCTGGGAAGTGAGGCTAGCATGTAACAGAACTCAGTGTTCAGCAACAGGGCATGCCTAGCCCGGAGGATGGTCATCATCGAATAAGCGGCATCCTGCACTGCCATCTCGATAGTAACCCCGAGTCCATTAGACCAATGGATGGGGTCATTAGCTCCGGGATATGAGGGGTATATCCGGACTGTGCAGAAATACTGACTCTGATTAAAATCCCGGTACTGTTCCTCCACGGTGTACTCAGGATACCAGCGGTAACCGGTCTCAGTCAACACACGGACTAGCATGGCCGAGTGACCGGGCACATTAATGCACCGAGTCAAACGAACCACTTGGTGAGGTGTGCGGCCAGACATCTGAAACACGAAGTAATGCAAAGGCATTAGTGTTTCTGGACAAAATCAGACAGCATAACAACTGTAAATGCTCAAAAAAGATTTTGAGACATCACACAAATGATAGCATAGCCACTCAACAATATCATATCAAGGTTCCGGGTCCAACAAATCATCATACTAAAAGGGTAGAAACTGAACTGAGGCTTAGAACCAACAATCCTAAGAGTCTACGGATTAGTAACACGTGAACCTAGTAAGGATAAGAGGCCTAGTCCTAAATCCCCGTGGAAAGAATAGACTGACTCAGATCAGAAGGGCATAAGGTAAAGGAGTAAAAGAACCTTACGTTCCCTTCCACAATCAATTCCCCTACATATAACTAAGAATTTTTCAGACTCAACATCGACCAGTTTGGCTTGAGAAACCTACAGGCAGTACGGCTCTGATGCCAACGCTGTCAGGACCCCGATCCTTAGTCACACCGATCTAGCTGTAGCACGTCATATCACTTTGCGGCCTCACGCACGGTATCCCCACGGGTGCCACCTTACCTGGCCCGGGACCATTTGCGCATTTTGGCACACGTATATGACAGTGTCGCTAGCATCCATATGACAGAGAACCCGGGCCGACATGGCTAGTTATAAACCAAAAGTGGCACTAAATTACAGAGATAGGCATCCATGACCCAGCAACGAACGTGTCGGTCATCAACGTATGAACCCAAGTCGTAGCAAGCTACATGGACTTAAATGAACAACGCGTGACATTTCCCCTAAGGGACAGACATAGGAACGAAGAAGGACACATGCCGGCCAGCCTACGTGTTCCGAGCAGTAGCAAGCTACCAAGGCTCATTGGAAGCACTGGGAGGCATTTCCCTGTAAGATAGGCTACCAAAGGAAAACAACTAGGTGTCGGATCCCACACATACCAAGCATTTCAATCATACACACAATATGCTCAATATGTGCAAATACAACATTGCATCACAACAGAACTATATGACTCAAAGTACTTTATTTAAGAGGCTCCAAGAGCCATACATAACATATCCATACAGGTAGGGGTCACATGACCCAACACTCAAGTCATACAGTCATACAAGCACAAGCGGAAGCTACATGTCCGAGTACAGACAACTTAGAAACTAAAACAGGCTTGGTGTAGCCTGACTATCTACAAGGCCCTTCAAAAGTTCCAGATCTCCGTCTGGGTAGCAAGCTACTCGTCGACGTCAACGTCTATGTAGAACCCATAAGAAGGGGCAGGGTTCTCCTCTGCAACAGTTATTAAGCAAACATTAGTACAAAGGTACTCAGCAAGTCTTACAACAGAACCTATCATACATGCAACATTATCAAGTGAGGGTAATGGAGTTCATAGCAGAAAGCCAGCTTTGACTCTTGGCTAACCTATACTACAACTTTCAACAGATTGCAAGATATTACTACGTACACGAGTCCTCTACTCACCACAACAATACACCACCGAGGATCCACTACCGTCATCCTACGGAAGGGCCATCCACGGCACTCACTCTTGTCTTGAGGCTTTTAGTAGTATCCATCAACTTGTCTATGAACTGTAAGAGTAATCAAGTAGTCCGTACCGTGAACAACGGCTATTCGAATGGATTGGTAACCCTGTAGGGGTGTACTTCTTCGCACATGTTTTCACCACTTAGCGTCTGCACACGACATGTGCTCGGCAGACTTCAAGCGAAAGCCGACGTGGGTGTAGACCACGACCTAACCAACCACTCAAGTTTCTCGTCCAGGTTTATCGCCTATTTGGGTTCCATCCGTGGGGAGATCCGGCCGGGGTGTCGCTCACGGCCCCAAACGATGTGTACAGGGTTCCCGAGTCACCAAATGGGCAACCGGTACACCGTGCCACGTACCTGTCGCATCACAGCCCACCCCGAGGGTCAGCGCTGTGCACGACCACCAGTAAACTACAAACACCAGAAACTAGTTGCAACTCCTGGACAGAGAACATGGGCAGTCAATAAGTCGAGCGGGGTCATATTTTAGGGCCCAATGTGTGGTAGTAGCTGTAACTTGAACCACACATACAAATCTCCGGTCCTATGGACGGTTCCAATGAAACAACCCACCACGTACTCCTACATGGCCTTTCATCGATACCTTTACCAAACATGTTCCACACTTCCTTCTCTTTACCGGTATGATCATTTCACTCTGATCCATCACCCAGATGAATCAGACCTGACACAACTCTAAGCATAGCAGGCAACATAAACAAATAGCATGGTGGATCACACATCACATGGCTCAATCAACTCCTACACATGCTAGTGGGTTTCAACTATTTACTGTGGCAATGACAGGTTATGAAAGGGAATAAGGTTCAACTACCGCAGCAAGTAGCAGTTCACACGCTGTTGCCTTAATGCAGTAAAAGAGAGCAGGAGCGAGAAGATGGGTTTGTATCAGAATGATCAATGATTGCTTGCCTGACAGAGTGGTTGTCGAGTACTGCTCTTCAGCTGGATACGCAGAAGTATCCTCGGGAGCAGGACCTAACACGGAGAATACCGGCGATACAATCAATAAGCAAACAAATGCAACAATATGATGCATGCTCATGATATGGCAAGATGCATGTGTTTTGGGCTAATGCAACTATACCAGAAGGGTTTGAGCCTATTTGAATCAAGGATTCAAATTGAAACCCAAACTATTAATTATTTAAGTGAAATATCATGTTTTAATGTATACAGCAAGGTTAACTTGCTCAAACATGCATGAAACCAGTTCCATTGGAAAGATCGGATTTTTCTGATCAATTTTCATATATAAATCTTTTCCATCTGAGCTACTGTTGAATTTACATGATTTTTTGAAGTTTAAAGCATTTTCTGGAATTTCCTGAATTGTTTTTAAATCAAATAATCCCAGAAAATCCTTTACTGCGTCGGCATGACATCATGATGACATCAGCAAGTCAACAGACCTGATCCAGGTCAAACCTGACTGGTGGGTCCCTCATGTCAGTGTGTCTGGAGCTAATTCCGGTCAAAACTAGAGTTGACTGGGTTTGACTAAGCAAAGGGGCCCACTGTCAGTGACTGTGGTGGTTAATCTAATTACTGTTAGCTCCTAATTAACAGGCCACGTCAGCCCGCCGGAGTTTGGCCGGCGGCGACCAATTCGCACGGCGGTGACTCGTCGGAATCCTTATTCCGGCGACCATTTGTCGGGCGGATGGGCTCTATGTGCTCCTGGTGATGCACCGCATCCAACGGTGCCACTGGTTCGTCGAAAGGTCGCCGGAGTCGACGGCGACAAGCTCGTCCGCGGCGGCGCTCGCACGGAGTTGGCCGGGACGGCGTTGTGGTGCACGGTAGGAGAAGTTAGAGCTGGCATTAGCTTGCTGGTGATCTACTGATCCTAATGGCGTGCTCAGCTACGAGGCACGGTACCTGTGGCCGTGGCGGTGTGATGGCCTGTGGCGGTGAGCTACGATCAGCAAGTGGGCGACAGCTACAAGGCGTAATCGAGCCCGTTGAGAGAGGGGTTCGAAGCGTGAGCTCACATCGGTCGCAGAGGGCGCCGAAGCGAGCTCGGGGGAGGTCGGACGGCGGCGTACGGGCGGTGGCGATCTCCGGTGCCGAAGGTTGAAGACGACGGTGGGGAGGGCGTTGCAGGGCTTCTGGCGTCGTGTCCGTCGTTGGGGAGCTTCGGGGCGATGCGGCGGAGCTAATGGTGCGTCGGGGAGGCGAGGGAGTGGCGTAGGGCACGATGGCAGCGATCGACGGCGACGAGCTCGCTCGGTGGAGCTCGGCGGAGGCGAGAGGGGAGGGGAAAGACTCAGGGGAGAGGGGGAAACGGTCGAGGGGTTCTGCGTGGCGTCGTCCGGTTCCATCCAGAGGGTCGAAGGCCAGCCAGGCAGGCAGGAGGTGGCCGGCGCGTCGGCGGCGCTTGCCACCGAGCTACTTCGTGCGCTCGCACGGCGAAGAAGACGGGGATGCCCCTGGTGGGCTGGGCCGTCTGGGCCAGGCAGGTAGGTGGGCTCAGGTAAGTCTGCATTTACTATTTTTTTCTATTTACTTTCAGTTTCATTTCTTTTGCAACTTTGTTGAATTAAATAAAATGCCAGAACATTTTTATAACTCATGAAACTAGTCATGCCCACTGTATATAATATGAACAGTATGGAACATTTTAGTTTATGAATATTTGGGCACATAAAATATTTTATAGCATTCAAATGCCCAAATGCAAATACCATATGAATTAATCCAGAGACCTTGGGTGTCCTAGAAAATTGTGCACCATTTTTGGCAGAGGTTTAAGACCAAGGCAGAAAGGATGAACATTTTTGAAGGGCATTTTGGGTACATTGGAAAAGATTTTATTAAACCCTAGTTGTTAGAAGAGGGGTGCTGGGGTTTCTGTCATTCCCATTTCAAGTTTCTTTGGAAAGTAAACATGATGCACACTCTAGCTAGTCCTAATGCAAGCACTGACTCGGGATGTGACCGCTGGACCGAAGAATTCAAGTCATACCTAGTGCAAGGGGTGTTACCAGTGAAGGAGGAGGATGCTAAACACGTAGGCCGACAGGCTCCGGCATACTACATCCAAGACGGCGAGCTCTACAGGAGGCGACCAAATGATGTTTCTTTACGATGCATCTCCAGGGAGCAGGGAGGCGAGCTGCTAGCCAACATCCATGCCGGAGACTGCGGACATCACTCATCATCGCGCACCCTGGTCGGGAAGGCGTTCCGCAATGGCTTTTACTGGCCCACGACAGTCAACGATGCGGCCGAGCTAGTGAAGCCTTGTGAGGCCTGCCAGTTCCATGCCAAACAAATCCATCAGCCAGCTCAGGGCCTGCAGACTATCCCACTCTCCTGGCCATTCGTGGTCTGGGGGCTTGACATCCTGGGCCCTTTCCTACGAGCGCCCGGGGGCCACGGGTATCTCTACGTCGCAGTCGACAAGTTTACCAAATGGGTTGAGGTGGAAGCAGTCCAAACCATCCCAGCCGGCTACGCAGTCAAGTTCATCAAGGTCCTCGTAAACCGGTTCGGGGTCCCTAATCGCATCATAACCGACAACGGTTCGCAGTTCACTAGTAACCTGTTCAAGACATACTGTGCTAACCTCGGAATGCAGATTTGCTATGCCTCTGTAGCACACCCCAGGAGCAACGGCCAGACCGAGCGCGCCAACGCAGAGGTCCTGAGGGGCCTCAAGATCCGGACCTTCAAGAAGAAGCTTGAAGCCCGCGGAAGGGGTTGGCATGACGAGGTCCAATCCGTGCTATGGTCAATCGGAACCACCACCACCAAGCCAACCGGCGAGACCCCATTCTTCCTCGTCTACATAGCTGAGGCAGTCCTCCCTCACAAGGTCAGGCACTGGTCGCCGCTGGTCTTGTCATTTGACGAAGTGCAACAAGGCACCGCGCAGGGGACATACCATGTGCTGGGGGAGGAGCGCCGGCGCGAGGCTTCACTCCGAGCAGCAAGATACCAGCAGGTGCTGCGGCGGTACCATTGCCACAACATTCGCCCCAGGACGCTTGACATAGGTGACCTCGTTTGAAGAAGGGTCCTCTCCAGAGAAGGACTACACAAGCTCTCGCCCATGTGGGAAGGGCCATTCAAGATCACCCACGTCTCCAGACCCGGTGTTGTACGCGTAGAAACAGGAGACGACATCCCTGCCCTGAACGCATGGAATATCTGGCACCTCAGGAGGTTCTACCCATGAAACAAGGCCCTTGCGCCTGAGAAGACCAGGCTCCGTGCCTGCGAGGAACAAGGCCCTTCCGCCTGAGAAGACTAGGCTCCGTGCCTACAAGGAACAAGGCCCTTGCGCCTGAGAACACTAGGCACCGTGCCTGCAAGGAACAAGGCCCTTGTGCCTGAGAAGACTAGACTCCGTGCCTGCGAGGAACAAGGCCCTTGCGCCTGAGAAGTCTAGGCTCCGTGCCTGCGAGGAACAAGGCCCTTGCGCCTGAGAAGACTAGGCTCCGTGCCTGCGAGGAACAAGGCCCTTGTGCCTGAGAAGACTAGGCACCGTGCCTGCGAGGAACAAGGCCC
>LR738711.1:310519314-310533046 GCA_902687465.1 Secale cereale | reverse complement strand
GGGGGGGGGGGGGGGGGAGCTGCCGCGGCAAGGGCCTTGCCGGGGCTGCCAGAGCCGGCCCCGGCAAGGATCTTACCGGGGAAAACCGCTTCGTCCCCCTTGCTCTTCGTGGTCTTGTTCTTGGTTTCGCTCCAGTCTTCATCGAGCTTCAGTCTTGCCCCGTCTTGCCTCCCTTGCCATGCTTGGTGCGACGGCTCCGTGGCTCAGACTACCCGTGCACAGTCATAGGGGTACAAAAAGTGTACCCCTCTTTTTGTACACCGACAGGAGCCCCCGGGCCGGGGCCACACATAAGCGCGACACGTTGTTTGGCCAGGCCCAGAACGGTGCACGGGCAGGCGGTGTGGTTCTCACCATGGTAAAACTTCCGCACGCCGCGCCTCCCACGACCCGCGCGCGCGGCGCGGGGTGGAGGGGCGTGCGTGACGTGGGCGGCATGCGTGGGACGGTTCCCGCACACCCGCGTCACGTCGCACTAAATGCGAAAGGAGGCAGCCGGCGCCTTCCCCATAAAAAGGAATAACCACGAGCGCACTGCTCACTTGCTCCACTTTCCTCGCGCCCCTTCCAATCTCAAAACTGCTGCTCCTTTGCTTCCTTCCTTCCGAAGCTTTCGTCGTCGCCCGCCGCCATTGCTTCGCCATCCCCTCCCCTCAGCCTTCCCATTCAGCCGTCATGGCGTCCAAACTCGCCAAGGGCAAAGGGGAGGCCAAGGGTGCCGGGCCTTCGGGGCCGCCGGAGGGCGCATTCATGAGGGATCGGACCAAGGCCGCCATCTTCATCCCATCGTCGGTTGACGTCTTCGAGCTCCGGGCCGTCTTCAAAACCCTTTGGCGGCGGAGACGGGGGATCCGGCGAAGGGCTTGGGCCATCCGGCGACGCGCGTCGTTCTGGCCGCCTGCGCTCCGCCCAGCTCAAATCGGTATCCCTTCTTCGTTGATTATTTCTCCTGCGGGTTGTGTCCTCCCTTCTCCAACTTTTTCTGTGACATCATGCACACTTTTGGCTTCCGTCTTTTGGATTTCACCCCAAATGCGGTGGCGTGCATGGCCTTCTTCGCGGACCTCTGCGAGGGCTTTGTCGGAATGCAGCCCAACATGGCGCTCTTCCGCCACTACTTCATCCCTCGGATCCAACCAGGAGGCTCGGTCTCCGGAGGCATCGCCTGGATTCCGAGACTCAAGGTGGTGTACCCGGAGGGTGCCGTGAAGGAGAGGTAGGACGAATGGCGCAGCCGGTGGTGCTGGATCGAGGAGGACGAGCCGCCAACGTTCTGCAAGGTCTGCCGGGTGCCGCCGGTCCGCGGCAGCAACTGGAGCAACGTCGACGCCGCCAACGGGAAGCTTGCTGTTGCCGTCACCAGCATCACCCGGCTTGTCCAAGCCGGACTCACCCTCGAGATGATCGGGGCGGATTTCATCCGCCGTCGGATTGCTCCGCTGCACCAAAAGGGGAGGCCGGCCTGGCTCTTCAGGAACCCGGCTGACGTCATGCGGCTCCGTACTGGCCTCAAGCACAACTTTACAGTGATGGGACATGCCCATTTCTGTCAGCGGCTCTTCCAGCTGGATGTGAGTCATGGCGGCGAGGTTGAGTGGACCGGCAAGGCTACGAAGGCCGCCGCCAAGGCCGGCTAGGCCGTCAAGGGGCAACTCTTCAAGCTGCCAGCGGGAGTGGTCCCGCTGTGCAATAACTCGCGCCAGTCCGAAATCGTCGCCATGATGCCGGAATGTAGCGCGCACGGCGACGTCCCGAGCTGGCAGGAGCCGGAGGACGAGGTCGTGCAATAGTTATTTGATTCCCTGGTCGAGGTGTGCGTCAATCCCGACGCCGAGCGGTGGCTCGTCAGGGACACCACCCCAGAGGAGTTGGACTACATCGCCGCCAGGGCGAAGGAGGCTCAACTCATCAAGGAGGCCGGCAGCGCCGGAGGTATGGAGGACCAGGCCGCCGCGGCTACGGAGGAGGAGGAGTTCGCCCAGTGGGCAGCGGCTACCGGAGGAGCTAGCAGCGCCAGCACCGGGGCCCCATTGGTTGAGGATGCGGTTGACGAGTCGTCGTCGAAGGAGGATGTGGCGGCTGGCTCGGCGCCAATCAGGGGAAGAGGGCGAACCTTGCGGCGGGCCTGCTCTGGCGAGCCGGTCTGGCCCGGCAAGGGTGCGCAGCCTCAATTGGCCCTGGAGGAGCCCGGGCGCCTCACGAGGGCCACAGCGGCGAAGAAGTCGGCGAAGGTCGCCGAGAAGAAGAAAGCGGCAACTCCCTCTCCGTCGAGGTGCGCACGAACTCCGCTCCCTCCTTTGGCTCCCCCGGCAGACGTTGATTCGGAGGGCGACGTGGAGTTCCCCTTCGACCTTGGGCCCTTAGCCCGAAGAGGAAGAGGAAGACGGCAGAGGAGATGGACGATGAGTAAGTATTCTTCATCGTCACCCCCATCTCTCTTGCTCATGCCACTCATCTTAACTTGTCTTTGCTTCTTCAGGGACGCAGAGACGTTGGCCCAGAGGGTGAAGAGGGCCAAGGCTTCAGCGAGCAGCCAGCCCCCGACCGGGGCTACAGAGACACCACTGGTGGTGTTGAGCAGCTCCGACGGCAGCCCCCGGCACAGCCCCCAGCGTAAGTCCGCCAACCTTTTCTCGCTCGACATGCAGTAGGCGTCAGATGCTGAAGGCGTCGACCTTGCCGGTTCTGTAGGACGTGAGCGGCAGCAGGAGGAGCCGCAGAGGGCTACTCCCAACACACCACCCCCATCGACCACGCCGCCACGAGGGGCGTCCCCGGCAAGGGCACCAAGCACGAAGCCCACACGCATGGAGGAGGAGGAGGACTTGGGTGCTGGTGGCCCGCCCCCGGCGCACGACGCCAGCGGGGAGGGAACTCCCGCTGCGCAGCCTGGTGCCGATGAGTTGCTCGCTTTCCGCCCTTGCTCTTCCCTTGTGTTTTTTTTTTCACTTCGTTTCCCCCGTCACGGCCCAGGCCCTCCTCCAATGGATGTGGAGGACGTGGACGCCGTCATCGAGGAGGTTGTTGAGGAGGCCGCGGCGGAGGCCGACGAGACCGCCGTCGGAGAGGCCGCCAAGGACGCCGCCGCGGCCGCCGTGGACGAGACTGCCGAGGATGCCGCCAAGGGTGTCGCCGAGGGTGCCAGCGGTGCGCCTGCCTGGGAGGCCGGCAAGGCCACAACTGAGGAGGAGGCGACTGATGACCAGCCCTCTTCCTCCGCGACCCCGGGCCCCCGCAAGTATCTGAAGGTGAGCGACAACCTCTTCGTCCACCTTGCCCGGGCGTCAAGCTCCCGGGCGCCCGCCGGGGAGGAAGTCTTCAACAGCGAGGTGTTCGCTACCGCCGTGCTCGAGGTTGTTGAAGAACCGAGCGCCGGCGGCGATGGCTCCCCAGAGGAGCAGCTCTTCCGGGCCATGGGGGCCAACTTCCGGAAGCTTCAGGCGCTCTACCGCGCCCGTTTGGACAAGGTTAAGTCCAGAATGGCAGCGGTGGACGAGGCGGAGGCGGATTTCCAGGCACGCGTCGCCGAGGCGCAGGCCTGGTTCCACCAGTCCCGCGAGGAGCAGAGGGCCACCCAGGAAGATATGGCCCAGCGCAATGTGGAGCTCATCATGAAGATGGCCGCCATCGAGAAGGCCCAGGAAGATTCGGCGAATTCGGCTGCCGCGGCGGAGGCCGCCCGGAACCAGCATCAAGCCGCCCTCGATTCCCAGGAGGAGGACCTCTCCGCGCGTGAGGCGAAGCTTGCCACGACACTCCGCGGCAAGGATGAGGAGCTTGAGGCTCTTGTCGAGCGGCGGACTCACGAGCTGGGGCAGAGGCACAAGGAGGCGCTCGATGCCCAGGCTCTGGCTCACGCCGGCAAGATACAAGAGCTAGAAGTGGAACGGGACAGGCTGAAGGAGCAGGCCCTCAAGCTGTCTGACGAGAAGACCAGACTTAACAGCGCCTTGACAGAGGCGCAGGGAGTGGTCATCAGCAAGACTGGGGAGCTCTCCGATGCGCAAGGCTCCATCAGAGATCTCAGGCTGAGGCTAGAGAATCTCGAGAAGGCGTTGGTTGAGAGCTCTGCTCGGGAGGGGGCCTTGGCCAAGAGCCTGGAGGAGGAGAAGCAGCTACGGGCAGACGAGGGCGCCTCCCACCAGGAATACGTGGTGGAGGAGAACAGGTGGATCAGCCGGCTGGAGGACATCGCCGGCAGGGTCACCTCACAGTTGGCCCTCATGGGGGTGCCGAACGTGAGGTATGCCCCTGAAAGGAGCGGGTCCGTCAACGCCAAGCCGACCCTGTTCTTCGAGGGCGTCCTCAGCGCCTTGACTGATCTTCATTCCAACAGAACGGCCACGCTTGCCGGGGAGGCCCGGCGGCTCTGCCGGGGAGTCATGACCAAGGTCCTCACCAAGGTGGCGTTCCGGAACCCCGCCCTCGACTTCGAAGCCGCGATGGACAGCTTGCCGGAGGATGCCAACCTCACGGCGCTCAAGGAGCGCATCAAGCCTGTCATCAGCCGCATCGACGAAATCAAGAGGGTGGAGGGCCAGCGCTGGGATTAGATATCTCATTATTCTGTGCCGCTGCGAGTTCATGCCCAAGACAAATTTTATCTTTAGTTAGAACTGCAGAGATGGCATGATGTAATATAACTTTGAAATATTTTTAGAACCATGCATGTTATTTTCCTGTTTGCTGCCTCCCTGTGTTTCCACCCTACGTTAACTTGGTAGGCTTGCCGGCGCGAAATACCCAAGCGGCGTCTTGGGGACGGGTCCCCATTGGCCTGCCGGGTGAGCGTGCTACCGGGTTTGTCACCTTGCCGCTCTTAACGCAGCCGCTCGAACTGTCGAGTTTGACTCGAGTCAGAGTCGAGAACTTTGCCAATTGCGGAAGGGTCTGCCACCTTGCCGCTCCCAATGCAGCCGCTCAAACTGTCGAGTTTGAATCGAGTCAGAGTCGAGAGTTTTGTCAGTCGCGGAAGGTTACCCTACCATTTCAACGCAGTCGTTGGAACTGTTGAGTTGACTCGAAACAGAACAAGGCGTTGCCGATCAAGAAGGGCCCCATCCGCGTGCAGGTTTCTTTTTTCACAAGGAATGACAGTTCCAAGGATAATAACTTTAAATGATAGGATGGAAATATCCAAAGCTCGATGTAACTTAGCTTTTATTTGCAGCCGCTCAAAAACAAGTCTTGTGGCTTCCTCAAAGAGCCACGGAGACGAGAGACGGCCGGGCCGATCACCAGAGCCGATTCTCACAATTGCGCCCCCTACCTGGCGCGCCAAAGATGTCGGTGTATTTGGATCGACACCTATGGGATCACATGAATCCCTACTACGGTTGTGGGGCGCGGGGTTGCGAGAAGAGCAGATCTAACGATCGGGACACGGTTCCTTTACCCAGGTTCGGGCCACAAAGATGCGTAAAACCCTACTCCTGCTTTGGTGGATTATATGTTGGTGTTCTTCAGCTAACGCGGAGCTCCAAAAGAGTCGTGAGGGGTTTCGAAAAGCCGAGTCCTTCTCCTGGTCACCTCGGGCCTCCTTTTATAGAGAAAAGGGGTCGCCACAGTGGCACACAGGAGGTGGAAAGGGTACATTAATGCAAGGTTATCCCTCGCATTACAGGACAAGGTGCATTTAATGCGCCCTGCTTAGGTGTCCTTGCTTTATCGGGGACAAGGGGAGACGCCCGTCTTGTCCGTCGCCGCTCCTCCTCGTGTCGACACGCGCCCTGGCCAGCGGTGCCTGAGGTGCCATGTAGGTAGACATGCAGCTAAGGTGGCGCAATGGCGGGCCTCCACGAAGACATGTGGGTTGCCACGCAGGAGCCTGTCCAGCTGGTTGGGTCGGCAGTTGCGTGGGTCGGTGGAGACCCAGTTGGCGCGGGCCTAATGGTGGCCCCGTGGGTGTCCTCGGCAAGGACCTTCCCGGGGCCCCGGCAAGGGTCTTGCCACGGCGCCTGCTGTCATCCCCGGCAAGGTGCTTGCCGGGGGCCTTGTGGATCCCCTTGGCTGGGATCCCGCCAAGGGTCGTCGTCTTCTTACCTTGTATCTGATCTTGAAGGTCTTCACAAAGATCTGCATGCCACCACGGGGACATCTACCGAATCCTCCCCCATGGGGGTGGCGGACTCAATGGCGATTCGCTCCGTAGGCGGGGGGGGGGAGCTGCCACGGCAAGGGCCTTGCCGGGGCTGCCAGAGCCGGCCCAGGCAAGGATCTTTCCGGGGAAAACCGCTTCGTTCCCCTTGCTCTTCGTGGTCTTGTTCTAGGTGTCGCTCCAGTCTTCATCGAGCTTCAGCCTTGCCCCAGCTTGCCTCCCTTGCCATGCTTGGTGCGACGGCTCCGTGGCTCAGACTGCCCGTGCACAGTCATAGGGGTACAAAAAGTGTACCCCTCTTTTTGTACACCGACACCTACTAACCAAAAGGCCCAGTCCAGATTGCTGTTTTTATCATGTTTTAGGGTTTTGCAGAAAAGAATATCAAACGGAGTCCAAACGGAATGAAACCTTCGCGAGAGATATTTTTGGAGAAAATCACGCATGCAGAGCTGGAGAACCACGTCAGGGGATCGAGGGCTGACCCACGAGGGAAGGGGGCGCGCCCCCTTCCCAGGGCGCGCCCCCCAGCCTCGTGGCCCCCTCGAGCATCCCCCGGTGCCCTCCATCTTCCTATGAAAGTCTACGTACCCCAGAAACTCCGTGAACAGAGAGAAAACCCTAATTCCACCGCCGTACCTTCTGTTCCTATCAAGATCCCATCTTGGAGCCTGTTCCGAAGCTCCATAGGAGCCGAATCCATCACGTAGTTCTTCTTCATCATCGTCATCGCCCTCACCATGAGTTGTGAGTAGTTTGCCACAGACCTTCGGGTCCATAGCTAGTATCTAGATGGCTTCTTCTCTCTCTCTGGGTCTCAATACAAAGTTCTCCTCGGTCTTCGAGAAGATCTATTCGATGTAATCCCTTTTTGCCGTGTGTTTGTCGAGATCCGATGAATTGTGAGTTTATGATCAAGGTTATCTATGAAAGATATTTGGTTCTTCTCTGAACTTTTTATGTGTGCTCATAATATCCTTGAAAGTCTCTTTGAATTATAGGTTTGGTTTGGCCTACTAGATCTATAGTTCTTGCAATGGGAGACGTGCTTGGCTTTGGGTTCAATCTTGCGGTGTCCTTTCCCAGTGACAGTAGGGGCAGCAAGGCACGTATTGTATTGTTGCCATCGAGGATAAAAAGATGGGGTTTATATCATATTGCTTGACTTTATCCCTCTACATCATGTCATCTTGCTTAAGCCGTTACTCTGTTCGTATGAACTCAATACACTAGATGCATGCTGGATAGCGGTCGATGTGTGGAGTATGAGTAGTAGATGCAGAATTGTTTCGGTCTACTTGTCTTGGACGTGATGCCTATATACAATGATCAAGCCTAGATAGTCTCATAATTATTCGCTTTTCTATCAATTGCTCGATAGTAATTTGCTTACCCGCCGTAGAATACCGCTATCATGAGAGAAGCCACTAGAGAAAACTATGGCCCCCGAGTCTATTCTCAACATATCAATCTACATATACTTTACTTTTATCGCTTTTATTTGCTGTTCTTATAAACTACAAATACCAAAAATATAAACTATCATCTCTATTAGATCTCACTTTCGTAAGTGACCGTAAATGGATTGACAACCCCTTATCTCGTTGGCTGCGAAGTTCTTATTTGTTTGTGCAGGTGTGAGGGACTAGCGCGTGGTCTCCTACTGGATTGATACCTTGGTTCTCAAAAACTGAGGGAAATACTTACGCTACGATGCTGCATCTCCCTTTCCTCTTCGAGGGAATACAACGCAAGCTCAAGAAGTAGCATGGACTCAGAACAAGAACTTTTGATATGATGTAGAAGCACGGCAGGCGGTGGGTCGAGGAGGTGCCGGCAGTTCTCTGGTCCATAAAAACGACACCAAACCGAGCTACCAGCAGTACCGTTCTCCCTGGTCTACGGGGCAGAAACTGTTATCCGCACAGAACTCATTTACGGGTCGCCTCGAGTTCTTGCCTACCATGAAGTAGCGCAAGTTCAGCACCGGTGTGACGACGCTGTGCTACTCAAGGAGAACCGTCTTCGGGCTGCTACGCGTGTTGCACACTGTCAGCAAGCCCTGCGTCGCTATCATAGTTGCAGGGTTCATACCCGGTGTTTTGAGGAAAGTGTCCTTGTCCTTAGGCACGTTCAGTCCACCAAGGGTACACAAAAGTTATCGCCTAAGTGGGAAGGCCCTTACTAGGTAGTATGAGTCACTAGACCTGGCGCAGTCCGTCTGAAGACCAGAAATTGGCATTCAATTGCAAAACACATGGAATATTGAGAATCTTCGTAAGTTCTACCCGTAAAGCACGGGTGTCACGCCCTGCCTGGCAGCCACCCATTTGTAGAGGCCTTGCCTCAGCTACATGTAACTCCTTGTACAAAGCTAGGGCGAAGACCCCGTGCAAGAGCAAAATAAAGAAGCGCTATAGGGGACCCCCGACCAAGATTACATTCATGCATGAGCATTCCAAGATCACTGCATAAGCATTTCATGGGCATTTGCATATGTATATAGATAGGATCGCATCCTGCATTATTCTCATCTGCATGAAGCTACAAGTTCCTACCGTGAACTTGGTTCGACGATTAGTTGAAAAGATTATAGGGCACTGTGATCCCCAGCAAGCCAAACAGATAAGTTCTACCTCCTGTTAGCTAGTGTTCTGTAAGCTATAACTTGTGTGTAAGAAAACCTCGCCACTCTATTAAGGCTTGGGTGCTCCCATCCCAGACTCGAATGTTGCTTCGGACGAGATGGTTGTAGTGGCCTTGGTGAAAGGAAGTTGGCAGGGGGCTGGACCCTTTGTCTGTTCCCCGGTAGATGTGATTCTCCGGCAGACCAAAAGGGTGCCGATAGGGTAGCTTGCCGGGAAAACTCGTTTATTTACATTGAAGAGGCATCTCACCTCTGCATGGACATACACATGCATGGGTTCCAGACAAGGTTCATCTTTTTCATTAATATGCTGATACAAGTACAAACGTTACAGAACACAAAAATGGACTCAAGGATTACATTATTTGAATTAAAGTTTGGCAAGTGCCAACATATTTAAGGTTGAAAAAAGATAAGTTCCTCGTGATGCCTTTATCCTTGTTCATCTCCTACAGGACGAGGTCGAAGAGGCCAGAGGCGGGCATAGCTGGGATACGGCGCCTCCCCAGGATCCGGATGGCGCCGCTCCCCATAAAGGAGGAAGAAACCGGAGGGGAGGCATGGATGGTGACGCTACCGAAGGACCAGATGTGAGGCACGGAGTCACCAGCAAACACAACTCGTCGGAATGGTCGTCCCCATACTTGACGCGTCGTGGGTTTCCACTGCCGTCCACATCACTACCACCCGAAGACCTTGGCGCGGCCATCACACTAGACACCATGCTCTCTGGTTCTCCCCATAGAGAGCATGGTTGTCCCCAGGAGCACTCGCGTTAGAAGACACTGCATGTCCGAGGAACGTATATGGAGCGATAAGTCCTCCCACACGGCAAGAAGACGATGCCTAGGAGGATTCAGATTCGCCCCTGCTAGCAATGAATCCCTTCTTTAACTCCTCTCTAGTGCTGTGATGGGAAGAAGAATAGGGAGCGATCGACTACCACGCGCCTGGCCCACCTCGAGCCTCCACGTGGTGTCGTTCGCGTCGGCTCCCATTGAAATTAGGGCCTCGGGCGGCCCGACGGTGAATACACTGGAGTTGCCACCCCCGGCATTGTCGCTCCGCCGCCTGAGTCCCCCTTTCGAATCCATGAGAAGCTTCAAGATGGAGCCCGGGGCACGGCCCCAGGCTCTCTTTCCTAACATAACCAGCAGAAGTAGAAGACAGAAGAGGAGGAATGCGGGATGGGTGACTCCGTCCTCCTCCACCCCTCCTTTTATAGGTAGGGCAAGGAGGGGATCCACTCCCACAACGGGCGACCGCTGTCCTCCTCCGCCAATTCAAGACGACCGGGCCCTTGCCTTGATGCTCTCCCATGCCACGAGCCTCCGCTACCTACCCCGCGCAATGCATTTAGCATACGTGGCCAAGGATAAGGGCGTGGTGGCAAGAGTGAATTGGCAGTTTCTACCCCGTGTATCGAAGTCATTCACGGGCCATTATTGGAGCAGTCCCACAACTATTGGCTTTACACGACGCGCGGGGAAACCGGAAACTGGCCCGGATTTAAGACCAATGAAAAAGCCAAGAAGAACTTAAGAGACCAGCCTCTTCAGCAACCCCGCCTGTGCACTTATTAGGCCCTACCCCAGCGACGCTCGGCAGCGCTTTCGGGGAAGGCCCGGGGGCTTCTGTCAGTGCAACAAACCCTGGGTCTGTTGCCCTGACTGTGTACAGGTACAAGAGCAAGATTGAAGCACCAGGCCATTTTAGAGTACAAGAAACCAGGAGGTTCAAGGGACCAACAAGAAGATCAGAGGGACCAAGACCAAGCCAGATAAGCAACATATCGCCAAGAGAAAGGCCTCCCTTGCTGGGAAGGCGATCCCGCCAATGGTCGAGGCCACCCCCAGAAGAAGACAACCAAGGCATCCCAGCAGAGCATGCCGAGACTCACGGAGGTTAAACCACCTCACTGAACACTCCACCATGACTCACGTCGTCGCTCAGTGCGGTGTCAAGCCACATAATGACTAAGTGGCAGCCATTCGCCACATGGCAGCCTCCCCCTACAGGAAATACCCAGAAATGACACCCGTCCTGCAACGTGTCATGAAAGCAGGTGCGAAGCGGACAAGATAGCGTGGCAAGCCTTGCGTGGCAACCGATGATGTGACGTTGAGTGTGACAACCGAGTTAGGTATGATAGCACTATTGCTATCTTATCAGTGCATAATGACTACCTTGCCATTGTGGTAACCCATTAATTTGTAAAAGGTGGCCCATGGAAACGGTAGAGAGGGTTAGAAGGCGAGAGGATTAAAAGATTGGACAACTCACACCCTCATACGCGCGTAGTCGCTACCACCCTGAGGCAACCCTTGCCGGGAAAGTGTACTACGCTCCACCACCTCATTTCCACCATCAATCCACCAAAGCAGGAGTAGGGTCTTACGGCACCATGGCAGACCAAACCTGGGTAAATCTGCCCACGTGATCTCCGCCGTGCTGCCCCACGCTTGTCTGCTCTTTGTGCAATGCGACATCCCCCCGCCGAACCACCAAGGGGCCTCCTGGTCCCAACGCGAAAAAAGTCAATGCTAGCTCTCCGACTCTTCCTAGCTATGGTGTGTGTGGGTGGAACAATGGCTAAACCCTTTGCATGGGTGAGCTTGGGGGTTTATGCAGTCCTACGCCCTAGGGGTACAATGGTAATACCCCGGGTGGTAGGACCCATATGTTAGTGTCTTCAGTCGCCGGGTTCTGCGCCGGCTGCTGGGTCCCGCCTCTGGTGAACCCCCGCCGGCTAACGACAATCCGGCCGATAGGTAGGGCCCACCACCTACGGGTCACGCTGATTGCCCTTTACTATAGCGTCGTCCTTGCTGACGAGGGAGGCATCACGCCGCGCGTGGCTACAGTGCTTCGTCATGCCAGTGGGTGTCCACCTGGTCGAGGTACACTATTGCCACGCTCCTTCGTATCTCAGGGGGAGCAAGTGGCACTGTTGCCATGCTCCATCTCGATCACCGTCGATTGGTGCAGACTCCAAGGATGGAGAGTCTGGTAGCTAGGAGCCGGCCCGCTCTTGGGGCTGCCTTCCAGGGGCATGCCGCCTCCTAGAATGCAGTTGGGATGCCGGTCGCACGCCCAGCCATCGTGAGGGGCTTGGCCAGCCTCGATGTCTTAAAATGTCATTGGGGGCAAATGAGGCTACCCGGGGTACAAAACCCCGACATGTGTACCAGGAGGGCATATCCCCGACGGTTTTTGGGTCGTGTGGGAAGGCCTCCCTATCGCCCACACTCACTTAGCGACGGTTACATATGCCGTCACGGAAAGGGGTTAAAAACCGTATGTATAGCACCTAGACGGTGGGGTTGGCTTGAATTTGAATTCTCCCAAGGTAATCAGCAAATTGAAAATATCAGATGAAGATCTCAAGGTTCCTGGCACGTTTCAAGGAATCAGCCCTGGCAGTAGTCGTCCTAAGGGGAAGATTGTGCCGCTGGTGACAATTGGAGGAGAGCTGAACTATCGGACAGAGAAGGTTCTGTTTGATGTGGTCGACCTGCCTCTATCGTACAATGGGATCCTTGGTTTTCCGGCCATGGCAAAATTCATGGCGGAATCTCACTATGCCTACAACACTCTGAAAATGCAAGGGCCAATGGGCATAATTGCCATTTGCGTAGACAAGATGTACCGGGAAGCATTCGCTGCCAAAGCCACTGAAGCTATAGTTCCGTCAAGGAGAAACGTAAAAAGGCTAGCAGAGACGACAACAAGAAATCCGGTAAGCGCGCCACTTCGGAGTGCGCTGCGCCCATCGATGACTTGCCGGAGAGCTCCAATAGCAATAGATCCAATGTTGTTGTACCCACTGTGAAGGAGGTCCCGGTAGGGTTGGTTGGCGCTGATGGTACGTTCACTGCCCGCACCACCCTGGATGACAAATAGGAAAGCACGCTCGTTGCCTTCCTCCGGTCGAATGTCGATGTGTTTGCTTGGCAACCATCTGACATTCCCGGTGTTCCCAGGGAGGTGATCACCACCTTGTTGTCTGCACTCATGCCCGACCCGTCAAGAAGAAGGTCAGGAAACAATCCTTAGATCAGCAGCTGTTCATTGCCGAGGAGATCAAGAAACTCGAAGCTGCTGGTTTGGTTAGAGTGTTATTGCATCCAACATGGTTGGCAAACCCGATAGTAGTATGTAAGGAGAACGGGAAGTGGAGGCTATGCATAGATGTTACAGATCTGAATAGAGCATGATCGAAAGACCCGTTCCCCTTGCCGCGCATCGACCAGATCATGGATTCCACTTCCGGGTGTGATCTACTTTATTTTCTGGATGCCAACTCCGGATACCACCATATATTCTTGTCCAAGGAAGATGAGGAGAAGACCGCGTTCATAACCCCGTGTGGCACGTGCTACATTGTATGGATGCCTTTCGGGCTGAAGAGTGCAGAATCCACCTTTGCGAGAGCTGTGCAAATCATTTTTGAGCCCCAGCTACACAGGAATATTGAAGCTTACATGGATGATATTGTGGTCAAGACCAAGGACAGATCAATGCTTATTCAAGACCTGGAAGAAACCTTTGGAAACTTGCGCAAGACCAACTTGAAGCTGAATCCAGAGAAGTGTGTGTTTGGCATTCCCTCCAGGAGGCTACTTGGCTTCTTTGTATCTCACAGGGGGATATAGACCAATCCCGACAAGATCAGCGCGATAGAGCAGATTCAAGCATCGAAGACGCTCAAAGACGTGAGGCGATTGGCTGGATGTGTTGCCGCACTTAGCAGGTTCATTTCCCAGTCTGCCGAGTGCTCCCTACAGTTCTTCAAAATTCTGAAGAAGGCAGGGCCCAGGAAGTGGACCCCGGAGGGAGAAGCAGCACTACGAGACCTAAAAGCCTATCTTTACTCTGTCCCCACCTTGGTCGCCCCTAAACCACAAGATTCGTTGCGGCTTTACTTAGAGGTAACCACTCAAGTGGTTAGTGCGGCACCGGTGGCACATCGGGGGGGGGGGGGGGGG
>LR738711.1:310493044-310519222 GCA_902687465.1 Secale cereale | reverse complement strand
ATAGAAGAAGAGGTAGTCGCAACTAATGTTTTCCCTGGGAAGGAAAGCGAACCAGCCATGACAATGGGGGAAGTTTTGCAGTGGCCAGTCTACTTTGTCACCTCCTTGTTGCAGGGGGCTAGATCAAGGTACTCTGGGTGTGCAAAAATTGGTGTTCGGCCTCATCGTGGCCTCGAGGAAGCTGTGCCACTACTTCCAAGACCACAAGATCATGATTATCACCTGTTTTCCTCTACAATGCATAATGAGGAATCCTGAGGCCACCGGTAGAATAGTTGAATGGGCATTGGAGAATGGACACCAACTGCATATGAAGAACGCCAGAAAATGCCCCCCAGTAAAGAATCACCTCAAGAATGGATTATGTACTTTGATGGAGTGTTCTCATTCCAGGGCATATGAGTCGGCATGCTCTTCATATTCCCTTTCCGCGGGAAAAAGCTACCAACAACACTTTTGAATACGAAGGGCCCGGTAAGGAAGCACCCCAAAAATGGATTATGTTCTTCGATGAATACGAAGGATCGCAGTAGAGTTGGGAATTGAGAAGCTGGTCATCTGCGGAGATTCGTAGATCGTTAGGAGGCAAGTCAACAAGGATTATCAGAGTCCACTGATGGAAGCATATGTTGAAGAAGTGAAAAGGTTGGAGGAACACTTTGATGGATTGTAAACAGAGCACATGCCACGTGCGGAAAACAACGCTCCTGACCATTTGTCAAAGTGTGCCACCCAGAAGCTCCCTGTGGAACCAGGGACCTTTATCCTTGTCGTGAATCAACCATCGGCGTCTCCATCGATGATGGCTAAGAAGAGGAGGAAGATGGACTCGGGCAAGCCGTTACTGGGATGACCTTAACAGGTCCCCGGCAAGGAGGCTGCCGCGAACAACTCCACCTCGCCTAATGACCCACACCCTACTCCGGGACCACGGGTTCCTACGATCCAGGCAAATGCTCATGCGAGTGAGGATGTGCAACTAGTCCTGGTTGTTGAGCCACAAGCTCCAACTTGAGCGCAACACGTTGTCCGCTACCACTAGACTGGGGAAGTTCTCAAAGAACAAGGAGAAGCTGAAAGAGTAGCCCGGAGGGCTAGTATGTATCAGTTCATCTATGACACACTATACAGAAGTAGGCCCAACGGCATGAAATTAAAGTGCATTTGCCGGGAAGAAGGAAAGGAACAATTGGCAGAGATACATCAGCGCGTGTGCAACTCTCATATTTGTTCAAGAGCCTTGGTTGGAAAGCTTTCCGACAAGGTTTCTACTGGCCCACGACCCTCCAAGATGTAGTCGAGCTAGTCACCAGATGTGAAGCCTGCCAGTTCCACTCCAAAACTATCCATCAGCCTGTGCAAGCTCTCCAGAGGATCCCTTTGTCCTAGCCATTTTCGGTCTAGGGCCTCAACATTTTGGGCCCCTTTCCCCGTGCTGTCGGGGGCTTTGAATAGTTGTACATTGCTATCGAGATGTTTTCAAAGTGGCCGGAAGTGGAGCCCGCGAGGAAGGTGACCGCACAATCAGCTATAAAGTTCTTGAAAGGATTGGTGTCGCGCTTCGGAGTACCGACCAGGGTCATCACTGACAATGGCACCCAGCTCACGAGCCACGCCTTCATGCAATATGTTCAAGCCCTCGGAAACAAGGTTTTATTCGCTTTTGTTGCCCATGCCAGAAGTAGTGGACAAGATCAGAGTATGAACGCTGATGTGCTGCGGGGACTCAAGACAAGGAATTTCTATAAGCTGCAAAAGTGCGGGAGGCGCTGGATTGATGAGCTGCCACTGGTTCTTTGGTCCCTCCATACGACACCAAATCGAGCTACTGTCAAGACTCCCTTATCCCTAGTCCATGGGGCAGAAGCAATTATCCCCACGAAACTCATCTATGGGTCACCTCGGGTATTTTCGTACGATAAAGTAGAGCAGGAGCCACACTGGCATGATGATGCCCTACTCCTTGAGGAGAACCGTCTCCAAGCTACTACGCATGCTGCACGCTATCAACAAGTGTTGCATTGCTATCATAGTTGCATGGTTAAAACCTGGAGTCTTGAGGAAGGCAAACTTGTCCTTAGGCGTGTTCAGTCCGCCAAGGGTGCAAACAAGTTGACACCAAAGTGGGAAGGCCCTTACGGGTAGTAAGAGTCACCAGACCTGGCACCGTCCATATGGAGACGGGAGATGATATTCAATTGCAAAACTCATGGAACATTGAGCATCTCCGTAAGTTCTGCCCGTAAGGCGCAGTTGTCGGGCCCTGCCCGGGGCCACTCTTTTGTACAAGCCTTGCCGGTGCTACATGTAACCCTTTGTACAAAGCCAGGCGTAGACCCCGAGCCGCAGATAAACAAACGAAGCGCTGGGTCCCCCCAAAATCTGCATGCATGCATAGCATTGCATAAGCATCTCATGAGCATATAGACAAGGGCATGTGTTGCTATATTTCCCTATGCGCTAATTGTAGGTTTGTTGCCACGGAATCGGTCCCGAAAAGAAGAAATGGGAACAAGTCAACATATCGATCCCCGATAAGCGAAACAGATAAGTTCCATTTCTTCCTATCCATTTGGGTGTCTGCAAGAAGAGCTTGCGCATTCAAAAGGCCTCGTCACCTCCAAAGCATTTGTGCTCCCATTCTTTGGTTCGAACAATGCTTCGTCCAAGATGGTTCTAGTGGCATTTGCTGAAAAGGGTTCGACAGGGGGCTGGCCCCTTCCGTTGTGCCCAGCAGGCGAAGCCCTGCGGCAACAGCGGAAGGTGCCGGCAAGACAACTTGCCGGGAAAAAGCTTGTTTACTTGAAAATAGAGATGTGTTTTCCCTCGGCGTAGATCAAGTACATGCACAAGTGCCTCGCAGGACTGTTTTTCTTCTCATTAATATGCTGATAATTAAGTGCAAATCTTAGAGAACACGAACATGGATAGAAGAGATTACGTATTCCAAACTAAAATGTGGCGAATGCCTACATATTATAAACTTAAAAAAAGATAAGGGCCCCATAATCCTTTTCTTGTCCCTCTCCTCTTAGGAACTGCAATGGGAGGTGGAGGGGGCAAAAGGAGCGCCTAGGCAGAAGCCCAGTCTGACAAGATCGGGAGTGGCGAGGCTGCGAAGTAAGGGGCGAAGAGAGCAGCTGGACGGCGCCCTGGTCACCACCACCAGGACCAGCGGGACGCACCCGCACGGATGCCAACGGGGGAAGCCTGTCGGGGCCTAGCTGGGAGATTACTGGAAGAGGCAAAGGCACCAAGAGAGCATCCCTCCCTAGCAACCTCCTAGAAGAGGCTGGTGATGATGGTGCCGGGGAGGGGTGGGAAGAACTGGAAGGTGGGACTGTCAGCAGACAGTAAATGTGTCGGTGCCATCGTACTCCATCCTAACGGACTACCCTCCGCCTTCGTTGTCCCCGCCGTTTCCTTCCTCATCACCGTCGCTCCAGGAGGACAGCGGGCCCTAGGCCCGCCACCCCCTCGAAGAAGACCGGTGGTGGTGATGATGTCTGGGGCACGCGGAGAGCGCCGTCACCGACATAGACGGGCAGGATGGCATCCCCATCTTCAGCGTCGTCCACGGCCTCACCAAGGGCGGCAGTGCTGGTATTACAAGGAATCCCGAGCACGATCCCATGGACGGGCACCAGAGGCCATGAATACTTCACTGGCGGATCAACAAGCTCCATCAGCTTGTGGCAGAGACAACACCTCTTCCCCAAGCGACGAACTTGTGAGGAAGGGGCAAGCAGTCTACCATCGCAAAGGAGCGCGACACCCTCCGCGCCAGGGACGATGCGGCATTAGTGGAAACGTTGCCGCCAACTATGCTGCCCCTACTATGGTCGAAATGTATCCCCGCGGTCCCGGACCAGACTCACTCCCCAAGAGGCAATACAAATTATCAAGGTCACCGTTACCAGGCTGAGGCCCGGGGCATGCCCCTGGCCTCCTTCCCTCAACAATATGAGAAGAAAGCATGGGAGAGATGTGCGGGTGGATGCCTCCGACCCCCATGGTGCTCCCCTTTTATAGGCGGGCCTGCACCGGGGGCTAAGGTTCCTCTTGAGGCTCCCTCAAAACAAATCTGTCAAAACTACGGGTGGTGGCCGGGCTCATCGACCGCCCTCCAACACCAATATACGCATTCGCTACCTACCCCGTGAAATGCATGCAGCGCACGTGGCAGAAGGAATAAGTGCGGTTGGATAAGTAAAATGGTGGTAATCGACCTGTGAGACAAAGTCATGCACGGGCCATAACAAGGTGGCTCCCACCATGTTTGGCATTGCACGACGGGCGGGAAACTCAGAAACTACCCTCATTCCAGCACAAGGTTAAGGAAGAGGCAAGGAAAATATCAAGAAGGGGAAGAAGAATACCAGCACAAGATCCCTGTGTGTGTGTGCCTGACAGGGCCTACCCCAATGATGCTCGACAGTACGTCTGGGCCAGGCCCGAGGGCTCCGGTCGGTGCAACCAACCCTTGTCTCTGTTACCCAGACTATACACACGCACGATAACGAGGAAACAAGCTTCATCGAGCATCCAAGACAAGAACCAAGCCATGGAGAGATAGAGTGCTCTTTGGGAGTTGAAGAGCGGATTAAGAAGACCAAGACAAGCCAAAGGAACATGTTTCCATTAAAGGAAAGCCTCCCTTGCCTGGCAGGCGAACCCGGTCAGGTCGAGGCCTCTCCAAGAGCGAAACAAAGCTTTCCTCGGCAGGCTTGCCGGGGCACCCCAGGGGTATATCTCCCCGCCAAGGCTCCACCGCACAGCGTTTCAAGTCACATATGCAATAATCGTAAACAGTGGTGTAAAAAAACATCAAAAAAGGTGCAAAACGTTTGCGATGAAGGATGCATCAAACACGGTTCATATTTTAGTTGAGTGTGCGATGCAGGGCATACGGTTTAGTTCAATTAACTGTTTGTGATGAGGAGGCACAAAAGAAACAGGCAGCCAGATGAAGGTGTATGTGATATACAGGATACGGTTCACTTGAATGAACTGTTTGTGATTAGGCAACACAAAAGAAATGGTCAGCCGGATCAAGGTGTGTGGGATATACGGCATGCGGTTCACTCAGATGAACTGTTTGCATTGAGACAAGAGAACATAAACGGTTAAATATAACAAGATGTGTATAAATATGCGGCAAACAAGTTTGCAATCAGTAATGTGTGCGAAGACCGATAATAACACAGACGATTGCTGCTAATAAGACGTGTGTGTTGTGCGATGGTATTGCATACAGAACAACAACATATATGTACACACTTATCAGGACATGGTTGCATAACCAAATTAAACATCCACTTACATAGGTGCCTACTACAACAATGACATTTGCACACACCAATGTAAACCATTACATGCATAATTACATTGGTGGCTACTACACACATGACATTTCCACACACCAGAGTAAACTATATATTACATGCATGATTAACTAGGATAAACGATCATCTAATCATCATCTACTTCTTGTGATGCTTGCTCTGCTTGTAGCTCAATCCGCACTACTACAGGATGCTGCTAACGCGACACTACAATCAGAGACCCTTCGAGAAACTGTGTGCGATGCCATAATCGCAAATGGTGGTGTATGAAAACCATCGGAAATGTATAAAACGTTTGCGATGATAGATGCATCAAACACGGTCCAGGTTTTAGTTGCGTGTGCGATGAAGGGCATACGGTTCAGATCAATTAACTGTTTGCGATGAGGAGGACCAAAAGAAACGGGCAACCAGATGAAGGCGTGTGTGATACACAACATATGATTCACTCAGATGAACTATTTGTAATTAGGCAACACAAAAGAAATAGGCAGCCAGATGAAGGTTTGTGCGATATACAGCATACGGTTCACTCAGATGAACTGTTTGTGATTAGGCAAGAGAACAGAAACGGTTCAGTATAACAAGATGTGTGTGATACGCGGCAAATAGGTCTGTGATCAGAAATGTCTATGAAGACCGATAATAACACAGACAATTGCTTCTAATAAGACTTATGTGATATGCTGTGTCTACACAACATCTATTAGCAAGGACTAGTTGTTCCACCAGTAGCTCATGTAAGAAAACTATCAAGTTAAGTGTGCTCGGGCTGAAGCAACTATCGGATGGGGGACTGGATGGGAAGTTGTGTCAATGTTAAATTAGCTGATGGGATGGGTCATTTCGGTCAAATGACCGAAATGCCCCATTCCCTCAGCTAATTTAACCTCGAGGTCCTTGTTTACTATTTTTTAACACATGTTAATTAAAGAAGGTCTACGACATTACTTTTTGACAATGTGTGATACGTTGCATACAGTTGATCCATTCGACCTATTTGTGATGGAATAGGCCATTTGTGTTGTGGGCAAACGGTTGCTAGTATTCAACCGTTTGGGATTCATGAATTCATCACCGACGGGTTCCCTAGTGTGGTCCGTGTTCATCTGATCATCATCTACGACTTGTGCTAGCTCGATGCTAAGTTTCCATTAATTGATGGCATTTTATGAAAATGCCACCAAGTCCTTCCATTTCCTCACCTGTTTCCCGCCACCCTACTATATTGCGCATAGGGGGCGCGTGACACACGGAGGCGACAAGCGCAACCTCTAACACATCCACTTTTTCCAAGCATGCCAACCCACCAATGCGCCGCCTCTGCCATCAACCTCGTCGACGAGGAACACGAGCAGGCGCCATGACCCGTCGAGGCCGAGGCACTCCCCGGCAACGCGATGGACAACGCCATGATGCGCGTCATCGCCATGGTTGAGCAGACCTTTGGTGCATGGCACTTGAGCACCGCAGATCAAGATAGGCATGTCAGCGCCGACAGGCTGTGGCTCGGCGCACAACAAGATCGATGGCACGCCACAAAGCAAGCTAGGTGCGTCCGCGCCGATAGGATGTGGCTTCCCGCGCGGCGAGACCGTTGGAGCGCCGCAGAGCGAGAGGCGCGGTGCGCCGCATAGCAATAGAGGATCCATCAGCAATTGTCTGTTGTCGGCACGGCGTCGAAGTTAGATACATGTCCCGTCAGTACCCCCATTCCTCGCTAGGAGTGGGCAGAGGCCCTCAGCGCCCTACTTGCACTAGAGGCCGGCCGCGCCGTACTTGCACCAGACGCCCACCATGCCGTTCTCGTGGGTGCCGTCGTTCGCCTTGTCCACGACCCGGTGGATGCCAACGCGCTGGTCCGTAGGCTCGATCGCCTCCTTGGAACAGGTGTCCACTTGGGCGCTGTAGAGGAAAAAGGCCGTCGCATCCTCGAGCTGGTGATCTCGGATGAAATAGCCAACTGGAGCAAAAGATCACGCTTCAGATGTACCGCGAGCGTGTCGATCGCTCGAATGAATGCATGCACAAGTTCAGGCAGAGCCAAGAGCTACCCTAGGCAAGGGCTGCTGGTCATGGTGTCATGGACGCGTTTTATTTTGGAAAGTCATTTCGACGTGAATAGGAATGTATTCACCGCAATCATAGTATTGCTCTATTTATCACTCTGTTTAAATGTGTGTACTCTGTTTTCCATTCTTATATGTTTTATTTCAATGTGTGTATATATGCTTTCCATTCTGTATATGTGGATGATAACAGCTAGATTCAAATTAGTATACAAAAACAGATAGAAAATGGAATTCATAATATATATATATATATATATATATATATATATATATATATATATATATATATATATATATATATATATATATAATGTCATCACATATACATGATGATACTTAACTACTAGGTACAATGCATAAAATCTAAAACGAACAATACTAAAACTAATAATCCCTCCTGGGCCAGTATTCCGGCAGCCGCTCGCCAGCAGCTCCCTGGTGCGCGGCGTCTTCCTAGTGCAGAGGCAGTACTCCGACTCCTCCGCCTCGCAGCGCTTGACGTACCGATCTGCCTCTTGTTGGCGGACGCGCGCGGCCGATCTTGCCATTTCGTTGGGCGCCCACGAGAGCTCCTCGTCGGTGGCACGCTGGAGCTTATCGGCGCACCTCCACACAGCGATGAGGCGCCCAGTGCTTATGATCTTCCTCGCGAAGTACCCGTCTTCGTACACCTCCTCGGCACGACGACGCGCCCTCGCCCAAAGCTCCGCCGCCTCCTTTTTCAAGGCGGCATCACGGGCTTCACAGGCCGCCTGGTACCTGGCTTCCTCCTCCGCCATCTCCTTCTTGAACGCCACTTGCTTAGCTTTCTCAGCCGGCGGCAGTGACTTCCATAGACAAAGATTGTACTGGCCCCAAAACCAATTCAAAGTTGGGGGTCCGGCGCAACATCGTCAGGTGGCGCGTAGGTGTCCTCGCCGCTGCTAATCGATTGAGCATCCTCGGGGGGGTGGCGACTCCTCTTCGGCACGTGGGCAGACCGGCAGCGCCATGGTAGAGATTTGAGAGAGAGAGAGAGAGAGAGCGAGAGGGCGAGGGGAGGATGTAGATGAGAATGCAGGCGGGACGACATGAGCAAGGTAGTATTTATTGGCGGCCAGAATCTAGATCGATGGGTACAGTACACACGTCGGTCGCCGGAATTTACGAGTACAGCAGTTTGAATTACACACAATTCCCGCAGCAAATCCGTGTGTGTGAACATAATAGCTGACGGTTTCCAATACATAACCGTGTCTGATTAATGATCCCTGCCAATCACCAACCAAACCTCGAGCTGCGAGATAGACTGCCAATCACGTGGGGGCCGGTTGTCTTGCTAGATCTTTAAATTTTCTTTTTTGAACACCAGATATTTACATCGTCTGATGATTTTTTAACTCGCACACAAGTACACAAAAATATGATTTTCAAAACAGTTTTGGTTAGGCGTTGCATGTAGATGTAGTTCAAATTTGAATTACAGTCATTAAATGGTCAGAAAATCAGTTAAATGTCTTTAAAAGGTCAAATGAATCCTGAAAATTTCCAATTTTTCACATGACAGTTGTATTAGTGCATGTTAAACGTAGGAAAAAAATTGAAGGCCGTAAGAGGAAGCTATCTCCCGTTCGTCAGGAAACATGCATTGTTACCTCTCGGAACCACGAAGCTTCTAGTTAGTTGCTCCGGTTTGTGAGGGGGTGTGTCAAACTTTGCTTAAACATGCCAAATTTTTTACCACATCATCTTGGTGGCATGACATTAAATCAAGCAAGGTTTCGTGTTGTTCTGATCATTTTTTTAACTTTTTGGAATTAAAATGCCATGGCATGCACTCCATGCATGTGCGCATGCCTTAACACCAATATGGTTGAAAATTCCTTCGAATTTACTGCACAAGAAATTAACTCGCACACAAGTAAACAAAAATATGATTTTTCAAACTGTTTTGGTTAGGCGTTGCATGTAGATGTAGTTCAAATTTGAATTACGGTCAATAAATGGTTAGAAATCACTTAAATGTCTTTAGAAGGTAAAATGACCCCTGAAATTCACCAAATTTTCACATGACAGTTGCACCTTAAACATAGGAAAAAATTGAAGGCCGTAAGAGGAAGCTATCTCCCGTTCGTCATCAAACATGCATTGTTCCCTCTCGGAACCATGAACCTTCTAGTGAGTTTCTCCGGTTTGTGAGGGGCATGTGTCCAAATGTTCGTCAAACATGTTAATTTCTTTACCACATCATCTTGGTGGCATGACATTACATCAACCAAGGTTTCATGTGTTTCTGATCATTTTTCTATTTTTTTGAATTAAAATGCCATGTCACTCCATGCATACGTATGCATGTATCCATGTCGTGAGACCAATATGTTTGAAAATTCCTTCTAATTGACTGCACATGGAATTAACTCACACACTAGTACACAGATATGATTTTTCAAACCGTTTTGGTTAGCCGTTGCATGTAGATGTTGTTCAAATTTGAATTACGGTCATTGAATGGTTACAATATCACTTAAATGTCTTTGAAAGGTCAAATGACACCTAGAATTTTCCAAAACTTCACATTACAGTTGTAGTAGTGCACATTAGACGTAGAAATTTTTTGAAGGCCGTAAGAGGAAGCTATCTCCTGTTCGTCATCAAACATGCATTGTTCCCTGTCGGAACCACGAACCTTCTAGCGAGTTGCTCCGATTTGTGAGGTGTGTGTGTCCAAACTTTCGACAAACATGCCCATTTCTTTACCACATCATCTTGGCGACATGACATTAAATAAAGCAAGGTTTCATGTTTTTCTGATCATTTTTTAATTTTTTGGAATTAAAATGCCATGGCATGTGATACGTCTCTAACGTATCTATAATTTTTGATTGTTCTTTGCTATTATTTATCATGTTTTGGATGTTTAATGGGCTTTGTTGAACACTTTTATATTATTTTTTTGGACTAACCTATTAACCCAAAGGCCCAGTCCAGATTGCTGTTTTTTTTGCCTATTTCAGGGTTTTACAGAAAAGGAATATCAAACAGAGTCCAAACGGAATGAAACCTTCGGGAGATATATTTTTTGAGCGAAATCTTCACGGGAGACTTGAGAACCACGGAATAGGGTACACGTGGCTTCCACGAGGGTGGGGGCGCGCCCCCTACAGAGCGCGCTGCCCTGCCTCGTGGGCCCCACGTTTGTCCCCCGATGCCCTCCTACCTCCAATATATACCTATGTACCCCGAAAACATCAGACACGGAGAGAAAACCCTAATTCCACCGCCGCAACCTTCTGTTCACATGAGATCCCATCTTGGGGCCTGTTCCGGAGCTCCGCTGGAGGGTGGATCTACCACGGAGTGCTTCTACATCAACATCATCGCCTCACCATGAGTTGTGAGTACTTTACCACGGACCTTTGGGTCCATAGTTAGTACCTAGATGGCTTCTTCTCTCTCTTTGGATCTCAATACCATGTTTTCCTCGGTCTTCGAGGAGATCTATTCGATGTAATCTCTTTTTGTGGTGTGTTTGTCGAGATCCGATGAATTGTGGTTTTATGATCAAGATTATCTATGAGAAATATTTGGTTCTTTTCTGAATTCTTTTATGTATGATTATAATATCCTTGCAAGTGTCTTTGAATTATTGGTTTGGTTTAGCCTACTAGATATATAGTTCTTGCAATGGGAGAAGTGCTTGGCTTTGGGTTCAATCTTGCGGTGTCCTTTCCCAGTGACAAAAGGGGCAGGAAGACACGTATTGTATTGTTGCCATCGAGGATAAAAAGATGGGGTTTATATCATGTTATTTGAGCTTATCCCTCTACATCATGTCATCTTCCTTAAGGCGTTACTCTGTTCTTATGAACTTAATACTCTAGATGCATGCTGGATAGTGGTCGATGAGTGGAGTAATAGTAGTAGATGCAGAATCGTTTCGGTCTACTTGTCACGGACGTGATGCCTATATATAATGATCATGCCTAGATAGTCTCATTATTATTCGCATTTCTATCAATTGCTCGACAGTAATTCGTTCATCCACCATAGAACTTTGCTATCATGAGAGAAGCCACTAATGAAACCTATGGCCCACGGGTCTATTCTCAACATATAAATCTACAATCTACTTTACTTTTCCGGTTTTACTTTATGTTCTTATATCTAAAAATACCAAAAATATCAAACAATCATATCTATCAGATCTCACTTTCGTAAGTGACCGTAAAGGGGTTGACAACCCCTTATAGCGTTGGATGCGAAGTTCTTATTTGTTTGTGTAGGTGTGAGGGACTCACGCGTGGTCTCCTACTGGATTGATACCTTGGTTCTCAAAAACTGAGGGAAATACTTATGCTACTGTGCTGCATCACCCTTTCCTCTTCGAGGGAGTACAACGCAAGCTTGAGAAGTAGCAAGAAGAATTTCTGGCGTCGTTTCCGGGGAGGCTTACTGAAAAGTCATATACCAAGTACCTATAACAAACCCTTATCCTTCGCATTACTTTTTTTTGCCTCTCGTTTTCCTCTCCCCCACTTCACCATTGCCGTTTTATTCGCCCTTTTTACGTTCGCCTTTCTGTTTGCTTGTATTGCTATGTGCCCTCTATTACCTTGCATCTTCGCTTGCTAAAATTATGGATCCTCATCCACTTGCTAAATTTTTCAAAAGATCCAATTATGTTGAATCAATTGCTAGTGAGTTGTGTGCACTAGATTATCTTTATGAGGTATTGCTTGAAATTTATGAATCTGAAAATTGTGAGGAATTGTTAAAAGAAAATGTGATTCATGATAGCTCCTTAAATAAAAAACATGATTGCAATGATACTATTATAAATTCTATTAATGTCAATTGTGTTAATGATATGCAAAACCCTATGCTTGGGGATGCTAGTATTGCTATGTCCACTACTTGTTGCAATGATCATGATTGGGGTGATTCTTCTTACGATCTTGAAAATTTATTTAAACCCCATGATGAATGTAAGATTGATAATAGTGTTTGCAATAATATTGAAAGTGGGTTTGGAAGAGTGTCAACTTTAGATCCCACATATTTGGAGAATGTTAAATCTTATGATTTTTTTGATAAAAGTAGGTTTGGAGAGGTCATGACTTTAGTTAATGTTGATCCCACTATTTTGGAAGAGTGTCAACTTCGCATGCATGCAAATCATGTTGAGAATATGTTATGTGATAGATATATTGTTGAATTTGCTTATGATCCTGCATGTAATTATTATGAGAGAGGAAAATATTGTTGTAGAAATCTTCATGTTACTAAATTACCTCTCTTCATGATGAGATTGATCTTGTTTCTTTCTTCTTCCTTGCATATGCTAGATCTTGCTTGCCTTGATAATTTGTTTGCCTATAATATGCCTATGCATAGGAAGTATGTTAGACTTAGATGTGTTTGTCACATGTTTTATGATGCTCTCTTTGTGCTTCAATTCTTGTCTTTCGTGTGAGCATCATTGAATTATCAATGCCTAGCTAGGGGCGTTAAACGATAGAGCTTGTTGGGAGGCAACCCAATTTTATTTTCTTTGTTTTTGCTTCTGTTTAGGAATAAATATTGCATCTAGCTTCTGTTTAGATGTGGTTTTGTGTTTCAATTAGTGTTTGTGCCAAGTAGAACCTTTTGGAAGACTTGTGTGAAGTTTATATGATCTTGCTGTAAAAAACAGAATCGTTAGCGCTCGCTAGAATAGTCACCAGATTTTACTGGAGTGTGCTATTTAGTTGATTCTTTTTGCAGATGATTAATAGAGAAATTCCCCACATTTACCAATTTATTTCAATTTTTTAGAGTTACAGAATTATGCAAAAGTTACAGATTACAACAGACTGTTGTGTTTTTGACAGATTCTGTTTTTCGTGTGTTGTTTCCTTATTTTGATGAATCTATGCGTAGTATTGGAGGATATGAATCATAGAGAAGTTGGAATACAGTAGGTTTAACACCAATATAAACAAATAATGAGTTCATTACAGTACCTTTGAGTAGTGGTTTGTTTTCTTATACTAACGGAGCTCACGAGATTTTTGGCTAAGTTTTGTGTTTTGAAGTTTTCAAGTTTTGAGTATGGCTTTGATGGACTATGGAACAAAGAGTGGCAAGAGCCTAAGCTTGGGGAAGCCCAAGGCACCCCAAGGTAAAATTCAAGGACAACCAAAAGCCTTAGCTTGGGGATGCCCCGGGAAGGCATCCCCTCTTTCGTCTTCATCTATCGGTAACTATACTCGGGACTATATATTTATTCATCACATGATATGTGTTTTACTTGGAGCGTCATGTATGATTTGAGTCTTTTCTTGTTAGTTTTCCACAATCATCCTTGCTGGACACACCTTTTTTAGAGAGATAAATATGGCCTAGGAATTGTTAGAACACACTATGTGCTTCACTTATATCTTTTAGAGCACAGTGGTAATTTTATTTTGTAGAAATTATTGATCTCTCATGCTTCACTTATATCCTTTTGAGAGTCCATTATAACATCATGGTAATGTGCTTTGGCTATAAAACTAGCCTTCACATGATAGGCATCCAAGATGAATGTAGTAAAAACTTTCATATAAAGTGCATTGAATATGATGAGAAGTTTGATACTTGATAACTGTTTTGAGATATGAGGATAGTGATATTAGAGTCATGCTAGTGGATTTATTATGAAATTGAGAAATACTTGTGTTAAAGTTTGTGATTCCCGTAGCATGCACGTATGGTGAACCGCTATATGACGAAGTTAGAGCATGATGTATTTGTAGAGTATCATCCTTTGTGTGGAGGTCGGGGACGCGCGATGGTTAACTCCTACCAACCTCCCCCCTAGGAGCATGCGTTGATTGCTTTGTTTTGATGACTCGTAAATTTTTGCAATAAGTATATGAGTTCTTATGACTAATGTTGAGTCCATGAATTATACGCACTCTCATCCTTCCACCATTGCTAGCCTCTCTTGTACCGCGCAAATCTCGCCGATACCATACACCCACTATATACCTTCCTCAAAACAGCCACCATATACCTTCCTCAAAACAGCCACCATACCTACCTATCATGGCATTTCCATAGCCATTCTGAGATATATTGCCATGCAACTTTCCACCGTTCCGTTCATATGACACGCTTCATATTGTCATATTGCCTTGCATGATCATGTAGTTGACATTGTATTTGTGGCAAAGCCACCATGCATATCTTTTCATACATGTCACTCTTGTTTCATTGCATATCCCAGTACACCGCTGGAGTTATTCATATAAAGTCATACTTTGTTCTAGTATCGAGTTGTAATATCGAGTTGTAAATCAATAGAAGTGTGATGATCATCATCATTGGAGCATTGTCACAAAGAAAAAAAATAGAAGGAAATGCCAAGAAAAAGAAAGGCCCAAAAAAAGAAAAAAAAAGAAAAGAAAAAATGACAATTGCTACTATCTTTTTCCACACTTGTGCTTCAAAGTAGCAGCATGTTCTTCATGATAGAGAGTCTCATGTTTAGTCACTTTCATATACTAGTGGCAATTTTCATTATAGAAGTTGGCTTGTATATTCCAACGATGGGCTTCCTCAAATTCCCTAGGTCCCCGTGAGCAAGCAAGTTGGATGCACACCCACTTAGTTTCTTTTGTTGAGCTTTCATACATCTTTAGCTCTAGTGCATCCGTTGCATGTCAATCCCTACTCACTCACATTGATATCTATTGATGGGCATATCCATGTCTTCTCCACAACCACCATTCTATTCCACCCATAGTGCTATATCCATGGCTCACGCTCATGTATTGCGTGAACGTTGAAAGGTTTGAAAAAATTGAGTATGGAAACAAGTGCTTGGCTGAAACCGGGGTTGTGCATTATATGAATACTTTGTGTGATGAAGAGGGAGCATAGCTAGACTATATGATTTCGTAGGGATAACTTTCTTTAGCCATGGTATTTGGAGAAGACATGATTGCTTTGTTGCTATGCTTGAAGTATTATTATTTCTTATGTCAATATAGACTTTTGTCTTGAATCTTTCAGATCTGAACATTCATGCCACAATAAAGAGAATTACATTGAAAATTATGTTGGTTAGCATTCCACATCCAAAATTCTGTTTTTATCATTTACCTACTCGAGGACGAGCATGAATTAAGCTTGGGGATGCTTGATACGTCTCCAACGTATCTATAATTTTTTATCGTTCCATGCTATTATTTATGATGTTTTGGATGTTTAATGGGATTTGTTATACACTTTTATATTATTTTGGGGACTGACCTATTAACCCAAAGGCCCAGTCCAGATTGTTGTTTTTTGCCTATTTCAGGGTTTTACAGAAAAGGAATATCAAAGGGAGTCCAAACAGAATGAAACCTTTGGGAGAGATATTTTTAGAGCGAATTCTTCACGGGAGACTTGAGAACCACGAAATAGGGCACACGTGGCGTCCACGAGGGTGGGGGGCGCGCCCCCCTGCCTTGTGGGCCCCACGTTTGTCCCCCGATGCCCTCCTTCCTCCTATATATACCTATGTACCTCGCAAAAAATCAGACACGGAGAGAAAACCCTAATTCCACCATCGCAACCTTCTGTTCCCGTGAGATCCGATCTTGGGGCATGTTCCGGAGCTCCGCCGGAGGGGGGATCTACCACGGAGTGCTTCTACATCAACACCATCGCCTCAACATGAGTTGTGAGTATTTTACCACAGACCTTTGGATCTCAATACCAAGTTCTCCTCGATCTTCGAGGAGATCTATTCAATGTAATCTCTTTTTGCGGTGTGTTTGTCGAGATCCGATGAATTGTGGGTTTATGATCAATATTATCTATGAGAAATATTTGGTTCTTTTCTGAATTCTTTTATGTACGATTATAATATTCTTGCAAGTCTCTTCGAATTATTGGTTTGTTTGGCCTACTAGATCTATAGTTCTTGCAATGGGAGAAGTGCTTGGCTTTGGGTTGAATCTTGCAGTGTCCTTTCCAAGTGACAGTAGGGGCAGCAAGGCACGTATTGTATTGTTGCCATCGAGGATAAAAAGATGGGGTTTATATCATGTTCTTTGAGTTTATCCCTCTACATCATGTCATCTTGCTTAAGGCGTTACTCTATTCTTATGAACTTAATACTCTAGATGCATGCTGGATAGCGGTCGATGTGTGGAGTAATAGTAGTAGATGTAGAATCGTTTCGGTCTACTTGTCACAAACGTGATTCCTATATATAATGATCATGCCTAGATAGTCTCATAATTATTCACTTTTCTATCAATTGCTCGACAGTAATTGGTTCACCCACCGTAGAAATCTGCTATCATGAGAGAAGCCACTAGTGGAACCTATGGCCCCCGGGTCTATTCTCAACATATCAATCAACATATCAATTACTTTCTGTTCTTATATCCAAAAATACCAAAAATATAAAACTAACCTACCTATCAGATCTCACTTTCGTAAGTGAACATAAAGGGATTGACAACCTCTTATCGTGTTGGCTGCGAAGTTCTTATTTGTTTGTGCATGTGTGAGGAACTCGCGCGTCGTCTCCTACTGGATTGATACCTTGGTTATCAAAAACCGAGGGAAATACTGACGCTACTGTGCTGCATCACCCTTTCCTCTTCGAGGGAGTACAACGCAAGCTCGAGAAGTAGTAGCATGCACTCCATCCATGTGCTCATGCCTTGACACCAATATGTTTGAAAATTCCTTCTAATTTGCTGCACATGGAATTAACTCACACATAAGGACACACAAATATTATTTTTCAAACCGTTGTGGTTAGTCGTTCCATGTAGATGTAGTTCAAATTTGAATTACGGTCATTAAATGGTTAGAAAATCACTTAAATGTCTTTAAAAGGTCAAATGAACCATGAAATTTACCGAATTTTCACATGACAATTGTATTAGTGCATGTTAAACGTAGGAAAAAAATTGAAGGCCGTAAGAGGAAGCTATCTCCGGTTCGTCATCAAAAATACAATGTTCCCACTCGGAACCACAAACCTTCTAGCGAGTTGCTCCGGTTTGTGAGGTGCGTGTTTCCTAACGTTCGTCAAACACGTCAATTTCTTTACCACATCATCTTGGTGGAATGACATTACATCAACCAAAGTTTCATGTGTTTCTGATCATTTTTCTATTTTTTTGAATTAAAATGCCATGTCACTCCATGCATACGTATGCGTGTGCCATATCGTGAGACCAATATGTTTGAAATTTCCTTCTAATTTACTACACATGGAATTAATTCGCACACAAGTACACAGATATGATTTTCAAACCGTTTTGGTTAGGCGTTGCATTTGATGTAGTTCAAATTTGACTTACGGTCATTAAATGGTTAGAAAATCACTTAAATGTCTTTGAAAGGTAAAATGAGCCCTAGAATTTTCCAAAATTTCACATTACAGTTGTAGTAGTGCACGTTAGACAGACAAAAAAATTGAAATCCGTAAGAGGAAGCTATCTCCCGTTCGTCATCAAACATGCATTGTTCCCTCTCGGAACCACGAACCTTCTAGCGAGTTGCTCCGGTTTGTGAGGGGTGTGTGTCCAAACTTTCGTCAAACATGCCAATTTCTTTACCACGTCATCTTGGTGGCATGACATTACATCAACCAAGGTTTCATGTGTTTCTGATATTTTTTTAGAACTAAAATGCCATGCCACTCCATGCATACTTATTCATGGATAGGTGTCCATGTCGTGATACAAATATGTTTGAAAATTCCTTCTAGTTTACTGCACATGGAATTAAGTCGCACACAAGTACACAAATATGACTTTTCAAACCATTTTGGTTACACGTTGCATGTAGATGTAGTTCCAATTTTAATTACGGTCATTAAATGGCTAGAAAATCACTTAAATGTCTTTAAAAGATCAAATGACCCCTAGAGATTTCAAAAATTGCACATTACAGTTGTAGTAGTGCACGTTAGACGTAGAAAAAAAATTGAAGGCCGTAAGAGGAAGCTATCTCCCGTTCGTCATCAAACATGCGTTGTTCCCCCTCAGAACCACGAGCCTTCTAGTGAGTTGCTCCGGTTTGTGAGGGGTGTGTGTACAAACTTTTTGGTGGCATGACATTATATCAACCAAGGTTTCATGTGTTTCTGATTTTTTTTTATTTTTTTTGGAATTAAAATGCCATGTCACTCCACGCTTAATTGTGTCATAGCCGTTAGACCAATATGTTTGAAAATTCCTTTCAATTTACTGCAAATGGAATTAAATCGCACACAAGTACATGAAATATGTGTTTTCAAACCGTTATGGTTAGCTGTTGCATGTACATGTAGTTCAAATTTCAATTACGGTCATTAAATGGCTAGAAAATCGCTTAAATGTCTTAGAAGGTCAAATTACCCCTGAAATTTTTCAAAAATTTACATGATAGTTGTTGTAGTACTACAAAATTTCTCATTCATTTAAAACACCATCCGTTGGCACTATATTCCAAATTCGTCTTTCACAGTTAATAAAAAATATCTACAACATCACACACAGTTGTTTTCTAGGAACCGTTTGCGATGAAAATATCTGGCTCTATTTAAGTCTCCCTCCTTAAGCTTCGCCGGCTCGTCTGCTCTAGTTCTAGCAACCACCGAATCCACGAATCCAGATCCCCATTCCCGCACGCCCTTCTTGCAAAGATGACGCCGTGGAAACGCTTTGTGAAGGCACGTACGATGGTCGCGTCGCCCCCGAGCGCCGCCGCCTGCGCCGAGAGCGCGGCTGCCTACACCGTGAGTGCCGCCACATCCGCATTGAGCGCGCACGCTTCTGGCAAGAGGGCACCTGCGGCAGCCGACAGGGCAGCTGCAGCAGCCAAGATGGCTGCAGTAGCTACTGCGATGCGGTTGCAAGCGCCGAGAGCGCTCGAGCTGCCGTCCGTGCCGCTGATGTCGCCCTGGCCCGGGTAGAGGCCATCCACGCTAAGATCGAGGATGCACACACCAAGATATTCCAGGCAACCTCGGACCCCAGCATGCATCCCACGTCTGAAAAGGCGGCGGTGGCCATGGAGCACCTGCTTCCTCATGAGGTCGCTGAGCGGGAGCTGGAGATGTAGGAGGCCGCGGAGATCGAGGAGCGCCGGGAGGAGGAGTTGCACGTGGTCGAGGTCGAGGTAGAGAAGAGTCTGTCCATCGAGGAATCAACGGTGGAGTACCAACGCGAGCTCTGGCGCAGCCACTACTATGAGCAATACAACCTTGAGGGGGGCGCTGAGGCTGAGGACGAGGACGAGGAAGCGGTCGACTTCAGCATGGGGGGCGCAGAGTCCACCAACGGCGGCATGTCACGACGACAAGTCATCGACGTCTCATCTCACACCGGCGATGCATAGGCCGGCGCGGCGGCGGATTTTTCATTATGCGTACTTAGGCTTTGTTTTTAATGCTGGTCTTTTGTTAGAACAATGTTTAGGTCAACTGGCTCTGTGTAATTACTAAAATTGCTCGATTCAGTAAGTGTGTTATGTCTGCAATACGCTCTTTTCTGTGCCCGAATTAGCAATCGACGTTAAATTATGCAATGACGTACCCGAGGAAATTTCCACCAGAATTTGAATTATCAAACTCATCCCATGCGCGGAAAGCAGAAGAATTGATTGTGATGCACACAATCGTTCAAAGTGATTGGTCCGGTGGCAATGCGGGCGTTCAAAGTGAATGTGCCCATGCCTTGAGACCAAAATTTGAATTATCAAACTCATCCCATGCACGTAAAGCAGAAGAATCGTTTGCGATGCACACAATCATTCAAAGTAAATGGTCCGGCGGCACCGTGCGCAAAGTTTCCCTCCACATTTCCAAAATTTTATCGTACCACCAAAATATCTACCCTCGCCCACAAGTCACATTTCCCCACCCCCTTTTCTCTCCGACATCAAGTCACATTTCCACTGTTTCCTCCTTCATTCCTTCCTTGCTAAGCTATAGCCGCTTCCTCGCTCTCGCTGTCTCGCATGCTACCGCCGGGGTCGCCATGGTCTTCTTAAAAGACATCTCCAGCGGTTCCTCCTCCGGCGACTACTCCTTCAACAACTGGGTATGACTTTCTTCTCTCTCTCATGCTATGACTTGGAATGAAGGATTTTTACCCGGAGGTTGATTTGAGTCGTTTCTTCCTCTTGTAGGTCCATAAGACCATCGTTGGCAATGAATGGAGCGGGTTGGCTGAAGATCTATCTGCTCGTTGTCACCATCAATCTCCATGCATGAAGCTACTTGAGTTTGATTTTGTGGACACTGGGAGGAAGTTTCTCGCATATGGAGAGAAGGTTAGACCCTCTTCCATTGTTACAAATCATTTGTTAATGTGATTAAGACACTGTCACGGTCCCACCCATTCATACCACACCTTAAACCAAACGCATCCTAAGACAGTGTCACAGTTTGTACCTAGTATATTAAATTGTTGCCATCTCATCAGCGGTGCCATTAGAAAATTATTTGGCACCGCTTCAGCAGTTTGTGCAGCCAACTTTGGTCCACACATCCGAGCAGCCAAGTAGTAAAATACTAAATCTTTATGGCATGAAGGAACTGGGCATCAGAGCAACTACGTGCTCCGGAGTCCTGGTCCCTGATTATTTTTCCGGTACATCGGCTCGCCAGTTCAGGGCACCGGTGCGAGATGTAGCAACAGTTGTCTTTACACCAGTTTTGGCATACATAGTGCATGACCTTAGTGCTATTAGTGCTATGTTACTAAATTTGTCCATGTACACACGTGTTAGTATCAATTTGCTGTCATTCTACCACTGACGCTATGCTATTGCAGTTATATTTACCTTCCTCATAAAATGTTCAATTTGTTATTTATTGTACATGAGTAAGAACTTGTAGAGTTGTTGTAGTTAATTATAGATTCTGATGTTCCAGAATTTGGTTGTTCTCTCAGTACCAATTATTTCATTTGCACATTGATCTTTTTGAGAAGATATGTCATAATTCACATGTTTCTTAAGTTTTTCAAAATAAGTATTGGTGATTTTCTATGTTGTTATAAACCCATTTCCCCTACAATTGTTACTGATCTAGTTTTAAATATTATAGGATGAACATAAGTGTTCTTACTTGGAGTGGGTTGATCAAGAGTGGCCAGAGTATTTGAAGATGTGCCTAACGAAGCTCTGGAGAATGTATGAGGAAGTGAATACACGTAGGCTTAGAGAAAGTCTTGTTACCGCTGAAGCACATTTCAAGATGCGAGATAAAAAGTTGAAGGTGGAGAATGAGCTCAGATTTTTTAAATCAGACTTTGCTAAGATGGTGTTGGCGAAGGAGGAGGCACTTTCCCAGTTGGCCCATGCAAAACGGGTTCTTACTGAACTGAAAGCATAGGTAGATAAGATGAGCCTAGATGATCTCGATTAGGGAAATGAATATATTGTTCTTATGAAGTTGAACTAGCTATATGTTGTACTGTGTTGTTTTCATGTAGCTACCGTACTGGGATGTTATAATATATTTATGTGCCTGATATGAAATTGGCAAATAGTTGTTCGATATGAAATGTGAATTTGCGTAATATTAGAATTATTAATTGTAAACTAATAAACCTGCTAAATGTGCCATGGACCTTTGCAAACGGTTCTAGCAATAAAAGCGCTTGCTATGGATAGCCCAATGCCACACAGTTTTCTTCATCAAATCGTGTGTGATATAGTTGATAAAAGCAAATAGTTAACCAAGGAAGACCGTGTGTGATAGTTACACCTTTCACACACAAGTCTACACATAAAACTATGTGGGATTTACGTCTGAATGAAAACGTTTTCCCTAGATTGACTGTGTGGGATGTACATAAGAACGGAAACTTATTCCTTGGATTGACTGTGTGTGATATACATGCAAACGGAAATGTTTTTCTGGGATTCACAGTGTCGGATGTAAATACCTACAGAAATGATTTTCTCGGATTACCGTGTGGGATGTACATACCTACGGAAATGATTGGGTTTCCATGCCTTGCCCGATCGCACATGGCCCCAGCCAGGATTTGTGGGTCGTGTGGGAAGGACACCCTATCGCACACACTCACTTGGTGACAGTTCCAAATGCCGTTGCGGAAATGGGTAAAAAACTGTTTGTTTAGGACCTACGCGCACTAGTGTCGGCCTCGTCGAATTGGGTAACGAGGCACTTCCTCATGTCAACAATCCACCTGTGCATCTAGTAGCATATGTACACACTCTTAGTCGCGAATTTGAGGTGAGGTTCATCCAGTTTCCGCATCTAGGCCCCGTGCCAGGATACGGGACGTGTTCTGTTGGCACCCTGCTTCATCTTTTCTTTGTATGGGTCGATGATGGCCGATGCGAGTTCAACCAGGGAGTCCTTCTTCATGCTGCCCCAGACCCTGTAGTGCTAACGGATTTCGACAAGGTTCCTGCAGGCTATGCCCGTAACCCTGAGCGCTTTTACATCATCGATGGTTTCCACCGTAGCGAACTTGTAGTCGGTGCTATTGAAAAACTTGGCGAAACGGTCTGAGGCCTCTGTGGCCATGCAGTAGTGGTAGATGAGGAGATGATGGCGCAAGCACAACTGTGCGTTGGCAACCTTCTGATCTATCTTGGGACGAGCGACGGTGTACTGTAGGTCGATGTCGACCACCTTGTACTTGTCTATAGCAAGCAACTACTCAACGGTGTTGATGTAGTCATCACCACGGCCGGGTCGATGGTATACACCAATGAGAGATCCGTCTCCCTCGCATGGGTCTCCACTTTATGCTCACCGAAATCCATTGGAGCGCCGCTAGACATCCCCTCTCTATGTGTCGTCGTGGGTGTGCTTGTTGTGTTGTGGGGCGCGATCGAAAGGTTGAATAGACTATGGTTATAATGCCCGTGAGAATTAAAGGGGAAGCTAGACGACCTGGAATATCGGCACGCCCTGATGGCAGTTCTAATGTGAAGCGCATAACTCCATCGTGCCGCACGTAACTACATTGCGGGGCAATGCGCACGACGCAACCTCATGCGTATGGGGCCCCCGATGTGATCGTGCATAGGCCCAACCGCTGGCAAAGCGCGCAGGGAGGGACATGAGCAGAGCACTCTGTGGTCGCCTCAATGGAAAGCAACCATATATATGCATATAGCAGTTGAACACGCAAGGAAAAGATGTCCACAAGCCGATTGCACCGACGTACGCAAGCAGAGCATGCCAACGGACGCGAGCGGAGCGTGCCGCGGTGCCTAATGGCGAGCACAACATGCTGCGGCGCCTAACGGCGAGCAGAGCTTGCCGAGGGACGCAAGCAGAGGCCGGTACAGTGATACATGGCAAATAAAACAAAGAGTTCGAGCAATGTCGGAGACATCAAGCACAAATAAGGTTAGAGTTGCATGTGCGATACATGGCATACAGTTGATCCATCCGAGCTATTTGTGATGGAATACGTCGTGTGTGTTGTGGGCAAACGCTTGCGGGTATATAACTTTAAATTTAACAAACACAATGTTAAAGCATGTTACAAAAATTATATAACTAGAAACTATGTTCAAATACGAATCCAAGGATATAATCTTTGGTGACATGCATCCGTATTTTATTAGTTAAATCCTACTTATAAACCAGGACGGGGGTATAGTAGGTAATTAAATCGCAAATGTTTTTTTATTAACCGTATGTGTACGTGTCCTTTCGTCATCCTCTCGCACGTCTTGTCACCCCGCTGCCGCAGACGGCTTCGAGCGCAAGCTTGAGTAGCGTGCGTGGGCGTTCTTTTGGCGAAACGGTGGTGAGCCCGTTCCCGCGCAACCGCGTAGGTTCCCGCGCAAGATTCCCGCCCGACTCGGTGAAATCCCCCAAAATCCCAATGCTTACCAGGCTACTATATAAACCCTCATGCTGGGGAGTCCTCCATCGCATTTTCCCCTCCCTCCCTGTAGCTTATCTCGTATGCTTCTCCCACAATCGCCAATGGCGCCGGTCTGCTGTTGTCGCTCAGCCACGCCGCCATCATCTGTGGACAGCTCCAGCTGGGAGGCTACACCACAGCAGCGATGCAGTCCCCGATGTAGTGTAGTGCGCATGGTGTCCCTGTTGGGTATGCATAGAACACCCACCACGCGCTCCGCCGCCGCTACCTGTTGGCAGCTGTTGCCGGCCGTCGTTGCCGTCACACCACCATCAAAAGCTAGGGCCATCGCCTGCTTTGCCGCCGCGGCCCAAAGTCGGGAGGTGGCCGTCGTGGGCGCCACCCCACTGCCGGCCACCGTGGCCATCCCCTGCTCCGCCACCGCGCCCCGAAGGTGGGAGGTGCTGGTCATGGACGCCACCCCATCGTCGGCCGTCGTGGCTGCCAGCCCACCGTCGGCCACCGGGATCATCATCACCAGCTCCGCCACCACCGCCCGAAGGAGGAAGGCAGAGTTTGAGGCCTGCACGTGCGTCAACGACCTTGCGCGCTACATCGATTTCTTGCGGGTGGACGTGGAGCGCCTCGTCGAGCACACAAAGAGCCTTACCGCAGCCATGGCCGCAGCACATGTCGATGCAGAGGCAAGGAATCAGGAGATGTACGAGCAGTCGGTCCGCTTCGAGGGGGGCCGCCTGGAGCGGTAGAGGGGGTTCGAGGTGACACTACTAGGAAAAGGCCTATTAATTGCGCACCTAATTTGGCCATTAATGGCGCATTAGTGGTGCGCCATTACTGGCACGCCATTAGTATTTGATACTAATGGCGCACCTCTGGTGCGCCATTAGTATCTGGTATACTAATGGCGCACCGCAGATGCGCCATTAGTGTGCACAGTAGTGCGCCATTAGTATGCCTCCCAGGGGCCATGTGTACCCAGGTGCTTTGGCATACTAATGGCGCACTCAGGTAGGATGCGCCATTAGTAATGTCCGCATAGTAATGGCGCACTGGCTGATAATGCGCCATTAGTATGCTTTGGCATACTAATGGCGCACTGTGCTCTGATGCGCCATTAGTATGAATATTAGGTTTTTTTTAATATTCTTTTTCTGTTTTTTTGCACAGATTACAAAATGTATAATTGCACAGAATATAGACAGCACACATCAACAACACATTCACCGAATACAATAGAAGATTAGTCTCTGAATACAATTCATCATATTAGTCTCCGAATACAATTCATCATATTAGTCTCCGAATTGAAAAGACCGAACAAAGATAGAACAATATATTACAAGTCTCGAGACCGCGAGTAGCGAGTTTGTCTTCACATTACAAGTCGATATCGATCATCTAAACTACCATCACATAGAAGAGAGTTGCGGTCATCACGATGAAACTCGTCTTCATCCGGTTCCTCCAACGCTCCCTCCCCTCTCCCGCTAGATAGCGGGCGTATCTAGATTCGGCCTCGGCCCTAGTGGTGTACCCTTTGTAACTGTTACCGCTGAATCGGTGAACCTGTCTCCGACACTCCTCCCAGTCGTCGTAGACTCCGGGAACCTTACCCTTGTACACGACATACGACGGCATCGCTATATATGCACTAGCCAAACGAAACGTTAGTACCAATTCACAGACAATTCATAAGCAATATAAAAGTATGCAACAGAACGATCGAAAGAGAAAAGCAAGACATTAATAGCATCGATTACATCTAAGTTGAACGACTCTCGAAACCAAAGAGACATACTACAAGTTCAATAAAGTTTAATTACAACATGAGCCAATCGATGTTTCAGAACTAGACACAGCATCACTGCTTTCGACTCGACTCAATGCACCGGAGCGTGGATGAAGCCGCCGTCTATCGTGGGAGTGAGGGATCGA
>LR738711.1:310437478-310492240 GCA_902687465.1 Secale cereale | reverse complement strand
TTACAGAAGGTTGGCAGCCCGTGTTTCGGTGAGACCGATCTCAAACTCGGATTGACCGATTTTTCTAGGGTTTGGCTTATGGCTGAGGTGGTTCATCTCGGTGGGACTGAGTTTGGAAAATCGGTTTGTCCGAGATTACTTATGAGTGTGTATAGTAGTGAAAGTTGCTGATAGTTGAAGGAGATATATCACTAAGCACTTGAGCAACCAGATCATCAACACAACCTCATCCCCTTTTAATAGTATTGGCTTTTCCTATGGACTCAATGTGATCTTGGATCACTAAACCAAAAATGGAGTCTTGAGCTTTTGCCAATGCTTGCCTTAGCATTTTGAGGGGTCCACTTCTTCAGTCCTTTTGCCATACCAATGTGATTGGATTTCCTGAAACATACTTGATAAAAGCATTAGTCCGACCACAGAGTATGTTGTCATTAATTACCAAAACCACCCAGGGAGCAAATGTGCTTTCAATCTCCCCCTTTTTGGTAATTGATGGCAACACACTAAAATCACACTAAACAAGACATCAAAGCTTATTGAAAGAAGGACAGAATTATCACGAAAGCTTTGACAAGCATGTAGTACACAGGCTCCCCCTACAAGTGCGCAAGATTTTCATAAATTTTGGTTTTGGACTACCACAAGCACACAAGAGAGATAAGCAAGATGTGCTACATGCAGCTTGGCTATATGCATCAGAGCAGATGAAAAGAAGTGAGTGATAATGCATACGTGCATGGTGATTTCTTGCAAACAAGTATTTACAAGCAAGTCACCATCATGCACATTCTGCAAGATGCATATACTTACCTTGAGTTTCCTTGGCATTGTACCTGAAGGGATAAACTTGGGAAAACAAGGTTAGATAACACAAGAGTATTCCTTCAACCAACTGCAAGAACATCAAGAGTACCAAGCCAGGGATGACATGTATAAGGAGTGTCTCATATTGAGAACAGGCTTGAATCAGCAAACATGTCTCCGAAACTAAAAGATTTTCAATGAACTCTGAGAGATTTTGCTTTCCATAAAGATATCAATTGTGAAGATTCCTCTCCCTTTGAGTTCTCTCAGAACAGGGATGTGATGGAAACAGCAAAATCAAAAGAATGATGCCAAAAGAAAATGATGTCCAATGTAAGACACGACAAAGCTTTGATGTGATTCTCTCCCCCTTAAGATAAGATTGCTTTTCTTCTCCCCCTAAGTCTTCTCTTCTCCCCTACTCCCCCTAAGTCTTCTCCCCCTTTGACATCAAGTGCCGAAAAGGACAGCAAACTAGGAAGGTTAGGAAAGATGGAAAGAAAGAGGTGGGATCCTTAAGAATCACAACAGGGCAAATAAGAACATGCATAGAGAAACAATGAGTGGAGCTGCAGGAGATGATATCCTGGAGGAAATAAATCAGTGACACCGAATTGAGTTAGGGTAGACCCTTTTCGGTTAGACCGAAATAAATAAATCGGTGACGCCGAATTTAATTCCAAGGAAATACAGAGATAATTCAGCTCACTTTGCGAGGAATGTTTCAAAAGATTTGCAATGAATTTGTAAAAGATTTTCGGGGAATTGATCAGAGCCAGAAGGATATTCAAAGAAACATAAGAATAGAAATGAAAAAGATTCCTAGATGAAGTTTTTTTTTGTTTAAAGAAAACTCAATGCGAGAACATAAGAGAAAACAGAAAGACTCCAAAAGCATATGTACTTCATCTAGATAAAAGTCGGCGACAAGGTCACCTATGTTTGAGTATGTTGACTTAGGAGTCAAATGAGGACATTTGATCATAGGTCATACTCATCATTTAAGCTCAAAATGGGGTTGCCATTTTTCGATTAAGCATTTGATGTGATCACATCTTATGAAGCTGCTTGTACTCATGACTTTGAGTAAAGCTCCTTAAAGATGTGAAGAACATACCTTGGGCTTGTTGATGCTTTGCTCATGTAGGTAAGCTCGATGTAGGTGCTCATTGAATGTGAAGTTGGAGCGCCATTTCTACTTGTGTAGTTCATCTTCCTACATGGGTTAGGCAAGCAAGGAAATACTCGAGGATATCCAAGATGACAAGAGTGAAATACAAGATGTATAAGATGTCAAAAAGGATATGTGGAATTTTGTTCCTTGAACTCAACATCCCAAAGGGCTAGATACTTGGTCAATGACAAGATTACTCATGAATTGAGTGTGTGATAATCTTGTGGAATGTAGATCATCCAAGTACCTGCAAAGAGTTAGATGCAATACAAGGAGTCAAATGTGTCCAAGACATATGATCATCATCATAAGAGAAATATCAAGGATTAGTCAAGAGAGCTCATGCCTTGCATGCATCAATGGAGTTATCACTCCAAGTTTGAAGCATCAATGATGTTCAACTCACTCCTTAAGCGACAAAACACCTTCTCATCAAGAGGTTTTGTAAAGATATCAGCAAGTTGTTTGTCAGTACGAACATGCTTAAGATTAATGTCACCCTTGGCAATATGATCACGAATAAAATGCTGACGAACTTCAATATGCTTTGTTCGAGAGTGTTGCACTGGATTGTGTCCAATTTTAATCGCACTCTCATTGTCACAAAGCAAGGGAACATGTCTCACATGTATCCCATAATCCTTAAGCGTTTGTGTCATCCATAGCAATTGAGCACAACACGAACCAGCAGCAATATATTCCGCTTCAGCAGTGGATAATGATACCGAATTTTGTTTCTTGGAGGACCAAGATACAAGGGATCGACAAAGGAATTGACATGTACCCGAAGTTGACTTTCTATCAACCTTGTCACCAGCATAGTCCGAGTCGGAATAGCCAACAAGGTCGAAAGAGGCTCTCTTAGGATACCAAATGCCAAAGTTTGGTGTGTGTATCAGGTATCTCACTATCCTTTTAACAGCTTTAAGATGACATTCTTTAGGGGCTGCTTGATATCGTGCACACATGCATACGCTCAACATTATGTCAGGACAAGAAGCACAAAGATATAGTAGAGAACCAAACATAGATCGGTAAACCCTTTGATCAACGGGTTCTCCATCTTTTGTCAAGTCATTGTGTCCACTTGTAGGCATGGGGGTACTCATACCTTTGCTTTCTTGCATGTTGAACTTCTTGAAGAGATCCTTGGTGTACTTTGTTTGTGAGACAAAGGTACCCTCCTTAGATTGCTTGATTTGCAACCCAAGGAAGAATTTGAGTTCACTCATCATGGACATCTCATACTTCTCCGACATGAGCTGTCCAAACTTCTTGCTAAAATGGGGGTTAGTTGAACCAAAGATAATATCATCAACATATATTTGGCACACAAATAGTTCACCATTAACCTTTTTCGTGAATAGCGTTGAGTCTATCTTTCCAATTTCAAAGCCTTTTTCAAGAAGAAAGCTAGTTAAGCATTTGTACCAAGCTCTAGGAGCTTGTTTAAGACCATAAAGAGCTTTGTGCAACTTGTAAACATGATTAGGCTTTTTGGGATTCACAAATCCGGGAGGTTGTTTCACAAATACTTCCTCCTCAATTTCACCATTTAGGAAAGCACTTTTGATATCCATTTGATAGAGAGTAATATCATGATGATTGGCATAAGCAAGAAGAATGCGAATGGATTCAAGTCTAGCAACGGGGGCATAGATCTCACCATAGTCCATACCTTCGACTTGTGTGTAACCTTGAGCTACGAGACGAGCCTTGTTGCGGATGACTTGTCCATCTTCATCTTGCTTGTTCCGAAACACCCATTTGGTTCCAATGATGTTTTGATCATCCTTGGGCTTCTCTACCAAAGTCCATACCTTGTTCCTCTCGAAGTTGTGTAGTTCTTCGTGCATAGCGTTCACCCAATCCGGGTCTTCAAGTGCTTCTTCTACCTTCATAGGTTCAATACTAGAGATAAATGAGTAATGCTCACAAAAGTTAGCTAAGCGAGTTTTAGAGCGAGTAATTCTCCCGGAGTTGATGTCGTTCATCATTTGTTTCACGGGATGATTCTTCTTGACTCTTGCTCGAACTCGGGATAGCTTTTGTTGATGTTGTGGCTGAGCTTCCTCATCATCTTCATCTTCCTCTTCTTCTTCTTCATTGTTGTTGGTGTTGTCTTGAGGCGGTGGAGAAGGAGGTTGTGGTGGATCATCTTGTTGCACTTCCTCATCTTGGTGAGTTCCACTTGTGGAGGCCTCCATATTGCCTTGAGGTTCATCTTGCCGTGAGGTAGGTGGCTCCACATATGTAGATGAGGTACTCTCCTTCACTTCCATGGGACGAATCTTTCCAATAGATAAGTCTTGGATAGCTTCCGATGGGTCCTTGTCTCCTACATCAATAGGCATTTGCTCTACTTGCGAGCCATTAGATTCATCAAACTTCACATCTACCGTCTCTTCAACCTTCCGGGTGAAATTATTGTAGACACGGTAGGTGTGAGAGTTTGATCCATAACCAAGGAGAAAGCCTTCATGAGATTTAGGAGCAAATTTAGACCGACGATGCTTATCAAGGATATAGCATTTTGAACTAAAGACACGAAAGTATCCCACTTGGGGTTTGTTACCGGTGAGAAGCTCGTATGATGTCTTGCCGAGAAGCTTATGAAGATAAAGCCTGTTGATAGCATGACAAGCTGTCTCGACCGCTTCTCCCCAAAAATGCTTCGGTGTCTTGTATTCATCAAGCATCGTTCTTGCCATCTCTATGAGCGTTCGGTTCTTCCTCTCAACAACTCCATTTTGTTGAGGAGTGTACGTAGCCGAGAACTCATGTAGAATCCCTTCCTCATCGAGAAAAGAGTCTACATTGGCGTTCTTGAACTCCGTTCCATTGTCACTCCGAACTTTCTTGATCTTCACCTCAAATTGATTTTGGGCCTTTTTGGCAAAGGTCTTGAAGATTCTCTGAACCTGCGATTTATCATCAAGGAAAAATACCCACGTAAATCTGGAATAATCATCAACTATAACTAGACCAAAGGAGTTACCATCAAGGTTACTAATGGCGCATTTATAGTAGGTGCGCCATTACTAGTTTTGCAAAAAAAAAAACATACTAATGGCGCACTGTCGCATAGTGCGCCATTACTAGTTTAAACTAGTAATGGCGCACTCTGGGACAGTGCTCCATTACTAGTTTTGTAAAAAAAAAGAATAAAAAATATCATAAAAAAAGAGCATTAATGGCGCACTTTACTGCTGGTGCGCCATTACTAGTTACAACTAGTAATGGCGCACTTTGTCTGGATGCGCCATTAGTATGTTTGGACAGGCGCGCTAGTTCAAAAAAAAACTTCTTGATACTAATGGCGCACTCTGGGCAAGGTGCGCCATTAGTAGTTTGAACTCTAATGGCGTATCTGTTGCTGGTGCGCCATTACTATATACTAATGGCGCACTGCTTGTCTGGTGCGCCATTAGTATCAGTTCCATCTATAGCCCTTTTCCTAGTAGTGTGAGCATCGCTGAAGGTGCAATAGCGGCAGGCACCGTATTGGAATTGTTCAGCTCGTCGATAGGCTCCTCCTCTTCCTCTTTCAACCCCTGGCCTCCAAGAGATACAGACGGAATAACATTGCGTCCCTCAGCAATACGGACGTTGTTGCCATTCAAGATCATGGAGGGAAAGAATCCCTTATATTCGAAGCCTTCAAGAACAGAATGGGCATTGCTACACCTCACAATATGAAATTTGTCCTTTCCCGAATCATTAAGAGGTGTGAGGAAATCGATGAGTTTACTCTCCCTTTCTCCAAAGATAAGATTGGTCGTGTCATTAGAGAAATGTTGGCTGATCGGGCCCCTGGACCGGATGGATTCACACGTGTTTTCTTCATGAGATGTTGGCCAATCATCAAAAAAGGTTTTTACAACCTATGCAACCAATTCCATGAGGGCAGTCTTAACTTGGAAAGTAATAATGATGACTTCATAACTCTGATCCAAAAAATTAACTCACCTGCCACAGTCAATGATTTTTGGCCAATTACTCTCCTAAACTACTGTCTGAAAGTCATCACCAAAGTCATCTTAAAAATAATCAATCGTAACCAAAATGGATTCCTCAAAGGCCTCGCTTGGGCGTATGAATATATCTACCAATGCCAAACATCAAAGAGGGAAATAGTGCTGCTAAAACCGGATTTTCCAGGGCATTCAACACTATCGAACACGAGGCTATGATTGAAATTATGAAAAACATGGGCTTTAATGAGAAATGACCGAATTGGATTACATGCATATTCTCCTCTGGAAAATCTTCTGTCCTTCTTTATGGTACCCCAGGTCCACAATTCCATTGTAAATGTGAGGTGAGATAGGGCGATCCGTTGTCTCCACTCATCTTTGTTCTTGCGGCAGACCTTCTCCAAGCATCCATTAATGATGCATTTGCATGGAATCAAATTCAACTACCATTCCCCTCCCCCAATGAAAGGAATACCCAATCATTCAATAGGCAGACGACACCATCTTAATTATTCCTGCATGTCCACTACAAGCAACTCATCAAGAACATCTTAACAGACTATGCCTCCTCCATTTGGATGAAAATTAAATTCCCCAAATTGAATCTTATTCCCTTCAACTGTGCTGAGGATAAATGTACTCAGTTGTCCAACATATTTGGTTGTGTGACCAGATAAATTCCCTTCACATATCTTGGACTACCTTTGGGCACTACCCGACCCACCGTCAAAGAACTCATGCCTCTAGTTTGCATGGTGGAATGAAGACTCTCTACCACACTAAGTATGATCTCCTATGGCGGCAAGCTATCTTTACTTAATTCAGTGATCACCTCCCTAGTCATCTTTGCACTTGCACTTTGTATTTGCTGATGGAAATCATTGAACTTTTGGAAAAGGTACGGAGGAGATGCCTATGAACCCAAAAAATGGAGCAGGGAGACAAATGTAACTCCTTAGCTTCCTGGGATATGATGTGTAGACCAAAAGAAAGTGGAGGTCTAGGAATTATCGATCTTCGGATTAAAGGAGATGCATTGGTGCTCAAGTATCTGCACAAATTCTACAATGACTGGGATGTACCTTGGGTGCAACTTATCAAAACCACATACTACAACGAGAAAATCTCACATGCAAAAGATCCATGTTGATCCTTTTGGTGGAGGGATGTGACAAAGCTCATGCCAATATATCATAGAATCACGAAAGTACAAGTGACAACTGGCGCTAATGTTCTATTTTGGAAAGATGATTGTAGAGGAAACATTTTAGCCGAGACCTACCCATGAGCGTTCTCATGCACAAGTAATGAAGACATCTCGTTTTGATATTTCTTGGCCAGCATGTCTCTCTCGGAAGCATTTCACCTACCACTATCCCCACAAGACCATGTTGAAGTCAGACATCTACAGATTGATACCATGGAAGTTACTTTCTCCAATGAACTCTCACACAAGGATGTATGGACATATATTTGGGGAGACAAGGAATTTCTCACTCACAAATACTACACCTTCTGCTTTCAAGACATACACACCCATCAAGCCTTTAAGTGGATCCGGAAATCTAAATAAACTATGAAAATCAAAGTTTTTTGGTGGCTCCTCCCGCCATATCGTCTTAACACAAGGAATATGCTAGAGTGCCGACACTGCAATATTGGAGATAACCATGATTGCATCCTATGTGGGCAACGCATAGAGGAGACACTGGAACATCTGTTCTTTGAATGCAACTTCATTACACAATTTTGGACTAATTTGGGTCTCGGGTGGCCAAAGGGGCAATCAAGACTCAAAAATATATCTAGCGCCAAAGCAGATTGGCCAACCACTTTTTATGGATGTTTTCTTATTGGTAGCTTGAAGTATTTGTAAGGAACTCAACAACAAGCACTTCAGAGGGATCATCCCCTCTCGCCTGTCTTGGCTACAAAGATTCAAAACTGACTTTTCACTCCTTACCTATAGGGTCAAGGAAAACATAAAACTACATTCCTTTACAGCTTTGCTCCCTTCATTAGATAAGATGATTTACCATTCCTCCCAAAGGAAGGATGGAGTGTAATCATACCATGTAAAGCTACTCACTTATTTTATTAATTAAATTATACTATGTAAATCTACTTGATGAACAACTTTCTAGAGCTTATGAAATTGAGATTACTGAAATTGATGAAGTCCTTGAAACAGGAAACTATGAAACACCTTTTGATCTAGCTCTCCCAAATATGAATTTCCCGATATACGTGAAGGTTATGTTATGGAGGGAGAGGTACCCGGGGAATTTCTTGCTTGTAAGGATAGAGAAGATCTTAAGAAATTACTATGCAAGTTGAAAGACAAATCTTTGAATGCTAGAATAAAACATGATCCTTAGTTTGCTTCTTCACCAATCTTTGTTACTGATAAGGACTATGAATTTTGTGTTGATCCGGAGTTAATTACTTTGGTTGAATCTGATCCTTTCCATGGTTATAAAACTGAGACTGTTGTGGCACATCTTACTAAAACAAATGATATAGCCACCCTATTGCTCATCAAGATAAAATTCGTTACTAGTATATCCCCAAGTTATTTCCGTTCTCATTAAAGGGTGATGCTAAGACTTGATACAACACTCTTACTCCTAGTTGTGTGCATAGTCCCCATGATATGATTTACTACTTCTCTGAAAAATATTTTCCAGATGATAAGAAACAAGCTGCTTTAGAGGAAATATTTAACTTTGTGCAAATTGAATAAGAGAGTCTCCCACAAGCTTGGGGGAGGCTTCTCCGATTACTTAATGCTTTGCTTGATCACCCTCTTAAGAAAAATGAAATACTTGATATCTTTCTTAATGGACTAACCAATGCTTCTAGGGACTTGCTAGATAGTAGTGCTGGTTGTGATTCCAGGGAATGAACTCTTGAACAAGCTGAGGTATTACTAAATAATATATTGAAGAATTATGATGAATGGACACTTCCCAAACCACCGCTTAAACACACCCGGAAGATATGCAAGAGGCAAAGAAATGTCTGAAGGAAAAAGTTCACTGGCACGTGTCGGTGCTATACACACGGTTTCTAACCGATTTTCGTGATGATATTTGGAACCATCGCCAAGTCAGTGTGGGCAATAGGGGGTTCCTTCCCACATGATCCAGAAACCGTCGGGGATAGGCCCTCCTGGCACACAGGCTCGAGCAAAATGAGCTCGTGTGCGATTGGGCGAGGCATCGAAACCCAGTCGTTTCCGTTCGTATGTACATCCCACACGGTGAATCCCAGAAAAACATTTCCGTTCATATGTATATCACACACAGTAAATCCAAGGAACATGTTTTCGTTCTTATGCATCCCAGATAGTCAATCCAGGGAAAACGTTTCCATTTGTATGTACATCCCACACAGTCAATCCAGGGAAATCGTTCTATTCGTATGTACATCCCACACAGTCAATCCAGGGAAAACGTTTCCGTTCATATGTACATCCCACACAGGTTTGTGTATATGTTCGTGTGTGATAAGATTAACTATCACACCTGCTGTGCCTTGGTTAACCGTTTGCTTTTATCAACTACATCACACACGATTTGATGAAGAAAACTATGTGGCATTGGGCTATTCATCACAACCGCTTTTACTACTAGAACCGTTTCTAAAGTTCCATGACATATTTAGTAGGTTTATTAGTTTACTATTAATAATTAAAGTATTACACAAATTCATATTTCATATCGAATAGCTATTTGCCAATTTTATATCAGGCACGTAAATATATTTTAACATCATAGTACGACAGCTACCTGAAAACAGCAGAGTACAACATATATCTAGTTCAAGTTCATAGGAACAATATTAGAACAATATATTCATTATCCCAATCGAGATCATCCAGGATCGACTTATCCACCTCTGCTTTCAGTTCAGTGAGAACCTATTTTGCACTGGCCAACTGGGAAAGTGCCTCCTCCTTCGCCAACGCCACTTAGCAAAGTCCGATTTAAAAAATCTAAGCTCATTTTCCACCTTCCTATTTTTATCCCGCATCTTCAAATATTCTTCAGCGTTGACAACCCTTTCTCTAAGTGAACACCCCATATGTGATACTTTCCAATTATGGCAATAAAGCAATTCTCATTTTGATCCTTGTCCATATCCTTGGGGGTTCTTGTCATTTGAGCTTTATTTTTGTTTTGCATTGTCATTTTTTTGCATCCATGCATTGCTTCATTATCATCATGGCATCATAGTCATCTTAGCTTCTTACTTGTTTTGTTTGTGTTGTGAGGCTACCTTGTTGATGTTGTGAGATGTTGGTGCCTAGCCATGCCCTTGCCAAAAACCCTAGACCCCCTCCTTCTTCTTCACCTCTTCTATTGCCTTCTTTTCTTCCTTTCTTTAATTATTTTTGCAAGTGACCTAGCCATTCCATTAATGTTCAACTCCTCCCCTTTTCTCAGTTGCTATGTCATGTGTCACCATGCAAAGCCATGCTCCATTCTAAAGTGATTTGGTTGGGTTCAAAAATGACAAGAGTTTGAACCATATTCAAACTCATTTTATTTTTCTACCTTAAAAAATGTCCAAACCAATTTTATTAAATACGACTAGGAGCATGGGGATATTTTATTTATCTCCTAACTCTTTTTCCTTGAGCCTGCACTTTTCCTTTTATTTTCTGTCTTAGGGAAATAGAAAAGAAAAGCAATATAGCAACAGTAGCCGCAGCCAAGCAACCCAGCCGGCCGGCCCATCTCTCCCCCTGGCCCAGCTCCAGCCGGCCCTCGCCAGCAGCCCGCGCGTTCCTCGCACCCATTTACACTCACATGCCCACTTACCCCCGCTAGCTCGCGCACACGTGGACTCCCTGGCCCCACACGTCAGTGACTACGCCCGCAAAGCTATCCACCTTTTCTTCCACCTCCAGCGACGCCATGGGGACCGCGATCCCGACGCCGTCGTCGCACCGTCGCGCCTCTGGCTCCCCTTTTAAGCCCTCAGTGTGTCCAACCCTCTCCCTAGGGTTCCTCCTTCCTCCTCCCGCTGCCTGGGGAGCTAAGGTCCACCAGATCCGCCGCTCCAGAGCCGTCTCGCACATATCTGGGAGCGCGAGCTCGTCGCCGGCGTGCCTCCCGTCGACCTCAGCCTTGCCAACCTTACCGAACTACTTCCTCGTTGTCGACTACGTCGACTATTGTCAGGACCCCGATCCTAAGTCACACTGATCTAGCTGTAACACGTCATATCACTTTGCGGCCTCACGCACGGTATCCCCTCGGGTGCCACCTTACCTGGCCCGGGACCGTTTGCGCATTTTGGCACACGTATATGACCGTGTCGCTAGCATCCATATGACAGAGAACACGGGCCGACATGGCTAGTTATAAACCAAAAGTGGCACTAAATTACAATGACAGGCATCCATGACCCAGCAACGAACGTGTCGGTCATCAACGTATTAACCCAAGTCGTAGCAAGCTACATGGACTTAAAGGAACAACGCGTGACATTTCCCCTAAGGGACAGACACAGGAACGAAGAAGGACACATGCCGACCAGCCTACGTGTTCCGAGCAGTAGCAAGCTACCAAGGCTCATTGGAAGCACTAGGAGTCATTTCCCTGTAAGATAGGCTACCAAAGGAAAACAACTAGGTGTCGGATCCCACACATACCAAGCATTTCAATCATACACACAATATGCTCAATATGTGCAAATACAACATTGCATCACAACAGAACTCTATGACTCAAAGTACTTTATTTAAGAGGCTCCAAGAGCCATACATAACATATCCATACAGGTAGGGGTCACATGACCCAACACTCAAGTCATACAGTCATACAAGCACAAGCGGAAGCTACATGTCTGAGTACAGACAACTTAGAAAATAAAACAGGCTTAGTGTAGCCTGACTATCTACAAGGCCCTTCACAAGTACCAGATCTCCGTCTGGGTAGCAAGCTACTCGTCGACGTCAACGTCTATGTAGAACCCATCAGAAGGGGGAGGGTTCTCCTCTACAACAGTTATTAAGCAAACATGAGTACAAAGGTACTCAGCAAGTCTTACAACAAAAGCTATCATACATGCAACATTATCAACAGGGGGTAGTGGAGTTCATAGCAGAAAGCCAGCTTTGACTCTTGGCTAACCTATACTACAACTCTCAACAGATTGCAAGATATTACTACGTACAAGAGTCCTCTACTCACCACAACAATACACCACCGAGGATCCTCTTCCGTCATCCTACGAAAGGGCCATCCACGGCACTCACTCTTGTCTTGAGGCTTTTAGTAGTATCCATCAACTTGTCTATGAACTGTAAGAGTAATCAAGTAGTCCGTACCGCGAACAATGGCTATTCGAATAGGTTGGTAACCCTGCAGGGGTGTAGTTCTTCACACATGTTTTCACCACTTAGCGTCTGCACATGACATGTGCTCGGCAGACTTCAAGCGAAAGCCGACGTGGGTGTAGACCACGACCTAACCAACCACTCAAGTCTCTCGTCCAGGTTTATCGCCTATTTGGGTTCCATCCGTGGGGAGATCCGGCCGGGGTGTCGCTCACGGCCCCAAACGATGTGTACAGGGTTCCCGAGTCACCAAACGGGCAACCGGTACACCGTGCCACGTACCTGTCGCATCACAGCACACCCCGAGGGTCAGCGATGTGCACGACCACCAGTAAACTACAAACACCAGAAACTAATTGCAACTCCTGGACAGAGAACATGGGCAGTCAATAAGTCGAGCGGGGTCATATTTCAGGGCCCAATGTGTGGTAGTAGCTGTAACTTGAACCACACATACAAATCTCAGGTCCTATGGACGGTTCCAATGAAACAACCCACCACGTACTCCTACATGGCCTTTCATCGATACCTTTACCAAACATGTTCCACACTTCCTTCTCTTTACCGGTATGATCATTTCACTCTGATCCATCACCCAGATGAATCAGACCTGACACAACTCTAAGCATAGCAGGCAACATAAACAAATAGCATGGTGGATCACACATCACATGGCTCAATCAACTCCTACACATGCTAGTGGGTTTCAACTATTTACTGTGGCAATGACAGGTCATGCAAGGGAATAGGGTTCAACTACCGCAACAAGTAGCGGTTCACACGCTGTTGCCTTAATGCAGTAAAAGAGAGCAGGAGCGAGAAGATGGGTTTGTATTGGAATGATCAATGATTGCTTGCCTGATAGAGTGGTTGTCGGGTGCTGATCTTCAGCTGGATACGCAGAAGTATCCTCGGGAGCAGGACCTAACACGGAGAATACCGGCGATACAATCAATAAGCAAACAAATGCAACAATATGATGCATGCTCATGATATGGAAAGATGCATGTGTTTTGGGCTAATGCAACTATAACCAGAAGGGTTTGAGCCTATTTGAATCAAGGATTCAAATTGTAACCCAAACTATTAATTATTTAAGTGCAATATCATGTTTTAATGTATACAGCAAGGTTAACTTGCTCAAACATGCATGAAACCGGTGCCATTGGAAAGATTGTATTTTTCTGATCAATTTTAATATATAAATCTTTTCCATCTAAGCTACTGTTGAATTTATATGATTTTTTGAAATTTAAAGCATTTTCTGGAATTTCCTGAATTGTTTTTAAATCAAATAATCTCAGAAAATCCTTTACTGCATCAGCATGACATCATGCTGACATCAGCAAGTCAACAGACCTGATCCAGGTCAAACCTGACTGGTGGGTCCCTCATGTCAGTGTCTCTGGAGCTAATTCCGGTCAAAACTAGAGTTGACTGGGTTTGACTAAGCAAAGTGGCCCACTGTTAGTGACTGTGGTGGTTAATCTAATTTCTGTTAGCTCCTAATTAATAGGCCACGTCAGCCCGCCGGAGTTTGGCCGGCGGCGACCAATTCGCACAGCGGTGACTCGTCGTAATCCTTGTTCCAGCGACCATATGTCGTGCGGATGGGCTCTATGTGCTCCTCGTGTTGCACCGCATCCAACGGTGCCACTGGTTGGTCGAAAGGTCGCCGGAGTCGACGGTGACGAGCTCGTCCGCGGCGGCGCTCGCACGGAGTTGGCCGAGACGGCGTTGTGGTGCACAGTAGGAGAAGCTAGAGCTGGCATTAGCTTGCTTGTGATCTACTGATCCTAATGGCATGCTCAGCTACGAGGCACGGTGCCTATGGCCACGGCGGCGAGGTGGCCGGCGGCGGTAAGCTACGGTCAGCAAGGGGGCGGCGGCTACAAGGCGTAATCGAGCCCGTGGAGAGAGGGGTTCGAAGCGTGAGCTCACAGCTGTCGCAGAGGGCATCGAAGCGAGCTCGGGGGAGGTCGGACGGCGGCTTACGGGCGGCGGCGATCTCCGGTGCCGAAGGATGAAGACGACGGCGGGGAGAGCGTTGCAAGGCTTCTGGCGTCGTGTGCGTCGGGGGGGAGCTTCAGGGCGATGTGGCGGAGCTAATGGTGCGCCGGGGAGGCGAGGGACTGGCGTAGGGCGCGGTGACAGCGATCGACGGCGACGAGCTCGCTCGGTGGAGCTCGGCGGAGGGGAGAGAGGAGGGGAAAGCCTTAGGGGAGAGGGGGAAATGGTCGAGGGGGTCTGCGTGGCGTCGTCCGGTTCCATCCAGAGGGTCGAAGGCCAGCCAGGCAGGCAGGAGGTGGCCGGCGCGTCGGCGGCGCTCGCCACCGAGCTGCTTCGTGCGCTGGCACGGCGAAGAAGACGGGGATGCCCCTGGTGGGCTGGGCCGTCTGGGCCAGGCAGGTAGGTGGGCTCAGGTAAGTCTGCCTTTTCTATTTTTTTCTATTTACTTTCTGTTTCATTTCTTTTGCAACTTTGTTGAATTAAATAAAATGCCAGAACATTTTTATAACTCATGAAACTAGTCATGCCCACTGTATATAATATGAACAGTATGGAACATTTTAGTTTATGATTATTTGGGCACATAAAATATTTTATAGCCTTTAAATGCCCAAATGCAAATACCATATGAATTAATCCAGAGACCTTGGGTGTCCTAGAAAATTGTGCACCATTTTTGGCAGAGGTTTAAGACCAAGGCAGAAATGATGAACATTTTTGAAGGGCATTTTGGGCACATTGGAAAAGATTTTATTAAACCCTGGTTGTTAGAAGAGGGGTGCTGGGGTTTCTGTCATTCCCATTTCAAGTTTCTTTGGAAAGTAAACATGATGCACACTCTAGCTAGTCCTAATGCAAGCACTGACTAGGGATGTGACAACTCACCCCCACTCAAAAGAATCGCGTCCTGAGATTCGGGTTCCTCCGGAAAGAGGGTGGGGTACTCAAGTCGAAGACGATCCTCCCTTTCCCAAGTAGCTTCACTCTCGGAATGATGTGACCATTGAACCTTGAGAAACTTGATATTGTGATGTCGAGTGGTATGCTCGATGTGATCAAGAATACGAACGGGGTATTCTTGATATGTGAGATTGTCCTGGAGATCAAGCGTTTCGTGGTCCACTCCGCGGATAGGATCCGAGAAGGAACGCCTGAGTTGAGATACGTGGGAGACATCATGAACTCTGGAAAGGTGCGGAGGTAGTTCCAATTGGTAGGCAACTTCTCCTCATTTGGCAAGAATGCGAAAAGGACCGATGTAACGACGGGCCAATTTGCCTTTGATACTGAAACGATGGGTTCCCTTAAGAGGAGTAACCCGAAGGTAAGCCTTATTGCCGACTTCAAAAGTCACAGCCTTATGATGACTATCATATTGGCTCTTCTGGCGAGACTGGGCTGTTTTCAATTTCTCACGAACGATGCGAACCTGCTCTTCTGCTTCCTGGATCATATCCGGACCAAAGAATTGTCTTTCCCCGGTTTCTGACCAGTTAAGAGGTGTTCGACATCTTCGTCCATATAAAACTTCGAAGGGAGCCTTACCCAAGCTGGCTTGATAACTATTGTTATAAGCGAATTCGGCAAATGGAAGACACTTCTCCCAATCCATACCGAAAGAGATGACAGAGGCTCGAAGCATATCTTCCAGAATTTGATTGACTCGTTCCACTTGACCACTTGACTGAGGATGGAAGGCGGTGCTGAAAGAGAGATGAGTTCCCATAGCATTCTGGAAACTTTCCCAAAATCGTGAAGTGAAGAGACTTCCACGGTCTGAGTTAATCTCCAACGGCACACCATGAAGTGATACTATCCGAGAGATATACCAGTCTGCTAGCTGGCTAGCGGTTATACTTTCTCGAACAGGTAGGAAGTGGGCTACTTTGGATAGGCGGTCGATAACGACGAAGATAGCATTATTCCCTTTCCTGGTCTTGGGAAACCCGGTAATGAAGTCCATACCGACCTTGTCCCATTTCCATTCAGGAATAACTAAAGGTTGGAGGGTGCCAGCAGGCCGTTGATGCTCTGCTTTGACTCGACGACAAATGTCGCAGTTAGCAATATATTGAGAGATTTCTCTCTTCATCCTAGTCCACCAGAACCTCTGGCGTAGGTCCTGATACATTTTGGTACTACCGGGATGAATCATGAGAGGAGATTCATGAGCCTCCCTAAGAATCAGCTACCGCAGATGTTGGTTCTTGGGAACCACTAAACGGTTCTCGAAGAAGACAACACCTCGATCATCCGTAGAGAAACTTCTAGCGACTCTGTTAGCAATGCTCTCCCGGAGTCGGGATATACCCTTATCACGCTTCTGGGCAGCTATAATTTGATCCATAAGGGTAGGTTTCGCCACCAAGGTGGAAAGAAATCCTCGAGGAACAATGTGAAGGTTAAGCTTACGAAATTCCTCGTGGAGAAGTGGTTGCCCTTGTTGTAACATCAGGTTGTTACAATATGACTTACGACTTAGTGCGTCAGCCATGACATTGGCCTTCCCTGGGGTGTAAGTGATTCCTAAGTCGTAATCTGTGAGCAACTCAACCCAACGTCTTTGCCTGAGATTTAGATCCGGTTGGGTGAAGATGTATTTCAGACTTTGGTGATCAGTGAAGATTTCACATTGATTACCAAGAAGGTAATGTGGCCATGTTTTGAGTGCGTGGACTACAGCTGCAAGCTCTAGGTCATGTGTAGGATAGTTATCCTCATGTGGATGCAACTGTCGAGATGCGTATGCGATCACTTGACGATCTTGCATGAGTATGCAACCTAGTCCTTGTCGCGAGGCGTCGCAGTAGATAATAAAATCCTTGGAAAAGTCTGGTGGTACCAGTACGGGTGCAGATGTCAGGCGTCTTTTCAGTTCCTGAAAGCTGGACTCGCACTAAGGGGTCCACTCAAACTTTTTATCTTTCTTGAGGAGTTTAGTTAGAGGTTTAGCAACCTTGGACAAATTCTCGACAAAGCGTCGGCAATAGCTCGCTAAGCCAAGGAAACTCCTAACTTGCTTGACCGATTCAGGGGGAGTCCAATCAAGGACGTCTTGAACTCGCTCGGGATTGACAGCAATACCCCTGCCAGAGATCACATGACCTAGATAGGTCACTTCCGGCAACCAAACTTCACATTTAGAGAATTTGGCATAAAGGCGGTGCTCTCGAAGTTTCGTCAATACCAGCCTTAGATGCTCGGCATGATCTTTCTTGTTCTTGGAGTAGATGAGTATATCATCAAGGTATACCACGACGAATTTATCCAAATACTCCATGAATACAGAATTCATTAGCCGGGAGAAGGTGGCTGGGGCATTGGTTAATCCGAAGGACATGACGGTGTACTCGTATTGGCCATAACGAGTAACAAAAGCCGTCTTGGGAATGTCCCCGTTCTTGATTTTGATTTGATGTTAGCCCAACCTCAAATCCATTTTGGAAAAGACTAAGGATCCAACGAGCTGATCATACAGGTTGTTGATCCTGGGGAGCGGATACTTGTTCTTTATGGTGACCAGATTGACAGGTCGGTAACCTACAACCATCCGTTCCGTTCCATCCTTCTTCTTGACGAAGAGGACGGGACAAGCCCAAGGGGAAGAACTAGGACGGATGAAACCCTTTTTCAAGGACTCATCGAGTTGTTTCTTAAGCTCAGCTAACTCTAGGGGTGCCATCTTATAAGGTCTCCTAGAGATCGGGACAGTTCCTGGAATAAGATATATCACGAACTCGGCATCTCTGTCAGGTGGAACACCTGGCAGTTCTTCTGGGAAAACATCCGGAAAGTCACGGACTACCGGAATATCTTCGAGTTCTGGTAGAGGGCTGGCGTTAAGAGAGTAGAGCTGACGCTCAGCCATTCGGGTCAAGACATTGACTGTCTTGCCGGATGGGTGTGTAATTTGAACGGTCCTAGTGTAGCAATCAATCTTGGCGTAATGAGTTGTCATCCAATCCATACCCAGGATGATGTTTATGTCCGATGACTTGAGAGCGATTATAGATGCAAGGAAAACAAGTCTATCGACAAGAATTTCATTTCCATGGCTTACCCTAGAGGTTTGCCACTTTGAACCAGGAGTTTGAATAACCATGGAAGTAGGCATGTCACAAAAAGTCATGTTGTGCATTCGAGCATAGCTCTCAGATATGAACGAATGGGATGCTCCAGTATCGAAAAGAACAGATGCCGGATGGCAGTTAACGAGAAGCGTACCAAGGACGACATTAGGATCCTCGTAAGCTTCCTCAGTAGAGACATAGTTGACATGACCACGTGCAGTGGGGATTGGCTTGACATAATTCACCTTGCCGGTTGGCTTACCACGGCCAACGGGTTTTCCTGGATGGTTCTGGGGACACTCTCGCATGTAGTGCCCGGTTCTCCACACTTGAAGCATATCACAGTGCCAGTGCGTGGAGAAAAGTTGGTAGGTGGTCCTCCATAAGTCTTGGCAGGTGCATACTGTTGAGTTGGGCGAGGCGCCTCATAGGATGGCCTCGGTGTGTACTTGGGTGGCAGAGCAGTGATAGGAACCCACACACGGCGCTTGTGAGAGCCAGGGCCGGATGAGGAACCAGAGTCATGAGGATGCTTGCGTGTGGCTTCGAAATCAGTCTGGCCTGTCTCAGCACTGATAGCTTTGTTTACCAGCTTCTGGAAGGAAGTGCACTCGTGCAGACGTAGATCTCGGCGGAGTTCAGGGCTGAGTCCCTTGTGGAACCTCGCCTGCTTCTTGGCATCGGTGGATACTTCCTCAGGTGCATAGCGTGCCAAGTTGCCAAACTCGCGACTATAGCCATCCACAGTTAACCGGCCCTGGGTGAAATTGCAGAATTCCTCCCGCTTGCGATCCATGAGACCTTCTGGAATGTGATGTTCAAGGAATGCCTCACTAAACTCAGCCCAAGTAGTGATTTGGCCAGCAGGACACATAGCCTCAAAGTTCTCCCACCAGAGACTGGCAGGGCCCTCAAGATGGTAGGCGGCGTAGGTAAACTTGTCAGCTTCGGCCACACGAGTAGAGTGTAGCTTGTGGGTGATACTACAAAGCCAGTCATCCGCATCCAGAGGTTCGGTGGAATGATGGAACTTAGGTGGGCACATCTTGATAAAGTCATTGATTGACACCACGTCATTCCTCTGACGGAACCCAGTGTTCTGCTCTATGCGTTCCAGCAGACGGTTGGTCTCTCTCTTGTTCCGTTCTGCCTCGAGCATAACTTCAGCCAAGGAGGGTGGCTGGGGCAGATTCTCATCTCTAGCCCCACTAGCCTCACCCTGCTCCTGAGCAGCAGGAGTGCTGCGAGTGTTGACCATCCTAGGAAAACAAAACAACGGTTTAGACAAGGATGGCAAAAACTTGACATAGGAGTGCAGAATGTAATGGATGACACGAAATGCAGAGATGTTCATTCGTACGACATGGTAATATAGAAACTGCCATATATACACCAGTGGTCATACACACCATACATAGTTTAGTACAAGCCAAGGCTAAAGTACAACTGCGGTGAAAGACGATACATCTCATCAGAGGCATTCCAAGCTCCTATACATTATTTAACTACACCTCCTGAACTCAGTACTAACTAAGTCATATTCCACAAGACGCGCAGGACTGTGGAAATACAACTACTATGATACTACTTCTGCCACGGTCTAGCTCAGACATTCCCGTAGTAATCTTCGTAAAGATTACCACCGTAGCCTGGGAGTGGAACAGATGGATCTTCAAACTCTCGAGCACTCGAAGGTTGTGGACCATAGGGACATGGATGTGGCCTCGGGCCTGATGCTGGTGGTAACCGACGCCCATGTGGAGGTGTAATACCCCCAACGTCACGCCAATCCATACGATCAGGCAGACGAGTCCGCACGGGGTACAAATCCCGCATATCCAGATATCCGGCATGCACAGCAGGTGCAAGCCGTGTCAAAGTAGTCCAGTGGGCGGCTCAAGTGTTATACAGCTCCATTCGGAGGGCACGGACCTCACGGTCCCTATCCCCTAGCATCTGAACAGTATTCTGAAGCAGTGGCTCCTCATGAGCAGCATCAGTATACAGTCCAGTGTAGTAGCCTTCCTCTCGGGGAAGTGAGGCTGGCATGTAACAGAACTCAGTGTTCAGCAACAGGGCATGCCTAGCTCGGAGGATGGTCATCATCAAATAAGCGGCATCCTGCACTGCCATCTCGATAGTAACCCCGAGTCCATAAGACCAATGGATGGGTCATTAGCTCCGGGATATGAGGGGTATATCCGGACTATACAGAAATACTGACTCTGATTAAAATCCCGGTACTGTTCCTCCACGGTGTACTCAGGATACCAGCGGTAACCGGTCTCAATCAACACACGGACTAGCATGGCCGTGTGACAGGGCACATTAATGCACCGAGTCGAACGAACCACTTGGTGTGGTGTGCGGCCAGACATCTGAAACACGAAGTAATGCAAAGGCATTAGTGTTTCTGGAAGAAATCGGTCAGCATAACAACTGTAAATGCTCAAAAAAGATTTTGAGACATCATACAAATGATAGCATAGCCACTCAACAATATCATATCAAGTTTCCGGGTCCAACAAATCATCATACTAAAAGGGTAGAAACTGAACTGAGGCTTAAAACCAACAATCCTAAGAGTCTACGGATTAGTAACACGTGAACCTAGTAAGGATAAGAGGCCTAGTACTAAATCCACGTGGAAAGAATAGACTGACTCAGATCAGAAGGGCATAAGGTAAAGGAGTAAAAGAACCTTACGTTCCCTTCCACAATCAATTCCCCTACATATAACTAAGAATTTTTCTAGACTCGACATCGACCAGTTTGGCTTGAGAAACCTATAGGCAGTCCGGCTCTGATGCCAACGCTGTCAGGACCCCGATCCTAAGTCACACTAATCTAGCTGTAACACGTCATATCACTTTGCGGCCTCACGCACGGTATCCCCACGGGCGCCACCTTACCTGGCCCGGGACCGTTTGCGCATTTTGGCACATTTATATGACCGTGTCACTAGCATCAATATGACAGAGAACCTGGGCCGACATGGCTAGTTATAAACCAAAAGTGGCACTAAATTACAGAGACAGGCATCCATGACCCAGCAACGAACGTGTCGGTCATCAACGTATGAACCCAAGTCGTAGCAAGCTACATGGACTTAAAGGAACAACGCGTGACATTTCCCCTAAGGGACAGACACATGAACGAAGAAGGACACATGCCGGCCAGCCTACGTGTTCCGAGAAGTAGCAAGCTACCAAGGCTCATTGGAAGCACTAGGAGGCATTTCCCTGTAAGATAGGCTACCAAAGGAAAACAACTAGGTGTCGGATCCCACACATACCAAGCATTTCAATCATACACACAATATGCTCAATATGTGCAAATACAACATTGCATCACAACAGAACTCTATGACTCAAAGTACTTTATTCAAGAGGCTCCAAGAGCCATACATAACATATCCATACAGGTAGGGGTCACATGACCCAACACTCAAGTCGTGCAGTCATACAAGCACAAGCGGAAGCTACATGTCTGAGTATAGACAACTTAGAAAATAAAACAGGCTTGGTGTAGCCTGACTATCTACAAGGCCCTTCACAAGTTCCAGATCTCCGTCTGGGTAGCAAGCTACTCGTCGACGTCAACGTCTATGTAGAACCCATCAGAAGGGGCAGGGTTCTCCTCTGCAACAGTTATTAAGCAAACATGAGTACAAAGGTACTCAGCAAGTCTTACAACAGAACATATCATACATGCAACATTATCAACAGGGGGTAGTGGAGTTCATAGCAGAAACCCAGCTTTGACTCTTGGCTAACCTATACTACAACTCTCAACAGATTGCAAGATATTACTACGTACACGAGTCCTCTACTCAACAAACAATACACCACCGAGGATCCTCTTCCGTCATCCTACGGAAGGGCCATCCACGGCACTCACTCTTGTCTTGAGGCTTTTAGTAGTATCCATCAAATTGTCTATGAACTGTAAGAGTAATCAAGTAGTCCGTATCGCGAACAATGGCTATTCGAATAGGTTGGTAACCCTGCACGGGTGTACTTCTTCACACATGTTTTCACCACTTAGCGTCTGCACATGACATGTGCTCGGCAGACTTCAAGCGAAAGCCGACGTGGGTGTAGACCACGACCTAACCAACCACTCAAGTCTCTCGTCCAGGTTTATCGCCTATTTGGGTTCCATCCGTGGGGACATCCGGCCGGGGTGTCGCTCACGGCCCCAAACGATGTGTACAGGGTTCCCGAGTCACCAAACGGGCAACCGGTACACCGTGCCACGTACCTGTAGCATCACAGCCCACCCCGAGGGTCAGCGCTGTGCACGACCACCAGTAAACTACAAACACCAGAAACTAATTGCAACTCCTGGACAGAGAACATGGGCAGTCAATAAGTCGAGCGGGGTCATATTTCAGGGCCCAATGTGTGGTAGTAGCTGTAACTTGAACCACACATACAAATCTCAGGTCCTATGGACGGTTCCAATGAAACAACCCACCACGTACTCCTACATGGCCTTTCATCGATACCTTTACCAAACATGTTCCACACTTCCTTCTCTTTACCGGTATGATCATTTCACTCTGATCCATCACCCAGATGAATCAGACCTGACACAACTCTAAGCATAGCAGGCAACATAAAAAAATAGCATGGTGGATCACACATCACATGGCTCAATCAACTCCTACACATGCTAGTGGGTTTCAACTATTTACTGTGGCAATGACAGGTCATGCAAGGGAATAGGGTTCAACTACCGCAGCAAGTAGCGGTTCACACGCTGTTGCCTTAATGCAGTAAAAGAGAGCAGGAGCGAGAAGATGGGTTTGTATCGGAATGATCAATGTTTGCTTGCCTGACAGAGTGGTTGTCGGGTGCTGATCTTCAGCTGGATACGCAGAAGTATCCTCGGGAGCAGGACCTAACACGGAGAATACCGGCGATACAATCAATAAGCAAACAAATGCAACAATATGATGCATGCTCATGATATGGCAAGATGCATGTGTTTTGGGCTAATGCAACTATAACGAGAAGGGTTTGAGCCTATTTGAATCAAGGATTCAAATTGTAACCCAAACTATTAATTATTTAAGTGCAATATCATGTTTTAATGTATACAGCAAGGTTAACTTGCTCAAACATGCATGAAACCGGTGCCATTGGAAAGATTGGATTTTTCTAATCAATTTTAATATATAAATCTTTTCCATCTGAGCTACTGTTGAATTTATATGATTTTTTGAAATTTAAAGCATTTTCTGGAATTTCCTGAATTGTTTTTAAATCAAATAATCCCAGAAAATCCTTTACTGCGTCAGCATGACATGATGCTGACATCAGCAACTCAACAGACCTGATCCAGGTCAAACCTGACTTGTGGTTCCCTTATGTCAGTGTCTCTGGAGCTAATTCCGGTCAAAACTAGAGTTGACTGGGTTTGACTAAGCAAAGGGGCCCATTGTCAGTGACTGTGGTGGTTAATCTAATTACTGTTAGCTCCTAATTAACAGGCCACGTCAGCCCGCCGGAGTTTGGCCGGCGGCGACCAATTCGCACGGCGGTGACTCGTCGGAATCCTTGTTTCGACGACCATTTGTCGCGCGGATGGGCTCTATGTGCTCCTGGTGATGGTCGAAAGGTCGCCGGAGTCGACGGCGACGAGCTCGTCCGCGGCGGCGCTCGCACGGAGTTGGACGGGATGGTGTTGTGGTGCAAGGTAGGAGAAGTTAGAGCTGGCATTAGCTTGCTGGTGATCTACTGATCGTAATGGCGTGCTCAGCTGCGAGGCACGGTGCCTGTGGCCACGGCGGCGAGGTGGCCGGCGGCGGTGAGCTACGGTCAGCAAGGGGGCGGCGGCTACAAGGCATAATCAAGCCCGTGGAGAGAGGGGTTCGAAGCGTGAGCTCACAGCGGTCGCAGAGGGCGTCGAAGAGAGCTCGGGGGAGGTCGGACGGCGGCGTACGGGCGGCGGCGATCTCCGGTGCCGAAGGTTGAAGACGACGGCGGGGAGGGCGTTGCGGGGCTTCTGGTATCGCGTGCGTCGGTGGGGAGCTTCGGGGCGATGCGGCGGAGCTAATGGTGCGTCCGGGAGGCGAGGGAGTGGCGTAGGGCGCGGTGGCAGCGATCGACGGCGACGAGCTCGCTCAGTGGAGCTCGGTGGAGGGGAGAGAGGAGGGGAAAGACTCAGGGGAGAGGGGGAAACGGTCGAGGGGGTCTGCGTGGCGTCGTCCGGTTCCATACAAAGGGTCGAAGGCCAGCCAGACAGGCAGGAGGTGGCCGGCGCGTCGGCGGCGCTCTCCACCGAGCTACTTCGTGCGCTGGCACGGCGAAGAAGACGGGGATGCCCCTGGTGGGCTGGGCCGTCTGGGCCAGGCAGGTAGGTGGGCTCACGTAAGTGTGCCTTTTCTATTTTTTTTCTATTTACTTTCTTTTTCATTTCTTTTGTAACTTTGTTGAATTAAATAAAATGCTAGAACATTTTTATAACTCATGAAACTAGTCATGCCCACTGTATATAATATGAACAGTATGGAACATTTTAGTGTATGATTATTTGGGCACAGAAAATATTTTATAGCATTTAAATGCCCAAATGCAAATACCATATGAATTAATCTAGAGACCTTGGGTGTCCTAGAAAATTGTGCACCATTTTTGGCAGAGGTTTAAGACCAAGGCAGAAATGATGAACATTTTTGAAGGGCATTTTGGGTACATTGGAAAAGATTTTATTAAACCCTAGTTGTTAGAAGAGGGGTGCTGGGGTTTCTGTCATTCCCATTTCAAGTTTCTTTGGAAAGTAAACATGATGCACACTCTAGCTAGTCCTAATGCAAGCACTGACTAGGGATGTGACAACTACGTCCTCTACGCGGAGCCGATCGCCTCGCCAGCGTCGTCTTCTTCCTCTTCTTCCACTCCGGCGGCCGTAGCTGTTCGAGCGTCGTCGTCGACTCCGACCACCTCCGGGCCAGCCGAACACCTCGTCGTGTTCGTGGTGAGCGTCTCCACCTTCTCGTGCTCTTTCCCCCCTCCTTAGCGCCGTCTAGACCCGAGTTTATCATGCACCCGAGCTTGTTGCCGTCGGGACTCGTCGCCGGCGAGTATCCTTACCACCATAGGCCATCTGCTGTTGCCCATCTGCTTCGCCTTGTCATGTAGGTGCTGCTAGGGAAGTCGCCGCTCCGCCTAGGCCGTTGTTTTGTCTCATCGAGGTCCGCCGCCGCCGTTCTAACGTGAGCTCGTCGTTGGCGTTGTAGTGATTGCTAGGTTCTACACGCGCATGGCATGGATGCAGTGTTCCCCCAAGAACAGCTTGCACCCCTCCGCCATCCGTTTAGGTCGCCCGAGCAGCTCCGACGAGCCTCTGTTTTCCCCTGCTGCTGGCATCTTCAGTTTACTCTTCAGGCGCTGTATCTATATTCTGTCAAGAACACCTGTCTAGCCCAGTGGCTTGGCCCTTCGTCAGTTAGCAGCCAGGTCATGGGTTCGAATCCTATAGGGGGCAGTGGGAGTTTTTCCCCCATTTTTGATCTCTGTGAGACTGACAGGGAGGCCCCACCTGCCAGCCTCACCACTCTCTGCACCCCCACGCGCACACAGTCGCCGCAACCTCAGCACCCCTGACCCCACAGGTCAGTGGCTGCGACTAGGAGGGTCTGGGTCATTTTGACCTTTGCGCCTGTTTTCTTTTTCTGTTTTTGTTTTTCTTTTTCTTTTTCTGCATATACTTTGCATAATTAACATCTTTTAAATTATGCATCTGATGAAAGTGAGTTATATATGAAACTTGCTTAGATTTTGATGTAGATTATTAATATGTTGTTTGTTGCCATGTTAAAAACATTTAAAATGTTGTTTGAATTAATTTGTGTATTAAATATGCTTAAACTTGTAAAAAATCATAACTAAATATCTACAACTCCAAATTTAACAAACTTTATATGCATTTGGGGTGGAAAAATGTGTAGAATAATGTGGTGCTGTTGTTTTGCATGTTAAACAACTTTAAAACATGAGTTTCTCAGATCTGTCCCAAATGCATTAAAATAATTATGGGAGTTTCTGGAAATTGTTGTTTGTTCATTACAACCCATTTAAATAAGCTAGCATGTTGTTGTAGTCTTAGTTGCCCCCTTGCCATGTTAACCAACTCTTTTAAACTTGTTGGTGGCTTGTTTAAATAATCTACATAACCTTGTGAACATGTTAATTTTGTTCCTTGCATGCTTTCATGCATGTGTTGTGATCTTGTTTGCTATGATACTTGTGCATTCCTTGTGTCCCTATGAGATGCATCATGACCTGCCATGTCCATATGCATAATATTCATGCATCATGTGTTTGAGCATTGCATGATGATTGATTGTGTTCCGGTGTTGCATTGTTGTGTTTGGTTAGAGCCCGGTGACGATTCGGAGTATGAGGTTCCTACCGAGGCAGAGTTTGAGGAGCAAGGTTACGATCCCTCCGTGGAATCAACAGGCAAGATGACCATTCCCAGATATCACTACTATCTTTGCCTATGCTAGATGTCTCGCTCTTTAGATATTGCCTCGATGCCTATTCCTGTTTGTCAGCCCTCCGATTGTTGCCATGAAACTCTCTAACCACCTTCCTAGCAAACCGTTGTTTGGATAAGTACGCATCGCTCAGCCCCTCTTATAGCGTCGTTAGTTGTAGGTGAAGATTTCAAGATTCTTGCCCCGTGATGAAGTTATTGTTGGGATATCACATTATATATAATCTGTTAAACTAAATCACATATATATTGGTAAAGGGTGGAAGGCTAAGCCTCTTGCTTGGTGTTTTGTTCCACTCATGCCACCCTAGGAACCGATAAACCGGTGTGATGTTCCTTGATTTTGCGTCCCTAACACGGCTGGGGTTTATGGGCCCCCCTTGATAATTCGCTAAGTGCTAAAGCTTTTCCAGCTAGGCCTAACATTGGTTTTAAATTTTCCTAATAACTAAAACTTGCATAGGGAGTTGCAAACCCGAGTTCTTAATTAACAACCTGGGTCAGTGCTCCTCATGAGTGTTGGTCCAAACTGGGCAACCTGCGGGGCCACCTCGGGGATACTCAAGGTCTGGTATACACCCGTAGCTTGTCCTATCCGGTCGTGGCCTGAGACGAGATACGCGCGGCTACTATCAGGGTGTCGGCACGCTGGGTGGTCTTGCTGGATTAGTTTTACCTTTGTCGAAATATCTTGAGCACGGGATTCCGAGAATACTCGGGTCTTCCCACCTTGGAGTTGCGACTCCGCAGATCGTGAGCTTGTGATGGGCTAAGTTGGGACACCCTTGCAGGGTTTGATCTTTTGAAAGCCGTGCCCGCGGTTATGTGGCAGATGGGAATTTGTTAATATCCGGTTGTAGATAACTTGACACCATGCTCATGAATACACTACCTGCGTGAGTAACCGTGATGGTCTCTTTCCGAAGGGCTTCAGGAAGTGAACACGGTGGGGTTATGTTTGACCGTGAGTAGTTAGGATCACTTCTTGATCAACTTGGCGATCGTTGGGACTTGTTGTCTTCTCACTTTAAACTCGTAAGCTAGTGCTTAGTGCTTGCTGCAGCCTTTGTTTTCAACCTGTCCACACCTAAGGCTTTGATAGTTTTGCTACCCGGGAACGGGATTGCTGAGTCCTCTGTGGGTCACAGATTCATCACACACCAGATGCAGGTACTGTTGAGAACTATACAGGAGGTGGTTCAGAGTTGTACTGGGAGTTCGATGAAGAGCGTGGGCGTTACTATGTGTCTTAACCTGACGATCAGTAGTGGCTCTTACTAAGAGGGTCTGGGCTTGTGTTATTTATGGTATCTTTTCGTTTGGATTTCGTCCGTAGTCCGACTCTGATGTTATTCGGATGATGTACGTTATTGTATTTCATTGTGTGACGTGGCGAGTGTAAGCCAACTATCATTTTACACTTTCATCCCTGATTTTTACATGAGTTGTGCAAGGATACCATACTTGAGATCATTCTAGTATGCGCTTATGTCTGTAAGTCGTGCCTCGACACGTGGGGGACATAGCCGCATATTGGGTATTACAATTTGGTATCAGAGCCTTCCCTGGCCTAGGAGCCCCTTGATTGATCGAATCGTTGACGGTTGAGTCTAGGCACACACAAAAAAAATGTTTTGAGTCCTATATATATCGGAGAGTAGGATTTCTTTTTACTCCTCATCCCTTCATCACTCTGGTGAGGACTCCTGATGTTGTTCTATCTCCTCTACTCTCAAAAATTCACTAAATTCTTTTTAGGATCACGCAAGTATTGTTTGGATTGTTCCGATATCTTTGTGATGAGAACATTGTTCTCGATGCCTCCTGTCATTTAGGGGTTGTGGCAGTGTCCCGGGGAGTTGAGCTCCGAGGTGTTGTCGTCACAAATGCATCATAGCGGTTCTAGAATACTTACGACGGCCGACATCGAAAACTCTTCTATGCGGTTAGTGGTGAGATAACCCCGACGTCACCCAGTACTGGTGGGATAGTTCGGGAGTATTGCCACAGCTTTTATAGTGGATGCGTTTCGAAGGTCCGAGGTAAACAGTTTCCGAGGATGACTGGTTATGTGTTGACGGATGGATAGAGCTGGATGTAGGTTTAGAGTTGAGTGCGCGGTGCTTCCCCTGTATCCCCAACACCAGATTGCATAACCGGAAACCTTCGGAAATTAATAGGTGGGTTCTTCAAGTACCTCATAGGCATTCTTCCAATGAGTGCATGGTTTGAGGTTTGGGGTTCAACATCGAGTGAAGAGGTTTCATGGTCGTTGTTCCAATTGGGAGTTGCATCTTAAAGGGTCCTTGGCTATGATGATCCGGGGATTGCAACACCCTTTGTAACACGTTCCATGGGGCATTCAACACGAACATGTGGAACGAAGCTTCTATCATGTATTTGTTCCACCTGCTCCTTGTTGTTTTTATTTTATCTTTGTTCTTCCAAGTGGCTTCTCGAGAAGATTGTTGTACCATTAAACTGTGGAATTCATTCATTCATTTTGTTCGAATGTTCATTGTGAAGAATTATGTTGCAATTTCCAGCCGTTGATTCAACTTACCTATTTTTCCATCAATGGCTAAGGGTTGTCATCACATTCAGGATGGCTCCTAAGAGGGTTCCCAACCCTAACCAAGAGGGCGAAGAAGAGCGTCCTCCTGAACATCCTCCTTCCCCTCCTCCTCCGGCTGCGGCATGGAGAGCAATTATGCAAGCGACCAACCAGAACACCCAGATGCTCATGCAAATGATGCAGAACATTCAACCAACCAAGCAAATCAAGGCAATCATGGGAACCAAGGCCAAGGCAATCTGTTCAATCAACCTCACTTTGCGACACTGAACCAATTCCTGGCAAACCAGCCGAAGTCTTTCAGTTACTGTGTGGACCCGCTAGATGCTGAAGACTGGATCACAGACATCAAAAAGCACTTTGAATGCAGTAATGTGAGACCTGAGGATTATGCCAAGTTTGCCACTTTCCAACTCAAAGATCAAGCTGTTGATTGGTGGCAACAATACAAAGATTTCAGAGGTGAACGTGAGATATCCTGGACTGACTTCTGCAAAGATTTCCGCTCTCACCACCTTCCAACCAGTGTCATTGAAGGCATGCATGAGCAATTCCGCAACCTGAAGCAAGGCACCATGTCCGTCTATCAATACAATGTCAAGTTCCAGAACCTTGCCGTTATGCGAAGCCAGACATCCCCGATGCCAAGAGTAAGATTTATCAGTTCCGTGGTGGTCTGAAAGATGAACTCCAACTAGCTCTCACCTTGTTCGAGCCGGATGAATTTGACCAATTCTACAATATGTCTCTCAAGCAAGAGGCAGCTCAGCTCAAGAGTGAAGCTTCCAAAAAGAGGATCAGAGATGTTGTTCACTCCTCCTCTTCCTCTCAAGTGGTTGCCAAGTAGCAGAAGTTCTGGCTACCGCCTCCTCCAGTGCTCCGTCCTCCAAACAATAACAAGCACTAAGGTGGCCGTGGTTTCTCCCAACCACCCAACCCAAGCAACCAGTCCAAGCCTCAGTTTCAAGCTTCAAGATCAAGTGGTCCTTATCACCGGCCTCTCTCAGAAGTTACTTCCAACAAGTTTTCTCAGAAGGGTCAATATGCCAACAAGTGTCCCAACCCAAGGCGCCTTCCGCCTCCTCCACCTGTCAGCACTGCTATTTTCAAGCACAATCCCAAGGCAGCAAGAGTGAATCCGATGAATGCAGCTCAAGCAGAGAATTCTTTAGATGTGATAATTGGTAATCTTCCAGTTAACCTTAAGCCTGCTAAAGTTTTGTTTGATTCTGGTGCATCACATTCCTTCATGTCATATCCATTTGCATCCAAGCATAATCTTCGCTCCGAAGCTTTTCCAAGAACTTTGAGTGTTGTCTCTCCTGGCAAGAGATTGAGTTCTAGTATGGTGGCTCCGGATATATCTATTCACGTGGGTGATTACTGTTTTCTGGTTTCTCCGGTTTTTCTCGGCAACTCCGACATTGATCTTATTCTTGGGATGCATTGGCTCTCCAAGCATGATGCAAACATTGATTGTGCAAATAAGGAGGTCAAGCTGACTCATCCTGACGAAGACATGATTATCTTCGCAGCTCGAGATAACACAATCAGGCTATTCTCTCTCAATGACAAGGGCGAGATTAATGCCATTTCTCAGATTCCGGTGGTTAATGAATATGAAGATGTTTTCCCTGAAGATCTTCCAGGCATGCCTCCCCATCGTGAAGTTGAATTTGTCATTGAACTCGAACCCGGTACCGAGCCAGCATGTCGGTGTCCGTACAAGCTTTCCCCTGATGAGTTGAAGGAGCTGAAGAAACAACTCGATGAGCAAGAACGTATGGGTCTAATCAAGCCTAGTACTTCTCCTTGGGGATGTGGTGTTCTATTTATCAAGAAGAAGGACGGCACGGAACGCCTTTGCGTTGATTACCGGCCATTGAACAAGAAGACAATAAAGAATAAGTATCTGCTCCCCAATATCAATGAATTGTTCGAGTAGCTCAAAGGATCAAAGGTGTTCTCGAAGCTCAATCTCCGGATGGGTTACCATCAGATTCGTATCCGTGAAGGGGATATTCCTAAGACTGCATTCAGAACGAGTTTTGGCTCTTATGAATACACGGTGATGTCTTTCGGCCTTGCAAATGCTCCACCCGCTTTCTCTCAGATGATGCACTTCATATTCAACCCCTACACCAATGAATTTGTTCTCGTCTATCTGGATGACATGTTGGTATTCTCCAAGAATGAAGAAGACCATGCCAAGCACCTCCGTTTAGTCCTTGACTGGCTCCGTGAACACAAGTTCTTTGCGAAGTTCTGCAAATGTGAATTCTGGCTGGATAAAGTCCTATATCTTGGCCATATTATCTCTGTCGAGGGCATTTCTGTGAACCCCGAGAAGGTTGAAGCTATTCTTAACTGGGAACCTCCGCAGAATGTCAAGAAACTCCGAAGTTTCCTTGGTCTCGCTAGCTATTGCAGAAGGTTCGTTGAGAACTTCTCCAAGATTGCCAAGCCTCTCTCCAACCTATTGCAGAAGAATGTCAAGTACTCCTGGACTCCTGGCATTCAAAACACCCAAAGAGTAGCACATTTCTGCTCCGGTTCTTACTCCTCCGGATGAGTCCAAGCCTTATGAAGTCTTTTGCGATGCTTCATTGCAAGGTCTTGGTGGTGTTCTCATGCAAGACAAGAAGATTGCGGCATACACTTCACGTCAGCTGAAACCAAATGAGAAGAATTACCCCACACATGATCTTGAGCTAGCAGCAGTTGTACATGCCTTGATCACGTGGAGACACCTTCTGTTGGGCAGAAAAGTGGACATCTTCATCGATCACAAGAGCTTGAAGTACATCTTCACACAGCCAAACCTTAACCTTCGCTAGACACGTTGGGTTGAGATGATTCAAGAGTATGATCCAAGCATTGAGTACACACCTGGCAAGGCCAATGTCATTGCAGATGCCTTGCGCAGAAAGGCGTATTGCAACAGTCTCCTTATCAAACCGTTCCAGCCTGAACTTTGTGAATCTTTTAGGAAACTCAATCTCCAAGTTATTCCGCAAGGTTTTCTTGCAAACCTTCAAGTTGCTCCTACCTTAGAAGATCAAATCCGTGAGGCCCAACTCAGTGATGCTATGGTGCATAAAGTGAAACATGGTATTGCTAAGGGTACTCCCAAGTACAAGTGCTATCGCGTTGATGAGAAAGACACCTTCTTCTTTGAGGACAGGATTGAGGTTCCTAAGGGTGAACTCAGGAAGCTCATAATGAATGAAGCACATGACTCCCTCCTCTCGATTCATCCCAGAAGTTCCAAGATGTACCAAGACCTCAAGTAATCATATTGGTGGACTCGCATGAAAAGGGAGATTGCCCAATTCATGAATGAGTGTGATGTCTGCAGAAGAGTGAAGGCAGAGCAGCAACGTCCAGCCAGACTCCTTCAACCTCTACCTATTCCCGAGTGGAAATTCGATCATATTGAGATGGATTTCGTCACTTGGTTTCCCAAGTCAAAAAGGGAAATGATGCTATCTTTGTGGTGATTGAGAAGCTAACTAAAGTAGCTCATTTTCTTCCCGTCAAAGAATCCATCAACGCATCTCAGCTGGCAGAGCTGTACACCTCCAGAATTCTTTCTTTGCATGGGATTCCTCAAGTGATCTCCTTAGACCATGGAAGTTTGTTCACCTCCAAGTTCTGGGATTCTTTTCAGTCAGCCATGGGCACAAAGATTCGCTTCAGCACTGCGTTTCACCCTCAGACTAGTGGTCAAGTCGAAAGTGTGAACCAAATCCTCGAAGATATGCTAAGAGCTTGTGTCATATCCTTCGGTATTAAATGGGAAGATTGCCTCCCGTTTGCCGAATTCTCCTACAAAAACAGTTTCCAAGCAAGTGCCGGCAAAGCTCCTCTTGAAATCCTCTATGGCAGAAAGTGTCGTACCCCTCTCAACTGGTCCGAGACTGGTGAAAGTCAGCTTCTTGGAAATGATTTGATCACAGAAGCCGAAGAAATGTGCAAAGTCATACGTGAGAATCTCACAGTCGCTCAATCACATCAAAAGAGCTACTATGCTGGCAAGCATCGTGACTTGGCTTTCGACATTGGAGACCATGTCTATCTCTGTGTTTCTCCCATGAATGGCACTTAGAGGTTCGGCATCAAGGGCAAGCTTGCTCCAAGATAAGTGGGCCCTTTCAAGATTCTTGGCAAGATAGGCGATCTAGCCTACCAACTCGAGCTTCCATCCAACTTTGCAAATGTTCATGATGTGTTTCACGTGTCTCAACTACATAAGTGCTTCAAGACACCGGAACACACCATTCCGTTCGAAGAGATTGATCTTCAACAAGACTTGTCTTATCGTGAGCACCCCGTTGCTATTCTTGAAGAAACTGAGCGGCAGACCCGCAACAAGTCCATCAAGTTCTTGAAAGTAAAGTGGTCACACCATACCGACTGAGAAGCTACATGGGAACGAGAAGATCACCTTTGTTCCGAGTATCCTTCCTTCTTTCAGTCCTAGATCTCGGGACGAGATCTTTTTGTAGTGTAGGAGAGTTTGTAGCACCCCATATGTGATACTTTCCAATTATGGCAATAAAGCAATTCTCAATTTGATCCTTGTCCTTATCCTTGGGGGTTCTTGTCATTTGAGCTTTATTTTTGTTTTGCATTGTCATATTTTTTTTTGCATCCATGCATTGCTTCATTATCATCATGGCATCATAGTCATCTTAGCTTCTTACTTGTTTTGTTTGTGTTGTGAGGCCACCTTGTTGATGTTGTGAGATGTTGGTGCCTAGCCATGCCCTTGCCAAAAACCCTAGACCCCCTCCTTCTTCTTCACCTCTTCTCTTGCCTTCTTTTCTTCCTTTCTTTAATTATTTTTTCAAGTGACCTAGCCATTCCATTAATGTTCAACTCCTCCCCTTTTCTCTGTTGCTATGTCATGTGTCACCATGCAAAGCCATGCTCTAGTTTAAAGTGATTTGGTTCGGTTCAAAAATGACGAGAGTTTGAATCATATTCAAACTCATTTTATTTTTCTACCTTCAAAAATGTCCAAACCAATTTTATTAAATAGGACATAAATCCAGGAGCATGGGGATATTTTAATTTATCTCCTAACTCTTTTTCCTTGAGCCTGCACTTTTCCTTTTATTTTCTTTCTGAGGGAAATAGAAAAGAAAAGTAATATAGCAGCAGCAGCCGCAGCAAAGCAGCCTAGATAGCCGGCCCATCTCTCCCCCTGGTCCAGCTCTAGCCGGCCCGCGCCAGCAGCCCGCGCGTCCCTCGCACCCATTTACACCAACGCGCCCACTTACCCCCGCTAGCTCGCGCACACATGGACTCTCTGGCCCCACACGTCAGCGACTGCGCCCGTAAAGCTAACCACCTTTTCTTCCACCTCCAGCAACGCCCTGGGGACCGCGAGCCAGACGCCGTCGTCGCACCGTCGCGCCTCTGGACCCACTTTTAAGCCCTAGGCGTGTCCAACCCTCTCCCTAGGGTTCCTCCTTCCTCCTCCCGCCGCCTGGGGAGCTAAGGTCCACCAGATCCGCCGCTCCAGAGTCATCCCGCACGCATCTGAGAGCCCGAGCTCGTCGCCGGCGTGCCTCCCGTCAACCTCGGCCTCGCCAACCTTGCCGAACTACTACCCCATCGTCGACTACGTTGACTACATCCTCTACGCGGAGCTGATCGCCTCGCCAGCGTCGTCTTCTTCCACTTCGGCGGCCGTAGCTGTTCGAGCGTAGTCGTCGTCAACTCCGACAACCTCCGGGCCAGCCGAACACCTCGCCGTGTTCGTGGTGAGCGTCTCCACCTTCACGTGCTCTTTTCCCTCTCCTTAGCACCGTCTAGACCCAAGTTCATCGTGCACCCGAGCTTGTTGCCGTCGAGACTCGTCGCCGGCGAGTATCCCGACCAGCGTAGGCCGTCTGTAGTTGCTCGTCTGCTTCGCCTTGTCGTGTAGGTGCTGCTAGGGCAGTCGCCGCTCCGCCTAGGCTGTTGTTTTGTCTCGTCGAGGTCCGCCGCCGTCGTTCTGACGTGAGCTCGTCGCTGGCATTGTAGTGCTTGATAGGTTCTGCACGCGCATGGCGTGGATGCGGTGTTCCCCCAGGAACAGCCCACACCCCTCCGCCGTCCGTTTAGGTCACCGGAGTAGCTCCGACGTGCGGCTCCGACGAGCCTCTGTTTTCCCCTGCTGCTGGAATCTTCAGTTTACTCTTCAGGCGCTGTATCTGTATTCTGTCAAGAACACCTGTCTAGCCCAGTGGCTTGGCCCTTCATAAGTTAGCAGCCAGGTCGTGGGTTCGAATCCTATAGGGGGCAGTGGGAGTTTTCCCCCCATTTTTGCTCTCTGTGAGACTGGAAGGCAGGCCCCACCGGCCAGCCTCACCACTCTCTGCACCCCCACGCGCACACAGCCGCCGCCACCTCAGCGCCCCTGACCCCACAGTTCAGTGGCTGCGACTCGGAGGGCCTGGGTCATTTTGACCTTTGCGTCTATTTTCTTTTTCTGTTTTTGTTTTTGTTTATCTTTTTCTGCATATACTTTGCATAATTAATATCTTTTAAATTATGCATCTGATGAAAGTGAGTTGTATATGAAACTTGCTTAGATTTTCATGTAGATTATTAATATGTTGTTTGTTGCCATGTTAAAAACATTTAAAATGCTATTTGAATTAATTTATGTTTTAAATATCCTTAAACTTGTAAAAATCATAACTAAATATCTACAACTCCAAATTTAACAAACTTTATATGCATTTGGGGTGGACAAATGTGTAGAATAATGTGGTGCTATTGTTTTGCATGTTTAACAACTTTAAAACATGAGTTTCTTAGATCTGTCCCAAATGCATTTAAATAATTATGGGAGTTTCTGGAAATTGTTGTTTGTTCATTCCAGCCCATTTAAATATGCTAGCATGTTGCTGTAGTCTTAGTTGCCTCCTTGCCATGTTAGCCAACTCTTTTAAACTTGTTGGTGGTTTGTTTAAATAATCTACATAACCTTGTGAACATGTTAATTTTGTTCCTTGCTTGCTTTCATGCATGTGTTGTGATCTTGTTTGCTATGATGCTTGTGCATTCCTTGTGTCCCTAGGAGATGCATCATGACCTGCCATGTCCGTATGCATCATATTCATGCATGATGTGTTTGAGCATTGCATGATGATTGATTGTGTTCCAGTGTTGCATTGTTGTGTTTGGTTAGAGCCCGGTGACGATTCGGAGTACGAGGTTCCTACCGAGGCTGAGTTTGAGGAGCAAGGTTACGATCCCTCCGTGGAATCAACAGGCAAGATGACCATTCCTAGATATCACTACTATCTTTGCCTATGCTAGATGTCTCGCTCTTTAGATATTGCCTCGAGGCCTAATCCTGTTTGTCAGCCCTCCTATTGTTGCCATGAAACTCTCAAACCACCTTCCTAGCAAACCATTGTTTGGCTAAGTATGCATCGCTCAGCCCCTCTTATAGCATCGTTAGTTGCAGGTGGAGATTTGAAGATTCTTGCCCCGTGATGAAGTTATTGTTGGGATATCACAATATATATAATCTGTTAAACTAAACCACCTATATATTGCTAATGGGTGGAAGGCTAAGCCTCTTGCTTGGTGTTTTATTCCACTCATGCCACCCTAGGAACCGATAAACCGGTGTTATGTTCCTTCATTTTGCGTCCCTAACACGGTTGGGGTTTATGGATGTGGGGACCCCGACTCATAAGTCGTGATCACCGAATGCACGTGTAAAGTGATCCCAGAGATCAATGCTCACTGAACACACAGAAGCTGAATAACAAGAGTCTTACATCCATACATTCCGTATTACACAAATTGTGACCATTATGGTCAAGTCTTGAGTATAAATCATCGCAGCGGAAATCTTCAATAACAACTTGGACCCATGCCATCTGTCTTAACCCTACAGGCATTCTGACTGGGAAGCATCCTAGCTCGCATGTTCGTCACCAAGAAATCTTCATCATATCATGTTCTTTCATGCCTGGCCAATAAAATAACCAGTGGCAAGCCAATGAGTACTTTGAATGTACTCGCAAGCAACCCAAGTGTGATGACAGAATAATTATGCAAGGCTCTACTGCTAAATTTGCAGTTTTGCGGAAAGCTAGTTTTTCTCGTGCAAGTGTGATCAATATTTATAGAGGATATGAATGTGTCTGCAACAAGTATTAGGAGGTTACTGACATCAACATCGAGAAAGAGTTATGAACAACTCTTGCTCAAGCTCATCGTGACTTTCCCATGAATCACATCAACAGATTTACCCAAACCATGTTGTTTTCTAGAAACTTAAGGACATAGTCTAAGCAGCACCACCCAACTGTCCTTGACCATGGACACGGCTATTCGAATAGTTTGACACTCTGAAGAGGTTGCGCAATTTACCCACAAGATTCGGGAAGCTTTGGTGTCATCCACGATGCCGTAGTACCTCAAGTACTCGGGGGAAGCACCCGATCATTACTTTTCCCTAGAAGACACTAACATAGAGTCCACTCGATTGGTAACAGCCCCGTGTCATATATTTCATGTCTTAAAAATTGTGGATCCTTGCTCCCATATTCATCACATACCACAAGCATGGGGTACCAACGGTGTGTCCGGTGCCCTATAAAAATAGTCATGGCCGCCTATCCAAGCACGACCCCATCCCGAGAGTGACCTCGTGTCACCCCCACCACTAGTAATGCGGGCACCGTGCTAGTATCGTCCTAGGTAATCAATAATGCCGTTTCCCATATAAGGGTAGAGTGGTTGCACATGTTTGGTTGGGACGGTCGATAAATCTTAAATCTAATCCGTCTCTGTAAACAACACTTTCATCAAGCCTCGGTACACTACTTCTCCACCAAGTAGTGCCCTAGTTCCTCATCATCTCCCAGGGGCATTAGTGGCACCCACTGGGTTATTTGCAAGTATGTCAACCACACTTGCTTCTTCAATGCATAACCCTGACCCACTCTGCATAGCCAACTACTATAGCATATTTCTACAACTGACTAACATAACTCTAAACACGGTCAGAGTCATGAGTAATGCAAGTATCAACGAGGTCTGCAACGGAGGCAAGCCTAGCAAGGTTGCCACTCAAGATATATCATGCACTCGACGAAACGATGAAAATGCTTTCATGACATAAAAGGGTTCAACATGGTGAAAGGGCTGCTTTCCTTGTCCTTCAGAGTCTTCAAACCTTCTGGACCATCTCCAAGTACTTCGTCTATTTCGTCAACTAACGACGGAAACAATCATAATAAGCAACACAAGGCAAAAATAAAAGTGCTCTACAAATAGGAATTGGACTTTTCTAGGATACCTCTGGTCATTTGAAAAATGACCAAGGTGGTTTCATTGGCATTGGATCAATGGATAGTTTGGAACATTTCAATAGGAAGGATATAAGGGATTTAATGGATCTGTAAGTTATCTATAGAATGCCTTTTTATATAGATGAGTAAAAGTACCCATTAAATCAGGCATGATTTTTGAAACATTTAGAAATTGGTTTCACCAGATTTGGAGTCGAAATGAATATACTATGGATTTTTGAAGTGGACTTATGTGGGTAAATGACATTTTTATTAGATCCTTTGGATACTAGGCAGAGTAAAAAATGTTCACCATGGCTCATTAAATTGATCTAGATTTATGGAGCCAACAAAAATTGAATCATAAAGTTTGGACACTATTTGAATTTTGGGAGATTTTATAAGTTTACAGAAAAAGAAAAGAAAAGGATTTACCAAAAATGGGCTGGATCTGGGGCCGCAGCAACGCGCACAGTGCGAGACTTAGTGGCAGGGCGCCACTGGGCCGGCCCAGCGGCTCGGCCGCACACGCGCAGTGGCCACGTCGGAGGCGGCTTCCAGGAAATGCGTCTTCGCGCAGGGGAGGTGGTCAACGCCGTAGCCATCTCCACTTAAACAGGCGGGGCCTTCTTCCAGGGTCGTTGACCTGTGGGGACCACCCGTAGGGTCGTCTCCTTCCTCCCGCGCCCGCGACAGAGGGGATCGAGACCCTGTCTGCACGGCGGCCGGCGCTCGCCCTCGGCGGCACAGGCCACCCTCGGCCAAGGCGCGCCCACCGGAGCAGTCTCCGAGGAGCACCGCGTCAGGGAGGGCCCTTGGGGGCGGCAGGGGAGGACCGGAGCTCCTCCTGCACCGGTCGTGGCGGACGGCCTCGTCGAGCGGTGGTGATACCTGCACTACGAGGCACGTGAAGAGGCGGAGAGGAGCAGGGGTGCTCCGTAGCACACCGGAGGTTCTCCTGGAGGTCGAAGGAGAGGGGTAGGGCCCCTAGTTCACCGGAGCCAGGAGGAGGCCGACGGCGACCATGGGGGCCGTGGAGAGGGAAAGAGGGAGCAAGGGGGTGAGGGGGCTTGTTCGGGAGGTTCACGGGAGAGAGGGGATTATAACCAAGACGAGAGAGAGAGAGTCGGGGTGGCTTAAATGGGCGTGGCCGCGGTGCACCGTGGGCGGGGTCCAGGCCACGCTCGGGCGAGCTCTGCGGAGGGGTGAGACGAGAGGATAAGGAGGGGACCGACAGTGAGGCGTGTCCCGGACGTCGAGGCACTTCGACTGGCGCAAGGGGGAGGCCCTAGGTGGTCGAGCGCTGCGGATATGGGGTGGCTAAAGTGCGGGGGTGCACTGTAGCGCGCTCTGGAACACGCGAATTGCATGCCAGGGCATGTCTTTGGCTCGTAGGGCGCGGCCACTTCGTCTGGGGGGTTCTGTGAGGTGTAACAAAGGGGATTTGTCCTTGGATGCCCTGGTGATCCATTGGGAGAGGAGAGAGGTAGAGGGATAGTGAGAATAGGGCTATCCAGCAGAGTAAAATGGGGTTTTACCCCCCTCAATCATTGATCCGAGGAGGAGAGGGAGTTCCTGGAGGTAGAAGGTGACTAGGAGTAGCTGTGGTAAAAACATAAGGCAAGGGGGAATAGTGGAAGAGGTCAAAACAGAGGTTTTGGTAAAATGGCAGAAGGTGTTTGATGTAAGTTTGGGCAAGTAACTGAAGTACAATTGATATGAGACTTAACAGGATGAAATGGCACATGAAAATAGTGTGTTCCACCAAGTTTGAGCTTATTTGGGCAATGTTGCTAATGTAACTTTGGTGAACCCTAGAAATCAACATAAATGAATTTTCCAAGATTTAGTCATGCAAATCATCCCTCCTTGATGCACAACTTGGTGTAGTGTCATCATTTGGGGTTGTGAGTATGTCCACAAAAGTTGAGGTCACAAGTAAAAAGTTGGCAATGTAGAGTTGTACAAATTTGGATCTTGTCAGAAAGGGTTTTGGGGCACTTTGGTCAAGTTATCCTTCTCCAAAACTTGTGCCATTTGGCATAGATGCATATTTACATTATTTGAGCATCTGCACCAAGTTTGAGAGCATTTGGACAAGTTTGGCAATGTAAAGTTGCTCAAACTTCAAAATGGACAGAAATGGTTTTGAGGGGATTTGATGATGTTTTGTTGATCTTCAAGGTATGTGGCTTTGTAAGATCATCAAATATGTCATATTTGACATTATACAATTTTCCTGAAATTTTTAGAGAATATTTCTTTTGTAAATATTTCAAAAGCTTGATATATCCAAAAAGGGTTTTTGAAAGATTTGTCCAATATTTTGAACATGACCATGTGTTGAAACTCTTATATATGGACAATATATGTCCTATGAGCTTCCCTGAATTTTGAAAAATATTTTTGAAACAGTTAAATAATTTTAACCTATTAAAGACCATTTCTGGCCTAAATAAAAAGCTTTTAAATAAAATAGGAAAATAACTTTTAAAATTATACTTTTGTGGTTTAAGGGAGTCATGTACCTAATGGGAGTCAAATATACTTTTTGAAAGAATTTTCACACCCCAAATAAAGTACTTGCAGTACAGACCTCAATTCAGGGGTTTTTGAAAAACTAATTTTAGAAAATACTATTTGGCCAAATTATTTTTATAAGAAAATACTATACTATTCTATACACATGGCATGATCATTGGGAAAAGGTTTTGGATCAAGGAGATGAAGTATAAGAGTTGGATGATTTATTCGATTTTTGAGCACTTGCAAATAGCAAACACAAAACCAATCAAGCATAGTCAAAAACACTCAAAAGTTTTTGACAAACCAAATTTAGCATGATTATTAGCTTAAGTGTTGTGGCATGAAAATCAGGGTGTGACAGACCTACCCCCCTTATAAGAATCTCGTCCCCGAGATTCCCTGACTAGGCGGGGAAAGGAATATGAAAACTTGGATATGGGGTATTCTTCACTTCTTCATGTTGATTCTGCTTCCGAGTGGTGCTCCATGGAACCTTGAAGTACTTGGTGGTGTGGCTTCTCGCATGTTGCCATTTTTTATGCAAGTTGCTGAGTGGTCTCTTGCATAGGTTAGGTTGGGTTAGATGTTAATGGCTCGATGATCGATGTCCTCGCATGGACCGGGCTAGTTAGGAAGTTAAAAGTACTTCCAGAGTTGTGACTTGTCGAAAATTTGGTGCATGGTGGGTAACTCAGGTGGTAAATCTAGCTGGTAGTCGTTTACTATTCGTCTTGAAGTGGCCTTGAAGAAGGTCGATAAATCTTGGTGTGAGTGTCCCTTCGACATGGAAATGCGTGGTTCCTTCGAGAGGAGTGGTTTGCAGATACACCTGGTCTTCGATGCGGAGGTTTATTTCTTGACGATGGTGGTTGGTGTAGTTCTTCCTTCTTGACATGGTGGTCTTGCAACGTTCCTTATCCGGCTGAATGGCCCTTCTTTTGTCTTCGGGTAGACAAGTAGTTCACCAATTAATGATGATGCCCAACTGCTCCAAGTACTCCATGAAGGCTTGCTCACGAGGTACATAAAGTGGGCTAGGATACTGGTGGTGGTCATGGTTGTGTATTAGCCAAGGCCTTCCCGGCCTAGAGTCAAGGCCCATGTTCATGACCTGGCCATGTTGTGGCTTGGTGGGGCTCAAGGGTTTCAAGGATTCTAGTGTGTGAGTGAGGGTTCATCATCTTATCCTTAAGCACGGTTTCTGAGATGCCAATAGTTCCACCCAGTCCTTAAACAAATAACCTTACCACTGAAAGCATCATCTCGCATAGGTCAACTCCAATCATCTCTCATGCTATTTGTATCCACACGACTTCCTGGAGGAAGTCTAACAAAATCGTACATGTCTACGATCCCCAAACTCATATGTATGTCTACCCCTAAAATCCATGGGTAGAGCATACAAGCTTCCTAGCTTGAGTTAATCATGACAATCCAAGTGCTCAGCCTATTCTTCCGAGATTCAAGATAATGCATCTCTATTCTAAGGAAACACGTCATATGCCACTCCAAGATCTTGTTTCCTTCCTATGGATCAACTCCAACAGCCCGTTAACTTCCATCAATCACCACATAATCCAACAATTCTACAAGTCCGATGTCTACGATGTTCCACAAGATCTCAAGTCCCTATAATACCCAAATACTTGGGAGGGCTATGCATTATTATAGTAAGTCCACCAAATTCCCACCATCATGGTCAAGTAAACTCCAAGGTCATGATTATATAGATCCCTAAATCATCTCCGACAAATAATCCAATCTCCTAGTTTGCCATTCATCGAGAAATATGGTATCATGATCAAGATCAATGGTCTAAATCCAATTCACTCCAGACCATATAGACATATTTAGCATCTATACCCAACCAGAATCACCTACATAAATCCAAATATCATGCCCGACGAGAATTCCTACATCCCCCCTAGTCATTCTCAAAATGTCAACTATCTTCTATCAATATCCCCTGGCTAGGTCAAATCCTTATACCTCCAAGAATTTCAATTTGCGATCACAATTGCGCTCCAAATCCAAGTTACTCCAGGGTGATGAAAGTAACACCACTCTATTAATCATGATCCCACCAACATGAAAACCTCACAATCCATCAAGGTCTCAGATAATTCCTCTAAGTCACTGATATAAAGTCACCAAGTCATATTTCCTCTATTCCTATATCCTCAATTTGGTCTCCCCTATGGCATCGTTAGTTCTTGTGCTATATTAGGATGACAATGTGCTCGTTCACTTTGTCCACTAGTTCCATTACAAACCCAGTGTTGTGCAAGCTTACAAAGGCTTAACTGGTTCTCTTGCAATTATGTGGGCTAAGCACATGGTTAAGGATTCGAGAGGGGGTGTCTTTTGAAGTCTCGAAGGGTCTGGGATGGGTTTCTAATCTTGAGGGGTAAACATAACTTCACGGGGTTGCACTTGGTCGTGGAGGTTGTAGTAGAAGTCTTCATTGTTAGTTGGTTGCCGAGTTGGAATCCTTGGTACTTCTTGTCTTGCTGGTCTTCCGTTGAGGAGATAGAAGAGAGGGAAAAAGTAGCATAGAGTAGGGGAATGCCTAAAGGGGGTTCTATAGTGCAAGTGCAAACAAACAGGTGCAGAAAGGGCGAAACAAAAGAAACAAGGTAAGGAAGATGATATAGCCGTGTACTTGCTGCCTAGGGCAAAAGTGCGACTTATATCAAAACACAAACAATAAAAAAAGCAACCCACAATCATGGTTTTATTCGAACCATCATACGGACTCGACTGCGCATAGGGGGTACACGATTCATCCTACCCTAGGGGTTCTCGGACTAGTAGTCGTGCCTTGTGCCTCGTGCAGTCTTCTGAGTTTTCCTTAGGTGTTGCTATGTCCCTTGTAGTTGTTTGATGAATGACCTGGGTTGAGCTTGAAGAATCTTCAACAACTTCTCGCCTAATGAGGTGATGTGGTGAAGGTGTCTCCTCGTAGCTGGCGTTGATTTGGTCTCCTCTTGTCTTCTTAATCATAACGATCCCTTTTGTCTTCTAAGGCGTCGATGGTACTGGGTAGGTAATCCTTATGCAATGACAATAACAAGGAATAACAGAGGTCCAACATGTCGGTTACGTTGATGACAACATCGTCACCAAGAGCGGGGGACGAAGAGAACCGTTTTCCTGCTCACTATAGTGAGGCGGACCAAATGGCGAGGTTCTCATCCACTGGTGGTTGCCGAGACAACAACGGTAGTGACATGATTACTCTATTAGCGATGTATATCATGATCTTGCATAACATGTGCCCTGGTAATCGTACGCTAAGGTTGCACCATCTTGGGCCAGTGTCAAGGGTGTCACCATCTTCTGGGTCTTCATGTCCTCATTCCTCGAGGATGTATTTTCTGTAGGTATCATCTGGTCGTGGTGACGCCAATCTTGTGTTCAGAAGAGGTGGTCAAGGTATCATCCTTCTAGATTATCCACGAGGATTACAAGGAATCTAGTGGTCAGGGGCATAGGGGTTCTAGCGACCAAAAGTTTTGAAGGGGGAAGAGATCAATAAGGAAAGTATAGCCTAGTTTTCGAAAAACTAAGAAGGGAAGAGAAGTATAGATAGTTTTGTAAACTAGTAATAGTTTTGGAAATAGTTTTACTTTAACTAACGACCATGCTAACTAAGGCTTCCTACAGTCAGGATGGCTCTGATACAAGCTCCGTGGGGACCCCGGCTCATAAGTCGTGATCACTGAATGCACGTGTACAGTGATCCTAGAGATCAATGATCACTGAACACACAAAAGCCGAATAACAAGAGTCTTACATCCATACATACCGTATTACACAAATTGTGACCATTATGGTCAAGTCTTGAGTATAAATCATCGCAGCGAAAATCTTCAATAACAACTTGGACCCATGCCATCTACCTGAACCCTACAAGCATTCTGACTGGGAAGCGTCCTAGCTCGCATGTTCGTCACCAAGAAATCTTCATCATATCCTGTTCTTTCATGCCTGGCCAATAAAATAACCAGTGACAAGCCAATGAGTACTTTGAATGTACTCGCAAGCAACCCAAGTGTGATGATAGAATAATTATGCAAGGCTCTACTGCTAAATTGGCAGTTTTGCAGAAAGCTAGTTTTTCTCATGCAAGTATGATCAACATTTATCAAGGACATGAATGCGTCTGCAACAAGTATTAGGAGGTTACAGACATCAACATCGAGAAAGAGTTATGAACAACTCTTGCTCAAGCTCATCGTGACTTTCCCATGAATCACATTAACAGATTTACCCAAACCATGTTGTTTTCCAGAAACTTAAGGACATAGTCTAAGCAGCACCACCCAACTGTCCTTGACCGTGGACACGACAATTCGAATAGTTTGACAGTCTGCAGAGGTTGCGCACTTTACCCACAAGATCCGGGAAGCTTTGGTGTCATCCATGATCCCGTGGTACCTCAAGTACTCGGGGGAAGCACCCGACCATTACCTTTCCCTAGATGACACTAACACAGAGTCCACTCGATTGGTAACAGCCCCGTGTCAAACACTTCACGTCTTAAAAATTGTGGAGCCTCTCTCTCATATTCATCACATACCACAAGCACGGGGTACCAATGGTTTGTCTGGTGCCCTGTAAAAACAGTCATGGCCGCCTATCCAAGCACGACCCCATCCCGAGAGTGACCTCATGTCACCCCGTCACTTGTAATGCGGGCACCATGCGAGTATCGGCCTAGGTAATCAATAATGCCCTTTCCCATATAAGGGTAGAGTGGTTGCACATGTTTGGTTGGGAATGTCGACAAATCTTAAATCTAATCCGTCTATGTAAACAACACTTTCATCAAGCCTCGGTACACTACTTCTCCACCAAGTAGAGCCCTAGTTCCTCATCATCTCCCAGGAGCATTAGTGGCACCCACTGGGTTATTTGCAAGTATGTCAACCACACTTGTTTCTTCAATGCATAACCCTGACCCACTTTGCGTAGCCAACTACAATAGCATATTTCTACAACTCACCAACATAACTCTAAACACGGTCAGAGTCATGAGTAATGCACCTATCAACGAGGTATGCAACGGTGGCAAGCCTAGCAAGGTTGCCACTCAAGATATATCATGCACTCGATGAAACGATGAAAATGCTTTCATGACATAAAAGGGTTCAACATGGTCAAAGGGCTGCTTGCCTTGTCCTTCAGAGTCTTCAAACCTTCTGGACCATCTCCAAGTACTCCGTCTATTTCGTCAACTAACGACGGAAACAATCATAATAAGCAACACAACAAGGCAAAAATAAAAGTGCTCTAAAAATATGAGTTGGACTTTTCTACGATACCTCTGGTCATATGAAAAATGACCAAGGTGGTTTCATTGGCATTGGATCAATGGATAGTTTGGAACATTTCAATATGAAGGATATAAGGAATTTAATGGATCTGTAAGTTGTCTACAGAATGCATTTCTATAAAAATGAGTAAAAGTACCCATTAAATCACGCATGATTATTGAAACATTTGGAAATTGGTTTCACCAGATTTGGAGTCCAAATGAATATACAATGGATTTTTGAAGTGGACTTATGTGGGTAAATGATATTTTTATTAGATCCTTCGGAAACTAGGCAGAGTAAAAATGTTCACCATGACTCATTAAATAGATCTTGATTTATGGGGCCAGCAGAAATTTGAATCATCAAGTTTGGACATTATTTGAATATTTGGGAGATTTTACAAGTTTACAGAAAAATAAAAGAAAAGGATTTACCAAAAATAGGCTGGATCTGGGGCGGTAGCAGCGCGCACAGCGCGAGACTTAGTGGCAGGGTGCCACTGGGCTGGCCCAGCGGCTCGGCTGCACACGCGCAGGGGCCATGTCGGAGGCGGCTTCTAGGAAATATGTCTTCGCGCGGGGGAGGTGGTCAATGCCATAGCTGTCTCCACTTAAACAAGCAGGGCCTGCTTCCGGGGACGCTGACCTGCGGGGACCACTTGTAGGGTCGTCTCCTTCCTCTTGCGCCCGCGACAGAGGGGATCGAGACCCTATCTCCGCGGTGGCCGGCGCTCGCCCCCAGCGGCACAGGCCACCCTCGACCAAGGCGCGACCACCGAAGGGGTCTCCGAGGAGCGGCGCATCAGGGAGGGCCCTTGGGGGTGGCAGGGGAGGCCGGAGCGCCTCCTGTACCGGTCGTGGCGGACGGCCTCGTCGTTCCGTGGTGATACCTGCACTACGAGGCACGGGAAGAGGCGGAGAGGAGCGGGGGTGCTCCGTAGCACACCAGAGTTTCTCCTGGAGGTTGAAGGAGAGGGGTAGGGGCCCTGGTTCACCGGAGCCAGGAGGAGGCCGACGGCAACCATGGAGAGGGAAAGAGGGACCAAGGGGGTGAGGGGGCTTGTCCGAGAGGTTCACGGGAGAGGGGGGGTTCTAACCAAGACGAGAGAGAGAGTCGGGGTGGCTTAAATGGGCGTGGCCGCGGTGCATCGTGGGCGCGGTCCAGGCCACGCTCGGGCGAGCCCTGTGGAGGGGTGAGAAGAGAGGATAAGGATGGGCCCGACAGTGAGGCATGTCCCGGACTTCGAGGCACCTCGACTGGCGCAAGGGGGAGGCCCTAGGTGGTCGGGCGCTGCAGATTGGGGGTGGCTACAGTGCGGGTGTGCACGGTAGGGCGCTCTGGAGCACGCCAATTGCATGCCAGGGCATGTCTTTGGCTTGTAGGGCGCGGCCACTTTGTCTGGGGGGTTCTGGGAGGTGTAAACAAAGGGGATTTGGCTTTGGATGCCCTAGTGATCCATTGGGAGAGGAGAGAGGTAGAGGGATAGTGAGAATAGGGCTGTCCAATAGAGTAAAATGGGGTTTTACCCCCCTCAATCATTGATCTGAGGAGGAGAGGCAGTTCCTGGAGGTAGAAGGTGACTAGGAGTAGCTGTGGTAAAAACATAAGGCAAGGGGGAATAGTGGAAGGGGTCAAAACAGAGGTTTTGGTAAAATGGCAGAAGGTGTTTGATGTAAGTTTGGGCAAGTAACTGAAGTACAATTGATATGAGACTTAACAGGATGAAATGGCACATGAAAATAGTGTGTTCCACCAAGTTTGAGCTTATTTGGGCAAAGTTGCTAATGTAACTTTGGTGAACCCTAGAAATCAACAGAAATGAATTTTCCAAGATTTAGTCATGCAAATCATCCCTCCTTGATGCACAACTTGGTGTAGTGTCATCATTTGGGGTTGTGAGTATGTCCACAAAAGTTGAGGTCACAAGTAAAAAGTTGGCAATGTAGAGTTGTACAAATTTGGATCTTGTCAGAAAGGGTTTTGGGGCACTTTGGTCAAGTTATCCTTCTCCAAAACTTGTGCCATTTGGCATAGATGCATATTTACATTATTTGAGCATCTGCACCAGGTTTGAGAGCATTTGGACAAGTTTGGCAATGTAAAGTTGCTCAAACTTCAAAATGGACAGAAATGGTTTTGAGGGGATTTGATGATGTTTTCTTGATCTTCAAGGCATGAGGCTTTGTAAGATCATCAAATATGTCATATTTGACATGATAGACTGTTCCTGTAATTTTTAGAGAATATTTCTTTTGTAAATATTTCAAAAGCTTGAAATATCCGAAAAGGGTTTTGAAGGATTTGTCCAATATTTTGACCATGACCATGTGTTGAAACTCTTATATATGGACAATATATGTCCTATGAGCTTCCCTGAATTTTGAAAAATATTTTTGAAACAGTTAAATAATTTTAACCTATTAAAGACCATTTCTGGAGTAAAGAAAAAGCTTTTAAATAAAGTAGGAAAATAACTTTTAAAATTATACTTTTGTGGTTTAAGGGAGTCCTATACCTAATAGGAGTGAAATATACTTTTTGAAAGATTTTTCACACCCCAAATAAAGTACTTGCAGTACAAACCTCAATTCAGGGGTTTTTGAAAAACTAAGTTTAGAAAATACTATTTGGCCAAATTATTTTTATAAGAAAATACTATACCGTTCTATACACATGGCATGATCATTGGGAAAGGTTTTAGATCAAGGAGATGAAGTATAAGAGTTGGATGATTTATTCGATTTTTAGAGCACTGGCAAACAGCAAACAGAAAACCAATCAAGCATAGTCAAAAACACTCAAAAGTTTTTGTCAAACCACATTTTAGCATGATTATTAGCTTAAGTGTTGTGGCATGAAAATCAGGGTGTGACAATGGGCCCCCCTTGATAATTCGCTCAGTACTAAAGCTTTTCCAGCAAGGCCCAACATTGGTTTTACATTTGCCTAATAACTAAAACTTGCATAGGGCGTTGCAAACCCGAGTTCTTAATTAATAACCCGGGCCAGTGCTCCTCATGAGTGTTGGTCCAAACTGGGCAACCTGCGGGGCCACCTCAGGGAAACTCAAGGTCTGGTATACACCCGTAGCTTGTCCCATCCGGTCGTGGCCTGAGACGAGATACGCGCGACTACTATCAGGGTGTTGGCACGCCGGGAGGTCTTGCTGGATTAGTTTTAACTTTGTCGAAATATCTTGAGCACACGATTCCGAGAATACTCAGGTCTTCTCACCTTGGAGTTGCGACTCCGCAGATCGTGAGCTTGTGATAGGCTAAGTTGGGACACACCTGCAGGGTTAGATCTTTCGAAAGTCGTGCCCGTGATTATGTGGTAGATGGGAATTTGTTAATATCTGGTTGTAGATAACTTGACACCATGCTCATGAATACACTACCTGCGTGAGTAACCGTGATGGTCTCTTTTTGAAGGGCTTCGGGATGTGAACACGGTCGGGTTAAGTTTGATCGTGAGTAGTTAGGATCACTTCTTGATCAACTTGGCGATCGTTGGCACTCGTTCTCTTCTCGCTCTAAACTCGTAAGCTAGTGCTTAGTGCTTGCTGCAGCCTTTGTTTTCAGCCTGTCCACACCTAAGGCTTTGATAGTTTTGCTACCCGGGAACGGTATTGTTGAGTCCTCTGTGGCTCACAGATTCAACACACACCAGATGCAGGTACTATTGAGAACTATACAAGAGGTGGTTCAGAGCTGTACTGGGAGTTCGATGAAGAGCCTGGGCGTTACTATGTGTCTTACCCCGACGATCAGTAGTGGCTCTTACTAGGAGGTTCCGGGCTTGTGTTATTTATGGTATCTTTTGGTTTGGATTTTGTACCTAGTCAAACTCTGATGTTATTCAGATGATGTATGTTATTGTATTTCATTGTGTGACGTGGCGAGTGTAAGCCTACTATCATTTTACACTTTCATCCCTGATTTTTACATGAGTTGTGCAAATATACCATACTTGAGATCATTGTAGTATACGTTTATGTCCTTAAGTCGTGCCTCGACACGTGGGGGACATAGCCGCATACTGGGCATTACACTAAGCCTACCTCTTCTCTCTTCCTCATACATGCTCCAGAGCTTCACTTGGCACATCTTCAATGATTGTGGCCATTCTTGATCAACCCACTCCAAGTAAGAACACTTCCGTTCATCCTATAATATTTAAAACTAGATCGGTAACAATTGTAGGGGAAATGGGTTTATAGCAACATAGAAAATCACCAATACTTATTTTGAAAAATCAAAGAAATATGTTAATTATGACATATCTACTCAAAAAGATCAATGTGCAAATGAATTAATTGCTACTGAGACAACAACCAAATTCTGAAACATCAGATGCTATAATTAACTACAACAACGCTACAAGTGATTACTCATGTACTATAAATAATAAGTTGAACAATTTATGAGGAAGGTACATAAAACTGCAACAGCATAGCGATGGTGTTCGGATGATAGCAAATTTATACTAACAGGTGTGTACATGCACAAATTTAGTAACATAGAACTAATAACACTAAGGCCGTCCACTATGTATGCCAAGACGAGTGTAAAGATAACTGTTGCTACAACTCACACCGATGCCCTTCACTGGCGAGCGGATGGAGCAGACAAAAATCAAGGACACGGACTCCGGAGCACTTAGTTGCCCCAATGCCCAGTTCCTTCGTGCCATAAAGATTTAGTATTTTACTACTTGTCTGCTCGGATGTGTGGACCAAATTGGTTGCATAAACTGCTGAAGCGGTGCCAAATAATTTTCTAATGGCACCGCTGATGAGATGGCAACATTTTTAGATACTAGGTACAAACTGTGACACTATCTTAGGATGCGTTTGGTTGAAGGTGTGGTATGAATGGGTTGGGACCGTGATAGTGTCTAAACCGCATCTAACAAATGATTTGTAACAACGAAAGAGGGTCTAACCTTCTCTGCACATGCCATAAACTTCCTCCCACTGTCCACAGATTCAAACACAACTAGCTTCATGCATGGAGATTGACGGTGACAATGAGCAGACATATCTTCAGCCACCCCGCTCCATTCGTTGCAACTAATGGTCCAAGGGAGTTACAATAGGAAGAAATGACTAAAATCAACCGCCAGGTAAAAATCCTTCATTCCAACTCATAGCCCAAGAGAGATAAGAGTGGCATACCTGGGGGGTGAAGGAGTCGGAGGAGGAGTAAGAACCGTTGGAGAGGTCTTTGAAGAAGACCATGGCGACCCCGACGGTAGGATGCGAGATGGAGAGTGCGAGGAAGCGACTATAGATTAGGAAGGAAGGAAGGAGGAAACATGGGAAATGTGACTTGTGGTCAGGGAAAAAAGGGGGTGGGGAAGGGGGTTGATATTTTGGCGGTAGGCCAAAATTACGAAATGTGGATGGAAATTTGCGTGCGATGCCACCGGACACCATACACTTTGAACGATTGTGTGCATCGCAAACGATTCTTCAGCTTTACGCGCATGGGATGAGTTTGATAATTCAAATTTTGGTGGAAATATCCCTGGTACATCATTGCATAATTTAGCATCGCTTGCTAATTTGGGCACACAAAAGAGCGTACAACACACAGACCAAACTTACTGAATCGAGCAATTTTAGTAATTAAACAAAGCTAGTTGACCTAAACATTGCTCTAACTAAAGACCAGCATTAAAAACAAAGCCTACGTATGCATAATTTTAACAAAATCGCCGCCGCGCCGGCCTATGCATCGCCAGTATGATATGAGACGTCGATGACTTGTCCTAGCGACATGCCACCGTTGGTGGACTCCGCGTCCCCCTGCTGACGTCGACCGTGTCCTCGTCCTCGGTGTCGCCCTCAAGTTTGTAGTACTCATAGTAGTGGCTATGCCAGAGCTCGCGTTGGTACTCCACTGCCGATTCCTCGATGGCCATACTATTCTCTACCTCGACCTCGGCCATGCGGAACTCCTCTTCCCGGCGCTCCACGATCTCTACTGCCTCCTACATCTCCATCTCCCGCTCAGTGATCTCATGAGGAAGTAGGTGATCCATGGCCACCACCGCCTTTTTGGACGTAGGTTGCATGTTGGATTCCGAGGTGGCCTGGAATATCTTGGTGTGTGCATTCTTGATCTTGGTGTGGATAGCCTCGACCCGGGCCAGGGTGACATCGGGAGCATGTATGGCAGCTCGAGCGCTCTCGGCGTTTGTAGCGGCCGTCGCAGCAGTAGCTGCAGCCGTCTCGGCTACTGCAACTACCCTGTCGGTTGTCGCCGACGCCCGATCGACGGATGCGGCGGCACTCTCGGCGCAGGCGACCGCGCTCTCGACGCAGGCGGCGGCGCTCAGGGAGAACGTGGCCATCGTACCGGCCTTCACAGAGCGTTTCCACGGCATCATCTTTGCAAGAAGGGGGTGTGGGAATGGGGATCAGGATTCGTGGATTCGGGGGTTGCGGAGACTGGAGCAGACGAGCTAGCGAAGCTTAAGGAGGAAGACTTAAATAGACCCAGAAATATTCATCGCAAACAGTTCGTACAAAAAAAACTATGTGTGATGTTGTGGATATTTTTTATCAGTAGTGAAAGACGAATTTGGAGTAAAGTGGCAACAGATGGTGTTTTAAATGTACGATAAAATTTGTAGTACTAATACAACTTTCATGTCAAATTTTGGAAAATTAAAGGGGTCATTTGACCTTTTAAGATATTTAAGTGATTTTCTAGCCATTTAATGACTGTAATTCAAATTTGAACTAAATTTACATGCATCCGCTAACCATAACGGTTTGAAAAGTCATATTTTGTGTACTTGTGTGTGTTTTAATTCCATGTGCAGTAAATTGGCAGGAATTTTCAAACATATGGGTCTAATGGCTATGACAGAATTAAGCATGGAGTGCCATTGCATTTAAATTCCAAAAAAAATATCATAAACACATGAAACCTTGCTTGATGTACTGTCATGCCACCAAGATGATGTGATAAAATATTTGGCATGGTTGACGAAAGTTTCGACACACACCCCTCACAATACGAAGCAACGGACTAGAAGGCACGTCGTTCCGAGAGGGAGCAATGCATGTTTGATGACGAACGGGAGATAGCTTCCACTTACGGCCTTCAAATTTTTTTCTACATTTCACGTGCACTAATACAACTATCATGTGAAAAATTGGAAAATTTCAGGGGTGATTTGACCTTTTAAAAACACCTAAGTGATTTTCTAGCCATTCCATGACTGCCATTCAAATTTGAACTACATATACATGCAACAGCTAACCATAACGGTTTCAAAAATCATATTTGTGTACTTGTGTGCGAGTTAATTCCATGTGTAGTAAATTAGAAGGAATTTTCAAACATATTTATCTCACGTCATGGACACATGCATGGAGTGACATGGCATTTTAACTAAAAAATTAAAAAATGATCAGAAAAACGTGAAACCTTGCTTGATGTAATGTCATGCCACCAAGACGATGTGATACAAAATTGGCCTGTTTGACGAAAGTTTGGACACACACCCCTCTCAAACCGGAGCAACTCACTAGAAGGCTCGTGGTTCCGAGAGGGAACAATGCATGTTTGATGACGAACGGGAGATTGCTTCCTTTTACGACCTTCAATTTTTTGTACGTTTAAAGTGCACGAATACAACTGTCATGTGAAAATTTGAAAAAAAATTAGGGGTCATTTGACCTTTTAAAGACATTTAAGTGATTTTCTAGCCATTGACCGTAATTGAAATTTGAACTACATCTACATGCAACGGCTAACAATAACGGTTTGAAAAATCATATCTTTGTACTTGTGTGCAATTTAATTCCATGTGCAGTAAATTAGAATAAATTTTGTAACATATTGGAAGTACGTAGTAGTTTTCTTAACTGGTACGTTAAATAAAGAGTTTCGTTTCGTACTTACACAATTTAAAATGATTGTTATGGAGAGAATAAGAAAACCACTCCACTATATAATAGTCGTATACACGAGTACTATATGGACGTAGCTTCATTGACTTTAGTGCACCTGACTTTGGGTTTATGACAGGTGGGCCCAAAATGTGGCTGGCGCACCTGTCATACAACCAAAAGCAGGTGCAGTTAAGGCATCGTAACTTAGTCTGTACTACAGTATATATA
>LR738711.1:310220937-310437261 GCA_902687465.1 Secale cereale | reverse complement strand
ATATATATATATATATATATATATATATATATATATATATATATATATATATATATATATATATATATATATACACGTTGGAGGCTCAGCGTTCCTTTGCTACGGTTTGCTATATTCACTGTCTTTCACCCTCTTCACCAGATCTAAACAAGACTGCGTTGTGGCCTCTGTCTCTTTCACCCCCCTCACAGCTGGCGAAGGAGGCGTCTGAAAGTGCAACTAATCCCCGGGTGGTTTTGGTAATTAATAACAACATATATATCATTGAACTAATATTCTCTTGAGAATCATTTCAGAAAAGTTCGATGATATGGGTATGGAAATGTCTGAAGAAGTGGACCCCTCAAAATGCTAAGACAAGCATTGGCAAAAGCTCAAGACTCCATTTTTGGTTTAGTGATCAAAGATCACATTGATTCCATAGGAAAAGCCAATACTATTAAAAGGGGATGAGGTTGTGTTAATGTTCTTGTTGCTCAAGTGCTTGGTGATCTAGCTCCCTCAACTATCAGCACTCTTCACTTTACAACACACTCATAAGTAATCTCGGACAAACCGATTCTGCAAACTCAGTCCCACCGAGATGAACCACTTCAGTTGTTTCCCTAAACCCTAACTTTTCGGTCCATCCGATTCTGAGTCTCGGTCTCACCGAAATTGTTCTGCCAACCTTCTGTAACCAAATGACAGCATTTCGGAATATCCGAGTTGTTGTTTTTGGTCACACCGAGATGGCAAACCCTAACCTTTGACTCACTTCGGACAAACCGAGATGGTATTTTCGGTCCCACCGAAAATCCCAACGTTCACTATATTTGAACTTTCGGTCTGACCGAGTTTTCACTTCGGTCTCACCGAGATTGGTCAAATGTGTGTGTAACGGTTGGATTTTGTGTGGAGGCTATATATACCCCTCCACCCCCTCCTCATTCGTGAGGAGAGCCATCAGAAAGTACCACCACTTCTACCATACACTTTCTGAGAAGTGAACCACCTACCCTTGTGTTGAGATCAAGCCATTCCATTCCTACCATATGAAACTTGATCTCTAGCCTTCCCAAGTTGCTTTCCACTCAATCCTTTCTTCCACCACAGCCATATCAGTGAGGAGAGTTGAGTGTTGGGAAGATTATCACTTGAAGCACAAGAGCAAGGAGTTCATCATCATCAACACCGTCTATTACCTTTTGGGGGGTGGTGCCTCCTAGATTGGTTAGGTGTCGCTTGGGAGCCTCCGTCGTTGAGATGTGGAGTTGAACCAAGAAGTTTGTAAGGGCAAGGAGATCGCCTACTTCGTGAAGATCTACCCCGAGTAAGGCTAGTCCTCCGTGGGCGTAGGCCGTGATGGAATAGACAAGGTTGCTTCTTCGTGGACCCTTCGTGGGTGGAGCCCTCCGTGGACTCGCGCAGCCGTTACCCTCCGTGGGTTGAAGTCTCCATCAACGTGGATGTACGATAGCACCACCTATCGGAACCACGACAAAAATCTCCGTGTCACCAAACTGCGTTTGATCTTCTCCACCTCCTTTTTACATGTGCAATTTACTTTCCGTTGCATATACTCTAGAATTGCATGTGTAGGGTGTTACTTGAATTGGTCTTAATTGTGAAACTGCCAAAAACATTGCATGATCTAAAGGCAGATTTTTTATATTGTCAAGTAGTCTAATCACCCCCCCTCTAGACCTACTTTCGATCCTACAAGTGGTATCAGAGCTTTGGTCTCCATTGCCTTGGTTTCCATTGCATTGGACTCCATAAGCTTGGTTTCACAACCTAGGAGAGTATGGCGTCTAGTGAGGGTAATTATCGTAGAGGTCCTTACTTTGATGGTACAAATTTTGCTAGTTGGAAGCATAAAATGAAAATGCATATTCTTGGTCATAACCCAGCCGCATGGGGCATTATTTGTGTTGGCATGCAAGGTGATTTCTTTGAAGAAGGAAAAGTTCCGGATCGCGAAGCTACACCCGAAGAGTTGAAGATGTTGCAAAACAATGCTCAAGCTTGTGACATTCTCTTCAATGCTTTGTGTCCCGAAGAGTTCAACAAAATCAGCCGTCTTGAGAATGCTAAAGAGATTTGGGATACTTTGGTTGAAATGCACGAAGGTACTGAATCTGTGAAGGAATCAAAGCTAGATATTCTTCAAGGTCAACTTGACAAGTTCAAGATGAAGGATGGTGAAGGATTCGCTGAAATGTACTCTAGGCTTGCTCTCATCACAAATGAGATTGCTGGCTTAGGAAGCGAAGAAATGACCGACCGATTCATCATTAAGAAGATTCTCAGAGCTTTGGATGGAAAGTATGACACCGTGTGCACTTTGATCCAAATGATGCCAAACTACAAGACTCTCAAGCCAACTGAAGTCATTGGAAGGATTGTTGCTCATGAGATGACACTTAAGGATAAGGAAGAGCTTCACAACAAGTCAAGTGGTGCTTACAAAGCTACAAGTGATGCTCCTACTACCTCAAGTGACAAGTTAGTTTCCAATGAAGACATAAGCCTAATGGTCAGGAACTTCAACAAGTTCTACAAGAATAGAGGCAAAGAGAGAAGCTCAAAGTCTAGATCATATGATGGAAAGAGATCTTCTAGTCGTGATCGAAACTGCTACAATTGTGGAAGACCCGGACACTTCTCAAATGAGTGTACGGCTCCCCACAAGAGAAGAGAAGAATCTCCAAGAAGAAGAGCAAGAGATGAGTCACCTCGGAAAGAGAGAAGGAGTAGAGATGATCGTTATGAACGAAGACCTCCTCGGAGAAGCAAGGATTCGGAGAGGAAAGACAAGTCATCAAGGAGCTACACAAGAAGAAGACATCAAGCTCATGTTGGTGAATGGGTCTCCGACTCCGACTATAGTCAAGATGAAGGTGTTGCCGGACTTGCACTCGTATCCTCCAACTCCAACTCCTACGACTTATTTGATTCACCGAATGAGGGAATTGGAAGATGCTTCATGGCTAAAGGCCCCAAGGTAACACACCCTGAGTTCATTGACTTTGATAGTGATGAGGATGACTTACTTGGTGAAGATGAGCTCTTGCATGATAAATCTAGTGAGCTTAGTAATGATGAAAATGCTAGTAGTCTTTATAGTCGAGAAGAGTCGAATGACAATGCTATGAAGGAGATTGAGCGTCTAACTAAAGAACTAAACACTCTTAAGTTAGCTCATGAAACAACTCAAGAAGATCATAGAGAGCTCCTAAGATCTCATGAGAAGCTACGCTTCGAGAAGCTCACTCTAGAGCAAGAACATGAGTTTCTAAAAGCGATCAATGACGATCTTCGAAAGAAGAGTTCTTCATATCTTGCCAAACGACTTCTCTTGTCTAATTTCTTGCCACCAATTAAGACTAAGCATGACAAGCATAAGAAAAATTCTTCCTCTAGTAGTAACAATAACAATGTTAAATCAAATGTTGTTACTTCTAGTAGTTCTCTTGATTCCACTAACAATGTTTCAAGCCAAGTTACACTTGAGCAAGAAAATAGCTTATTGAAGGAAATCATAGAGAAAGGTGTCTACAAGAGTCTTGCCGGAAGCAAGAACTTTGAGGAGATTGTTCGCAAACAAGGAAGACACCGGAAGAATCAAGGGATTGGTTTTGAGCGAAAGTTCAACGCCGAAGGTGTTGAGTGGGAAGAAGGTCAATACCCTACTCCACAGTTTGTCTCACAAAAGGAGAAGTATGATCCTACTTCTTCCAATGTGGAACAAGCTCAAGATGACCTTCCACCACAAGACCACGAGCTAAAGGCCAAGGACAAGCTTCAAGAAGAGATTGATGCATTCATTGAAGCACCTCAAGCCATGGTCAAGTGGGTTCCCAAGGACACATCAAGTTCTACTTCGTCAAGCTCAACTACAACACCAAGGATTCCCATCAAGATGATGTGGATCCCAAAGAAGAAGAACTAGTAGGTTCTTGAGGGTGACTCCGCCAACAAACTTCACTCATATTCTTTTTGGCAAGAACTTGTGCAATCAACTTCCACATCATGCACTTGTTCATGGAGTCACAAACCCTCTTGTTGGTAAGTCAAGGGACAAGGTAATCATTGCTTTCATGGACATCATCTTTTGTGTACTTCACTCTATGTCTATGGATATTCTTGTTTGTTCCTTGTGGGACTAACCCATGTAGGTATTGAAAGTGCTCTAATCCAAAGGATTGCTCCTAACTCATGATGATCTACATCAACATTGAGCATCCACATCTTCAACATCTACATGAAGTCTTCTACGACAACCCAAGGTTAGTTTGACCCTTTAAAAGGGGTTCTCACATCTAGGGGGAGCTTTACTCAAAAAATTGAGCTAAAGCATCTACAAATGATGTGAACACATAAATGCTTTATGTAAAAGTGGTAACCCCACTTGTGCTTAAACGATGAGTATGACCTATGATCAAATGTTCTCATTTGGCTCCTAAGTCAATATACTCATATATAGATGACCTAGTCATCGACAAATTGTGTGCTAGTAGCTAGAGTGATTGGTTGTGCATGTTTGACACATATTTCAGTTGCTATCTTATTGTGTGAGCATGTTGAATGCATGATTCTATTCATTCAAGGACATCCATTTGTGGTTTTGATTGTTTTGGTTTCTTTTTCTGGCCAAATGGATGGACAAGAATGCCTAAGCACCTTTCCCTAGCTATCTATGCTTTCTTGTCTCAAAACTCTATTCATGCTCATATCACAACTTTGAACAAGTCTTTTTCGGACAGTCCGAGTGAGGAGCACTCGGAACCACCGATTCGTCTAAGGCTGACTTCCAAAACCTTCTAAGTCCATTTCGGTCTGACCGGTTTCTCAATATCGGTCCAACCGAAACGCTTAGACTGATCTAGGTTTCATCTCGGTGAAACCGAGTTCAAACTCTCGGTCTGACCGATATGTGTAACTGCACAGCAGATATACATCTCGGTGACACCGAGTTTTTCAACTCGGTCCCACCGACAGCACGGGGTTATATATACCTGAGGGGCTGCGCGCGATTTCTTTCTTCAAACCGTTCGCCCCCAAGACCCCTGCTGCCGCCGCCCTGGTCTACGGATCGTCGCCTTCGTCGCCTGTGCGCCCTCGCCGCAGGTCTCCGCCGCCGTCAACGGTAATCATCTCCACCGTTGCCGCCGTAGAGGGACACCACCAAGTTAGGGTGTGTCCCGATCCCTTTTCGTGCTCCACTGATGATTCTTGCACGATAGGCTGCCATGATTCAATCCATGTTTGATATGTTCCCCACACAATAGTTCAGATCGTCTAGTTTCGAGGAAAATTCTTAGGTTTAGGTTTCCACGGAATGCATCTCGGTGAAGCCGATTTTTGAAAATCGGAATGACCGATTTGGCCTCTGGCCATTGCACTGCATAGTTCGGTTTAACCGAGTTGTGCCAATCGGAACGACCGAAAAGAAGTTTCAGTGAAACCCTAAGTTTTCGGTAGGACCGAAACCCACTTCGGTCTGACCGAAAGTGGTGTGTAGGTTTCTGTTGAGCACTTCGGTTGCACCGAAACCTAAAATCGGTTTGACCGAAATACATTCTGTGAAAACTCAAAACTAAGTTTTTAACTCATATTTTTTTGCAAAAACTTCTGCAGTTGTGATAACTCTTCTACTCTGCCTATACCTTATCTTTTCACAGGTCTTTCAGCCATGTCAGATGTCAGTGACAGCCAGAACAGGTCTGAATCACCGTTTGCTGAAATTCCAGAGGCAGATACAAGTCCTGCAAGCAGCTCTAGTGATGATGGTGAGAGGAGCACCCCTAGTGGTCTGCCTCCCGCAGCTACGAGAACCAGGAAGAAGAGAACTTCGGATGATGAGGACTCCGACTTTGTTGCTGAGGAAGTTACCTCCAAGCCCAAGAGGAATGTGGTTGCCAAAGAGCACCAAGGGCAGCAGCCAAGGAAAGGTACAAGCAAGGTAAAACAGTCAGCAGTTGCTAAGAAGCTCAACTTGGAAGAGCCTGCTCCAAGCAAGGTGAAGAAGACTTCCAAAAGGAAGAGGGTTGTTTATGCTGAACCTCAAGTTGATGCTGAAGAAGAAGAAGAAGCACCCCAGCCTCCTCCTCAGAAAGCTAAGTTCATGGGTGATGCTATTCGGGCTCAAGCCTCCTCTAAGCCCAAGAAGCCTGCTCCTTCCAAAGCAGCTCCAGCCAAGCCCAAGAGAACAACCAGAAGCATTCCAGCTTCTGAGAAGAACAAAGGAGAGATGCCACCGTCTGAATCAGATGAAGAGCATGTGTTGCTCAAGCTCCGTCCCAAGTTGCCACTCCACAATGATGCTCATCCTCAAGCTGAGGACATGAAGGCAAGGAAGGACAAAGGTCTCAGGCTATGGAGACAGTCTGATCCATATGCCGTAAGGAGAAGGACTGCTGTGGACCCCAGATTCCACACCAGAGAGCAGCAGGATTTCTATGAGACCGTGCTAATGGATAAGAAGCCCATTGTTGCTGACACCAGGTATGTTGACTGGAAGTACATTGACAGTGAAGAGCATCGGGACTTCTTTCCCCATGTGCATGAGAGCTTCACTGCATGTGGAGTTGCTGACTTTGTGGGTCAAGAGCTGACAGCTTGGAATGACGAGATGATCATGCAGTTCTATGCCACTGCCCACTTCTACCCTGATGGCAAGATCACCTGGATGACTGAAGGTCAAAGGTTTTCTTCGACTGTTGAAGAATGGGCAGAACTTCTGAACGCTCCAGTACAGAGAGAGGACGACATTGATGTCTATGGGATTCCTAAGAAGAGTCATGATTCCATGAAGAATATGTACAAGGAGATCCCAGCTGCTGATTTAGAGGGATGGAAGCTCGGCTCAGTGTATTATCTCCAGGCAGGTCTGACCACCACTAACACTATTCTGAGGCATACTTTGATGCCTAAGTCAGGTGACCACCGGATGATACGAGGCTATTCTATCAACATGCTGCACATTCTCGATGAGAAGGCACCTTTTAAGGTGATGGACTTGATGGTAGAAACCATTAAGAGGACTGCAGCTGACCAAAAGAGGTCATGTGGGTTTGCACCGCAGATACAGATGCTCATCAACGCCAAGTTTGGCACGGGCAAATTCATGTTGGATAGGAAGCACTTGCCACTGCAGCCAGAGCATGAGGACAACGTAGTTGTGATGGATGAAGAGGATCCCACCTCAGTTGAAGGGCAAGCCAAAATTGAAGCTGCGAAGAAAGCTAAAGCTGACATAGAGGCAGCAGCTGCAGCAGCTAAGCCAAAGAGCTTTGGAGAACAAATTCTTGAAGCTACCCAAAGGATTGAACAACGCCTGGCCAGCATTGAGCAATCTCAGGAGAGCCTTGAGAGGATTGTCGAGGACAAGATCCACGCTCTGGACGTGAAGCTGACTGAGATTCAGGTGTCTGTCAACAAGCTTGAGGCAGACATGGAGGAGACTAGGCAGGAGAGAGCAGAGCTTATGCAGGATGATCTAGTCCAGGACTCTCATCGCCAGACTGCTCAGGTTCCCAGAGGATCCAGATCTGCAGCTATCCCAGTGACAGACTCCAGGGCTACCACTTCAGCACCAGCTACAGCTCCAGCAGTTCCTTCAGCTCCAGCATCCACTCCTCCACCGCAGACTTCAGCAGAAGTCTTCGCAGATGCAGCTATCTCTACACCGACATCTACCCAGACGGGAGCCGCCAGCAGAGCCCGCAGTGACGTTTAGCTCTATACCTTTTCGAACTTTTTGGTAACTTGTTGCCAAAGGGGGAGAAATTGTTATAGATCATAGGGCTTCGAGAGAGAGAGAGTGCTCTTTCGTCTTTTCGTTCTTTTGCCGGTTTTCCTTGAGATACATTGGTTTCTTTTGGTTCCAGATACTTTATGTGTGCTTGCTACTACGTTTGATGCTACCTTAATGAGTGCTTAGTCATACTATGCCTTAATGTGTGCTTATTGCTTATCATATGCTATTTCTTATTGTATGGCTATTTACTCTTGTCTTGGTGATTGAGTGTATGTTACTCATTCTTATCATTTTGTGCGCTCCACCAAGATGTATGTGACATGGAAGAGTGACCCATAATCCTAATCGATTGTGCATTTGCATTCAAACGCAAATTTCAAATAATGCACAAATTTAGGGGGAGCTCTTGTTTATCACATACTTCTCAAAGCGACGATATTATTCTTTGATTATATCCTTTGTCGAAGCTTTGATCTATATGTTGTCATCAATTAACAAAAAGGGGGAGATTGAAAGTGCAACTAATCCCCGGGTGGTTTTGGTAATTAATAACAACATATATATCATTGAACTAATATTCTCTTGAGAATCATTTCAGAAAAGTTCGATGATATGGGTATGGAAATGTCTGAAGAAGTGGACCCCTCAAAATGCTAAGACAAGCATTGGCAAAAGCTCAAGACTCCATTTTTGGTTTAGTGATCAAAGATCACATTGAGTCCATAGGAAAAGCCAATACTATTAAAAGGGGATGAGGTTGTGTTAATGTTCTTGTTGCTCAAGTGCTTGGTGATCTAGCTCCCTCAACTATCAGCACTCTTCACTTTACAACACACTCATAAGTAATCTCGGACAAACCGATTCTGCAAACTCAGTCCCACCGAGATGAACCACTTCAGTTGTTTCCCTAAACCCTAACTTTTCGGTCCATCCGATTATGAGTCTCGGTCTCACCGAAATTGTTCTGCCAACCTTCTGTAACCAAATGACAGCATTTCGGAATATCCGAGTTGTTATTTTCGGTCACACCGAGATGGCAAACCCTAACCTTTGACTCACTTCGGACAAACCGAGATGGTATTTTCGGTCCCACCGAAAATCCCAACGTTCACTATATTTGAACTTTCGGTCTGACCGAGTTTTCACTTCGGTCTCACCGAGATTGGTCAAATGTGTGTGTAACGGTTGGATTTTGTGTGGAGGCTATATATACCCCTCCACCCCCTCCTCATTCGTGAGGAGAGCCATCAGAAAGTACCACCACTTCTACCATACACTTTCTGAGAAGTGAACCACCTACCCTTGTGTTGAGATCAAGCCATTCCATTCCTACCATATGAAACTTGATCTCTAGCCTTCCCAAGTTGCTTTCCACTCAATCCTTTCTTCCACCACAGCCATATCAGTGAGGAGAGTTGAGTGTTGGGAAGATTATCACTTGAAGCACAAGAGCAAGGAGTTCATCATCATCAACACCGTCTATTACCTTTTGGGGGGTGGTGCCTCCTAGATTGGTTAGGTGTCGCTTGGGAGCCTCCGTCGTTGAGATGTGGAGTTGAACCAAGAAGTTTGTAAGGGCAAGGAGATCGCCTACTTCGTGAAGATCTACCCCGAGTAAGGCTAGTCCTCCGTGGGCGTAGGCCGTGATGGAATAGACAAGGTTGCTTCTTCGTGGACCCTTCGTGGGTGGAGCCCTCCGTGGACTCGCGCAGCCGTTACCCTCCGTGGGTTGAAGTCTCCATCAACGTGGATGTACGATAGCACCACCTATCGGAACCACGACAAAAATCTCCGTGTCACCAAACTGCGTTTGATCTTCTCCACCTCCTTTTTACATGTGCAATTTACTTTCCACTGCATATACTCTAGAATTGCATGTGTAGGGTGTTATTTGAATTGGTCTTAATTGTGAAACTGCCAAAAACATTGCATGATCTAAAGGCAGATTTTTTATATTGTCAAGTAGTCTAATCACCCCCCCTCTAGACCTACTTTCGATCCTACAGCGTCTGAATCCCGTCGCACCAGGAAGGGGATGAGGTGCAGCGTTCACTCTATCGCCTTCGGCGAGAGAGGCAATCCACTGCCGGCTGCATTTTTCTCTTTCACCCAGCGCCTGTTCGGGAGGGCCACCGACCCCTTCTTCCTTGCTGCCGTACGTAGTGTGGGCAGATCCGACCTCTCGCCGCATGCCTTGCCACATCCCGATGACCCTAAGGTATAAGTTTCTTTGAAACCATCCTTGGTCTAGCTGCATGCTGATCTTTTTCGATTCTGTAGTTGAATCTAGGTCTTGGTCCAAAGAGGAAAGAAGGGTGTGATGGGGTGGAGCATGAATCTAGGACGTGGTTCAATGAGGAAAGGAGGGAGGGAAAGTAGTATAGACTAGCTATCCAGCCGCTTTGTTGGTTAAAAAGGGAAAAATGGGGTAACCCAGTACACACATCTGTAAGGAACCGAACTCTTTGTGCAAAAGGGAAAGAAACTGGGGGTCGGGTAGTTTGTGCAGGACTAGATTTGATGCCCTCACATCGGAAAAAGTTTCAAAGAGAACAAATATGGGACCAACGCAGATATGCTGCTTGGCTACATACTCTGCATCACCCATTTATACGTGTGGACGCACATGGTGCTGGCATGTCCCATGTCCCATGCATCCACATGATCGTGCAGTGTGTTTGGAGATGTTGTGCTACTTGTATTGGTACTATTTTAAATAAACTCTGCATCACCTCCTTTATAAGTAGATGGAAGCACATGTTGTTGTTGCGCCCACTCTCCCCTGGAACTGTTTATGCCTTTTGTTAATCTAATGCCGCTGGTAAAATTAAGCAATGCCACTCTCAGAATTAACTACTAAATCTTATTTCAAATCTGCAACACTTGTTAGGGATTGGCGGGATTACCATTTTTGTGGCTGCATGTTTCATCCTCATTTATTGGCCAGTAATTGATTCATTTTATGCCTCTGTTAAAATAGGGATATCTATTCAACTTGTTGATATTGCGACATTTTTCTTCGCTTAATTTTGGTGGAACTTCATAAAATGAGACCGGATTTCCATATATGTGTTGAAATCTTTCTGAGGTCTTTGTCACGCGTTATTTCAAATCTTGGTCTTGAAAGGTCAGTACCGACTTTCCTCAAAATTAACTAGTGAATATTAGTTCAAAACTGCAACACTTGTTATGGATCGGCGGGAGTACCATTTCTGTTAGGGATCGGCCGTAGTACTTTTTTAAGAAATGTATTGTTCAAATAATGTCTCTGTTATTATATATCAGTTACAGTGTTTTACAAATGGTACTATCGTGCTTTGTAGTTCTTTCTACATGTTTAACCAAGGTATTGTTAAGATAATGTCTTTGTTAAAATGAATCGGTCGCATTGTTTTAGGAATGATACTTTTCTGCTTTGTCGTTCTTTATACATGTTGAAACAAGGCATTGTTAAGATAATGTCTCAGCTAATATGACTGAATCACACTGATTGAGAATTGCTACTCTCCTGCTTTGTTTCCCATTAAAATAAGGTAGATCAGTAGATGTTTTTCTTCAGGGAGTACAAGTCATCAACCGTTATTTCGCAGTAATTGTTTCCCTTATACCTTTGGTTGCTTACAGGGATATCAAAATTAAAGCTCGGTTTTATTCCGACTTTGATTTTAGGTGAACTGCACAAAAGGAGCCAATGTGTCTAAGGCAAACTGCTGCATTAGTGGGACCAGTTGGTCTTACCACTTTGCAGAAAGAAGCAGTCACTGTTTGCGCTACATTACACAAGGAAAGATCGAGAAGCTTTATAGAGTATTAGTAAACGCTAGTGACATGACTAGTCTGCAGAGAGCATAGGAAACTCTACAACACGTGGAGTGCACTGGGCAAAAAGTGCCCAAACAAGTACAGGAAGCCAGGACATGACTCCAAATCTGTCAATGTCAGTCTAAGCAACAATGATGGGGCATCTGGGTACGGTAATCTGTTTACCGTACTTTCAGTTGTTAGTCCACCGATTGGTGGGTTGACACTCGGGCCAATATTCATGTGTGTGCTGATGTGTCTTTGTTTTCTGGCAGCATATAAATAAAAAATCCATAGGGATGCTCAGCTTGATTTTAGTGGAACTGCACAAAACGTTCAGATGGTTCTTGTCCTTAATACTTCATCATGCACAATACATAGAATGGTTCTCTAATTATTCGTCGTCACCTTGAGCCACCGGACTATCAGATGACAAACTGATGACAAACCCTGGCCGTTCCACAATCAAAGGTGTTACATATTTTGAATGGGAAAAGCTTGTCAAAGTTGACATTAGTTTAATATATTGGAATTAGAAAACCTTGTCAATTTTTGCTCATTGATGTTAGCCAGAAGATATGCATTTGATATTTTCGAGTGGGACGCCCTTTGCTGTGAGCAACGTCGATCATTTTTCCTATTCCTGTCTTGAGTTCAGAAGTAAATATTTACTCTGCTGATATGCATAGTCACATGAATGTTGACTTATCTAAGATATTTTAAGAGTTTGTTCTAAATATTGTCTATGTAATACCAGGCCTTGTGTTTGATTGCAAAGTTAAGCTTAGAATGTTGTGGCATGCGACATCACGAGCTGTTCACCGTGCCTCCTGAGAATAATGCTTCGTATTGTTTTGCATGTCGATCTAAGGCCAGTGATTTTCTTGTTAGGAAGATCAACCTCTTTTGTTGTTTCCGTGCTTAAGAAGTTCATCGTCTTATGTTTCATTCATAGCCTATACGACAAGTCGGGTAGGTTAGACGTGAAACCATATGATCTTCCGACCAACTCATCATCTTAGGCCGTGATTGGATCGTCGTTTTCCAACAAAACCGCTTGTAAAACTGACGCTTGTAAATAAAAGCAGATGGTCTCGGGCGAAGAGCTTGGTTGGTCGATTTTGAATAGTAAAATATACACCGGTCTCTCAAATTACACACGTAACCCACCGGTTTTACTTACAGAACTCGGGCCCTCAGTTTCATTACGCCTGTATTTTACGCGTTGTTTCCGATGACGAGTAAATTACACTTGTATCTTAATATAGATGTGAAATAAACCAGAGCTCTCAAGCGCGGCCTTACCATTTCATGCCGTCTCAGTCTCTCGAAGGTGCTCATAGGTGTTTGATGATCCTAGCTTCCTGAATGAGTAGCGAGCGCTGTATCAGACCATCCGTAGGGCCCGCAAGTCCCTCTCCATCGTCCTACGAGTTGTTGCGCTCGCCGTGGCGCCGATCATTGTTAACATGGTCAATGAACATGAGTATTCAGGAGATGACTTTATTTTGACTGGTTGATAGTAGGGACCCACTAGGGCCATAGTCGTACGTACGCAAGTGCCTCCTTATATGTACAACTATATTTTTTTGCTTCATCTTGGTTTCCTGACATCACAGTCCCACACCATTGTCAACCTATGTAGTCAACATAAACGAGAGAACTGCACAAGGTGCGGCCGACAGTTGGGACCAAGCAGCTCGAGCAGTATTTGTGTTTTTGAGGGGTGAGCTCTGCAGAGTTTTTCTTCGCGATGTTTTCATTGTTGTTCAGAGGAGAGCAGGGTATTAACTGGGCGGGTTGTGGCCTATCTAGCCCAGGATTGATATCCAGCCCAGATATTTTTTTTTCAAGATGAAAATGGCTAGCCCAGCTATACGTTTTTTCGTGGAATACCCATGCAAGGTCAACTTGCTATTCTCCGCCTCGCTGGCTGCAAATCTTTCCTAAGAGGGATGCATTAGGATTTACAGGAAAATGGGCTTTAAAAATAATAAATGGGACGTAATTAGAAAAACTGGGCAGTAATTATAGAAAAATACACCAAGCACGAAATTAGTTTATAAATAATTATTTATGGATTTTGAAAATCTTAATTTTTAATAGTTGCGCGGGCAATGTTTCGTTAGATTTTTACGTAATACAAATTTATATTTAATCTGACTAGAAATTTTGGGATAAAAATATTTCGGATCCCATCAAAATGTGGGAAATTTTATTGAATTCTGTCTTGAACGCTTGGTTGAAATTATTAATCGTTGTACTACCTAGAAAATGGGTTGTACTTTTAACACCTGTAAAATGAGCCCAATTTATTTGTTCTGAAGAATACCCAATCTAGGCCTATTTATTTTTCTACACCCTGATGGGCTGCAACTCTTTCAAGACACCTACAAATCTTGAAAGTAATATGAAATTGGTTGTAAATATAAAAACAGATGACAAATTGGCAATTACTTTATAATTTCTGATTTTTTCACATTTTCATATTCCTATTTCACTAGGCATTAACCTAATTTAAATACATCTTCAAAGTACTTTAAATCTGGCTCGACATTTCGGTATTGAAAATAGTTTGGAACCCACATAAATATGCAAAATTGACCCTGGGCAAGCTAAAAAAACAGACTGCAATAAATTGAATAAGAAGTCGCAATGAGCTATATATAAATTATTAAAAAAAGTGGGAACAGTCTGACTTATTGGCCAATTAAGTTGACGCGTATGCAAGATTTTTTAGTTATTATATGCGTCAACAAATGATTCTAGCAGACGTAACCGTTGGATGTCAATCCAACGGCCATCGTGTTTCTTCAATCTCTGATCTTCTTGCTCCAGCCGCAAAATCCAGCGCCGGCGGGACCGCCTGCTCCCTCCTCCCGTGTAGGCCTCCCCGCTCCCTACTACTCCCACCGCTGGCCAGGGCATCCCTCTACTCACCCACACCCACTGTTATTCTGCAGCGACGACAGCCTCACACCACAGCCGCGTACTCCTCTCCGCGTGGGAATCCACTCCCGTGTCTTCCCCGGCTCCGCGTCGTCCCCTTCCTAGGCCTTGCCGTCGTCCACCGCCCTGGTGCTCTCGGCGCGGCCTGGTCAACGTGGTCAAGGAACGACTTCCATCGGAAGAGTACTATCGTGGAGAGGCTCACAGCTGGGTCCAAGGAAGCCGCAAGGAAGTGCCTCCTTATTACGCCGAAAATAATAATTCCTCCACCTCACAGCAAGGACCCACCGGACGGGCCACCGTATTTGGAGAAAAAAATGTTTCCCCATTGACTGCTGGGACCCACCAGACGGGCCACCATATTTTGCGAAAAAATGTTCCCCCCGTTGTCAGCTCGGACCCATCGGAAGTGCCTCCTTATTACGCACAAAAAAATGAATACTCCCCCTGCCAGCTGGGACCCAGTATAGTGGGAGGCTGACTTGTGGGCCTACTAAGTTGACGTGGATGGAGGGCTTTGTCAACTTAGTCAATATGCACGATTCTAGATTCATTGACCATACGATGTCCATCCAACGACCGTAGTGCTTCTTCAACCTCTGGTCTTCTTGCTCCAGCCACCCAAACTAGTGTCGGTCGTGCCTTGTGCTCCTACCTCTCGTGGCCGGCTGCGATGCCACGGAGGCCTCCCCGCCCCCTACTACTCCCACCGCTGGCCAGGCCATCCCTCTACTCACCCACACCCCTGTTATTCGGCGGCAACGACAACCTCACACCGCAGCCGAACCAGTGAACCCTCGTACTCCTCTCCATGTGGGCATCCACTGCCGCATCTTCCCTTGCTCCCCGTCGTCCCCTTCCTAGGCCTCACCGTCGTCCACCGCCCTGGCGCTCTCGGCGCGGCGTGGTCAACGTGGTCAAGGAACGACTTCCATCGAAAGAGTACTGTCGTGGAGAGGCTGACAGCTGGGTCCATGGCAGCCGCAAGGAAGTGCCTCCTTATTACGCGGAAACTAATTATTCCTCCACCTGACAGCAGGGACCCACCGGACGAGCCACCGTATTTGGCAAAAAAACGTTTCCCCCCTGACTGATGGGACCCACCGAACGGGCCACCGTATTTCGTGAAAAAACGTTCCCCCCGTTGTCAGCTCGGACCCACCGGAAGTGCCTCCTTATTACGCACAAAAAAATGAATACTCCCCCTGCTAGCTGGGACCTAGTATAGTGGGAGGCTGACTTGTCGGCCTACTAAGTTGACGGGGACGTGGAGAGGCTGACAGCTGGGTCCACGGCCGCAGCACGGAAGTGCCTCCTTATTACGCGCAAAATAATTATTCCTCCACCTGACAGCGGGGACCCACCGGACGGGCCACCGTATTTCGTGAAAAAAAAACATTTCCCTCTGACTGCTGGGACCCACCAGCTACATCTTCGCACGCAAGGAAGTGCGTCCGGGCAAAGAAAACGATTCGCCCCCCCCCCCTGACTGTTGGGACCCACCAACTACATCTTCGCACGCAAGGAAGTTCCTGACAGTCGGGACCCACCTGGTCGAAGCGTACGTAGCATTGTCATTCTGGTTGCGAACATGTACGTACATACTGGTCGATGTAGAGGCGCCCACGTGTCGTAGTAGGGGCGCGCATGTAGCATGTACATGTATGTACATCGGCAAGTGTGCAAGAAAGAAAATACGACCACCTACATACATACGGGCAGGGTCTCGAACGCCTACTCGTGCATACGTACGGCCAAGGCTCATGTACATCGCTGGGTCGGAACGGAGAAACAACAGCGTTGTCGTGTTCATGGGGAGCCAACCGGCTAGGTCGGAACGGAATGCATCGTCGTGTTCATCGGGAGGGCTTGGACGGAATAGCCGATGCAAACGAGGCCTCACGTACCCCAGAACGGAGGAATCGGCCTTGTGTTCGATCGGGCACGTTCGAAATGGGATCCTGTTCATCGGGAGGGGTCTGGCGTACCGCAAAACAGAGGAAACGGACCCCCTACGGTCGAAATGGGGGTCCTGTTGATCGGGAGGGGTGTGGCGTACTGGAAAACGGAGGAAACGGACTTGTGTTGGAGCGCTACGGTCGAAACGGTGGTCCTTTTCATCGGGAGTGGTGTGGCGTACCGCAAAACGGGACTCCACGGGCTACTCTTCATCCACCATCGACCTCTTCCATCCTCCACCTGCGACTGTTCAGCCTCCACCATGCGCAACTCCACCGGCTACTCTTCAACCAGCCCTCTCCACGGGCTCCTGTTCAACCACCCCTCCACGGGCTACTGTTCATCCAGCCCTCCACCGTCTACTGTTCATGCAGCCCTCCGTGGGGTGGTCCTATTCATGTAGCCCTCCATGGGGTCCTGTTCATGCAGCCCCAACCGGCTCGATCGAACGGGGTCCTGTTCATGTAGAGGCAACACCACGGGGTCCTGTTCAGCCACCCCCACTGGGAACTACTCATCCAACCCCCCCCCCAGCAACGCTCACTGTTCATGCAGAGGCAGCATCAATCGGCTTCAGTTAGCAGTAGTGGCAAAGGAATCGCTCGATCGGGTTCAGTTAACATCCACCGATCGACCGCTCGGGTTTAGTAATGCGCAGCCTGCAGTGCAATCGCCCGGGTTCAGTTAGAGCCCAACGCCTCGCTCAGGTTCAGTTAGAGCCCAACACCTCGCACCCACGCATGTGCGTGTACAAGAGAAACGCGCATCGCTCGACCCCGACCACCCACCGTAACAGGGAACACCCCGATATTTTCCTCGCCCTCGCTTCTACCACGGTTTTTTCCATCATGGACGGCCCAAAGAATGTCATGCAGCTGCGTCTCCGGCCCGCCCAGGACGAAAAGCCCGTTTTATGTCATGATTTTTTGTCATAGAAGTAGGACCCCACCACATCTATGATGATACCGTGTTTCTTCACAATTATTGTCATAGAAGTGTCTAAGTATGACAGAAAAAAGTTTCGTTCGGCCCAAAATGTCACGGATGTGTCTTTTTTTTGTAGTGAGTACAATCTTTGTTTGTAGAAGTCGCTGCCGCCGGCTAAGAAAGCCATGCAAGTGGCGTTCAAGAAGGAGATGGCAGAGGAGGAAACCAGGTACCAGGCGGCATGTGAAGCCCATGATGCCGCTTGGGAAAATGAGGTAGTGGAGCTTCGGGCGCGGGCGTGTCATCATGCGGAGGAGTTGTACGAAGACGAGAACTTCATGAGGAAGATTAAAGGCCCTAGGCGCCTCATCGCTGTGTGGAGGTGGGCCGATAAGCTCCAGTGTGCCACCGAGGAAGAGCTCCGGTGGGCGCCCAACTACATGGCAAGATCGTTTGTGCTCGTCCGCCAGCAAGAGGGAGATTTGCACATGAAGCGCTGGGTGGCGGAGGAGGCGGTGTACTGCCTCCGCACTGGGAAGACATCGCGCATGAGGGAGCTGCTGGCGAGGGGCTGCCGGAATACTTCCCTCAGGAGGGATTATTAGTTTTAGTATTGTTCATTTTCAAATTTATGCATTGTACATAGTAGTTAAGTATCATCACGTATATGTGATGATATTATATATATTCCATGATGAACTAATGAACAATTAATATATATATATATATATATATATATATATATATATATATATATATATATATATATATATATATATATATATATATATATATATATATATATGAATTCCAATTTCTATCTGTTTTTCTATACTAATTTGAATCTAGTTGTTATCATTCAGATATACAGAATGGAAAGCATATATACACACATTGAAACAGAACATATAAGAACGAAAAACAGAGTACACACATGGAAACAGAGTAATAAACAGAGCAATACTATGATTGTTGTGAATACATAGCTATCCACGTCGAAATGACTCAACAAAATAAAGCGTGTTCATGAGACCATGTCCAGCAGGCCTTGCCTACGGTACCTCTTGGCTCTGCCTGAACTCATGTGGGCGTTCGTCCAAGCGTTCGACATGCTCGCGGTACATCTGGAGCGCGATCTCGAGCTCCAAGTTGGCTACATCATTGGAGATCACCAACTCGAGGATCCGACGGCCATGTTCCTCTACTGCACCTAGGTGACACCTTGACCAAGGAGGTAGTCGAGCCTACCGACCAGCGTGCTGGCATCGAGCGGGCCGCGGACAAGGCGAATGGCGCGACCCATGCGAATAGCATGGCGGGCGTCCGGTGCAAGTACGGTGCAGTTCGCCTCTAGTGCAAGTACGGCGCAGAGGGCCTCTGCCAACTCCTGGCGAGGAATGGGAGTATTGACGAGACATGTACCCAGCTGCGATGCCCTATCAACAGTAGACAAGCGCCAATGGATCCGCTCTTGCAGTGCGGCACGCCGTGCCTCTCGCTCTGCGACGCTCCAATGGTCTAGCCATGCGGCGAGCCGCAGCCTATCAACGCAGACACGCCTAGCTTGCTCTGCACCGCGCCATCGATCATGTTGTGCAACGATCTACAGCCTCTCGGCGCGAACATGCCTATTTTGATCCATGGCGCTGAAGCACCTTGCACCAAGGGTCTGCTCAACCCGGCGATGACGCGCATCATGAGTGCATCCATCGCGTTGCTAGGGAGCGCCTCGGCCTCGATGGCCGTGGTGCTTTCTCGTTTTCCTCATTGACAAGGTTGACGGTAGAGGCGGCACTTTAATGGGTTGGCATGCTTGGAAAAGGTGGATGTGCTACAGGGTGCGCTTGTTTCCTCAGTGAGACGCACGCCACCTATGTTTATGCGCAATATCACTGGGTGGCGGGAAACAGGTGAGGAAATGGTGGGAAATGGTGGCGTGTTCATAAAAGGCCATCAATAAGTGGAAACTTAGTATATAAGGAACGTCGAGCTAGCACAAGAAGTAGATGATGATCAGATGAACATGTACCACACTAGGTAACCCGTCGATGATGAGTTAATCAATCACAAATGGTTGTATACTAGCAAGCATTTGCCCACAACACACACGGCCTATTCCATCACAAACAGGTCGGATGGATGTGCTAGACCTTCTTTAACATGTGTTAAAATAAAAATATAAAAAAACAAGGACCTAGAGGTTAATTTAACTAATGGGAGGGATCATAGAGGTCATTTAATTTGACCTCTATGACCCATCCCATCAGTTAATTTAACATCAAGACAACTTCCTATCCAGTCAGCCATATGATGGCTGATCCAGCCCGAGCACAGTTAACATGAGAGTTCTCTTAGATGAGCTATTGGTGGAACAACTAGTCCTTGCCCTCTTCGCATCCTTATGGCATACCCGGATGACTGCCCGTCGCCCATTGGCCAATAGATGTTGTGTAGACAGAGCATATCACATACGTCTTATTAGAAGCAATTGTTTGTGTTATTATCGATCTTCGCACACATTTCTGATTACAGACATGTCTGTCGCGAATCACACACGTCTTGTTATATTGAACCATTTATGTTATCTTGGCTCAACACAAATAGTTCATCCAAGTGAACTGATTACCCTCTATCGCACACACCTTGATCTAGCTGACAGTTTCTTTTGTTCCGCCTAATCACAAATAGTTCAGCCGAGTGAATCGTATGTCGTATATTGCACGCACCTTCATTTGGCTGCCCGTTTCTGTTCTTTTGCCTCATCGCAAAGAGTTCATTGAATTGAACTGTAAGCCCTGCATCACACACGCAACTAAAATCTGAACCATGTTTGATGCATCCGTCATTGCAAATGTTTTGCATCCCATTTGACGGTTTTTTACATCACCTTTTGCAATTATGCATCGCACAGAGTTTCATCGAAGGGGCTCTGATCGTAGTGTGGGCGTTAGTAGCATCATGTAGTAGTTGGTATTAAAGCTGGAGATGTTAAGAATTTACCACCTATTGAAGAAATACATGGTGTCGACACACCACCATATGTGGTGGAGGTAAATTCTCTCTTAAATTTTGATGAAGGTGATATCCCTTATAATAAACCTCCTAGTCAATGCTTGTATCAATTTGACAATTACATTGGAAATAAAGATCATTTCAATGCCTATGTTATGAAACAATTAAAGCAAAACCCGGATATGATATCTCGCTTGAGTGACTTGTTATTTAGAATCCCCAATGGTGTAAGAGCAGTAGGAAAACATGCGTCAATGGTTCAAAGTCAATTAGAACAAGTTGCTAAATCTCAAAGTGAGTTGCTCGATGAAATTAATAATAATGTGAATGATCATGATGTTAGAGTACTGACTAGAGGAGGTAGAATGACTCAGGAACCATTCCATCCAGAAGGTCACCCCAAAAGAATTTAACAAGACCCTCAAAGAATTAATGCTATTGCACCTAGTCCTTGTAGAATGAAAAAGAAAAATGATGGGACGTTGCATACTTCTAGTGAACCTGAGGTAGAAAAGCCTTCATATGATGATAATGATGTGTCTATCTCTAATGTTGAAACCTAGTCTGGTAATGAACATTCACTTAGTGATAATTATAATGACAATCATGATGTTCATACAGATGCTCAAGCAGATAATTATAAAGAACCAGACAATTATGTTGAGATAGAACCTACTGTTGGACTTGATAACCCACAACCTAAAAACAAATGATATGATAAGAGAGACTTTATTACTAGAAAACATGGTAAAGAAAGAGAGCCATGGGTTCAGAAACCCATGCCCTTTCCAGCCAAACCAACAAAGAAAAAAGATGATGAAGAATTTGAATGCCTTACTGAAATGCTTATGATAGTCTTTTTGCGTACCCATTTGACTAATCCTTTAAAGATGGGCCCTTATGCTAAATACATTAAAGATATTTTCACCAACAAAAGAAAAATACTTGAAGATGAAATATCCACCATGCTTGCAAATTATTCTTTTAAGGATGGTGTCAAAGTCAAAACCGATGGATCTTGGGTAGGGGGTCTCGAGCTATGGATCTAGGGTCGATGGGGAACAAGGGACGAAGGACACAATGTTTACCCAGGTTCGGGCCCTCTCTAGGAGGTAAAACCCTACGTCCTACTTGATTGTATTCGATGTGTATGATATGATTACAGAGTTGATCTACCTCGAGACCAGGTGAGCTATACCCTAGGTGGATGAGGTGTTGGATGTAGCTCTAGCCATGGAGAATAAAACCCTTCGGTTTCTATAGACATCGATAGAGTTAGGGTTACATGTGGCTAGTTACAATGAAGGAAGACCACACCTAATCTTGACTCGGGGTGCACACCATGACTCCGAAGATCTTCTATCTAGCCACGAGTCCATGCTATAGCCTCTTTCCATAACAGCCCATTTGTCCGTCCCGGAAGCAATGGCCAGCAGCTTGAGGACCCCTTAATCCAGGACTCCCTCAGTAGCCCCTGAACTATCCTCCAACGTCGGAGCTTGTATTCGGCATACACATATCCAATGGTCTTCGGCTTGCGAGGTGAGTTCTTCAACCCGTTCTTGCATCGTTCAGAGCAGTTTCCATAAACCGGATAGTATCCAGAACCCGAATCAACTTTGAAGGCTTACCACCGAGCCCGGTCCATGTCATTACTGTATTCGGACCCTGTTGGTCATTGAATAATTCGGAACCCGAGGACCCTTAGTCAAAATGTGGTGGTGTAATTGTAGTTTAATGTTTTCCTCAGGGCAACGGTGTTGGGACCCCGATCCTAAGGCACACCGATCTAGCATGTAACACATCATATAGCTTTGCGACCTGATGCACAGTATTTCCATGGCTATCACCTTACTTGGGTCGGGACCGTTTGCGCCTTTTGGCTCACGTATATGATAGTGTTTCCACTAGTTGTAAACCCAAAGTGGCACTAAATTACAGGGACATGCACACATGACCCATCAATTCATGTATCGGTCAGCAGCGAGTGTAACTAGGCTGTAGCAATCTAACAAGACTCTGGTAAACACCACATGACATTTTCCCGAAGGGAGAGACACAAGAGCAATGATGGACACATGCTGGTCAACCCATCTCTTTCGGAGCGGTAGCAATCTATCAAGGCTCAGTGGAAACACTAGGAGGAATTTGCCCATAAGATAGGCTACCAAGGATAAACAACTAGGTGTCAAATCCTACAAATACCAAGCATTTCAATAACATACACACAATGTGCTCGATATGTGCAAATACAACATGGCATCACAAAAAAACTCTACGACTCAAAGTATCTATTTAAGAGTCTCCGAAGAGTCATACATTACAAACATGGGTCTCATGACCCAACATACAGAGTCACATAAGCATCAAGCACATGCATAAGCTTAACTTGTCTGAGTACATATAACTAGAAAGAAAGAAGGCTGAGAAGCCTGACTATCTACAAGACCCTCCATAGGAACTAGACCTCTATCTGGGATTTCCAAGCTAATTGTCGAAGCCCACGTAGAACTACTAGTGAGACTGAAGTCTCTCTGCAAAAACATAAATTAAGCAAACGTTAGTACAAATGTACCCAGCAAGACTTACATCAAAACTAGCTACATATGCATCAATATCGACAAAGGGGTAGTGAAGCTAACAGTAGAAAGCCAGTGACTCAGTGGCTATCCTGAACTATGACTGCAACTAATTTCTTTGAGGTGGCGCCCACATATTCACCATATCAATACACCACCGTGGACCCGCTCCTGTCTCACTACGAGAAGGCCATCCATAGCACTCACACTTATCTTGCGCATTTTAGAGTATCCACTTCCAGTTATCTATGAACCATATAAGCTTTCCAGGTAGACCATATCCGCGGACGTGGCTATTCGAATAGATCATTAACCCTGTAGGGGTGTAGTTCTTCACATACGCTCTCACCACCTATCACCATGTACATATCATGTATCTCGGCAACCTTCAAGCAGAGGCCTGGCGAGGGTGTCATCCACGAACTGACTAACCACACGAGACTCTAGTCTAGGTTTATCACCTATTTGAGGTTGTATCCGCAACGGAAGTCCAGCTGAGGTTTTTTCATGACCCCAAATGATGATAGTAGGGTTCCCAAGAGCACCATCTGGGTGTCATCCTGCTATACCGTGCCTCATGTCTATACTGCGTCATAGCCCACCCCTAGGGTCAGCGCGACGCACGGCCTCCAACAGATATCCTACAAACACCAGAAACAAGTTGCAACTCCTGGACAGAGATCAAGGCGATTAATTAGTCGAGAGGGGCACTTAAGCATTCCAATGCATGGTAGTAACTGTCTTGGGTCACAAACACAAAACTCGGTTCCGGAGGACAGTTTCAACGAGACAACCCATCATGTACTCCTACATGGCCTCTCATCACCACCTTTACCAAATCGTGTTCACACACTTAGCTCTCAACAGAAGGACATGTTCAGCACCATTATGATCCACCCAAGATGAATAAGACCTGAAACAATCTAATCATAGCAGGCATAACAAGCAAACATGAATGAATAGGCACATCATGGCTCAAAGAACTCCTACTCATGCTAGTGTGTTTCAACTATTTACTGTGGCAATGACAGGTCATCCAGAGGAATGGGTTCAACTACCACAATATGTAACAGGTGAATTGTTGTAGTCCTAATGTAGTAAAAGAGATCAAGAACGAGAGAGTGGGATTATTTTGGAATGCTCAAGGGGGATTTGTTTGCCTAGCACTTTTGAAGATAGTAGAGCTCTTCATCGGTGTCAACGTTCACAACGTCAGAACAACATCCACTGAGAGAGAACAACACCGGCAAATAGAGAAGGAACACATTCAATGCAATGCAACATTATGATGCATGATCATGACATAGCAATATGCTATGACTTGGGCTAATGTAACTAGAAAAAGCCTAGGTGAAGTCTATTTGAACAAAGATTCAAATGCAACTCCAATGTTAAGCATTTAACATGCCATTTAGTTGTTTTCACTTATAAAGTAGGTATAAGTTGGTCTGTCATGCATGAAATGGTACAGATGGATAGATTTGAATTTTTTTGATAATTTTTCATATATAAATTATTTCATTTGAAGCTATGGTTGAATTTCTATGACTTTTATCAGTTTAGCCAATTTTCTGGAATTTATAAACAATTTCTGAAATATAATTTCGCTAGAAAAGGGTTATTGACATCAAAACGATGTTGGAGTGATGTCACCAGGTCAACACAGTCAAAACTGACTAGCAGAACCGATGTGTCATTGACACAATGGCTAACCTGGGTTAATTAACCTAAACTAACTATTATTTTACCCGGCTAATTAACACCGGGTTCCACTTGTGTGTGTCACTGTTGTTAACTAACTAGCTCATTAGGCCCAAATTAAGTCGGTGCCACGTCAGCACCACCGGAGCTAAACGCCGGTGACCAACATAGATGGCGGAGGGCCTCGGGAATCGCCATCCAGCGACCAAACGACGCGCGGGTAGGCACATTAGATAGCTGGAGCTGATTCGCGTTCAGAGGAGCAGGCGGTGGTGGCTGGGGTAGCCTACAGCGATGACGTCGAAGAGCGATGCGGCGACTGAGCTCGGCCAACGGCGGAGGTGGTACTACCGGGCATGGCAGGAAAACCCGTGGGTGCTGTAAGTTCCAGGGGATGAGGCGAGCATGTTGGTGATGCTAGGGCAGTCTGGAAGGCTCAGGAGTGTGGAGCTTGTTGGCCATGGCGCCAGCCGGAGCTCGAAGCTCGTGGGGATGACAGGTAGCAGACAAGAATGGAGGGGGTGAGCTTAGGGGGAGGTGAAGGTTGCTCACGTGGATTCTAATGGCGGGCTCGGCGGGCTCAGGAATGGCAGGCAAGCAGCGAATTGAGCGACAGTGGTCGGTTGGTCCGAGGTATAAGAAGAGCTCGAAGGCGTCTCTACAGGGCGTCCGGGGTCATGGGATTCGATGTAGAGGTGCGCCGTAGAGAGGCAGAGCTCGTGGGCTAGCTGGTTGGGCATGGGGAGGTCGGTTTGCCATGGCAAACGACGACGATGGAGACGGCTCTGTGATACGTCTCCAACGTGTCTATAATTTTTTATTGTTCCATGCAAATATTTATGATGTTTTGGATGTTTAATGCGCTTTGTCATACACTTTTATAACATTTTTGGTACTAACCTACTAACCCAAATGCCCAGTCTACATTGCTGTTTTTTGCCCGTTTTAGGGTTTACAGAAAAGGGATATCAAACGGAGTCCAAACGAAATGAAACCTTCGGGAGAGATATTTTTGGAAAAAATCACGCACGGGAGACTTCAGAACCACAGAGTAGGGTTTACGTGGTGCCCACGAGGGTGGGGGGCGCGCCCCCCTAGGGCGCGCCCCCTGCCTCGTGGGTCCCACATATGGCCCCCAATGCCCTCCTTCCTCCTATATATGCCTACGTACCCCGAAACCATCAGAACAGCAGAGAAAACCCTAGTTTCACCGTCGTAACCTTCTGTTCCCATGAGATCCCATCTTGGGGCCTATTCTGGAGCTCCGCCGGAGGGGGGATCTTCCACGGAGTGCTTCTACACCATCATCATCGCCTCACCATGAGTTGTGAGTAGATTACCACAGACCTTCGGGTCCATATATAGTATCTAGATGGCTTCTTCTCTCTCTTTGGATCTCAATACAAAGTTCTCCTCGGTCTTCGAGGAGATCTATTCGATGTAATCTCTTTTTGCGGTGTGTTTGTCGAGATCTGATGAATTGTGGGTTTATGATCAAGATTAACTATGAGAAATATTTGGTTCTTCTCTGAACTCTTTATGTATGATTATAATATCCTTGCAAGTCTCTTCGAATTATTGGTTTGGTTTGGCCTACTAGATCTATAGTTCTTGCAATGGGAGAAGTACTCGGCTTTGGGTTCAATCTTGTGGTGTCCTTTCCCAGTGACAGTAGGGGCAACAAGGCACGTATTGTATTGTTGCCATCGAGGATAAAAATATGGGGTTTATGTCATATTGCTTGAGTTTATCCCTCTACATCATGTCATCTTGCTTAAGGCGTTACTCTGTTCTTATGAACTCAATACACTAGATGCATGATGGATAGTGGTCGATGTGTGGAGTAATAGTAGTAGATGTAGAATCGTTTTGGTCTACTTGTCTCGGACGTGGTGCCTATATATAATGATCATGCCTAGATAGTCTCATAATTATTCGCTTTTCTATCAATTGCTCGACAGTAATTTGTTTACCCGTCGTACAATATCGCTATCATGAGAGAAGCCACAAGAGAACACTATGGCCCCCATGTCTATTCTCAACATATCAATCTACAATCTACTTTACTTTTCCGCTTTTACTTTCTGTTCTTATAATCAAAAATACCAAAAATATCAAACTGTCATCTCTATCAGATCTCACTTTTGTAAGTGACCATAAAGGGATTGACAACCCCTTATCGCGTTGTCTGCGAAGTTATTATTTGTTTGTGCAGGTGCGAGGGACTCGCGCATGGTATCCTACTAGATTGATACCTTGGTTCTAAAAAACTAAGGGAAATACTTACGCTACTGTGTTGCATCTCCCTTTCCTCTCCGAGGGAATACAACGCAAGCTCGAGAAGTAGCACTCTTGTAACACCCCATTTGTGATGCTTTCCAATAATGGGAATAAAGCAATTCTCATTTTGATCCTTGTCCTTATCCTTGGTGTTCTTTGTCTTTTGAGCTTATTTTATTTTTGCATTGTGAGTTCATTTTATTTTGCATCCATGCATTGCTTCATCATCATGGCATCTTAGTCATCTTAGTTTCTTACTTGTTTTGTTTTGAGGTGAGGCCACCTTGTTGATGTTGTGTGATGTGGGTGCAAAGCCATGCCCTTGCCAAAACCCCAGGCCCCCTCCTTCTTCTTCACCTCTTCTCTTACCTTCTTTTCTTCCTTTCTTTACTTATTTTTTTTGTAAGTGGCCTAGCCATTCCATTAATGTTCAACTCCTCCCCTTTTCTCTGTTGCTATGACATGTGCCATCATGCAAAGCCATGCCCCATTTAGAAGTGATTTGGTTGGGTTAAAAAATGACAAGAGTTTGAACCATACTCAAACTCATTTTATTTTCTACATCCAAAAATGTCCAAATAAATTTTATTAAATAGGGCATAAATCCAGGAGCATGGGGATATTTTATTTATCTCCTAACTCTTTTTATTTGGGTCTGCACTTTTCATTTTATTTTTCTGTCCGAAGAAAAATAGAAAGAGAAAGGGCAACAGTGGATTGGGCCACATCCCTCCTCCGCTAGGCCCAGCCAGCACCTTCGCAGCAGGCCTCGGCCCGCTTCTTCTCCCGCAGCGGCCCAACCAGTGTGCAGCGTCACGCGCAGTCGCGCCGTCCTCTTTTTCCCCTGCGGCCCCACTCGTCAGCCTCTCACCCCTCTTCTCCATCTACCTCTGTCACTTGGGTTTAGAGGCAGAGCCCGCGTTCACCGTCGCGCCGTGATCACGGACGTCGAGGCCACGCGATCGGCGCCCCCCTTTCAAACCCAAGCAGTCACAGCCCTAGGGTTCCTCCTCCTCCTCCCTCTTTTCCCCTCACGCGCCGCCGAGGTAAACACCCACGCACACCCACACCGCTCGCCATGGCCGGCCCGATCCTGAGCTTGTCTCCGGCATAGGAGTCATCGCCGGCCTCCTCTCTGTCGTCCACGAGCAGCGCAATGCCTCCCCTAGCCGTTTTGGAGCAGATCCGGGGCCCAGGCCGACAAGCCCGCACCCACGCCGCCTTCTTCTTCTTCCTCTGTCTGCGGACAGCGACCGCGCCAAGTTCAGAGCCCGTCTTCTTCCTCTCCGGCGCATCTCTGTCGACATCTTCTTGTCTTAAGGTAAGGAGGTACTCCCCACTCCCCCTGCTTCTTCTTAGTTGTCTGTGGTCCTCTGTACGCGTCGCCGGAGCTATGTCTTCGTCGTGCTCTCGGTGCCCCGTCGTTCTGAACATTGTTGCTGTCGAGTTCGCCAGTAGCCACCGTAGGCCTTGCACATCGCCCGCACTGGATCCGTCAGCTCCGTCGTTCGCTTCCGCACGCCCGCAGCTAGTCGCCGCTCCGCCTAGGCCTTTGCTTTGTCGTGAAGAGGTCCTCCGCGCGATGTTCTGACGTGATCTCGTCGTCGGCAATGTAATTTTTGTTAGGCTCTGCAAGCGCATGGAGTGGTTGCGGCATTCCCCCAGGAACTGCCTGCACCCCTCCGCCGTCCGTTTAGGTCGCCGGAGCAGCTCCGACGAGCCTCTATTTTCCCATGATGCTAGCTTCTTCAGTTAACACATCAAGGGCTGCATCTTTATTCTGTCAAGAACACTCGCTCAGCTCAGTGGTCTGGTTCTTCGTCAGTTAACAGGGAGACCCGAGTCCGAATCTTATAGGGGGCAGTGGGATTTATCCCCCCATTTTTGCCTCGTGTGAGACTGACAGGCAGGCCCCACCTGCCAGCCTCACCACTATCTGCACCCCCACGCGCACACAACCGCCGCCACCTCAGCACCCTTGACCCCACAGGTCAGTGGTTGTGGCTAGGTTTGGCCTGGGTCAGTTTGACCTTTGCGCCTATTTCTTTTTCTGATTTTCTTTTCAATTTTCTTTTTCTGCATATACTTTGTATATTTAATATCTGTTGATATATGCATCTGATGGATTTGAGTAATATATGAAACTTTCTTAGTTTTTCATGTAGATTATTAATATGATGTTTGTTGCCATGTTTAAAAACATTTAAAATGTTGTTTGAGTTATTCTTGTGTTAAATATGCTTAAAACTTGTAAAAATCATAACTAAATATCCACAACTCCAAATTTAACAAACTTTATATGCATTTGGGGTGGAAAAATTTGTAGAATAATGTGGTGCTGTTGTTTTGCATGTTTAACAAGTTTAGAACAGTAGTTTCTCAGATCTGTCCCAAAAGCATTTAAATAATTATGAGAGTTTCTGGAAATTGTTGTTTGTTATTTCCAGCCCATTTAAATATGCTAGCATGTTACTGTAGTCGTAGTTGCACCCTTGCCATGTTAACCAACTCCTTTAAACTTGTTGGGTGCTTGTTTGAATAATCTACACAACCTTGTTAGGTTTGTTCTTTTGCTTGTTTTCTTTCATGTGGGTGATCTTGTTTGCTATGATGTTAGTGCACTCTTGTTTCCCTAGGCCATGCATCATATCTATTCATGTCCATATGCATCATGACCATGCATCATGTGGTTGAGCATTGCATGATGATTGATTGTTGTTCCGGTGTTGCTTGTTGTGTTGGTTAGAGCCCAGTGAAGATTCGGAGTACGAGGTTCCGACCGAGGTTGAGTTTGAAGAGCAAGGTTACGATCCCTCCGTGGAATCAACAGGCAAGATGAACATTCCCAGATATCACTACTATCTTTGCCTATGCTAGATGTCTCGCTCTTTAGATATTGCCTCGATGCCTATTCCTGTTTGTCAGCCCTCCTATTGTTGCCATGAAACTCTCTAACCACCCTCCTTGCAAACCGTTGTTTGGCTAAGTAAGCATCGCTCGGCCCCTCTTATAGCGTTGTTAGTTGCAGGTGAAGTTTTGAAGATTCTTGCCCCGTGATGAAGTTATTATTGGGATATCACAATATATAATCTGTTAAACTAAATCACCTATATATTGGTAATGGGTGGAAGGCTAAGCCTCTTGCTTGGTGTTTTGTTCCACTCTTGCCACCCTAGGAACCGATAAACAAGTGTTATGTTCCTTGATTTTGCGTCCCTAACACGGTTGGGGTTTATGGGCCCCCCTTGATAATTTGCTCAGCGCTAAAGCTTTTCCAGCAAGGCCCAACATTGGTTTTACATTTGCCTAATAACTAAAACTTGCATAGGGCATTGCAAACCCGACTTCTTAATTGACAACCCGGGCCAGTGCTCCTCATGAGTGTTGGCCCAACCTGGGCGTGCTGCGGGGTCACCTCGAGGAAACTCAAGGTCTGGTATACACCCGTAGCTTGTCCCATCCGGTCGTGGCCTGAGACTAGATACGCGCGGCTACTGTCAGGGTGTCGGCACGCCGGGAGGTCTTACTGGATTAGTTTTACCTTTGTCGAAATATCTTGAGCACGGGATTCCGAGAATAGTCGGGTCTTCCCACTTTGGAGTTGCGACTGCGCAGATCGTGAGCCTGGGATGGGCTAAGTTGGACACCCCTGCAGGGTTTGATCTTTCGAAAGTCGTGCCCGCGGTTATGTGGCAGATGGGAATTTGTTAATATCCGGTTGTAGATAACTTGACACCATGTTCATGAATACACTACCTGCGTGAGTAACCATGACGGTCTCTTTTCGAAGGCATCGGGAAGTGAACATGGTGGGGTTATGTTTGATCGTGAGTAGTTAGGATCACTTCGTGATCAACATGGCGATCGTTGGCATTTGTTCTCTCCTCGCTCTAAACTCGTAAGTTAGTGCTTAGTGCTTGCTGCAACCTTTGATTACAGCCTTTCCACACCTAAGGCTTTGATAGTTTTGCTACCCGGGAACGGGATTGCTGAGTCCTCTGTGGCTCACAGATTCAACACACACCAGATGTTGTACCGTTGAGAACTATACATGTGGTGGTTCAGAGTTGTACTGGGAGTTCGATGAAGAGCGTGGATGTTACTATGTGTCTTATCACGACGATCAGTAGTGGCTCTTACTAGGATGATCCGGGCTTCTGTTATTTGTGGTATCTTTTCGATTGGATTTCATTCGTAGTCGGACTATGATGTTATTTGGATGATGTATGTTAATGTATTCCATTGTGTGACGTGGCGAGTGTATGCCAACTATGATTTTACACTTTCATCCCTGATTTTAAATGAGTCGTGCAAAGATACCATACTTGAGATCATTCTAGTATGCGTTTATGTCCTTAAGTCGTGCCACGACACGTGGGGGACATAACCGCATACTGGGCATTACAAGTTGGTATTCAGAGCATTCTCCGACCTAGGAGCCCCCTGATTGATCGAATCGTTGATGGTTGAGTCTAGGCACACACAAAAAAATATTTTGAGTCCTATATATATATATCGAAGAGTAGGACTTATTTTTACTCCTCATCCCTTCATCGCTCTCGTGAGGACTCCTGACATTCTTCTATCTCTTCTACTCTCAAAAATTCACTAATTTTTTTAGGATCACGCGAGTATTGTTTGGATTGTTCCGATATCTTTGTGACGAGAACATTGTTCCCGATGCCTCCTGTCATTTAGTGGTTGTGGCAGTGTCCCGGGGAGTTGAGCTCTGAGGTGTTGTCGTCATAAATGTATCGCAGCGGTTCTAGAATACTTAAGATGGCCGACATCAAAAACTCTTCTATGCGGTTAGTGGTGAGATAACCCCGACGTCACCCAGTACTGGTGGGGTTGTTCGGGAGTATTGCCACAACTAGTATAGCGGATGCGTTTCGAAGGTCCGAGGTAAACAATTTTCGAAGATGACTGGTTATGTGTTGACGGATGGATACAACTGGATGTAGGTTTAGAGTTGAGTGTGTGGTGCTTCCCCTGTATCCCCAACACCCGATTGCATAACCGGAAAACTTCGGGAATTAATAGGTGGATTCTTCAAGTAGCTCGTAGGCATTCTTCCAACGAGTGCATGGTATGAGGTTTGGGGTTCAACATCGAGTGAAGAGGTTTCATGGGCGTTGTTCCAATTGGGAGTTGCATCTTAAAGGGTCCTTGGCTATGCTGATCCGGGGATTGCAACACCCTTTGTAACATGTTCCATGGGCATTCAGCTTGAACATGTGGGACGAAGCTTCTATCATGTATCTGTTCCATCTGTGCCTTGTTGTTTTTATTTACCTTTTGTTCTCCCAAGTGGCTTCTCGAGAAGACTGTTGTACCATTAAACTGTGGAATTCATTCGTTCATTTTGTTTGAATATTCTTGTGAAGACTTATGTTGCAATTTCTAGCCATTGATTCAGCTTATATATTTTTCCATCAATGGCTAACGGTTGTCATCAAATTCAGGATGGCTCCTAAGAGGGTTCCCAACCCTAACCAAGAGGGCGATGAAGAGCATCCTCCTGAATGTCCTCCTTCCCCTCCTCCTCCGGCTGAGGCATGGAGAGCAATTATGCAAGCGACCAACCAGAACACCCAGATGCTCATGCAAATGATGCAGAACTTTCAAGCCAACCAAGCAAATCACGACAATCATGGGAACCAAGGCCAACGCAATCTGTTCAATCAACCTCACTTTGCGACTCTGAACCAATTCCTGGCAAACCAACCGAAGTCGTTCAGTTATTGTGTGGACCCGCTAGATGCTGAATACTTGATCACAGACATCAAAAAGCACTTTGAATGCAACAACGTGAGACCTGAGGATTATGTCAACTTTGCCACTTTCCAACTCAAAGATCAAGCTGCTGATTGGTGGCAACAGTACAAAGATTCCAAAGGTGAACGTGAGATCTCGTGGACTGACTTCTGCAAAGATTTCCGCTCACACCACATTCCAACCAGTGTCATTGAAGGCATGCGTGAGCAATTCCGCAACCTGAAGCAAGGCACCATGTCCGTCTATCAATACAATGTCAAGTTCCAGAATCTTGATCGTTATGCCAAGCAAGACATCCCCGATGCCAAGAGCAAGATTTATCAGTTTCGAGGTGGTCTGAAAGATGAACTCCAACTAGCTCTCACCTTGTTCGAGCCGGGTGAATTTGACCAATTCTACAATATGGCTCTCAAGCAAGAGGCAGCTCAGCTCAAGAGTGAAGCTTCCAAAAAGAGGATCAGAGATGCTGTTCACTCCTCCTCTTCCTCTCAAGTGGTTGCGAAGCAGTAGAAGTTCTGGCTACCGCCTCCTCCAGTGCTCCGTCCTCCAAACAACAACAAGCACTTAGGTGGTCGTAGTTTCTCCCACCCACCCAACCCAAGCAATAAGTCCAAGCCTCAGTTTCAAGCTTCAAGATCAAGTGGTCCTTATCACCGGCCTCTCTCAGAAGTTACTTGCAACAAGTGTTCTTAGAAGGGTTACTATGCCAACAAGTGTCCCAACCCAAGGCGCCTTCCGCCTCCTCCACCTGTCAGCGCTACTATCGTCAAGCACAATCACAAGGTTGCTAGGGTGAATCTGATGAATGCTGCTCAAGCAAGGAATTCTTCAGATGTGATACTTGGTAATCTTCAAGTTAACCTTAAACCTGCTAAAGTTTTGTTTGATTCTGGTGCATCACATTCTTTCATGTCATATCCATTTGCATCCAAGCACAATGTGGGAAAAGTAGCTTTACCAAGGGAGTTATCAATTACTTCTCCGGGTAAACAAATGAATTCTAGCTTTTACGCTCCGGATATATCTATTCATATGGGTCATTACAGTTTTTTGGTTTCTCCGGTTATTCTCAGCAACTCCGACATTGATCTTATTCTTGGGATGGATTGGCTTTCCAAGCATGATGCAAACATTGATTGTGCAAATAAGGAAGTCAAGCTTACTCATCCAGACGAAGACGTGATTATCTTCGCCTCTCGAGATAACACAATCAGGCTATTCTCTCTCAATGACAAGGGCGAGATTAATGCCATTTCACAGATTCCGATGGTTAATGAATATGAAGATGTTTTCCCCGAAGAGCTTCCAAACATGCCTCCCCATCGTCAAGTTGAATTCGTCATTGAACTTGAGCACGGTACCGAGCCAGCATGTCGGCATCCGTACAAGCTTTCCCCTGATGAGTCGCAGGAGCTGAAGAAACAACTCGATGAGCAAGAGCGTATGGGTCTAATCAAGCCTAGTACTTCTCCTTGGGGCTGTGGTGTTCTATTTGTCAAGAAGAAGGATGGCACAGAACGCCTTTGCGTTGATTACCGGCCATTGAACAAGAAGACAATAAAGAACAAGTATCCACTCCCCAATATCAATGAATTGTTCGAGCAGCTCAAAGGAGAAAAGGTGTTCTCGAAGCTCGATCTCCGGATGGGTTACCATCAGATCCGTATCCATGAAGAGGATATTCCTAAGACCGCATTCAGAACGAGTTTTGGCTCTTATGAATACATGGTCATGTCTTTCGGCCTTGCAAATGCCCCACCCACCTTCTCTCGGATGATGCACTTCATATTCAACCCCTACACCAATGAATTTGTTCTGGTCTATCTGGATGATATCTTGGTATTCTCCAAGAATGAAGAAGACCATGCCAAGCACCTCCGTTTGCTCCTTGACAGGCTCCGTGAACACAACTTCTATGCGAAGTTCTCCAAATGTGAATTCTGGCTAGATAAAGTCCTATATCTTGGCCATATTATCTCTGCCGAGGGCATTTATGTGAACCCCGAGAAGGTTGAAGCTATTGTCAACTGGGAACCTCCGCAGAATGTCAAGCAACTCCGAAGCTTCCTTGGTCTCGCTAGCTATTCCAGAAGGTTCGTTGATAAGTTCTCCAAGATTGCTAAGCCCCTTTCCAACCTGTTGCAGAAGAATGTCAAGTACTCATGGACTCCTGATTGTGATGTGGCATTCAAAACACTCAAAGAGAAGCTCATTTCTGCTCCGGTTCTTACTCCTCCGGATGAGTCCAAGCCTTATGAAGTCTTTTGTGATGCTTCATTGCAAGGTCTTGGTGGTGTTCTCATGCAAGACAAGAAGATTGTGGCATACAATTCTCGCCAGCTGAAACCAAATGAGAAGAATTACCCCACACATGATCTCGAGCTAGCAGTAGTTGTACATGCCTTGATTACGTGGAGACACCTTCTATTGGGCAGAAAAGTGGACATCTTCACCGATCACAAGAGCTTGAAGTACACCTTCACACAGCCAGACCATAACCTTCGCGAGACTCGTTGGGTTGAGATGATTCAAGAGTATGATCCAAGCATTGAGTACATCCTGGCAAGGCCAATGTCATTGCAGATGCCTTGAGCAGAAAGGCATATTACAACAGTCTCCTTCTCAAACTGTTCCAGCCTGAACTTTGTGAATCATTCAGGAAGCTCAACCTCCAAGTTGTTCCGCAAGGTTTTCTTGCAAACCTTCAAGTTGCTCCTACCTTGGAAGATCAAATCCATGAGGCCCAGCTCAGTGATGCTATGGTGCAGAAAGTGAAACATGGTATTGCTAAGGGTACTCCCAAATACAAGTGCTATCGCGTTGATGAGAAAGACACCTTGTTCTTTGAGGACAGAATTGTGGTTCCCAAGGGTGATCTCAGGAAGCTCATAATGAACAAAGCACATAACTCCCTCCTCTCGATTCATCCCAGAAGTTCCACGATGTACCAAGACCTCAAGCAATCATATTGGTGGACTCGCATGAAAAGGGAGATTGCCCAATTCGTGAAATAATGTGATGTCTGCAGAAGAGTGAAGGCAGAGCATCAACGTCTAGCCGGTCTCCTTCAACCTCTACCTATTCCCGAGTGGAAATTCGATCACATTCAAATGGATTTCTTCACTGGGTTCCTAAGTCCAAGAAGGGAAATGATGATATCTTTGTGGTGATTGACAAGCTAACTAAAGTAGCTCATTTTCTTCCCGTCAGAGAATCCATCAACGCAGCTCAGCTGGCAGAGTTGTACACCTCTAGAATTGTTTCTTTGCATGGCATTCCTCAAGTGATCTCCTCATATCGTGGAAGTTTGTTCACCTCCAAGTTCTGGGATTCTTGTCAGTCAGCCATGGGCACAAAGATTCGTTTCAGCACTGCGTTTCACCCTCAGACTAGTGGCCAAGTCGAAAGAGTGAACCAGATCCTCGAAGATATGCTAAGATCTTGTGTCATCTCTTTCGGTATGAAATGGGAAGATTGCCTTCCATTTGCCGAATTCTCTTACAACAACAGCTTCCAAGCAAGTGCCGACAAAGCTCCTTTTGAAATCCTTTATGGCAGAAAGTGTCGTACCCCTCTCAACTGGTTCGAGACTGGTGAGCGTCAACTTCTTGGAAATGATTTGATCTCAGAAGCCAAAGAAATGTGCAAAGTCAAACGTGAGAATCTCAAAGCCGCGTAATCACGTCAAAAGAGCTACTATGACGGCAAACATCATGACTTGGCTTTCGACATTGGAGACCATGTCTATCTCCATGTTTCTCCAATGAAGGGCACTCAGAGGTTCGGTATCAAGGGCAAGCTTGCTCCAAGATACGTGGGCCCTTTCAAGATTCTTGGCAAGAGAGGCAATCTAGCCTATCAACTCGAGCTTCCCTCCAACTTAGCAAATGTTCATGATGTGTTTCACGTGTCTCAACTACGCAAGTGCTTCAAGACGCCTAAACGCACCATTCCATTCGAAGAGATTGATCTTCAACAAGACTTGTCTTATCGTGAGCACCCCGTTGCTATTCTTGAAGAAACTGAGCGCAATACCCGCAACAAGTCGATCAAGTTCTTGAAAGTAAAGTGGTCACACCATACCGACCGAGAAGCTACGTGGGAACGAGAAGATCACCTTCGTTCCGAGTATCCTTCCTTCTTTCAGTCCTAGATCTTGGGACGAGATCTTTTTGTAGTGTAGGAGAGTTTGTAACACCCCATTTGTGATACTTTCCAATAATGGCATTAAAGCAATTCCCATTTTGATCATTGTCCTTATCCTTGGGGTTTTTTGTCTTTTGATCTTATTTTATTTTTGCATTGTCATTTCATTTTATTTTGCATCCATGCATTGCTTCATCATCATGGCATCTTAGTCATCTTAGTTTCTTAATTGTTTTGTTGTGAGGTGATGCCAGCTTGTTGATGGTGTGTGATGTTGGTGCAAAGCCATGCCCTTGCCAAAATCCTAGGCCCCCTCCTTCTTCTTCACCTCTTCTCTTACCTTCTTTTCTTCCTTTCTTTACTTATTTTTGTTGCAAGTGGCCTAGACATTCCATTAATGTTCAACTCCTCCCCTTTTCTCTGTTGCTATGACATGTGCCATCATGCAAAGCCATGCCCCATTTAGAAGTGATTTGGTTGGGTTCAAAAATGACAAGAGTTTGAACCATACTCAAACTCATTTTATTTTTCTACCTCTGAAAATGTACAAACCAATTTTATAAAATAGGGCATAAATCCAGGAGCATGGGGATATTTTATTTATCTCCTAACTCTTTTTATTTGGGCCTGCACTTTTCATTTTATTTTATTGTCTGAAGAAAAATAGAAAGAGAAAGGGCAGCAGTGGCTTGGGCCACATCCCTCCTCCACCAGGCCCACCCAACTCCTCCGCAGCAGGCCTCGGCCCGCTTCTTCTCCCACAGCGGCCCAACCAGTGCGCAGTGTCGCGCGCAGTAGCGCCGTCCTCTTTTTCCCCTGCGGCCCCACTCGTCAGCCTCTCACCCCTCTTCTCCGTCTACCTCCGTCACTTTGGTGCAGAGGCACAGCCCGCGTTGGCCGTCGTGCCGTGATCATGGATGTCGAGGCCACACGATCGGCGCCCCCCTTTTAAACCCAAGCAGCCGCAGCCCTAGGGTTCCTCCTCCTCCTCCCTCTTTTCCCCTCACGCGCCGCCCAGGTAAACACCCACGTACACCCGCACCGCTCGCCATGGCCGGCCCGATCCCGAGCTCGTCTCCGGTGTAGGAGTCATCGCCGGCCTCCTCTCCGTCATTCACGAGCAGCACAACGCCTCCCCGAGCCGTTCCGGAGTAGATCCGGGGCCCAGGACGACAAGCCCGGTGCCCACGCCATCTTCTTCTTCTTCCTCTGTCCGCGGACAGTGACCGCGCCAAGTTCAGAGCCCGTCTTCTTCCTCTCCGGTGTGTCTCCGTCGACATCTTCTTGTCCTAGGGTAAGGAGGTACTCCCCACTCCCCATGCTTCTTCTTCGCCGTCTGTGGTCCCCTGTACGCGTCGCCGGAGCTATGTCTTCGTCGTGCTCTTGGTGCCCCGTCGTTCTGAACCTTGCCACTGTCGCGTTCGCCAGTAGCCGCCGTAGGCCTTGCGCTTCGCTCGCTCTGGATCCGTCAGCTCCGTCGTTCGCTTCTGCACGCCCGCAGCTAGTTGCTGCTCCGCCTAGGCCTGTGCTTTGTCGTGAAGAGGTCCACTGCCGCCGTTCTGACGTGAGCTCGTCGCCAGCGATGTAGTGTTTGCTAGGCTCTGCAAGCGCATGGAGTGCATGCGGTGTTCCCCCAGGAACTGCCCGCACCCCTCCGCGGTCCGTTTAGGACACCGAAGCAGCTCCGACGAGCCTCTGTTTTCCCCTATTGCTAGCTTCTTCAGTTAACACATCAAGCGCTGCATCTGTATTATGTCAAGAACACTCGCTCAGCTCAGTGGTCTGGTTCTTCGTCAGTTAACTGGGAGACCCGAGTCCGAATCATATAGGGGGCAGTGGGATTTATCCCCCCCATTTTTGCCTCGTGTGAGACTGACAGGGAGGCCCCACCTGCCAGCCTCACCACTATCTGCACCCCGCGCGCACACAGTCGCCGCCACCTCAGCGCCCCTAACCCCACAGGTAAGTGGCTGCGGCTAGCTTTAGCCTGGGCCACTTTGACTTTTGCGCCTATTTTCTTTTTTTTTTGTTTTTGTTTTTGTTTTTGTTTTTCTTTTTCTGCATATACTTTGTATATTTAATATCTGTTGATATATGCATCTGATGGATTTGTGTTATATATGAAACTTGCTTAGTTTTTCATATAGATTATTAATATGCTGTTTGTTGCCATGTTTAAAAACATTTAAAATGCCGTTTGAGTTATTCTTGTGTTAAATATGCTTAAAACTTGTAAAAATCATATCTAAATATCTACAACGCCAAATTTAACAAACTTTATATGCATTTGGGGTGGAAAAAAGGGTAGAATAATGTGGTGCTGTTGTTTTGCATGTTTAACAACTTTAGAACAGTAGTTTCTCAGATCTGTCCCAAATGCATTTAAATAATTATGGTTGTTTTTGGAAATTGTTGTTTGTTATTTCCAGCCCATTTAAATATGCTAGCATGTTCATGTAGTCCTAGTTGCACACTTACCATGTTAACCAACTCCTTTAAACTTGTTGGGTGCTTGTTTGAATAGAATACATAACCTTGTTAGTTTTGTTCTTTTGCTTGTTTTCTTTCATGTGGGTGATCTTGTTTGCTATGATGTTAGTGCACTCTTGTGTCCCTAGGCCATGCAGCATATCTATTAATGTCCATATGCACCATGATCATGCATCATGTGTTTGCGAATTGCATGATGATTGATTGTTGTTCTGGTGTTGCTTGTTGCGTTGGTTAGAGCCCGATGACGATTCGGAGTATGAGGTTCCTACCGAGGCTGAGTTTGAGGAGTAAGGTTACGATCCCTCCGTGGAATCAACAGGCAAGATGAACATTCCCAGATATCACTACTATCTTTGCCTATGCTAGATGCCTCGCTCTTTAGATATTGCCTCGATGCCTATTCATGTTTGTCAGAGCTCCTATTGTTGCCATGAAACTCTCTAACCACCCTCCTAGCAAACCGTTGTTTGGCTAAGTAAGCATCGCTCAGCCCCTTTTATAGCGTTGTTAGTTGCAGGTGAAGTTTTGAAGATTCTTGCCCCGTGATGAAGTTATTGTTGGGATATCACAATGTATAATCTGTTAAACTAAATCACCTATATATTGGTAATGGGTGGAAGGAACCGATAAACCGGTGTTATGTTCCTTGATTTTGCGTCCCTAACACGGTTGGGGTTTATGGGCCCCCCTTGATAATTCGCTCAGCGCTAAAGCTTTTCTAGGAAGGCCCAACATTGGTTTTACATTTGCCTAATAACTAAAACTTGCATAGGGCGCTCAAACCCGAGTTCTTAATTAACAACCCGGGCCAGTGCTCCTCATGAGTGTTGGTCCAAACTGGGCATGTTGCGGGGCCACCTCGGGGAAACTCAAGGTCTGGTATACACCCGTAGCTTGTCCCATTAAGTCGTGGCGTGAGACTAGATACGCACGGCTACTGTCAGGGTGTCGGCACGCCGGGAGGCCTTGCTGGATTAGTTTTACCTTTGTCGAAATATCTTGAGCACGGGATTCCGAGAATACTCTGGTCTTCCCACTTTGGAGTTGCGAGTCTGCAGGTCGTGTGCTTGTGATGGGCTAAGTTGGGACACCCCTGCAGGGTTTGATCTTTCGAAAGCCGTGCCCGTGGTTATGTGGCAGATGGGAATTTCTTAATATCCGGTTGTAGATAACTTGACACCATGTTCATTAATACACTACCTGCGTGAGTAACCGTGACGGTCTCTTTCCTAAGGGCTTCGGAAAGTGAACACGGTGGGGTTATGTTTGATCGTGAGTAGTTAGGGTCACTTCGCGATCAACTTGGAGATCGTTGGCATTTGTTCTCTCCTCGCTCTAAACTCGTAAGTTTGTTCTTAGTGCTTACTGCAACCTTTCATTACAGCCTTCCCACACCTAAGGCTTTGATAGTTTTGCTACCCGGGAACGGGATTGCTGAGTCCTCTGTGGCTCACAGATTCAACACACACCAGATGCAGGTACCGTTGAGAACAATACATGTGGTGGTTCAGAGCTGTACTGGGATTTCGATGAAGAGCGTGGACGTTACTATGTGTCTTATCCCGACGATCAGTAGTGGCTCTTACTAGGATCATCCGGGCTTGTGTTATTTATGGTATCTTTTCGATTGGATTTCGTCCATAGTCGGACTCTGATGTTATTTGGCTGATGTATGTTAATGTATTTCATTGTGTAACGTGGCGAGTGTAAGCCAACTATCATTTTACACTTTCATCCCTGATTTTACATGAGTCATGCAAAGATACCATACTTGAGATCATTCTATTATGCGTTTATGTCCTTAAGTCGTACCTCGACATGTGGGGGACATAGCCGCATACTGGGCATTACAGCTCTGTTTGGTCGTGAGAGAAAGAGGTCCAAGGGAGGGGGCGGGATGAGGGGGAGTGACAGAGAGAGGTAGCAAGGTGCATGGCATCTTCTGGGCGACGCGGAGACAGGCAGAGAGGTAGGACGTGGCGGGCGTGCGGCGAACACACGCCCTCGTGCCTACTGGCATGAGGTTGAAGCCGGCGACGCTGTGGGCTAGGCCTACAACAGGGTTGGGCCGTCTGGTGGGTTGTCAGGTTAGTTTTCTGATTTGTTTTATTTCTTTTGTTCTGCTTTATTTTATTCAGTTCCCACTGATGTCAAAATCAAACAAATTTAACACGGTGCCAAAACTGCCCTGGATAATTTTATGTCACTCAATGGACTTCTCCACATGTACATAGAATTTCTCAAAGCATTTGAAAATATATTCATTATATATAATGAACATAACTCCAAATTCAAATAAAATATTGATTTAAAATTAGAGCCCAAATAATTCCTTTAAAATGTTCCACAATTTCAGTTTGATATAAAACTCTTGCCAAAATTCTCATAACTAGTTTTAGGGCATTTGGTATTCACTGATTGTAGTTTCAGGGTTCTTTGCCCTTTATTTAAAAATTTGAGGCTTCCACTTTCCTCAATTCAAATTCCTTGAATTAACATGATGTATGATGCTCATTGATGTAACTAGTTGCAAGCAAATTCTAAGGCTGTGACAACTCACCCTCGCTAAACAAGAATCTCGTCCCGAGATTCAAGACGTGAGGTAAGAGAATAGAGGGGACACCAAGCTAACAAAATCTTCTTGATCCAATTTCCCTTCTCGAAGATCTTGATACATTTCATCATGTTGATCTTGACATCTTTGCTTTCAGAAGCTTCACCATAGCACTATGACAAATGGAATGGAAAACCCTACAAGAATCGATCTTCTCAAAGATTGAGCAACTCAAGATCAACTCATGGATTGAGATGTAAGAACATCTCCTTAGCTGAGACACAAACATACATCAAGAGGGGTGGAAAATAATAGATGACGGAGGTTCAATTGGTAGGAAACACTTCCACGCTTAAGTAAGATCGTGCATAAGTTTCAAAGTAGTGAGGAGCTAAATTGCTAGGATTCCATATCGGCACCTTAGGGGAGGTGGCTCATAGAATTATTCCCTTATGTGGCAAAAAGAATTACTTTTCATACATATATCATTGAAACTCTCTATACTAGCCTAAGGCAAATCACAATTGATCGTTCGAAGGAGTTCGAAGAAATGACATACTCAGATTGGAAAGGAAACAATGGTTATAGAATGATTCGGCAAATGGGAGGCACATTCCAATTGATACCGAGGATATAACTGTTAGAGTTATAATATAAGTCATGTACCCCTTTGTATTTATCCCGTTGTATAAGGGGTTTCCTGAATATGTTCCACCTGTACATGTATATATATATCGGCCTATGGCCTCATGGTAATACAAGTTGCTTTCCTAACATGGTATTAGAGCTTTAGGTTTTCTTTCTCGCACGCGCAACTCGTGCTCGATCTCGATCCTCCCGTCGAAGCCGCCAGTGCTCGATCTCTCCCGTGGCCAGCCGCTCGCCTCCAATCTCGCTCGCTCGCCTCCAATCTCGCTCGAGGCCGCCAGATCGCCAGCCCTTCCTTTTTTTTCTGGAACGAAGCCGCCGGCTCTCTCTCTCGTCGAAGTCTGGATCGCAGCGCTCGCCCGTGCCCGATCCCAATACCTCCCGCTTCGCCAACCCGTCGCTCGTCCGTCCCCGATACCAATCCCTCCTGCTATCGCCAGGCAACGCTCGCTCGCGGGCCCGGTTCCCTCCCGCCAGCACTCCGCTCGCCCGCAATCGCCAGCGGCCCGGTTCCAACTCAATCCCGTCGGCCAGCGGGTGCCCGTTTGCCAGATCGCTCCTGTCGATCGCCCGGGTTCGTCACATCGATCCCGTCAGGCTAGCGGGAGTTCAGATCCCGTTTGCTAAAAAAAAGATGTCTCTGTCATCAGGCTACGTTTCTGTTCCTCGCTGTCCGGTGATCTTTGATGGTACCAACTATACCGAGTTCACTGGCTTCATGCGCATTCACATGCGTGGCATCCGTCTCTGGGGTGTTCTTTCTGGCGAGGTCTGCTGTCCGCCACGTCCGGTTCCTCCGGTGGCTCCTGCTCCACCGACTCCACCGGTTCTTCCTGTGGATGCTACTCAAGCCGCCAAGGATGCGGCTAAGCTTGCTCATGAGGCTGCTGATCGTGCTTATGATGAGATGTTTTTGGCTTATGAGGAGGCTCTTCAGACGTATCATGGTGCTCTGTCTGTCTACACCCAGTGGCTTGATGATGATGCTAAAGCTGTAGCTGTTCGCACTGCTAGTGTTCTGCCCCAATTTGCTTCTGAGTTTCTGGGTCTCCCTACTGTCTTTGAGATGTGGACCCGTCTTCGTCAGCGCTATGAGCCCTCTGGTGATGCCCTGTACCTTTCTGTGGTTCGTCAGGAGCATGCTCTTCAGCAGGGTGACTCTACTGTTGATGACTTCTATGCACAGAGTTCTGCTATCTGGCGCCAGCTTGATTCTCTCCGCACTGCTGGTTGTCATACTTGTTCCTGTTGCCAGGCTGTCCAGGCCAACTTGGAGTTTCATCGCGTCTACGAGTTCCTGTCTAGGCTTCGTAAGGAGTTTGAGCCCCGATGTGCTCAGTTGTTTGCTCGTGGCCGTATTTCTCTCATGGAGGCTCTTTCTGAGATTCATGCTGAGGAGACTCGCTTACGTGGTGCTGGTTTGCTGGAGGTTCCCTCTGTGTTCGCTACTCGGTCTTCTTCCACGCCACCTGCTGCACCGACCCCGTTTCGCTCTAGTGCTCCGCCACTCTTGCCCACTCCTTCTGATGGCTCAGGTCGCCCCCGTCCACATTGTGACTATTGCAATAATGATGGTCATATTGAGTCCCATTGCTACAAGAAGAAGAAACACTTGCACAAGGCACGACCATCATCTTCAGGGACTTCGTCATCTACCTCGACAGCTTCAGCTATTGCTTTGACTGAGCAGGATATTCTGAGACTTAAGCGTCTGCTCGCGGCTTCAGGTTCTTCCTCGACGGGTACTGCTGGTTCTGTGACTGATGCTTCCCGCGCTGAGCAACCGCCCTCTACACAGTCAGGTACATCCTCATGGGTTCTGGATTCTGGAGCTTCTTTTCATATGTCTTCTCATTCTTCCACTTTGTCCTCTCTTCGACTGCTAGATTCTCCTGTTCATGTCTTTACTGCTGATGGTACTCCACTTTCTGTTGCTAGTAGAGGCAATCTTTCCACTCCTTCTTATTCTGTTCCTGATGTTGCTCATGTTCCTCGACTTACCATGAATCTGTTTTCTGCTAGTCAACTTACTGATTCTGGTTGTCGCGTCATCCTTGATGCTGACTCTTGTTCTGTCCAGGACCGTCGCACGCACACTCTGGTTGGGGCTGGCCCTCGGCGCCGTGATTCTCAGGGTCTTTGGGAGTTGGACTGACTTCATGTTCCTTCCGCTGCCACCACCATCGCCAGTTCTTCCGCTTCTGTCGCCTCCGTTACTGGTTCTTTCCAGCAGTGGCATCATCGACTTGGTCATCTCTGTGGTTCTTGGTTGTCTTCTTTAGTTCGTCGAGGTCTTCTGGGGTCTGTCTCAGGAGATGTCTCTTTAGAGTGTCAGGGTTGTCGTCTTGGCAAGCAGATTCAGTTACCATATCCACATAGTGAGTCAGTGTCTAAGCGTCCCTTCGATTTAGTCCATTCTGATGTATGGGGTCCGGCCCCTTTCGCTTCAAAAGGTGGTCATAAATACTATATTATTTTCATAGATGATTTCTCTCGTTACACATGGCTTTATTTCATGACTTCTTGTTGTGAGGTGTTGTCTATTTATAAGCATTTTGCTGCCATGGTTCATACTCAGTTCTCTTCTCCCATTCGTGTTTTTCGTGCTGACTCCGCTGGCGAGTATATCTCTAAGATGTTGCGTGGTGTTCTTGCTGAGCAAGGGACTCTCTCTCAATTCTCTTGTCCTGGTGCTCATGCTCAGAATGGTGTGGCTGAGCGAAAGCATCGACATCTTCTTGAGACGGCTCGTGCATTGATGATTGCTGCATCTCTCCCGCCTCATTTTTGGGCTGAGGCCGTCTCCACATCCACCTATCTTATCAATATACAGCCTTCCACTGCTCTACAGGATGGTGTTCCTTTCGAGCAACTTTTGGATCGTTCTCCCGATTATTCGATGCTTCGCTCGTTTGGTTGTGTTTGCTATGTTCTTCTTGCCCCTCGCGAACGCACCAAACTGACCGCTCAGTCTGTTGAGTGTGTCTTCCTAGGCTACAGTGATGAGCATAAGGGCTATCGTTGTTGGGATCCTATCGGTCGTCGGATGCGTATCTCTCGAGACGTGACTTTTGATGAGTCTCGTCCCTTCTACCCACGCCCATCCTCCTCGACTTTTTCAGTGCAGGATATCTCTTTTCTCACTTTTCCTGACTCCCCTATCACATCTGTCGAGCCTGCACCTCTCCGTTCCACTTCCTCTCCTTCTTCACCTCTAGTTGATTTACAGCCACCATCCTCCCCGGTCTCCTCGCCTAGCATGTCACAGGGTTCTCCACCTTCATCTCCGGTGACTTCCTCCCCGGTCTCCTCTCCTCACATGTCACCGGATTCCCCACCTTCATCTCCAGTGACTTCTTCGTCGTCACCCCCCGATTCTACCTTGGCGATTCCTCCTTCTATTATTCCATCCTTTCCTCGGCATTACACTCGTCGTCCACGGCCTGTTGATGCCTCTGTGGATGAGTCGTCATCTTCCTCTCAGCCTACTTATGGCTTGCGTTCTCGTCCTCGTCCGCCTGTTGATCGCTTTGGATTTCCCACCGCTGGTGCTGCTGTTCTTGAGCCCACTTCTTACCGTCAGGCTATTGTTCATCCTGAATGGCAGTTTGCGATGGCAGAGGAGATTGCTGCTCTTGAACGCACTGGTACTTGGGATCTTGTTTCTCTTCCTCCCGGAGTCCGTCCGATTACTTGTAAGTGGGTCTACAAGGTTAAGACTCGCTCCGATGGTTCTCTTGAGCGTCACAAAGCTCGTCTTGTGGCTCGTGGTTTTCAGCAGGAGCATGGTCGTGATTATGACGAGACTTTTGCTCCTGTGGCCAATATGACCACTGTTCGTACACTTCTTGCAGTTGCCTCTGCACGTCACTGGTCCATATCTCAGCTTGATGTTAAGAATGCCTTTCTTAATGGTGAGCTGCGTGAGGAGGTGTACATGCAGCCACCACCTGGGTATTCTGTTCCTGATGGCATGGTATGTCGTCTTCGTCGCTCTCTCTATGGCCTTAAGCAAGCCCCCCGTGCCTGGTTTGAGCATTTTGCCTCTGTGATCACCGCTGCTGGTTTTTCAGCAAGTGCTCATGATCCAGCGTTGTTTATTCACCTTTCTTCTCGTGGTCGGACTCTTCTTCTACTCTATGTTGATGACATGGTCATCACGGGGGATGACCCCGAGTATATTGCCTTTGTAAAGGCCCGTCTTAGTGAGCAGTTCCTTATGTCTGATCTTGGACCTCTTCGCTACTTCCTTGGGATTGAAGTCTCTTCTACCTCTGATGGCTTTTTTATATCCCAGGAAAAGTATATCCAGGTTCTTCTTGCTCGTGTTGCTCTTACTGACGAGCGCACTGTTGAGACTCCTATGGAGCTCAATGTTCACCTCCGTGCTACTGATGGTGATCCTCTCCCTGACCCGACGCGATATCGTCATCTTGTTGGCAGTCTTGTCTATCTAGCTGTCACTCGTCCGGACATCTCTTATCCGGTTCATATTCTGAGTCAGTTTGTCTCTGCTCCCACATCGGTTCACTATAGTCATCTCCTTCGTGTTCTCTGATATCTTCGAGGCACGATCTCTCACCGTCTTTTCTTTCCTAGCTCCAGTTCTTTACAGCTTCAGGCCTATTCGGATGCTACGTGGGCTAGTGATCCTTCGGATCGCCATTCACTTTCTGCTTACTGTGTTTTTCTTGGTGGTTCTCTCATTGCCTGGAAGACGAAGAAATAGCTTGCAGTTTCCCGTTCGAGTGCCGAGGCTGAGTTGCGAGCAATGGCTCTTTTTACGGCAGAGGTGACTTGGTTGCGGTGGTTACTTCAGGACTTTGGTGTTTCTGTCACTACACCGACTCAGCTCTTATCTGACAGTACAGGTGCTATCAGCATTGCACGCGATCCTGTGAAGCATGAGCTCACCAAGCATATTGGTGTTGATGCTTTCTATGTGCGCACTGGTGTGCAGGATCAGGTTATTGCTCTTCAGTATGTGCCTTCCGAGTTACAATTGGCGGATTTCTTGACGAAGGCCCAGACTAGAGCACAACATGGCTTTTATCTCTCCAAACTCAGTGTTGTTCCTCCACCATGAGTTTGAGGGGGGGTGTTAGAGTTATAATATAAGTCATGTACCCCTTTGTATTTATCCCGTTGTATAAGGGGTTTCCTGAATATGTTCCACCTGTACATGTATATATATATCGGCCTATGGCCTCATGGTAATACAAGTTGCTTTCCTAACAATAACCAAGTGACTGAGCATGCTCTCAAGAACTTGAGCATTTCCATGCTCATCAAGGTCTTACCAACATCCGTGCCGAGGATCCTGGCAGCACATCATATTACCCTGATGAATAATGATGGACGATGCAGATCCAAAGGAAGACACTTCTTTCTCAAATTTCACCTTAGCGAAGACAAGGACACAAAATCTGGATGATCGACCGAGAGGCATTTAGCACTCCTCTTCTAATGTTGTCCTTGACTATATAGGTACCATGATCATCCTTCGAAGTAGCATCGATATGGTCATCAAGTAAAGTTCTGATTTAGGGAACACCGAGGATACATAAGGAACAACTTCCAAAATAAGTCAAATCCTCACGGGAAGTGGATGATATCTTGACTCGGTAAAATGATCACTACATTGACTTATAGGGATTACAAAAAAACCATGATCAGAATCATTGAAATGTCCCAACCATCATATCTGCCTGAGCTTCAGATCTGGCTGGTGACAAGATGCTTTAGACTCACCATGTCTAAAAAGAATGTTTGCAACACACATTGACAAGATGACGTTGCGAGATTCTCAGGAAATGATCTACGATAGCAAGCTCCAAAACATGAGCTAGGTTGTAAGATACACATGAACATAATGTCCAGGACAATCGTGTCCACACGGAAATCCTATGACAAAACACTACCAACTTCTGGTTGGGAACCATCATCGAGGATATCGAAGTCCTTGCATAAGGCATGCTCTTAAGAAGGAACTTCATATCCTAGAACAAATCAATTAATGGCTTGGTGTGCTAGGAAACACATATAGAATGGAGGCTGGCAACCTATCAAACCATAGAGTACTTCACACCTGCATGACAGACTTGGGATGAGTCCATAGCAAAAAAACAAACCTTTCTCAAATTCACAACGACAACTTGTATAAGATGCACACGAACTAGAGAAAGTCGCTTCTTACATCAAACATATACTTCATGCACTGGACAAGAATATAATGCTTACAGAAGTTTCCAACGCTAACTGAGACTGAGAGGAAACCCAACTTGATAACAAACTCAATATAGCCGTCAGGGGACAACCTAGTAATACTTCCGAGAAGATATTTAGAAAATCACGAACCATCGATTTGTTATGACGCACGAGAACAATCTTGCTTTTCAGGAAAGATGATATGATCAAGAAAGTGAGGGATTGACACTCTCCTAACTCGTTGATCAAAGAGTGCACCAGGAAAAATAGACTACTAGCACGATCAATCGTAGAATGATAATTCAATAACCAACTTGCTAAGAATGATATTATTGTCCATTAACTAGCAAGAAATAAGGTTGCTAGGATTAATGAATTCGCACATCACAGTTCACTTGTCGACATCCCAGTTACAATAACACAGGGACCGAGCAATGTTTAATAATGGTGATAAGTATCACTACGTCATGAATTCATAAGATATTGTGCAATTCTTATGACAGTCCTGGCATAAATAGGGTAATACTCCAAGATTGTACAATCTAGAAGCTGGATTGGCATTCTTCATCTGTGGAGTACAACTGCTTTGACCCAATCATAGATATGGATGAGGTGCTGGATTTTGTTTCTCCTAGACATTCTAAAATAGAATTGCTTGACGGACCACAAGAACAATAGGCATCAATGAACACGAATGCACAACTACTCCCCACTATCGACTGATAGACGGGGATCCGAATATAGCTACAAAGAGAACAAGTCAAAGGAACATATGATTTTGTGAGTTGTGAATGCATGGATTAGCATGTCGAAAAAGTTTAACATATTTCTTCCAGATAACCCACGCATAATGGAAGGACTGACACGGTCACAATTATGGAATGAAAAACTCTCAAGAGCACTCTTATTGTGATCCTTTGGTTCAACAGAACTTCTGCCATACTGGTTCATAGTATTGCAAGAAAGATATACCATGGACCTTGAGGACTATCGCAAAGGTTACTAGTATCCTAAAGGACCGAGCAAACACTACCAACATGGAGTAAGTAGAGTGGATCTTGGGTTCATGAACCCAGAAATGGAATACCTACTAACTAAATGGCATCATGAGATGCTTTCGAGAATGGTAGCCAGAATCATCACACTAAGAACACAATAGAAGGTTGGGTTATTGGGTTGCTATATATGATGTCCTAGTTTCCATATAGCTTCAACAAATATGCCGAGGCAATGGAGTACCTCAAAACATCGACTAGTGTGGTTAATCTGGCCTAAAAGGACAACGGAAATGGAAAGGAAGGATTTGCAAATCAATTAGATTATTTAGAAACCTTGGGTAACTCGGACAACATAACGACTATAAATGCTCAAACGATTATGAGATTGATTCAAAATGGTAGCATAACCACTCAACATCATAATGTCAAGGTTCCAAGACCAAATGTTTAACACACGAAAGTACTTGAAACAAAATTGAGAGTTGAATCCACCATTAACATGATCATGATAGATAGATGACACGCCTAGTTCTTAATCCCCGTAGAAATGAAGAGGGTGACTCAGATAAAAAGGACATAAGGTAAAGGAGTAAAAAGAGCCTTACGTTCCCTTCCACAATAAATCCCTTACATAATAAGATAATTTGTAGACTTGACTTCAACCAGTTTCGCTTGGTAATCCTACAGGCAGTCAGGCTTTGATACCAAAGATGCGGGACCCCGATCCTAAGTTACAGCAATCTAGCATGTAACACATCATATCACTTTGTGGCCTAACGAACGGTATTCCCATGGATCATTTGCGCCTTTTGGCTCGCATATATGATTGTGTCAGTGTCATCCATATGGTAGAGAACCCGGGCTGACATGACTAGTTGTAAACCCAAAGTGGCACTAAATTACTGGGACAGGCATACTTGACCTATCAATGCACGTGTCGGTCAGCAGCAAGTGTAACCGGGCTGTAGCAAGAGAACAGGACTCCGGTAAACACCGCGTGGCATTTCCCTGAAGGGACAGACATAGGAGGAATGATGGACACATGTCGGCCAATCCATATGTTCCGTAGTAGTAGGAAGCTACCAAGGCTCAGTGGAAGCACTAGGAGGCATTTCCCCATAAGATAGGCTACCTAGGATAAACAACTAGGTGTCGAATCCCACACGTGCCAAGCATTTCAATAACAAACACATAATATGCTCGATATCTGCAAATACTGATGGAAATATTCCCTAGAGGAAATTATAAAATCGTTACTATTAATTTTCCTTAATCATGATAAATGTTTGTTATTCATGCTAGAATTGTGTTTACCGGAAACTTAAATACATGTGTGAATACATAAACAAATACCGTTTGACTAGTAAGCCTCTACTAGACTAGCTCGTTGATCAAAGATGGTTAAGGTTTCCTAACCATAGACATGAGTTGTAATTTGATAATGGGATCATGTCATTAGGAGAATGATGTGATGGACAAGAACCATCTGTTAGCTTAGCATTTGATCTTACAATTTATTACTACTGCTTTCTTGTATGTCAAATACATATTTCTTTGACTATGAGATCATGCAAATCCCGGATACCGGAGGAATGCCTTGTGTGATATCAAATGTCGCAACGTAACAGGGTGATCATAAAGATGCTCTACAGGTATCTCCGAAGGTGTTTGTTGAGTTGGCATGGATCGAGATTAGGATTTGTCACTCCGAGTATCATGGAGGTATCTCTTGGCCCTCTTGGTAATACACATCATAGGAAGCCTTGCAAGCACATGACTAATGAGTTAGTTACGAGTTGATGTATTACTTAACGAGTAAAGAGACTTGTCGGTAATGATATTGAACTAGGTATAGAGGTACCAACGATCGAATCTCGGGCAAGTAACATACCGATGGACAAAAGGAATTACGTATGTTGTCATGACGGTTCGGCCGATAAAGATCTTTGTAGAATATGTAGGAACCAATATGGGCATCTTGGTTCCGCTATTGGTTATTGACCGGAGAGGTGTCTCAGTCATGTCTACATAGTTCTTGAACCCGTAGGGTCCGCGCGCTTAACGTTCGTTGACGATATAGTGTTATATGATTTATATTATTTTGTGACCAAATATTGTTTGGAGTCCCGGATGAGATCGTAGACATAACAAGGAGTCTCGAAATGGTCGAGAGGTGAAGATTGATACATAGGACGATGGTATTAGGACACCGGAATAGTTTCGGAGTGCACCGGGTACTAATTGGGTCACCGGAAAGGGTTTTGGGCACCCCCGAGAAGTGTATGGGCCTTGTGGGCCAAAGGACGGGATGTACCAGCCCGAGTCTGGTGCACCCCATCCCATGGCTGGCCGGCCCTAGGGGAAGGAAAGGGGAGGGGTGGCCCCTCCTTCCTTTCCCTCCTCAGGAGAGAAAGGAAGGGGGGCGCCACCTCCTCCTTCCTTCCTCCCGCACTCCAAATAAGGAAGGGGTGCGCAGGGCAAGGCAGCAGCCCTAGGGCTGCCGTCAGGTCTCTTGGTGCGCCCTAGGGGCTGCCTCCTCCCCTCCCACCTATATATACCTGGGGAGGGGGCGCCACTCAAGGACAGAACATTGTCTTAGCCGCATGCTGTGCCCCCGTCCACCGTTTACTCCCTCGGTCATATTTTTGTAGTGCTTAGGTGAAGCCCTGCGGAGATATCTTCACCATCACCGTAACCACGCCGTCATGCTACCTGTTCGAACACAAACACATCACCGTGTACCCTCCACGATGGGGGTGATGCACCGCATTTGACGTCTAAGGAGACTCGTCCGGAAGCGCGGTATGCAAGCAATCCGGCGGGCGCTTTTGAGGACCCGAAATCCCACACGCCCGGGAGGGACCCCTGTCAGTGTCAAAACCGATAGATCTCGGGTAGGGGGGCCCAAGCTATGCGTATATAGGATGGATGGTAATAGGAGGCTGGGGCCACGATGTTTACCCAGGTTCAGACCCTCTCGATCGAGGTAAAACCCTACTTCCTGCTAGATTAATATGGATGAATATGAGTACAAGATTTGATCTATATCGAGATCATAATGATCTACCTCTAGATCATAAGGGTGACTTGGGGAGGAAGTAATTGATACATCCAGACTCTACACTTGCCTTTCTACGTACATAAGTGTCCTGGCTGAATACGGGGGAGGGTCTTCTTCGTATTCTTTACTCGGCCCATCAGCACGGCCGAGCTTCAACGACCCAGATGCCCGAGGACCCATGAATACAGGACTCCCTCAGTAGCCCCCGGACTTGGCTTCAAGGACGAGATTGTGTCCGGCTTCATGTCTTCGGTCTTGCAAGGTGAGTCCTCCTGGATGATAGTTCGACTTCTTTAAATATTGTAGTTCGTCGATTCCTCGTCGTCATCGCCTTGGCTCCCACGTGTCCAACAAATGCGAACCGTCTGGGAGTTTTTGCGAATACCCCCTTGATTGTTCTGAGAAGGCGCCTATATAAGAGAATAGATCCCAACCGCCTCTCTGTCCCATTCCACGTGGAAGAAATCCTAGTGCCTGCAAAAAATCTTCAAACTTGGTTAGCGCTCCAAGCTCTTCCTCGCGCCCACATCGCCCTCGTGTAGGAGATTGGAAAACTTTCTCTGTGTCAATACGCGCCTGAGGACACTACAAGCGTAGGGATATCTCCCTCCCAAGGATCTAGTCCCCTTCCGGGCCGGACTAACTTCTATTGACAACCAAGCCCTGGCCGAGAGCTTTCCCAACCCCTCCGATGGAGAGCGTGTATGTTTTGTCCCTTTCCTTTTAAGAGGGGTACGGTTCCCCATCCATCCCTTTCTTAGGGGACTCCGGGAGTTCTACGGTCTTCAACTACACGACTTTACACCGGGGTCCATCCTGCATATTGCGGGTTTGTCACTTTCTGCGAACTATTTTTGGGTTGAGAGCCTCACTTTGAGCCGTGATGAAAGTACTTCTGTCTGGTTCCTCGATAAGAAGAAGGATCCATTTTTGAAGTCGGGGGCGCCGAAGTATGGCGCACAGCCGGGACAGGCTATCTGCCCGGTTCTCCGAAGAAAGCATCCAAAGAGTGGCCTTCAGAGTGGTTCTATATTGAGGATGTCACTCTACCGGATCCAGTCCAGCGCGGACTCCCCAAGTTTTCCAGTGCTCCACCAAAGAAGCTCTACAATGGGTGTCCTCGCAATCCCTCGGAAGAAGATAGAGCGGAGGTTAGCAGACTGGCTGGTAAAATCAGATTGCTCGCCAATTCAGGGCCATCCATAATCGAAGTGATGGCTATTGCGATAAAGCGATGCTTACAGCCGCTTCAAGCTAGAGGATTTCCAATGTGGCACTATAATGGCCAAGTTGACGCCTCGTGCTGCTTACGCCTAGGTCTAGATGACCCTACCGCTCTAGCCGTTGTCCTGGAAGGTCTTTATAAGGGAGAGAAACAAGACTTTATTCGCCTGACGTGCCGGGAGGGTCTTTCAATGTACAATCCTCATAACTGGGTGAGATTCTCTCATGACCTTTCATATTTTTTATTATGATATATTATCTGAACTGAATTCGGTTTCTCTTAATAGGAGTGGAGGAAGATGATCGAGGGGATTAATAGTCCCGCCCCATAGCCAGAGGACCAGTTTCAAAACGCAGGCCCATGATATGATGAAAAACCGGACGTGGGAATAGAGCTAGAAGAAAGAGTTTTCTACCAAGCCTGCCATGAGGGTCCCCTGGTGGCTATACTAGCCGATTACCCTGGCCTCATTCCTTCCTCCCGTGTAAGTATTTCAGGACATATCTCTTCAAGAGAAGATTCCTAATACGCCTTTACCCACCATATTCTATCATACATGAACAGGGACGGCGCTCCTCGCACCGAACTGCGCGTAGACTAGCGACCCTTCAAAGAGGTTTTGAAGCAAGAAAGGACAGCAAACACTAGCGACCCTTCAAAGAGGTATGTTTGTTTTAACATGCGCCGGGTGGTGAAATCGACATTATAACTTTCCACTTCGTTTCTTCCTTTTAGGAGGAATACACACCGGACATTCTCCGGAGGCAATGCAGGCCAAGCTCTAGTCAATCCGGTATCGGGCCTATCAGGGGTAAATGCTAATTCGGCACCGGATTGTCCTCGCCAAGAGGATTCGGATGAAGTGTCAGCCACCAATTCCGAAGTGGAGGTTGCGATTATTCACCGGTGGCGGAAAGCAGACATGTGTGACCATGCTTTTTCTGAGGAGGCGTTTAACGCTAAGGATGGAAATTTTACCTATGGGTACGGGTACCCGCGGATACCGTATCCGCATGGGCAGAGTATGGGTAGAAATTTATACCCATGGGTAGTACCCATACCTTACCCATTAAGTCATGGGTAGGACACGGGTACTGGCTTGTACCCATGGATATACCCATACCCTACCCATTTATACTGACATGTTACGTGTCGGATGTTATTTGGTCATTTCGTGAACCTATGTTGAAGTTGTCATTAATTGTAAATTTGAATTGAGATTGTCTAATACTCATCTATTCGTTATTGAGTTTAGATAAATGTTTTTTGTCAAATGTACTATGGATGAATGTAAAATTGTGAATAATTTGTGTACTATTTGATCTACCCATTGGGTACCCAACGGGTATGGATACCCACCGGGTATGGGTACGGGTAAAGTTTCCTACCCATGGGTACGGGTATGGATAGAATTTTGTACCCATTGACTACACGGGTATGGGTATGGTATTGCTCTACCCGCCCCATACCCTACCCATTGCCATCCTTATTTAACGCCCTCAACTGTGCAGATGCCTATATCTGAGCCGCTCAAGACGGACTCGCCGGAGCCACTCATCAACTTTCAAAAGATATGCGGGTAAGTGTTTATTTTGAGTGTTCCCATACCAGTAGCCCCAGAGACTTAAAGCAGTTGGTACAACTGATTTGAGGATCGTTGTGTTCTATAGGTGCTACGAGAAAAGAATAATTCTTTATCCAAAGAACTTGAAGAGTGTTGGACCCAGCTTGCCGAAATAAAAAATTCGAAGGAATCCGGAAAGGATGCTGGTGGTAAGAATAATTGTGTCCGGAAGCTACGATAGTTCTGCTGATTACTCTTATGTATGTACTAATTTGTAATACAGCAACAGGATCGACCGACCAACTGGAGAGGGAGCCAAGAGCTGCCTTAGTGGACAAAAAATTGATACATCCGGACTCTACACTTTCCCTTCTATGTACATGAGAATCCTAACCGAATACGTGGGAGGGTCTTCTGCTTCTTTTACGCAGCCCATCAGTATGGCCCAGATTCAATGACCCGGATGCCTGAGGACCCCTGAATACATGACTCCCTCGGCAGCCCTTGGACTTGCCTTCAAGGACGAGATTGTGTTCGGCTTCATGTCTTCGGTCTTGCAAGGTGAGTCCTCCTGGATGATAGTTCGGCTTCTTCAAACATTGTAGCCCGTCGATTCCTCGCCACTGTCGCCTTGGCTTCCACGTGTACAACGAATGCGAACCGTCTAGGCATTTTTGCGGTTACCCACTCGACTCTGCAGAGAAGGCACCTATATAGGAGAATAAATCCTAGCTACCTCTCAATCCCATTCCACGCGGAAGAAACCCTAGTGCCTGCAAAAAATCTTCAAACATGGCCAGCGCCCCAAGCTCTACCTCGCGCCCTCATGGCCCCCGTGCAAGAGATTGGAAAAGCCATTCTGTGTCCCATGCACATCTGAGGACACTTCAAGCGCATGGATATCTCCCCCTGGAGGATCTAGTCCATGTACGGGCCGGACTAACGTCTATCGACAACCAAGCCCTGGTAGAGAGTTTTCCCAACCCCTCCGATGGAGAGCGGGTATGTTTCATCCCCTTCCTTTTAAGATGTGCAGGGTTCCGCATCCACCCCTTTCTTAGGGGACTCCTGGAGTTCTACAGTCTTCAACTGCACGATCTTACACCGGGGTCCATCCTGCATATTGTGGGTTTTGTCGCTTTATGCGAACTGTTTTTGGGCTGCGAGCCTCACTTTGAGGTGTGGAGAAAGTACTTCTGCCTTGTCCCTCGATCGGAAGAAGGATCCATATTTGAAGTTGGGGGCGCTGAAGTATGGCGCATAGCCGGGACATGCTATCTGCCTGGTACTCCAAAGAAAGCATCCGAAGAGTGGCCTTCAGAGTGGTTCTATAGACGTCGCTCTGCCGGATCGAGTTCGGCGCGTACTACCCATGTAGTCTAGTGCTCCACCAAAGAAGCTTTACAACTGGTGTCCCCGCAATCCCTTGGAAGAAGATAGAGCGGAGGTTAGTAGACTGGCTGGCAAGATCAAATTGCTCGCCAATTCACACTTATCTATAATCGGAGTGATGGCTATTTCACTAAAGTGATGCATGCAGCCGTTTCAAGCCAAAGGATTTCCAATGTGGCACTATAATGGCCAAGATGATGCCTCGCGCTGCTTACACCTAGGTCTAGATGACCCTGCCGCTCTAGCCGCTTTCCTGGAAGGTCTCTATAAGGGAGAGAAACAAGACTTCATTCGCCTGACGTGCCGGGAGGTTTATTAATGTACAATCCTCCTGACTGGGTGAGTTTATCTCATGACCGCCCATTTTTTCTTCATTATGATATATTATCCTAACTGAGCTCAGTTTCTCCTAATACGAGTGGAGGAAGGTTATCGAGGGGATTAACAGTCCTGCCCCACAGCTAGAGGACGAATTTCAAAATGCGAGCCCCGAATACGATGAAGATCCAGACGTAGGTATAGAGCTAGAAGATGGAGTCTTCTACCAAGTCTGCCGTGAGGGTCCCCTGGTGGCTATAGTAGCCGATTACCCGGGCCTCATTCCTTCCTCCCGTGTAAGTGTTTCAGGACATATCTCATCAAAAGAGAAGATTCCCAATGCGCCTTACCCACTGTATTCTGTCATACTTGAATAGGGATGGTGCTCCTCACGCCGAACTGCGTGGAGACCGCCAACCCAGAGGGTGATGCACATGTCAGGCGAGGTCTTGAAGCGAAAGAGGACCGCGAACACCAGCGAACCTTCAAAGAGCTATGTTTGTTTTAACATGTGCTAGGTGGTGAGATCGGTATTATAACTTTCCGCTTTGTTTTTTCCTTTTAGGAGGAGTACTCACCGGACTGTCTCCGAAGGTAATGCGGGCCAAGCTCCATCAAATCCGGCATCAGGCCCGTCAGGGGTAAATGCTAATTTGGAGCTGGATTGTCCTCTCCAGGAGGATTTGGACGAAGTATCAGCTACCAATTTTGAAGTGGAGGTTGCGATGATTCACCGGCGGCGAAAAGTAGCCTTGCGTGACCCCCGCTTTTTCTAAGGAGGCTTTTAACGCCATCAGTTCTGCACATGCCTATATCCGAGCCGCTCAAGACGGACTTGCCGGAGCCACTCATCAGCTTTCTAAAGATATGCGGGTAAGTGTTCATTTTGAGTGTTCCCATGCCAGTATCCCGTGAGACTTAAAGCGGTTTGTACAACTGATTTGAGGATCGTTGTGTTTTTATAGGTGCTTGGAGAAAAGAATAACTCTTTATCTAAGGAGCTTGAAGAGTGTTGGACCCAGCTTGCCGAATTGAAAAATTCAAAGGAATCCCAAAAGGATGCTGGTGGTAAGAATAATTGTGTCCCGAATATATGACAGTGCTGCTGATTACTATGATGTATGTACTAATTTGTAATACAGCCACAGGATCGACCGACCAACCGGAGAGGGAGCTAAGAGCTGCTTTTGCGGACAAAAAATTGGCCGAAGGGGAGACAGCCGCTGGCGAGCGTGCACGGATGCAAGCTATGGAGAAAAGGAACCAAGCGCAAGATAGAAATATTTGGCTCGAATAGGAGCTAAAGGGTAAGGCCCAACTCTCAAGCGCTTTGGAAGAGAACCGAAGGCTAAAAAGCGGCAAGTTTAGTATGTCTCTTATACCTAGCTCTCCTTATAGTCTCTTATTTTGAAAGTGTCTTAAAAAAATTCCTGCAGGTTTGTTGACTAGGCAGCCTGAAGGTGGAGTGTCCGGTTTTGAGGGTGACTTGCTGCAAGAGCTTTTCCAAGTCCATGAACGGGCTCGGAAGGCCATGAAGAGTATGGCCAGAGCTCTATGGCCTGGCAACTCACCTCCAGAAACTATGGAGGATTTGGCGGACCTGTTCAAAGGGGCTCGACACCGCTTCAAACTATGGAAAGCATTAGCATGCCGCATGGGTGCTCGAGAAGCATGGGCCATGGTGAAGACGCGCTACACTCATCTTGATCCAAATCATATGGCCCGTGTGGGACCTCGAGGGTCCAATGGACAAGAAATTCCTCCGCATTTGGTATATGAGCAAGTAGAGATAGTTGCCAAGCTTTCCCAACAAGACTGTAAACTAGACAGCCTGATAGAGGGAACAGAAAATGAGTAGTCGTTTGATTCTTTGTATTAATGTACTTTAACCATCAAACTTATCTCCGGCCGAATCTATAAAAAAGGTTGTCATGGCCGACCATCTGCTTTAACCTCCATAAACACAATGGCTGGAGTGTCTCTGAATACTGTATCTGTGGTGAACACGTGATATGTTCAGAAACCAGGCAATCCGGTCATAATTGCTTGAACAGACAAACTATGTTAGGGGAGTTATGTTATATTACTGTTTACCGTAAGAAACATCTTCCAGAGAAAATAGTTCCATCAGGGGTTCCTTTCCCTGGGTCGGCGTGCATACAGATGTCGGCCTAGGGTTTTAGTCCTATGAAAAGGATTTTAGGATGCCATATCCTGTGGTAATTTAGAATACGCTTTAGAATGCGATATTTCATGTATCCGCCGACCAATTATTCCCTTAAGAGCGCTAGCTTTCGGCTTCACCCAGTCTTAGGTACATACCCGGATTACCCGGTCGTAACAATCGCAGAGGTGCTCCCTTTACACCCTAGCCAAACAATCATCATGAATGTAGGGCTAAGCATAGGAGCCAGGCAACCCAACTTGGCAAGAACTTAAGTCATATTGGTGCATATAATGGCAAGGAAGGACTGTAAAAACAGAGGACATTTTAATTAATAAGCTTTATTTATAATGGGATTCGTTAGAGAAGCCCCTTCGTTAGAGAAGCCCCTAGGTATATTTGAGGTAGATACATTCGAATATGTATTTATTCTGTGACAGTTCGGGCGAGCCGAATACTTGCTAATGAAAAAATGTATAAAAGGAAAAGAGAAAAAATGAAAAGTAAAAGGCAAGATCTAACTTATAAGGAGGAATTTTTTTACTACTGAACTATCCATAAAATCGTCGGAGCCTGGCAGCGCTCCACGGGTTCGGCTCAAGGCGGTTGTCCTGTGCATTGCGAAGGCGATAGGCTCCACTGATGAGTACATCATTGATAATGAAGGGGCCCTCCCATTTAGGTTTGAGCTTGTCCTTTTTCTTCTCCGGGAGGCGTAAAACGAGTTCGCCGACGTTATATGTATTGGCCTGCACTTCTCTGCTCTAGTATCGCCTGGCCTTTTGTTGATAAAATGCGGAACGGGCTTGTGCTGTATCGTGCTCCTCTTCAAGTCCATCTAGGTCGTCCTGCCGATCTAGCTCGGCTTCTCTTTCCTCGTACATGCACACTTGAGGTGAGTCATGAATAATTTCGCAGGGCAGAACAGCCTCCGCGTCGTACACCATGAAGAAAGGTGTATATCCGGTCGTACGATTGGGTGTGGTCCGCAGCCCCCAGAGTACGAAGTCAAGCTCCTTGACCCTGTGTTTATCAGACTCCCGAAGGGAGGGCACTAGTCAGGTTTTAATGCTGCTCATTATCAGACCATTGGCTCTTTCGACTTGACCGTTTGTTTGAGGATGGTATACAGAAGCGTAGTCAAGTTTAATACCTAACCTTACGCACCAATTTTTCACCTCGCCAGCTGTGAAGTTGGAGCCGTTATCCATGATAATAATATGCGGGACACCATAACGGTGTACAACGCCCGATAGAAAATCTATCACACGCCTTGCCTCAGCTGTTTTTACTAGCTTGGCTTCTATCCATTTAGTGAATTTATCTACCATCACCAGTAGGTATTTCTTTTTATGGCTTCCCCCTTTAAGAGGTCCGACCATATCAAGCCCCCAAACCGCAAAAGGCCAAGTGATGGGGATTGTTCTGAGAGTGGTGGGAGGCATGTGACTTTGGTTTGCAAGAGCAGGCAGCCAACGCAGTGTTGGACTAAGGTCTGCGCATCTCCTCGGGCTATGGGCCAGTAAAAGCCACCTCGACAAGCTTGGCCTACAAGCGCTCGGGCTGCGGCATGGTGGCTGCCCATTCCAGTGTGTATTTGCCTTGCTTTTCTTATATAGTTCACCTTCATGAAGTTTGTAGGCTTTAGAGCACCGGACAATACGGCGGGCCTCATTTTGGTCATCGGGGAGTTCGTGCCTTTTAAGGTAAACTAGGAAGGGCTCTACCCAGGGGGCTATGACATCCATGATCTTGTGAGCCGAAGGAGTTATCTCTATGTTTGGGTCTCCGCTGACGTCTTGATTGAGTTCGGCTAGGGGTGTGTTCGGATTGGAATTCGTATTGCTGCTCGCGTCCTGCCATGTTACTGATGGCTTAAATAGCCTTTACAAAAATGTGTTAGGCGGGACGGGGTCACGTTTAGCGCCCATACGAGCGAGTACGTCAGCGGCCTGGTTATTATCCCGGGCTACGTGATGGAATTCCAACCCCTCAAATTGAGCCGATATTTTCAATATAGCATTGCGATAAACTGCCATTTTTGAATATTCTGCATCAAAATCTTCGTTAATTTGGGAGATACCGAGGTTTGAGTCTCTGCGTACCTCGAGGCATTGTATGCCCATGGATACAACTAGACGGAGACCGTGTCATAGGGCCTTATATTCGGCCCCATTATTTGTGTCCGTGTACATGATTTTTAGAATGTACCGACTTTATCCCCGGTAGGAGATATCAATATAACGTCGGCCCCCAGTCCGGCTAGTATTTTAGAACCGTCGAAGTACATTGTCCAGTGGGAGTATGAGCCGTGCTCTTTAGGGAGTTCGGCTTTGGTCCATTCTGCGACAAAGTCGGCCAACACCTGGGGTTTGATAGTCCGGCATCGTTTATAGGTTATTTCGAACGGTAAGAGCTCGATGGCCCATTTGGCTATGCATCCCATTGCGTCTTTATTGTTGATAATATCATTGACTAGTACCTCGGATGCCACTGTGATTGAACACTCTTGAAAGTAGTGACGGAGTTTCCGAGATGACATGAAGACCGCATAGGCAATTTTCTAATAGTGGGGGTACCTTGACTTGCACGGTGTTAGAACCTCGGATACATAGTATATGGGTTTTTGAACGAGGAATTTAGGTCCCTCTTCGGCTCGTTCGACAACGAGCACGGCACTCACTACCTGATGGGTAGCTAATATATACAGCTGCATTGGTTCACCAACACCGGGGGCGGCTAGGATTCGGTTGCTCGCTAGTAGAGCCTTTATTTCTTCCAATCCAGCTGTGGCTGCATCCGTCCATTCAATGTTGTTAGTGCGTTGTAACAATCTGTAGAGTGGCAATGCTTTTTCTCCTAATCTGTAGACGAAGCACCTTAAGGCCGCTACGTAGCCTGCTAGTTTTTGCACTTGCTTGAGATCAGTTGGTATCTTGAGTTCTGACAAGGCTCGGATTTTGGCTGGGTTAGCTTCGATTCCTCTATGGGATACGATGAAACCTAATAGCTTTCCCGCTGGAATGCTGAAAACACATTTTTCCGAATTGAGCCTTATGTCGTATTCTCGGAGGTTGGCAAACGTAAGGCGGAGATCCTCCACCAAAGTTTCGACGTGTTTGGTCTTTACGACTACGTCGTCAACATATGCCTCCACTGTTTTGCCAATTTGCTTTTCTAAGCATGTTTGAATCATGCATTCATATGTGGCGTCACTATTTTTAAGTCCAAAGGGCATAGTGTTGAAACAAAAAGGGTCGTACGGGGTGATAAATGCCGTTGCGGCCTGATCGGATTCCTTCATCTTTATGTGATGGTATCCGGAATAAGCATCAAGGAAGCACAACGAGTCATGTCCGGCAGTTGCATCGATAATTTGATCAATGCGGGGCAAAGGAAAGAGATCCTTTGGGCAGGCCTTATTCAGGTCTGTGAAGTCGACGCAGAGGCGCCAGGATTTATCCTTCTTCGTTACCATGACCAAGTTGGCTAGCCAATCCAGGTGTTTAATTTCTCTGATGAATCCGCCTTCTAATAGCTTGGCTAGCTCTTCTCCCATTGCTTTTGTTTTGGGTTCGGAAAACTGTCGCAATGACTGCTTGACCGGTTTGAAGCCTTTGACAATATTGAGGCTGTGTTCGGCCAGCCAGCGTGGGATTCCCACCATATCTGAAGGGTGCCAGGCGAATATATCCCAATTTTCTCGAAGGAAGGCACGTAACGCGCTACCCACCACTGGAGCCAGCTGTGCCCCAATGGATGTTGTCTTATTAGGGTCCGTTCGGTGCACTTGGTTTTTGATGATTTAATTTGCTGACTTGAAGGAGGTAGACTTTGATCTTTTGGCGAGGATCACATTGTCCTTATCTACCTTTGATCGTAGGGTAGTTAATTCTTCGACCGCGAGGGCTTCGGATAATGCCTCTAAGGCTAAGGATGTCGTCTTGTTTTCGGCGTGAAGTGCTCTATCCGGATCACTTTTTAATGTGATAACTCCATTGGGCCCTAGCATTTTAAGCTTCATGTACCCATGTGGTATATCTTGAGAGCATGAGAAAGTGTTCCGTCCTAGAAGGGTATGATATCCGCTATGAAAGGGAACAATGTGGAAGGGTAGTTCCTCCCATCTGTAGTTATCTCATGTGCCGAATACTACGTCGAGCTTAATGCTTCTCAAACACCGGGCTTCGCGGCTTGGTATAATTCCTGTAAAGGTTGTGTTGTTGTGCTCAATGCGGGATTTCTCGACCTGAATTTTGCCAAGCGTTTCCTCATATATGAGGTTTAGTCCGCTTCCTTCGTCCGTAAGTACTTTAGTGAGGCGGAAGCCGTCCTCTATTGGATCTAGTAGAAGAGTTGCTGATGCTCGGCTCAGCCGGACTCGAGGTGCGTCATCGGCAGAAAAACTAATTGCCGTGTCGATCCATGGGCTTGCAGAGCTAGTTTGGTAAACCTCGGCTAGTTCGCGATTTGCTCTCTTGCGGCGGTTGTTTGAGGAGAACGTCTCAAGAACGATGAAGACATCGATGTCCCTCTCCCTTGGTACGGTGGTGGCAAGAATTGCCGCATCGCTCTTTGCTACATGTCGGAGTACCCAACATGCTCTAAGGCAATGGTTAGGGACATTGTCCGGGGTTGCATGTATTTGGCAAGGTGTATCGAGTAGTTCGTCCAGTACGGAATTGTACCTTGAAAAAGGTTTGTTCTTCTTGCCAATAGGCATGTTGTCGGATGACCTGCTAGGGTATGTCTGATTAGCCCTTATAATGTACTGTTTGGATATGGACTGTTCTATAGGTGTATTCTGCGCTTTCCAAGTATTTTCAATTGTGCAGTACTTCCGTACTAAGTGCGACAGTTCTGTGAAGCTCAGAACACGACGTCAGTTGAGGGCATTCAAGACTCCCTCGTCTGTGCAGTTGCGGTGAAATAGAGGGACCGCCTCGTCATCGCAACAGTCCTTGATCTTGTTTTTAACAAGGAGGAATCTGGCACAAACCTCGGGCTGCTCCTGTATGTTCGCAAGATCATCTATGTCCGAGAATCCAGTTTTACTTGGATATTTTTTTCCAGGGTGGGTGGGTGCTGGAAATTTTGAATCCCCACCCAAAGTTATATTCAGCGTCTTGACAACCTCCGATGTGGGCGATCCGGGCTTGCTGGGGCCTAATCGTCCCATGGGCCCGGTGCTAATCCTAGAGCTCAAAAAACATGAGGTGCCTCCCGACAGGGGCGTGTTCGGCTCGATGGGTTCGGAGATCCGAACTGTGTCGGTCTTCGCCTTGAGAGGGGGAGTCTTTCCGGCTCCGTCCTCAACTGCTGCCACCAGGTGAGTGATCGGGAAGGATCGATCTTATCGCGACCGAATTTAGATCTGATCTGGTCTCCTGGCGATGAAAGCCCCAGGGCGGCGATGCAATCCAGCAACTCGTTCAAGGGCGAGAGATCTTCCGAGGTTGCTTCATCGGAGTGCCGGAATCGGCATTGAGGTGGTGCTCGATGGCCGCAGGGAGTGAGGCTGGCCCAGAGGCCACGTGGGTGCATACAGCGAACCCGCCGAGCTGAAGAACCTGGCCGATAGCCAAGTTGTTTCCGGAGGTGATCCCGTCGTTGATGACGAGACAAGCCATCGATCGCTCATCGCGAGCGCACATCGGAGCTCTCAATGAAAGCACCAATGTCTGTGTCAAAACCATCAGATCTCGGGTAGGGGGGCCCAAGCTATGCGTATAGAGGATCGATGGTAACAGGAGGCTGGGGACACGATGTTTACCTAGGTTCAGGCCCTCTTGATCGAGGTAAAACCCTACTTCCTGCTAGATTGATATGGATGAATATGAGTACAACAGTTGATCTACCTCGAGATCGTAATGGCTAAACCCTATAGTCTATCCTATGGGGGTAATATGATGATGATACCCTCTACAGACTAAACCCCTCGGCTTATATACATGCCTAAGGGGACCTAGGGTTACAAGGGTGACTTGGGGAGGAAGTAATTGATACATCGAGACTCTAGACTTGCCTTTCTACGTACATAAGAGTCCTGAACAAATACGGGGAGGGTCTTCTTCTTCTTCTTTACTCGGCCCATTAGTACGGCCCAGCTTCAACGACCCGGATGCCTGAGGACACCCGAATACAGGACTCCCTCAACCCCGTCAGGGCGCGCGACGTCTATGGGCTGCCCTAGGTCGACATGATCGCCCCTAGGGCTTCAAGGTTCGCCATACTACAATGAAGAAGACCGAACGAAGAACGAGGAAGAAGAAGAAGAAAGGGAGAAGATAAAAGTAAAGGTAAAAGTGGTAGATGTGTTTGTTCGATTGTGTGTTGTTCAATCGGCCCTCACCTCTTGTCTATATATGAGGCGGATGGACTTCCCATACAATAAAAAGGACTTTCCTACCCGTCCAAATCATCAACCTAATAAAACACGGACTATTCACGACCTCCGGCCAGGATGTCCGGCTCAAGGCCCGGATGATCCGGCCTAGCCCAGTTTTCTGACAACAGCTCACTAATCGGCCTGTAACTTTTACATACAAACTCAGATTAACATGATTTTTGTATGAAAATCAACCATCTCGATGAGACGCACAACTTTTCTGTTGAACACGTTTTGATCTGAGGCCATCTTGAGGGTGGTAGAGGCCGTTTTCTAAAGTTTGTAGCAGAAAAAGTTGTCCGGACGTCCAGAGTTCTACCCGGATTGTCTGGCATCGACCAGCATCATCCGGGACTGGACCCGGATCAACCGGCTTCATCACAAACCTTCTGTTGTCTCGGTGCTTCAATTTCCTACATGATCTGGACCTCAGCTCGGATGATCCGGCCAAACATTGCTACAGCGCACGGTTTTGCATGTAACTTTTCCATATGATCTCGGATGGGGATTCTTTTTATATAAAAATCACCCGTTTCGACGAGACGAAAAAATTTGCAGTTGAAAGTTTTTTCATCCACGGCTATCTTAATTAGGTTTCATGCCATTATTTAATCTCGTGTCAATACGAGCATCTCCATATCTATTTTGATCATCTTGAAGAGAGCCATCAAATGGTGACATGAACTCGTAATTTTAACATCATCTCATTATGGACTCAAGTCACTCTTTACGATCCTGCCATTTTTGAGCGTCAACACATGCCCCCCTGTTTTTGGCAAAGCTAGCGTGCCGAAAAATAAGTTTTACCGTGTTGGTTCTAAAGACGATGTCAACACTCCATCGGCCACTTTGAATGTTCTTAGGACGATAAATATAAATCGTCCATTATTTTTGGAATCCTTGATGCAAACTTGGGTGAAACTTTCTCAATTTCATTAATCTGACTATTAAGTTCCATAGACATGCATGTCAAAATCATCCATAAAACTGTATTGTCCACCCTTGTGCTAGGATGTTGCAGATAATCAAGAATGATCTTTCTCAAATCCTTTCTTTCTCCTACATAAAAAATTCATTAGTGGCCGAGGTGGTGAGCTCCAAGTCGACCTTACCTATGTTGTCAAGAACAAGTATCGGCAATTGATAGACGTGCAATACACCATGACCAACATGGTAGCCGTATGTTTGTTGTGCCAACCCACTCCAATTCTCATGTCTAAATATATGAATAATATTAACACAACTCAAGGCAATTTTTACGTCTAGACATACCTCAAGATAAACTAAAAGTGATTCGTCAAAATATTGATAACCATTGGATATTTGTTGCACTACTAATAACGAATCACCGGAAGCCTCAATATGTATAGCAGCTATAGCAAGGAAAAGCTCCAATCCGAATAACAATGCGTATTCGGCTTTGATCATTCGTGCATAAATTTTTTAAGCGGCATGAGGCTTCACAAAATAGCACCATAAGGAGATATATAAACAACACCCACACCTTGGCCATTGCTACAAATTTAATTGCCAATGTAAAATATCCATGGTACTAGATAGATAAAGCTAAAACCAATACTATCCATGATGTCAATATGATGCTCAATAATAAAATCAACTATGATTTGGCCTTACATAAATTGTGAAAACTAATAAGCCAAAGCACACACAGTCAAAACATAAGTTCACTTTGCAATTTTGGTTAATTGGTCTATGCATAATATCTTTAATGGCATAAATTTGACAAATTTCTATGCAAGCACTTATCTCAATCTTTACTCAAGCAAAGGACGATGTTAGAATACCACACCGGCCATTCTTTGATATATTCATAGGGCAATAAATAAATATCGGCCATTACCACGAGGTCCATGTAGAATTCACCCACCAAAGTAAGTTTAGCTGTAATAAACAAATGAAATAGCAATAACATATTTCAGCCCCTTTGTATTAGCAAGAAAAATGTAACTAACCAAATGTGTAGTGATTTGGTAATACCCTCTCAAGATATAGAAGATTATGTTGCATCCATGGATAAAAATAAATCCATGGAGGGTAATTGATCATACCTAGGGATGAATTCCATGTCAAAGGCATCAATGGCATGGTTGAAGAAAATGGATGATGTGCTAACCGAAGATTTTGATGTTGTGATGCACGCCTTCGGCTTAATTGTTTATTGCTTCCATCCTTCTCTTTCTTCACTTTCATACTTTTTGCAATAGAAGCATGAGCATCGTTTTTGTTTGGAATTACCCTCTTGGGAACCCATGCCATGTTCTTCTTTTTCAGCTCTTGTGCACTAAGATTTTTTAATTCCTTCTTTTGCCAATACGATAAGACAAGTGGGCATGTCGGTTGTGATTCTTTTTTGACCAATGGCAATTCTTTTTTGGCCATGTGCACCCTCAACTTCTTTTCTTCAGATTTGGCACTTTGTTCTTTAACAATTGATTGCTTCGCTTCTTTTTCTTTTTTACCCAATGTCAATATTTTAATTGGCTCTTTGTTAGTTGAGATCAAATCTGAAGTAGCACACTTACAACCATCTCTCTTGACCTGGTATACTTGCTTGACCACCTCTTTATTCTTCCTTGAGCTCTAGAATGATTCCTTATGATTGAAACGGTCTTTAACATGTGATTGTTCAAATGTTTATCTTCTCGGAGCTGCATAATATTGGTGAGATGGTTTAAAATAAGATGAAGAATGTGCCCTTGTATCATACCTACCCTGTGATGAATATGAATCTGCATGAGCATAGGGAGGCATCCACGACATTGGCATTGGCGGAACAAAATAAGGATATGATATGTTGCATACAAATTGTCACTTTGCCAATACCGATCCTCATACTTGCGCCTGGGGGTGATCTTGGTTTCTTTGCATGATTCAGCCAATAAGCATTCTTCTCTTCACTCTTCTTTTGCTATTTATCCAATAGTTCAGCAAAGGTTATTTTTGATCTCTTACACTTGCGCTTATTTCGGCCTTTGTTCTCTTATGGTTTGCTTTCATCGATCCTTGGATTTTCTTGTTGCCCCCTAGTCATTGACGTCTTCGTTGTAGCCTCGATGGAATTCTCGCCCTCAAGATTATGTTCATTATGCTCTTCAACAACTTCTTTACCTGAAAGCTTGATCCCATCACCTACAGTTTTTACCTTATCTTTAAATGGATCGGTTTGACGTAGCTGTTGCCAAAACTTTTTGCCATTAGGACCAATCGGAATAGACTGGTCATCCTTTTGTGTTTCAACAAATTGTAATCGTCCTCTTTCGATGGCTGATTTAACTATTTGACGAAACATGTTGCAATCCTCAAAACTATGCTTGAACGAATCATGCAACTTACAATACATTCGTCCATGGATAGATGGCTTGACTTGGTGATTAAGAGTTCTAATATAATTATTTCTCAACAACAAATCAAAGATTTGATCACACATATTTGAATTGAAGGTATAATTTTTATTTTCTAGCCGATTTTGCTGTGAGAACGGCTTTGGAGTTAAGCAAATGAATGGTTAAGATTTTGCATCGCCCCATTCGGCTATGCATTGTGTTTTGCACTCTATCTCCGATGTCTTTGGGTAAGTGTGACGCCCCAAGACCAGACGCTCTAGAAGGCTTCCATATTTTTCATGATCACCGTGTGTTTCATTTGTGCTTGCTCTATTTATTGTTGCATTGCATCATTTCATCATGGCATCACATGCACTGCATCCGCATGTTTTCATAAAACTCATAACCGTTCATAGTTGCCGCTTCTTCCTTGTCTCTATTCACCTCGTCTCATATTAGATGGACCACTCTCTTCCCTCTCTTCTCTGAGCCCGTCAAAACCCCTTGTCTCTGTGGCCTTTTGTCGATCCACTCATGCGTGTCCAAAACTTCCCTGAACCCGAACCGAGCTATCATTACTGATGGGTTTGGATTATCCCCAAACATCCCTACAATATCATCAGTTTCTCATTTGGACTCCCTAGCCTATTTATTCTCGACCGTTCGATTTTGATCGGATGATCCGTTTTGCCTCTAAGCTAGTCCAACTAGCTATTTAATCAGATCTAACCCTAGAATCTAGGACACTTGTCCCATCCTTCCCATTCAGCAGTCGCCGCACTCATCCCCACCTCAGGATCACCGTCGCTTGAATCCAATAAATCCCCTCGATCCCGAGCTCCTCCTCTGCTTATTCCCCATGCGCTCGAAGCCCACCTCTTCTCCCCTCGATCCCGAGTGCATCGTGTAGCTGCTCAAGGCCCTGAGCAGGAGTGCTCGGCCTCATCTCCTCGCTCCACCGCCGCCCTTGGGGTTCGTCGCTAACGGCCTTTCCCATCGTCCGCCTCTGCTCCCCTGCTCCAGATCGGCCGCCAAGCTGCCGCCGTCCTCCAACAGCAGCAGGTCACGGCGTCGACCTCCTCCCTGCCCTTCCATGCCTCTCTCCTTCCCTCATTCTTCCTACTCCCTCCTCTCACATCTCTCTCTCTGTCAGGACCCTACCGCCGGCCTGCTACCTTGCCTCCCCGACGTCCCAGCTCCTTGCAGCGCCGCCGCCGCATCAAGTCCATTCTGGCGCTCGCGTCCCTTGCATTGCTCATCCCCTGCCTCGTCTTCGTCTACGAGGAAGACGAGCGACCGAAGCCGCGCGCCCAGCTCCCCTACATCGAGCACCGCTCGCCTCCCGTTGACCGCGCTGGCCAGCTGCGTGGGCTGCCAGGCGAGCCAGGCCCAGCGCGCCCCGCCTCTCCCGACCAACTCCTTTGCCTCACCGGGCCTCGGCCCATGGGTGAGCTCCCCCCTTCTTATGTTGGGCCCATGTCTAGATTCAGCCCAACATGTTTTTTTCTTCCTCGCGATTTTGATCAATTATCCAGAGAACGCTGTTTTACATAAAACCCCCTTCTAATCATGCAATTAATAACTTAACAATAGTGCATCGGAATTAAACAATTTATATATGAAAAATGCTTAGAATTGCATGTAGATTCATAATAACCAACTTTCATCCCTATTTAAAATGTTTAACTGGCTGTTTGTATAAGTTTGTGTAAATAACTTGGTAAAATAGTTTAATTCATAACTAAATAACCGTAGCTCCAAATTAAATAAACTTTATATGTAAATGGGGTGGAAAAATGTGTAGAATAACATGGTGCATTTACTTTCGCTGTATAATAACTATAAAAATATGTTTTTAGGCAGAACAGTACCAAAATCAATAATTGCACATGGGGATTTTTCCGGATTTGTTATTGTTATTTCCGACCTCATTTAAATTGCCTAAATAGGTAGTTTACTTACGCTTCACCTCTTGCCATGTTAAACAGTAATTAAACTTGTTGGGTTAATAACGAGAGTCAACTAAATAAATTGAATGCGGTGTTTCGTCAATATGCAACTTGTTGCATATTGAGCTCCACTTAATTTATAGTATTGTTTGTTGCACTTTGCCATGCCTATTTAAAACCGGACATGCATCATACTTGGTTGTGCATCATGCCATGTTTATGCTTGTGTGTTTACCATGTTATTTTCTTCTTTCCGGTATGCTTCTCTCGTTAGCTTCGGTTTCGTTCCGTAGTTGTGAGGATTCCTTCGTCTACGACCATTTGTCTTCTTCATGGACTCATTCTTCCTCCTTGCGGGATTCCAGGCAAGATGACCATTCCTTGATATCACCTCTATTGTTGCTATGCTAGATGCCTCGCTCTATTGCTTTGTCACGATACCTATCCTTTTGCATGTCAGCCCCACCTTGCCATGAAACCTCTAACTACCTACCTAGCAAACCGGTGTTTGGCTAAGTTACGCTTTTGCTCAAGCCCCCTCTTATAGCGTTGCTAGTTGCAGGTGAGGTTGAAACTTGCTCCACGTGGATTCGGTTTTTGGGAATAACACAATATCTATTATTTACATTAATGCACCTTATATGCTTGGCAATGGGTGGAAAGCTTGGCCTTTTGCTCGGTGTTTTGTTCCATGCATGCCGCCTTCAGAACAGATAAACTGGTGCTATGTTCCTTGCTTTTGCGTTCCTAACACGGTTGGGTATATGGGGACCCCTTGATAGTTCGCTTTGAATAAAACTCTTCCAGCAAGGCCCAACTTTGTATTCACCATTTGCCTAATAACTAAAAACTTGCATAGGGACCGGCTAGCACCTGAGGACTTAATAAACAACCCCGGGCCAGTGCTCCTCATGAGTATTGGTCCAAACTGGGTAGCCTGCGGGGCCGCCTTAGGGAAACCCGAGGTATTTGCTATTCACCCGTAGCCTATCCCATCCGATCGTGGCCTGAGATGAGATACATGCGGCTCCTATCAGGGTGTCGGCACGTCGGGAGGTCTTGTTGTACTTGTTATACCATTGTCGAAATATCTTGTACACCGGGATTCCGAGTCTGATCGGGTAGTCCCTAAGATAAGGGGTTTTTACCTCTGTTGATCGCGAGAGCTTGTGATGGGCTAAGTTGGGACACCGCTGCAGGGTTATGATCTTTCGAAAGTCGTGCCCACGGTTATGTGGCGCATTGGAATTCATTAATATCCAGTTGTAGATAACTTGACACAAAACCTCAAACATAATACACTACCGTGTGACTAGTCGTGATGGTCTCTTTTCGACGGAGTTCGGGAAGAGAACATGGCTAGGTTATGGATGACTCGTAGGTAGACAGGATCATCTAGTGATCATGACTTAGTTCACAACTGATGGCTTTCACTTCTCTCCTAGCTCTGATGATACGTAAGCTAGCCACCTCATCTGCGCTTAGCGCCTGCAGCAGCCACTTATACACTTTCTCCTTACCCAAAGGCTTTGATAGTTTTGATACCCGGGAATGGGATTGCTGAGTCCTCATGACTCACAGTTTACTACAAACACAAGTGCAGGTACAACCGAGTATGATTCAGTTGATGGCCAGGAACTCAAGTGGGAGTTCGATGAGGAACATGGGCGTATGTACGTGACGTTTCCCAACGATCAGTAGTTGTTCCTACTAGGGCCGATCGGGCATAGTGGGTCGTTATCTTCTTTTCATTTGGATTTGTCCGTAATCAGACCATGATTGTACTTGGATGAATGTATGACTTATTTATGCATTGTGTGAAGTGGCGATTGTAAGCCAACTATGTATTTCCCCCCTTTGTTCTTGTACATGGGAATGCGTGAAGATAACCTTCTTGCGATCATACCAAAATGCGATTATGCCTCTAAGTCGTGCCTTGACACGTAGGAGATATAGTCGCATCTTGGGCATTATAAGTTGGTAATCAGAGCCTTCCCCGACCTAAGAGCCCCTGCTTGATCGAACCGCTGCCGATGTTGAGTCTAGATTTTTTTTAAAAAAAATTGAGTCTTAGGATTATATATAGCGGAGAGTAGGAATTCTTTTACTCCTTATCCCCATCATCGCTCTGGTGAGGACTCCTAACATAGAAGTTTTGTCTTCCTACCCTGTTTTCCACAAAAATAAAGTAGGATTACGCAGGTATTGTTGGGATTGTTTCGATATCTTTGTGACGAGAACATTGTTCTTGGTGCCTCCTGTCATTTAGGGGTTGTGGCAGTGTCCTGGGTAGTTAAGCTCCGAGGTGTTGTCGTCACAATTGTATCGTTGCGGTTCTGGAATACCAGAGGTGGCTGACATCGAAAACGCTTCTATGCATGTATGGTGGTGAGATAACCCCGACGTCACCCAATACTGGGGGGGTAGTTCAGGAGTATTGCCACATCTAGTATAGCGGATGCTTTTCGAAGCTCTGAGGTAAACGGTTTTCGAAGGTGCCTGGTTATGTGTCGACGGATGGATATAGCTGGATGTAGGATTTTTTAGTTGTGTGATATGCGGTGCTTCCCCTGTATCCCCAACTCTAGATTGCATAACCGGAAAGCTTTGGGAATTAATTGGTGGGAGTTCAAGCAGCTCTTAGGAAATCTTCCAACGAATGCATGATATGAGGTCGGGGTATATCATGTATTTGTTCCATCTGTTACCTTGTTGGTTTATTCTTCAATCTATTCACGTGGCTTCTCAACAAGTTGATGTCTCATTTAAGCTTATGGAATTCATTTGTTCAATTCTCAGTTCGAATGATATTGTGAAGATTATGTTGCAACATATCTATCCTTTGTTTTGTTTTGAGTTGTGGTATTCGAGTTGCTTCGATGTCAAGTGTTGATTCCATACCTTTGCTAAGCGGTGTTCTCATATTTATATGGGAGAGATAATCCTTCTTGATCATCAAGATTGTCATGTTAAATTCTTTTTCAACCGGTGTGTTTCTCTTCATGCTAACCCGATCCTTTCAATATGTGTGCGATCAATTCTTGGTTTTTCTCAACGATGTCTGTTTCATTCATCCCAAGTTGTCTTGTTTTTCCCCATCCTCCCACCCCCTTTTCCTTATGGTGCTAGAATTCTTAATCAAGTATACATTAGTATGTTCAACAATTTTTCTTTAATGTTTCATCCGGTGATTTCTCGTGAAAATGCTTAGGAGTTTCAAGTTCATCATTGTTCGTTCACTTTTTATTCTCAACTGAACTAAATCCAAGCCTCGTTGTTGATCAAATCTCTTCCTCTTGTTTCACATGTTTCCCCATGTTGGAATTCCTTATCAAGTCTTTCATGTTTATTCAACTCTCTCTCATTCTTCTTCGGAGTGTTCAAGGCATCTCTAAAGATTCATGTTTCCATTCTTAATCCGCTCAAGATATTTCAAGGTTGTTATCTCATTCAAGCCATTTAATTCAACCGGTTCAATCTCTCTTTAAAAATCATTTCAACGGCGTTTCTTTTGAGTGGGCCCTAACCCACAGGTCTTTCCCAGGATCTTACCCGACTCTTCTCTTTTTCTGGAGTTATTCTCAAATTCTTTTCAAGTGTGACGTAAGAATGAATTTTCATCAGTCATATCCCTTCTCCGAGATAGTTGTCAAATTCTTCTAATCTTTGGTTCATCATTCGCATTCTGCATTGTTCTGAAGTGTCTCAACAATTATGGTGGTGTATCTCGTCATCATTCTCAGCTTGAAGACCAAAGAAGAATTTCTCCTAAATCTGGCACTTTTTCCTTCAAGATTCATTGCTCTAGCTTCATACCACCCTCATAATTGTTTTAGATTGTGAGAATTATTTTCATACGCACCTGAAGCATTTCATGAGTCATGTCCACTTTCATCCTTCGGAGACCATCATTTTAAGAAGAATAATTCATTTTCATTTTTTCTCCCGCCCTCTAATTCTTCCGGTGCATCATTCAAGTATCCTCTACTCTGCTCTTGATTCCTTCGTTCTTTTGTATCTAAGTTTCCTCAAGTGCCTTGGTTCTTTTTCTAATTCTTTCTGGCGATTCGTTCTTTTTTCTTCATTCGTTTCAATTCTTATGGTGGTTCATTGGACATTCCTCTTCCATATTATCATATTATTTCACTCATTCTTTCCAAAAAGCGTACCGGTGATTTATTGAGTCACTATGCCGGGAAGTCTCCCCAACTTCTTACCGGAGCCGGGTCCTTGGCGGGATCGAGGATCCTTGCCGTGGCTGGAAAGAAGAGAGGACAGGAGCATGGAACCTTGGCGGTCCATTAACACTTGATGGAATCAAAAAGCAGTACAATACCCTGGACAAGCATCTATATACGCATACATATAAACATGGAAATCAGTGGGAAATTGTACATACTAAAGGGTTTCTCTTCCCTGACTGCGGATAGGGTCTGCGCCTAGCTTCGTACATGGGGTTACATGCCTTGACGGCAAGGCTAGTACCGAAAAGGGGGTTGCCGGGGATCCCGGCAAACACGCCTTACGGGTAATAATTGCGAAGATGTTCGATATTACAAGAATTTCTCACCGGAATGCCATCTTCGGACTCCACGCGGACTACGCCGGGCCTGGTGACTCGTATTACCCGATAAGGGCCTTCCCACTTCGGCGTTAACTTGTTTGAATTCTTGGCGGATTGGATTCGCCGAAGAACAAGGTCGCCTTCCTCAAGGCTTCTGGTGTGAACCTTGCGGCTATGGTAGCGGCGTAAGGCTTGCTGGTAGCTAGCGGCTCGCACAGCAGCCCGAAGATGATCTTCCTCAAGGAGCGTTGCGTCATTTTGGCGCAGCAACTCTTGCTCAAGCTCATCATAAGTGAGCACTCGAGGCGACCCGTATATGAGTTCCATGGGGAGAACTGCTTCTGCCCCCTATACCAGGGCAATGGGTGTCTGTCCAGTGGCTCACTTTGATGTCGTCCTGATTGACCAAAGAACCATTGGCAACTCATCAATCCAGCGTCTTCCGCACTTGTGCAGCCTGTCGAAAGTCCTGGTTTTGATACCTCGCAACACTTCTGCATTCGCCCTTTCAGATTGGCCATTACTTCTCGGATGAGCAACAAAAGTAAAACAAACCTTGCCGCCGATGTCTTGGACGTACTTGATACGTCTCCAACGTATCTATAATTTTTGATTGTTTCATGGTTTATTTATGATGTTTTAGATGTTTGATGGGCTTTGTTATACATTTTTATATTACTAGTAAAAATGCCCGTGCGTTGCAACGGAAGAAATAAAATGACACAGCCCTAACCCGATAAATATTCCCACTCATCCCACACACAATGGTCCATGTCCCCTATTTCCACACGAGGCCCAACACGCATCCTCTATTTCAACAAGAGGCCCGACACACACACGTATCGCCGCTTATCCTCTTGCCTGTAACATGTAAATCATAATTCCTTCAGAAATCTCATGGACACGAAGCATTGGGTAATGTTGTTTATTCACCTTGCAACATTTGTTCATATAAACAAATAAAGCATAACAAATAGTGGCAACTCTTCTCACAATAACGCGTTCCCAGTCATCTCTTATTAATTAAACCAACACGCTGCTTTTTGCGATGTTTGCATATTACCCTTCGTCGCATGTGAGTCATGGAGGCATATTGCCCTTTTTTGCTTTGCTTCCATGCATGCATGCATGGTCTTGGAATAGGAAAACAGACTGATTTTCTCGGTTACATCATACATGTTTGCTTCTCTATTAAAAGGCAGAAAAACAGTTAGCATCTTCCCGGATTTATTAAAAACTGCACACTCACTTTATCATCTAACACTGACTGGCATGTCATGTTAAATATACCAATGCAGAGTATCATCAATCGTGAAGTTTCAAGCTAGATGGTATTGTACTATTTAACAAATACTACGTCAAAAAATGTCTTATATTTTGATATAGAGGGAGTAAAACTTTGCCAAACGGGAGAAGTATAAAAGGCAGAGCTAGGTTGGATTTACTTATCTTCAACAGTTGTTAGGCTTGGATGATACACTGCACTGACCATCCTCGGCCGCAACACCAACGCAGATGTAATTTCTGCTTCTCCTCTAATGAGGTTATCATGCTCATAATTGCTTGTTCACTCCCACGAAGGGCTTATTCTGAATATTAGGTGCTCTGCTGATTTCTTGCATCGTATATTAATTCTTTAAAGAAAGAAACAAATACCCCCAGTGCTCTTGCCCTCCCATGCTTAAAGTTCAACCCACAAAGAAGCCTGCAGAGCCATGCCTGAGGCCGCCAGCATCTAATTGAATTTGGTTATAGTGGTTTAAGACATTGACAGTATGGTAACATTCACTGCATACATGAACATACAGGGTGCAACTGGTTGTTAACTACGCATCTGTCAGAGCTAAGACGTGATCATGGTTCTGTTGTACGCTAGCAGCTAGAAGATACCATGAAAACAACAGTGGATAGTAGCATGACAATCATGGTTCAGTTGGTTGTAGCTTGTACAACGAAAGTTTGTTTTCTCCAAAATTGTATCCATTAATTCTACATCACCTTATCAACATTAAAGCAACTTGATTGGCTCGAAGGTAATTCCTTCTTATGAAGACTGAATTGCATATCACAGTTCAAGCTATATTGTGTAGTGATAAATGACGGAACAAGCCACTTCCTATTAACATGGAACAATTGGATGGAGGTGTACTACAGATGAAACCGTCACAGTATCACGACAAATGCCATGTCCACCTCGCCCTCCTCTCCGCCCTGCTCTGTTAGAAACAGAAGTGTTTGATTAGATATCAGAAGTTTACTCCTAAATAAATTGGTAGCAAATGAGAAGTTCAAAACTGAAACTGGGAAACTACAGGGGATGCTCTCCTTCGATGAAATCCACATGATGGTTCAGTCCAGCGGCCTCGGGGCCTCAGTTGGAAGTAGGTGTGCATCTCCGGCACACCAATGACCCTCCAGACCCTTGAATTAGTCTGCGTCCGTCTGGAGGGGTGGCATGGAGGAGGTCGGGCATGGGATGCGGCCGCCTGTGGTGGCCCGAAAGCATATCTTGAAAGGTGCATCATCCCCAAGAGCTTAAGTTGTTTCGTGGAGCATGTTGTTAAGGCGGTGTCTTCTATGTTAGGCTGTGCTGCCAACAAACAATACCTACAAATGTTTAATTGCGACCAACTATGGTGAAAGACAAATTCTACAGACCATTTCAAACTATACTTTCACAGTGCATGCTGAGTATTTACCAATTGGTTTCAGTGTCGCTATAAATGTTGGTGAGTTTGTCCTTACTGCCCTCTTGCTCCACTTCCCCTTTTCATGGTACCCTCTTCTTCTTAAGAGGCTCTAGAGCTTGATTACTTATTTCCTCATCATTTCCATTCTGCTCATTATCCTACAAGAAAATTAGTAATTAGACCAATAAAATGTCAATCCAAGTTTCAAAAACCCCTACCAGACCAATAAAATGGCAATCCAAATTCCAAAAGGAAGCTTCTCAGAGAATGAGAACAAGATAGAAATGTAGATATATGACATTCCAATTATTTGTCTATGCATATTAGTATGAGATGATCAATTTATTTACATGCAAGATGTGGCTTCCAATAATAGTTATTTGATCAAGCAGATTTACTTAACAAGCACAACAGTGTCCATTGACTGAACATGCACGGCAAGACAGGGTCAATAAACAGTAAACTAATAACTATTGGTAAAATGGTGAGTCGTTGCCCATCTTCTGGGGAAGACTTGGAAATGAAATATACTTACATTTGGTCAGAAAGTGATAGGCTTGCGATGCTGGCTAGTTTGAGGTTGCCCATCTTTTGCTAGCATTTGCTTAGAAAAATAGTTTATTTGTTTGTTCCCTCCTTAAAGAGGAACCTTCAGAACAATTTTTGTTGTGTGTTTCACCCATAACCCTCTTGCCCTTTTGACTTGTCTCAGGCTGCCTATCTTTGCGTTTTCCAATTTCTCCATCTGTCTCCTTGGGCATCCAGTACATTTCTATCCTTGGGAACCGAATTCCTTTTGGCTTCAACTGCTTTTGCTCGTGCTCGCAGTTTGCGAATCTTATCGTCCATCTTTTGGGATGCCACTTGCAGCTACTCAGGCTCTTGCTTTGCTTCAGTAACTTGTGTTGCCTATTTACTGCGGTAGCTATGAAGGTCAGCATAGTCCGGCTCCAGTGTCCTAAACTGCTCTCGCATGAGGTCTATTTCTACAATTAGTGCAGAAACTTCCTCATCCTTCTCAGCAATCAGTGCAGAAAACTCCTTATCCTTCTCTGCAATCAGTGCCTCATGAGCTTGGTTCAATTGTCTTAGCGCTGCTTCTAGATCTCCTGCAATGTGCTCATGGTCTGCAGCGGTTCAGCAATGTCCTGCACCACCTTCAATTTCCTTCGCTCTTATCTAACAGTATAAGAGGCAGGCATGGGCACACAGAATATGAGTTAAGAAAACTAACATGATGCACAAGCTGAGACGCAACTCATGTTTCGGTGAAGTACCTTAAGCTCCTTGTTTTCCAGCTCCAAGACTTGTATAAAATCTTTTAGGTCCTCATTTTCACACTTTATGGGTTCTACATTCAGTGCAGCAGACAAGGGCAGCAGCCCATAGCAAGCTGATTTTGTAAAGATTAGATTACAAGTGCAGCATCGGTGAGGGGGCAATCGAAACCCTAGGATAAAGAGGAGGGAGTGGACGAAGCGGAGGGGTCACCTTGAGGAGGCGCCACTCGAGGCGAACATCGCGGGCCTCCTAGGACTCGTGCTGCAGCGCGTTGACAGCCTCCAGCCACGCGCGGCCGGCTGCGAGTGCCTCCACCCGCGGTACCATTGATGTGGCCTGGGTGTACGCGCAAAGCCACACGCCCTCCCGGCACGCTGCCCCCGTGAGGACGCCACCGCCGTCGAGGTCACCGAAGCGCAGATCGGCTTGCTCGAGCTCCGTGAGCCGGATGCCAGCGCCGTACCCTCCCATCCTCTGCCTCCCGCGGGATCGCGACCAGTAGGTGGGGGGAGCTGTGAACGGCGAAGAAAGCCCCGGGTGAGGAGGAGATGGGATTGGGAGGCAGGAGTCGGCCGCCGGCACGCCGGGCGTGGCTGGAGGTGCGTTGGGCGGGGCAGAGCGCCGCCAGGCTGAGCGTGGCTATGTTTTTTTTCCTTTCATACCGGTTCGATTTGATTTGATTTGGACTGCGGGTTGTATTATTGAAAACACACGGGGGGTTTAGCAAAAGCGCGACTGCGGGTTGTAGTACTGAAAAACACACGGGGGGTTTAGCAAAAGCGCGACGACGGTGAGCGGGCGGGCAGAAGCGATAATCGCTTTATTATTAGGGAAAGATTTGTGGGACTAACCTACTAACCCAAAGGCCTAGTCCAGATTGCTGTTTTTTTTCTTGTTTTAGGGTTTTACAGAAAAGGAATATCAAACGGAGTCCAAACGGAATGAAACCTTCGGAAGAGATATTTTTGGAGCAAAATACGCATGGGAGACTTGAGAATCACGGAGTAGGGTTGGCGTGGCGTCCACGAGGGTGCCCTGAAACTATCAGAAGAACAGAGAAAATCGTAGTTCCACCGCTGCAACCTTCTGTTTCCGTGAGATCCCATCTTGGGGCCTGTTCCGGAGCTCCGCCGGAGGGGGGATCTTCCACGGAGTGCTTCTACATCATCATCATCGCCTCACCATGAGTTGTGAGTAGTTTACCACAGACCTTCGGGTCCATAGCTAGTATCTAGATGGCTTCTTCTCTCCCTTTGGATCTCAATACCAAGTTCTCCTCGGTCCTCTAGGAGATCTATTCGATGTAATCTCTTTTTGCGGTGTGTTTGTCGAGTTCTGATGAATTGTGGGTTTATGATCAAGATTATCTATGAGAAATATTTCGTTCTTTTCTGAACTCTTTATGTATGATTGTAATATCCTTGCAAATCTCTTCGAATTATTGGTTTGGTTTGGCCTACTAGATCTATAGTTCTTGCAATGAGAGAAGTGCTTGGCTTTGGGTTCAATCTTGCGGTGTCCTTTCCCAGTGATAGTAGGGGCAGCAAGGCACGTATTGTATTGTTGCCATCAAGGATAAAAAGATGGGGTCTATATCACTATGTTTGAGTTTATCCCTCTACATCATGTCATCTTGCTTAAGGCGTTAGTCCGTTCTTATGAACTTAATACTCTAGATGCATGCTTGATAGCGGTCGATGTGTGGAGTAATAGTAGTAGATATAGAATCGTTCGGTCTACTTGTCTCGGACGTGATGCTAATATATAATGATCATGCCTAGATAGTCTCATAATTATCCGCTTTTCTATCAATTGCTCGACAGTAATTTGTTTACCCACCGTAGAATATCACTATCATGAGAGAAGCCACTAGAGAACAGTATGGCCCTCGGGTCTATTCTCAACATATCAATCTACAATCTACTTTACTTTTCCTCTTTTACTTTCTGTTCTTATATCCAAAAATACCAAAAATACCAAAATATCAAACTATCATCTCTCTCAGATCTCACTTTCGTAAGTGACCATAAAGGGATTGACAACCCCTTATCGTGTTGGCTGCAAAGTTCTAATTTGTTTGTGCAGGTGCAAGGGACTCGCACGTGGTCTCCTACTGGATTGATACCTTGGTTCTCAAAAACTGAGGGAAATACTTACGCTACTGTGTTGCATCACCCTTTCCTCTTCAAGGGAATACGACGCAAGCTCGAGAAGTAGCAGTACTACATGAAAGTGTGGCTCGTAAACTATGTGTCGTTGTCGGCGATGACTCCGTTTGGCACACCAAAACGGCAGACTAGTCCCTTGAAGAACTTGACGGCCAATTGTGTTGTCACCTTCCTCACCGGTTTCACTTCTGGCCACTTTGTGAACTTGTCGATTGCGACATACAAGTACTCAAAGCCCCCGAAAGCGCGGGGAAAGGGGCCCAGAATGTCGAGCCCCCAGACTGAAAATGGCCAGGAAAGAGGGATCATCTGAAGAGCTTGCTCTAGTTGATGAAGCTTCTTTGAATATAACTGGCATGCTTCACACTTGGTTACCAGTGCAGTTGCATCCTAGAGGGTGGTGGGCCAGAAAAAGCCTTGTCGGAATGCCTTGCCGGCAAGGGCTCTTGACCCTATGTGTGAGACACACATGCATCTGTGTATCTCTACAAACAGCTCTAGTATGTCCTCTCGTGGAATGCACTTCAATTTCACATTGTTCGGTCTCTTTCTGTATATGGCATTATGCACAAACTGGTACATGCTGGACCGACATGCTACTTTCTCTGCCTCTTTTGTTCCTCAGGGATTTCTCCTGTTTGGAGGAAACGGACGGTGTGCTGTGCCCATGCCAGAGCCTGGGGCTCGACAGCAAGGACTAATGGCTCTTCTTCGGTCGTGGGGGCAGCTGCCTCTACAGTCGGGGCTTGGGCCCCTGCCAGAGGTTGCTGCTCCCCAGCAAGCTTGAGGCACCCGGCAATGTCCTTGTCGGCGGCTCCTAGGAGCTCAGCGGCAATGTACTTGCGGGGGCCCGCCTTCCTTTGTTTATTCTACCCCGCAGATGGTTCAACGGATGGTTGGGTTAATTGAAGCGCAAAGGTACCTGGTTCCACAGGTAGCTCGAGGGCATCACATTTGGACAAGTCGTCGACAATGCCGTTCTCTGCCCGGAGAACATGCTCTGCCTGCAAACCGTCGAAGCGCTCCTCGAACTTCCTCACTTCATCCACATACGCCTCCATCAATGGGCTCTGGTAATCCTTGTTAACTTGCCTGACGACAAGCTGTGAATCACCCCTGATGATAAGCTTTCTGATTCCGAGGTCTGCCACGATCCTAAGACCGGCAAGCAGTCCCTCGTACTCAGTTGTGTTGTTCGTTGATTGCTCCCAGGGAAAGCGCATCTGGATTACGTACTTGAGGCACTCTCCGGTGGGTGCGACGAGTAGCATGCCAGCACCATCACCTTGCAACGAGAAAGCTCCATCAAAGTACATAATCCAATCACGAGTGGTCTCCTTGCCGGGAAGGGTGATCTCTTGAGTCTCTTGGATTGGCGTTGAGGTCCACTCTGTATCGGTGTACAAAAGTAGGGGCTCTCCTTTGTACCCCTTACTTGTGCACGGGCAGTTAGAGCCACGCCTGTGGCCACACATAACAAGGCAGGGGAGGGAAGCCAGAGACACAAGGCTACAAGAGCAGCGCCAAGACAGTGGCAAAAGAAGACCAAGCAAGAAGACAAGCTTCCCCCGACAAGACCCTTGCCGGGGCGGCCTCCACGCCCCCGGCAAGAACCCTTGCCGGGGCAACTCAACCAAATGCCTCCGTTGTAGCCACCCTTGAGCCTAGGAGCTCCGGCATCATCAACAGCGTTGGAACCAAGGCTCAGGAAGCGCCCACGTGATGGCATGCACATCTTTGTAAAGACAAGGGTCTATAAATCCTAAGATGAGAACCAGAAGATAAGGCGATCGCAAGGCTCCTTCCCGAGGATGCACACGAGGCCACGGCATGGCTCCTTGCCAAAGACACCCTGAAGCCCTGGCAAGACTCTAGCCGAGGATGCTCACAGAGGCCCTGGCAAGACCCTTGCCGGAACTGACGCAAAGACCACGACAAGCCCTTGCTGCCCCATGGTCGCCCCAGCTTGGCGGCCGACTCACTAGCCTAGGCAGGTACCCACGTGGCAGTACGTGGTTCCTGATCCAGCTATTCAAGCACCTGCATGGTGGCATGCAGATCTTTGCGAAGACCCTACCACCGCGCCATCTCAGTTGCCTGCCCCGCTGGCCTAGACGCGCGTTGCAACCAGACGGAGCGGCCGTGGACGGGACGGGCCTCGTTTCCATCTTCGATAAAGCAAGTGGACACCTAAGTAGCGCATTTAATGCGTCTTGTCCCATAATGGCATGAGATAAGCTTACACTGTATACCTTTCCACCTCCTGTGTGGCACTGTGGCAGCCCCTTTTGACTATAAAAGGAGGCCCGAGGCATACATGAGAAGGATTCCGATCTTTTGGACTAGGCATGCATCGTAGCTAGTTCAAGAACTCAAGAACACTCAAATAGACACCAAAGCAGGACTAGGGTATTACGCATGCTCGCGGCCCGAACCTGGGTAAACGATCCTCGTACTGACTCTTAGACCCGATCTTTGCACAACCTCACGCCCGCCAACCGTAGAAGGGATTCTAGTGATCCCATAGGTGTCGTTTCCACTGACACTCTGCTATGAACTCTGCCAAGGCTCGGCTCTTGATTGTTGATGTACTTTCAAACTTGAGGCCAAAGCTTGACAGTTCCAACACCCACTCCACAATCCTCCCAGTTGCATCTGGGTTGTGCAAGATCCGTTGCAAAGGGAGGCGAGTGACGACGGTGATCTCATGTTCTTGAAAATAATGGCGCAGCTTCCTCGAGGCCATAAAGAGGCCGAAAAGTAGCTTCTGCATACCGAAATACCTCGGTCTAGCCCCCTGCAAGAGGGAACTGACAAAATAGACTGGGGACTGCACCATCTTCTTCTTCTGGGTGACCTCGCCTTCTTGCGCAGACTCCGTTTTGCCGGGAATGAGCCTTGCCGGGGGCTCTACCTTGCCGGCATCAGGTCCTGCCGGGGAGACCTCTTGCCCATCATCCGATGGATCTGCCACTACCACTTCTTCTTCCATGAACTCCCTCCGTGCTACTATCACAACACTAACCACTTGATTCGTTTCTACCAGATATAGCAGAGACGGCTCCTGTGGTCTAGGCGCGACTAGTGTTGGCGTGGAGGAGAAGTATCTCTTCAAATCTTGGAGCACTGCCTCTACCTCCGGAGTTCATTTCATTGGACCCGCCTTTCTCAAAAATTTGAAAAAGGGGAGGGCGCGCTCAGCAGATTTCGAGATGAACCTACGAAGTGCAGCAACACAGCTGGCGAGCTTACAGATGTCTTTGACTCATCTTGGCGCCTTAATCTGCTCAATCGCTTTGATCTTGTCGGGATTTGCTTTGATTCCGCGTTGAGACACAAAAGACCCAAGGAGTTTGCTGGATGGGACGCCGAACATGCACTACTCTGGGTTGAGCTTGAGGTTGATCTTGCGCAAGTTTGCAAATGTCTCCTCTAGATCATGCACGACCATGGCCTTGTCCTTGGTTTGACCACTATGTCATCCATATAGGCCTCCATATTTCTATGTAGCTGGGGCTCAAAACCGAGTTGGACCGCTCGAGCAAATGTTGAACCAGCGCTCTCAAACCCAAAAGGCATCCGTACAAAGTAGTATGCGCCACATGGGGTGATGAACGCGGTTTTATCTTCATCTTCCTTCATCATGAAGATTTGGTGGTATCCTGAGTAGGCGTCGAGGAATGACAGCAGGTCACACCCGGCAGTGGAGTCCACTATCTGGTCAATGCATGGCAAAGGGAAAGGGTCCTTCCGACAGGCTTTATTGATATCCGTATAGTCGATACATAGCCTCCATTTCCCGTTTGCCTTACGCACTACCACCGTATTGCCCAACCACGTGGGGTTGAGTACTCCTCTGACTAAGCCTGCCGCCTCCAACTTCCTGATTTCCTCTATGATGAACTCTTGGCGCTCCAACGCTTGCTTCCTGACCTTCTACTTGACGGGCCACGCATGGGGACAGACATCATGGTGGTGCTCAATCATCTCCCTAGGAATGCCGGGGATGTCGGATGCTTGCCATGCAAACACGTCGACATTCTCCCGCAGGAAGGTGACGAGCGTGCCTTCCTATTTGTCGTCCTACTTGTCGGGGACCTTCTTGGTGTCTGGTGGGGCCGCCTTGGACCTCTTGCTCCCACTGGCGGAGCTCTCTTGCACGTCCCCAACAGGAACGTGGTGCTCCGAAGAGGTGTGTTTGCCGGAGGGGGAGCAGGAGCTCTTGCCGGGATCAGAAACCTTGTCGGAAGGGGCCTTGCCGGCAGAGGCAAGGGTCTTTCCAGTTTTCTTCTCCTTCGAGGCCTCAGTAGGATCAAGTGCCTTGGCGGCGCCTGCTGCAACTGCCTCTCGGTAGAGCTGGTCGGCGCAGATGAGCGTGTCTTTCTTGTCGGAGGGGACGGTGATGATGTTCATTGGGCCGGGCATCTTCAAAATGTTGTAGGCGTAGTGTGATGCCGCCATAAACTTGGCCAGTGCTGGGCGGCCAAGGATCCCAATATAGGGCAAGGTGATCTTGGCAACATCAAAGACAATCCTCTCCGGGTAATTCAGCTCGCCCCCGAATGTAACGGGTAGAGCGATCATTCCTTTCGGCTGACTCCTCCCCGGGTTGTCCCCTTGAAACGTGCCCGTCTCCTCGAGATCTCCATCAGGGATTTGTAGCCTCTCGATCACAGTGCGCGAGATCAGGTTTAGACTGGCCCCACCATCACTAGCACCTTTGGCACCTTGAGGTTGCGTATCATTTGTGAAACCAACAACGACAAACACCCGACCGCAGTTGTACGGTGAGGGTGATCCTCGGTGTAAAAAATGATAGTCGTGCTGGACCACTTCAGTGGCCTCTAGACATCGAACGATGGCTCTGCCGCAGTAATGTCATGCACCCACTATTTTAGTTAGCGGTGAGAGGTATGCAGTGTGGCGCCACCGTCAACGCACATCGCCTCTGTAGGTTTCTGGAACTCGTGCTCGCTGGACTCATCGTCTTCGCCATGATCATCGTCTTCCTCTTTCTTGTCGCGACCCTGAGCGGGCCTCTCTGGTTAATTATCTTGGCTGCGACGGCCACCCCGGCCGCCATGCTTTTTGCCAGGGGCCTCTGCATCGCCCGGGCCTTTCTCCTTGTCACGCCTCGAATACTCAGCTTTCTGCTTCTCTACGAGCAGCTCGACCTGCCAACAATTCTGGAGGTCATGACCCTTGGTGCGATGAATCTTGCAGTACTACTTCTCGGAGCCCCCTGGCTTGTCGGCAGACGCCAAGGCCCAGCAGGCGGTGCACCCGGCAACCTCCTTGTCAGGGTCGTCAGCCTTGGCCCTTTTCGCAGTGTCGGGGTCATCGGATCCCTCTACAACAAGCACAGCCTTGCCCTTTCGGTTCCTGTTGCGGAGCCGGACCTTCTTTGCCAGGGCGACGGCGTCTCCGTTGGTGGAGTCGGTTTCCGCGCTTGCGTCTTCGCCGGGGTACTTCCTTTCTTCTTCAGCTCGAGCACATTTATTAGCCAGAACATAGAGCTCAGCTACATCCCTAACCTTGTTCATCGCCAGCTCCTCACGCATCTTGCGGTTGCGCACATTCTGATGGAATGTACTGATGACGATGCCGGGGTGAACGTCCGAGATGTTGTACTGCAGACGGCCGAACCTTCATATGTACTTGCGCTGGGTTTCGCCGTCCTTCTGGGGGGATGACATGCAAATCGCTTTCCTGGCCAGGAGCTTGGTGGCCCCTGGTAGAGGTGTCAACAAACTCGTGGCATAGATCCGACCAGGAAGAAATGAAACCCACGGGCAGGTGCATCAACCATGACATAACGTTGGGCTTAAGAACCAATGGAAAGTAGTTGGCGAGCACCTTGTTGTCGCGAGCCCTAGCAGTCTGCATCGCGATGGTGTAGATGCCGCGGAACTCCGACGTGAGTCCTGCCATTGTACTTTTCTCCGAGCTCAGGCTTGAACGTGCGGTGTGAGGGCCACTGGAACTACCGCAACTCAATGGTAAAGGTCGGACAACCCACCTCGTAATGTAAGTCACTAGGCCCCCCGGCGCCGGGTGGTCCATAGTAGTCCCTGCACACTTGTCTGATTAATGGCGCGCTTCCCGCCATTGCTCGATAGTGGTCCAAGCGTCTTCCTAGGCTCGCTCCCGAAGGACTTGATGTTGATCGCAATGGGCTCGCGGGTCGGACGACGCCATGGAAAAGTTGTCACTAGTGTCGGCCTGACGAGCCGTCGGCTGCGGTTGCTGGAGTGGGGGAGGGGAGTGCACCATGGTCGCAGCAGCTCTCATCCTCCCACCACCAGCGTGCGTCAGCTCACCAAAGGGCCGACACGAGTGTCCCGCTGGTCGCGGTTCATCTCTGTTAGCGAAGCTGATGAGGCACCGGATGGTGGTTCTCCACTCGTCGAGCTTCTCAGTAGTGTGGGGGAAATCGAGGAGCAGTTGTATGCGCGCCAGTGCTTCCGCCGACATGGGCGATGGTGAAAGATGCGTGGATCGTGACACGCTCTATCTTCTAACCACGTGAGAAGGAGCTCTATCATGGTCCCACTATCGCACGCCTCTTCCGCCAACGTTTGAGCGTGCATGTTGGCCCGGTGCATCTTGAGAGTGACGCAAAGGGCTCTTCCTGCAGCGGTGCCCGGGGCACCGACGTCGCTGCATTGCTCGCCATGTACAAGCTAGGAAGACCGTGGAGCAGGCACCGATGGAGGTGTCCTGGAGGTCGTCGCGCTGCCCGTGGGCATCACGATGACGCTCTTGGACCCAGCGGCGTGTGGCTCGTCGTCTTGGGTGCGAACGACGCCGCTCGCCTAGCTTCGATGGCCAGTGTGTCGTGGAAGCTCGCGAGCCACGCCTCCGCCACCATCCGCAGCCGCCACATCGCCCGCCCGTGTTGGAACGGGCGGTTTGGCCCCAGACGGACCAATCGCCATGGCCTCCTTCTTCTTGGGAGCCATGTTTATGAATAAGTCAATGCGCTAACTCCTAGACCAGATTTTCACAACCTTGCGCGCCAAAGATGTTGGGGAAACGACACCTATGGGATCTCGGGGGACCCCTTCTATGGTTGGCAGGGTGTAGAGTTGTGCAAAGAGCAGGTCTAATCGATCAACGCATGGGAATTTTTACCCAGGTTCGGCACAAGATGATGCATAAAACCCTAGTCCTGCTTGTCTGTGTATATTTGGCGTTCTTGAGCTCTTGAACTGGCTACTATGCGTGCATGTCCAAAAAGTCCGAATCCTCTCCCGGTATGCTTCGGGCCTCCTTTTATATGACAAAGGGGTTGCCACAGCGACACACATGAGGAGGAAAGTAACTATAGTGTATAAGGATATCTCCTGACATCTTAGGACAAACGTATTTAATGTGCCGCCTATGTGTCCTCTAGATTTATCGAGGACGGCAAGGGAGCTTGTCCCGCCCGTTGGCGCCTCACCTTTCTTCGACATGCGTCCAGGCTGACAAGGCATGTAGCGGCATGCTGGCTGCTTGCTGCTGTGCTGGTGTGGTGGCAGGGCTTTCACGAAGATCTGCATGCCACGACGCAGGTGCTTGGCTAGTTGGCTTAGGGACTGCATGTTGCCACGCATGCACTTTTCCAGTTGGCGAGTTGGTCGTCGCGTAGGACTGGCCGCAGGGCGGCAAAACCTTAGCAGGCGCGGGCCTGGCTGTGGCCCCGTAGACGCCCGCGGCAAGGGGTCTTGCCGGGGTCTTGTGGCTGTCCCCGGCAAGGATCTTACCGAGGGTCTTCGGTCATCCCCAGCAAGGCTCTTGCCGGGGGTCTTCATCTTCTAGTTCCTTGTCTAGGCCCGCGGGCCCCTGGGTCCCACAAAGATCTGCATGTCACCACGCAGGTGCCCCAACATCTTGGTCTCGACGTTGTCGATGGTGTCAGAGCTCTCAGAACCAAGGGTGGTGGCCTTACTGGTGTTGGGCAAGTTGCCCCGGTAAGGCTCTTGCCAGGGTGTCGGGGTTTTGGGATGACATATGCCAACGGATGGCTTATCATGCATGGGGTCAAAAGAACGTCGCCGGGCTCGGGAAGCGGGATAAAGCGATACTTAGGACGCCTACGAATCTTACCCAGGTTCGGGGCTCTCCGAGGAGATAACATCCCTAGTCCTGCTCTGCGGGGGCTCCACGTCATGACTAATAGCACTAGAGTGGCTACAAGGTCGCTCCTTGAGCTGTGAGGTTCTGAGGAAGAGGATGAACAAGGCTAGCTCACCTCCTCTCTCTCCCTAGGGTTTTTCTCTTGTGATCTTCTAATAACTAACTATCCAACCAGCCCCGAGGAGATCATCCCCCTTCATGGAGGACCCTGGGGGGTTTATATAGGCCTACCCCCCAGGAGTACAATGGTAAACTCGATGGTGTGGCCCCCGGTCGTCAGTGTCTTCTGGCGCCGGCTTCACCGCCTGTCTGTTGCGGCCCGCCGCCTGCGGGCCCCTCGTGATTGTCTTTCACTGTGGGGGTGCTTTTGCTGACGACAGCCCCGTCGGGAAGGGGATGGCTACAGTGCCATCGTCCCTCGCCATACGCTGCCGCCTCGTCCCGTCACGTCGTCTTGATGAGGTCCAGACTTCTAGGGTGGGTTCGCCGTCTGCTATTAGACGGCCGTCTCCCCTGGCCGCCTGCCAGGGGCGGTTTGTTCGTGAGCTCACCCACTGACCGAGGGGGCCAGCTGCCTGCTGGCCCCGCCATTTGCGGGTAGTGGAATCATGGCCTCCTCTGACCGCTGCTTGGTCACGAGCCTCGTGGCTACAGTGACCCGCCGCTTAATGGATATTTATAAGGTACACGACCACTGTAGCCACATCCTTACAGATCTTATAAGGACATGTTCTCCTGTAGCCACGCCCCCGCCCCGCTGGGGCCCCCTCAGCATGTTCTCTGAGGAAGGAGTGCGGGGCCGTTTGCTGGCTAGTGGTGCTGGTGTCGCCGCCTACTGGGTCCTTGCCGCCTGCTGGCAGCCGGCTCCTAGGGAAGGCTACCCTAGGAGACGGCTTGAGGAGCAGAAGGCTGCAGCTGACCAAGCGGCTATCATTTGTCTTAAAATACCAAGGGTAGGCGCCAGGGGTACCCGTGGTCAATATCTCCGACAGTAGTCCCCGAAGCTGGTGGAACTCCGAGGCGAGTGTTGGAGACGCTGAGGGGTTCCAGCAGCTTCCCCCCTCAGGCATGCTTATCGTCTGTTACTTGTCTGCTGAAGGAGTCTGCCTGCCAACAGCCGGCTCTGCGCTGCGGGAGCCAGCCTCTCGCAGCCGTGTCGCCGTCTCGGAATCTTCTGCGGCATGGCGCCGCCTGGTCAGCGGGAAGTCGAACAGGCCCGCGGACCGTTGGCAGCGCCCACGCGTCACCGTCCTGTCGCGTCGGCCTGCCAGCCCACGCGCGTGACAGGACGTAGCAGTGGGCCGGGGCCCGCCACTAAGGGCCTCGGGCCCCGTGCGGATCCATAGTGGCAGGGGTAATCGATTACCCTCCAATGCGCATTTAATGCGCGTGGATTAGGTGCGAGAAAATTGGGGGTCGTGCGGGATGTGGGGTGGCTAAGCCCACGCCCGCCCCCTCACCTTCGTCGTCTGGGCCTATATATAGGCCGGGGGAGAGGGCTGGCGCTGCTCTCGCGCTCACTCTCCCGCGTCCTTCATCTTCTTCCTTGCTCCTCCTCGCCGCAGTTACAGCGAACAACCTCCCGAGCCATGGCCGGTCCAGCGCCTCCCCAACGTCACGGCCAATGCGACGGTAGTGACGTCTCGCAAGAGCACATAGATGTCCTCTGCCGGTCGCGGAAGCTGTCGCCGGCCGACAAGGTCACCGTGCGCCTGGCGCCGGTGACAGAGATCAGGCCGGCCCCGCAACAAGGCCAGCGGGTCATCTTCCGCTCGCACTTTTAGTGCGGGTTCGGCCTGCCGGCGAGCGGCTTCTTCCGCTCCTTCCTCGACTTCTTCCACATCCAACCGCATCACCTCACGCCAAACACGGTGATAACCATCTTCCTTTGTCATCCTCTGCAAGGCCTTTCTTGGCATCCTCCCCACCGTCGAGCTCTGGACGGAGCTCTTCTATGTGAAGCTGGGCCGTCCAGAGCATGGCCGCCCAGTGTGGGGGATGTATCGCCGTGAAGCGCACCGGGGCGAGAAACTTCTTCCCGCCGCCAAAACTTGTTGGATCGGTGAAGTTGTGGCAAAAGACGTATTTTTACGTCTCCAACGTCGACCCCAAAGAAGATTTCATCTGCCCGCCGGAGTGGGTGCCGGGGCCGCCTGCTGAGCCTCGGGACTCCTGGAGGACCCGTCCCGTCGCCCTGACTGAAGGCGCCTCCCGTGCGCTGTCTCCGGGAGCTGAGAGACGACGAGGGCCTGGAGTTTGCAGATCTGCTGCTGACGTTCGCCGAGCGCCGGGTGCTGCTGCTGCAGCGCCGGCCCCACCTCATCTGCGACATGAGCTGGCGTCGGGATCCCAGCCGGACCTGCACCAAGCCCCTGCCCTACGGGGAGGTGGCCCGCCTGGTGAACCAAATCTCCAGCTGCCAGGTCTCCGACTCCGGCTGGGCCTTCAGCAAGGCTCCGTACAGCCGCAACAACCAGCCGCCCGCAGTAAGTTTTTCGTCCTTCTCTTTTCTTTCTTCTTTGTCCGGCTGCAGTAGCCGTCTGGTGCTGACACCCGGCTCAGATCTTCCCAGGCCAGCCGGTGCCGGGATCCAACCAACGGGGCCGCCCCCTAGAGCCGGATCACTCCCAGAGCGATACGAGCGACCCCGAACTTGGGGCCGCCGCCGTTATGGAGGAGGAGGAGGTGACAGGCGGCGGGTACCAGCAGTCGGGTGCCGAGCCAGAAGGCGGCCTTGAGAACTGGCCGGACGAAGATGAGGGGATGGAGGAGGCACCTGTCCGCGCCAGCCAGCAGGCGGGGCCGTCTGGCACAGCCGGCGGCGGGAAACGGCGGTCCTCGTCAGGGCCGACTGGTGCCCCACCCAAGAAGCTTCAGCTGTCAACTGCCGCCACGAGGCGTCAGGAGGCAGCCGCCAGGGCAAACATACCGAAGAAGCCCAAGGCCAGGCCAGTCGTGTCTGGGTAAGCATTTTTCATTCTCTCTTTGCGTCTTATTCTTTTTCCTCAGCTGATCCTTTCTTTCTTGATTCTTTGTTTCTTTGGAATGTTCGTGCAGCGCGCCGCTTTCCCTCTCACGGGTGCCAGCGGGCTCTGTGGTAGGAGGCCCAGATGCCCCCCTGTGCCCCCTCGCGTGGATCCTGCTGCCGCGCTCCGGGAGGCGACAGAGAGGAACGCCCGCGAGGCACGCGCGGAGCGCGAGGCCGCGGAGCGTGACCGAGCGGCGGCCGATGCCGCCGCCCAGGCGAAGGCCGAAGCCGCCAAGAAGGCCGAGGCACACGCTGCCCGGGTCCGAGAGCGGGGGAAGGGCCCCGAGCAGCTAGCGGACCACGTCGACCGCCCGTCGCCAGGGTTTCAGGAGCCGTCTGCCCAGGCGCCGGCTGCTGACGAGCAGCCGGCTCCAGGCGATGGAGGTGACGAGTGTGTCATCTTGGAGACGCCGCCACCACCCCCCGCGCCGCCTGCTGGGGAGCCAGGCAGCCGGGCGGTGGGGACGGAGGTGTCGCCGGTTGGGGGCACGCTGGTGGTTGTCCCGCAACCGGCCCCCCGAGGCCCAGCCCGCCGGCGCCTTGCGAGGGCGGCCTCTATGCCCCAGCAGGTGGAGGTCGGCGGGGCCAGCTCGTCCGCATCGGAGAACGAGGCGACCAGCGCGGCGCCATCGAACTGGAGATCCGGAGGAGGCGGCGCGTGGATCGTCGCGTCGCGGGACGTGTTGGACCGCATGAACTCCTTGGGCAGCGTCGTGCAAAAGGCGATGCAGGAGTTCATCGCCACGCGGTCCTCCGTTCGGGTGAGTGTGTTTCGTTTCTGCTTTGTTTTTTATTCCTTCAATTTTTTCCATGGGGGCGCGTCAACGCACCCACTGGGTGTAGTCCCCGAGTTCCGAGCCGGCTGCTGAGCAGGCGGCTTGGAACTCCAAAGTGTATATCCAGATCTGATTCTTGCTTCTTGTTGCAGGAGTACCACAACCTCCGCGTGGCCTCCTACAACGTGCATCGCCAGCAGCTGGCGCAGCTACAGACTGCCCTGGCAGACAGCCGGGGTGAGTGTCTCTTCTTCTCCTTGTGGGGGCGCATCAGCACACCCGCTGGGTGTAGTCCCCGAGTTCCGAGCCGGCTGCTGAGCAGGCGGCTTGGAACTCCAAGGTTATGTCTTCTTCTGCTGACCCTTGCTCTTTTTCTTTCTCCCCTGCCAGCAGTCGCAGCCAGCTTCCGCAGCCAGCTGGGCCCAGACGGAGCGGGCCGCAAAGGAGCAGGAGCGTGCCCTCACTGCCCAAGACCGCGATCGCCTGGCCAAGGAGCTGGCGGACCAGGCGGCGGCCCACAAGGCCGAGCTCGGCAAAATGTCTGACGCCGAGTCCCTTCTGCGGGCCGAATTGGAGACTGAGCGCTCGAATTGGGCCGAGAAGGAGGCGGCTCTCCAAGAGGTTACCTAGCCATTGGAGACATCGTCGACGGTGAGACATCTGCCTTGTCATTCTGTTTTCATTGTTTGCAGCAGCCGTCTTGCTTTTCTTCTGATACTTGTTCTAGTCTTGGCAGAATTCTTCCCGGGCTACTCTGTGGCCGCCACCCAGGCCATCGAGGCCGAGCGTGCTGTGAGGCGCCAGACGGGCCAGGAAATCGCACCCAACGCGCCCAGGACCCCGGCCGAGGAGCTTCTTGCCATACGGGGGCGTCTTCTGCCAGTCCGCCGTCTTCTCCGCCGGTTGCAGCGTGCCGGCGCCCAAGTCCTGGACGCCCTCTGGCCAGGTGTGCCAATGCTTCGCACCCCTAGCCGGACGGCCGCCTGGCTGGAGGCGGCCGGCCAGCGCTTCGAGGCCTGGAAGGGCTCCGCGGCAAGACCTGGCGCACGGACCGCCCTGGAGTTTGCCAAGAGTTGGTACCCAGGGCTGAGCCTTGAGCAGCTGGAGATGTTCCGCGGGGAGGCCCAGCTGGAGCTGGCTACGGAGTAGAGGGAGCTCGTCCAGTGAGCTGCCGTCCTCGCCGAATACGCTGACACTTCCCTCTTCATCCTGGAGCTGGATGACATGGGCCATGTAGTGCCGCCTGGTAAATTCAGGCTGGACTTGGCGGCGTCGGAAGAGCCGGCCGAGGAGATCGCCTCCAGCGAAGGCGATGAGGACGAGGAAGGCAGCGATGAGGAGACCAGCTCCCAGGAGGCGGACCCAGCAGGCAGTCACCAGCCTAACCAGTCCTCGACAAGCGGGCCAGGAGTGACGGCCCCGCCTGCTGCGGGAGACGGCCAGACCGAGACCCGCCAGGCGGCCTCCCCAGAAGCCGGCTCCGTCGTGCCACCTGCCCAGCCTGCTGCTCCTTAGGAGTTTCATTTGTACCATCTGCCTTTCTGTAAGACTCGCAGGGTTAATCCGAACAATTCCACCCGCTGGGTGTATTTAGTAAGTTATTGCTACAAAGCGGCTCTTGAGGCCTTTTGGATGTAAATATTCCTTTAATGCAGCATCGTTTTTATGCAATTGTGCTGAGTCCTAGGATTATCCTTGCCCTAGTTCCTTGTGGCGATTTTCTCCTTGCCAACCCTTGTACTGCCGCCCTGCCAGCCAGACGGCCACTCCGTGGTTCTGCGGCTGGGTCAGGGACTTGGCTGTTTTCGGGGTGGGCAAGTATCTCGCCCTCTGGAAGACGGTCTGGCCAAGCCTAGAAACGGCTGGCCGGCTGCTCGGCAGCTGGCTGTTAATCTTAAGGGCCGGCTGCCCCTATGTCTTTTTTCCTTAGCCGTTTTTCATGTGGACACCACTTCTTGCCTTTGGCTCCTGCCAGCCGGACAGCCGCATTCTGCGAGTCTGTGACACATACTGTCTGACTTGGGTGCCATCCCATTACTTGTCTGACTTTTTAAGGAGAATTCTCTAGACATAGGGCCAGGCGGCCAGTCCCCGGGTCGTCTCGTAGGCTCCGGTGCCGGACGAAGGAGTGAACAATAATCATTCATAGGCATAATTCTTATCATATAGATAAAGGGTTGGGCAATCCCCGAGAACTAATCGGGGCTCCCACTGATTCGCAAAATAACTTTAGATAGCATGACACATACTGTCTTTCAGCTATAAAAGCGACGAAGAAGGTTTGCGTTCCGTGGGCGCTCTGACTCCTTGCCTGAGTCGTCTCTCTTGCGCGCTCTTGGCTTCTGGGCGTCGATGAGGTAGTAGGCATCATTGCCCAGTACCTTGCTGACGATGAACGGTCCTTCCCAAGGAGCCAAGAGCTTGTGCTGGCCGGCTGTTCGCTGGATCGGCCGGAGCACAAGGTCTCCCTCGCGGAAGGAGCGTGGCTTCACTCGCCGGCTGTGATAGCGGCGGAGACCCTGCTGGTAGATGGCGGAGCGGCTGAGTGCTACCATCCGGGCCTCCTCCAGCAAGTCCACGCCGTCTTCGCGTGCTTCTTTGGCTTCAGCTTCCGTGTACATGGTGACGGCCTCGGCCCCATAGACGAGGAAGAAAGGTGTGAACCCGGTGGATTTGTTCGGAGTGGTTCTGAGGCTCCAAAGGACAGACGGCAGTTCTTCGATCCAGCAGCCGGCCGATCGTTCCAAAGGTTAGACCAGCCGGGGCTTGATGCCAGATAGGATGAGGCCGTTGGCGTGCTTGACTTGGCCGTTAGACTGTGGGTGGGCAACGGACGCTAGGTCCAGCCGGATGCCCTGAGTTGCACAGAAACGGGCAAGTGCGCCTTTGGCAAAATTTGCGCCGTTGTCGGTGATGATGTTGTGCGGTATACCATACCGGACTGTGATGTCTGCAATGAATGTCACAGCAGTTCATTGCAGACATCACAGTCCTGTTGCAATGAATGTCACAGCAGTTGGGCCATTGAGTTTCTTGATTGGCTTGGCTTCGGTCCACTTGGTGAATTTATCTATTGCCACAAGTAAGTGTGTCAGGCCTCCTCTGGCAGTCTTGAAAGGTCCTACCATATCCAGACCCCAGACGGTAAATGGCCAAGTGATCATAATAGTCTTGAGTGCAGAAGCCGGCAAATGTTGCTTGGATCGGAAGCGTTGGCAGCCGTTGCACTTCTTCACCAAATCTTTGGCATCGTCCAAAGCAGTCGGCCGGAAGAAACCGTGGCGGAAAGCTTTGGCTACAAGAGATCTTGAGGCCGCGTGGTGGCCGCACTCTCCTTGATGAATGCCCTTCAGGATGGCCAGCCCTTTGGTTGCTTCTACACAGCGCTGGAAAACGCCTGTCGCACTCCTTCTAATGAGCTCTTTGTTGACAATGGTGTAAGCTGAGGCGCGGCGTTGAACTTGTCGTGCCGAGGTTTCTTCTGCTGGCAGCTCCCCCTTGAGCAGGAATGTGAGGATTGGCTGTGCCCAAGACGGCGCTGAGACTCCAGTTGTTTCGGCCAGAGAGACCAGGGTGGTTGGGCTGGGAGGTGGAGGGCTGGGCTGAGCCGCCTGCTGTGTCTCTGAAGTCCCCGAGCCATCTGCTGGAGCCGACGCCTCCTGGCCGTCTGCTGGAGCAGTCCCCGGGCCAGGAGCTGGCGCGGCTGTAGGTGATCCGTCTGTTGGAGTTGGGGTGTCGTGGCCGCCTGCTGGGGCAGTCTCTTGGCCAGCAGCCGAAACCGCGGGGCCGCCTGCCCCGGGGTCGGCTGGTATGAAGATTGACTCCGACTCTTGTGAAGGCCTGATAGACGGTTTGCGCAGGCATTGGAGAGATACGCCGGCTGGTATTGCTTGGTGGGTGGAACCGATTCGCGCCAAGGCGTCCGCTTGCATGTTATCAGCTCGTGGCACATGGAGGAACTCGCAGCCATCAAAGTGTCCACTGATCTGCTGGACAAGGAAGCGGTAGCTTGCCATATTTGCATCCTTGGCGTCCCAGTCCCCAGACGACTGCTGGACAAAACCAAGTCCGAGTCACCATAGCACAGCACTCAGCGGATGCCAATCTCCTTGGCCATCCGAAGCCCGTGGATAAGTGCCTCATATTCCGCCATGTTGTTGGAGGCAGCAAAGTGAATCTACAGGGTATACTTGAGCTTATCGCCTTTGGGGAAGGTGAGGACGACGCTGGCTCCCAGGCCGGTGCACATGTTTGATCCGTCAAAGTGCATCCGCCAATGGGTTGAGTCTGGCACAGGCGGCAGGTACTGGGTTTCGGCCCAATCGACGAGGAAGTCGGCCAATGCTTGCGACTTGATGGTGGTGCGCGGCTGGTAGAAGATGGTGAAGGGGGCCAGCTCGATGGCCCACTTGGCCACTCTTCCCGAGGCATCTCTGTTCCCCATGATTTCAGCAAGCGGGGCCGTGCAGACGACCGTGACAGAATGCTCTTGGAAGTACTGCTTGAGTTTCTTGGCGGTGAAGTACACGTCGTAGCACATCTTCTGGTAATGGGGGTAATTCTGCTTGGACGCTGATAGCACTTCGCTCAAGTAATAGACGGGCCGCTGGACGGGCAAGGCTCTGCCGTCTTCTGGGCGCTCGACCACAATGACAGTGCTGACCACCCGACTGGTGGCGGCTATGTAAATGAACATGGGTTCCTTGTCTTCTTGCACCGCCAGGATAGGCGGGGTGGACAGCATTCGCTTGAGCTGCTTGAAGGCTTTGTCCGCCTGGTCGTTCCACTCAAAGCAAGTGGTTTTCTTCATCAGTTGGTACAGGGGGAGTGCCTTTTCTCCCAGCCGGCTGATGAAGCGGCTGAGAGATGCCAGGCACCCCGTGAACCTCTGGACATCTCGCACACGGGTCGGTCGTTCCATCCTCTCGATGGCTTTGATCTTCGCGGGCTTGCACTTGATGCCGCGTTGGGACACTAGGAAGCCAAGGAGCTGGCCTGCTGGTACCCTGAAGACGCATTTCTCCAGGTTTAGCTTAATCCGAAAGCGGCGCAGGTTCTCAAATGTTTCTTGGAGATCCTCCAAAAGGGTCCCTCTCTTCTCCGTCTTCACCACAATGTCATCTACGTAAACATGGGCATTCCTACCAAGCTGCTTGAGGAGACACTTCTGCATGCAACGCTGAAAGGTGGCGCCGACATTTCTCAAGCCGAACGTCATGGTCAGGTAGAAGAAGGCCCCAAACGGCGTGAGGAAGGCAGTCTTCAGACGGTCGGCTGGATCAAGCTTGATTTGGTGGTACCCCGAATAGGCATCAAGGAAAGACAGCAGCTCGCATCCGGCTGTGGAGTCAATCACTTGATCTATTCATGGCAGAGCAAACGAATCTTTGGGGCAAGCTTTGTTCAGGCTGGTGTAATCAATGCACATGCGCCATTTATTGTTCTTCTTCAGCACCAGGACTGGATTCGCTAGCCACTCGGGATAAAAGACTTCTATGATGAAGCCGGCTGCTAGTAGGCGGGCGACCTCCTCCCCAACGACTCTTCTCTTCTCTTCTGACAGGTGGCGCAGCGGCTGCCAGACTGGCTTTGCATCTTCTCTCACGTGTAGCTTGTGCTCGGCGAATTCCGTCGGGACACCAGGCATGTCTTTGGGGGACCATGCAAAGATGTCCCGATTCTCACGGAGGAAATCGACGAGCTCGCTTTCCTATTTGCTGTCTAGGCTTGACCCTATGATAGCAAACCGCTCCGGGTGAGATGGGTCCAAGGCGATCTTCTTTGTGTCCTTGGAGGGCTAGAACGAGCCTTGCGGCTCCGCCTCCTTGGGATCGGCTGGTATGGCCGGCTGCTCGCCAGCCATTGCCACCAGCCGCTCCAGACGACGCTTCTCCTCAGCCACAACAAGGGTTTCCGCCAGGCGACTGCTGGCCGTTGCACATGCGATGGACTTCTCGTAGTCCCCGGTTACGGTGATTATTCCCTTGGGACCAGACATCTTCATCTTGAGGTAGGCATAATGGGGGACTGCCATGAACTTTGCAAGAGCGGGTCGGCCCAAGATCACGTGATAGGGACTTTCCAAATTTACCACTTCAAACCAGACCGGCTCCCTCCGGAAGTGCGCCTTGTCACCAAACTGGACATCGACCTTGGCCTTGCCGATTGGTGAACAAGAGAGGCCTGGCACAATGCCATGGAACACGGTCCTGGTGGGCTGAAGCTGCTTCTCTTTGATGCCCAACTTCTCCATGGTGTCTCGGTATATGATGTTGATGCTGCTGCCGCCGTCTACCAGGGCTCGGGAGAAACGACAGGCCCGCCTGTCAGTGGAGAGAGTGGTGTCCACGACCAAGGCATAGCCCCCTGGAGATGGCATGATAGCCGGGTGATCCTCTCGGCTCCAGCTGACAGGCCTTTCAGACCAGTGCATGAATTCTGGGTTCTTGACGGCAACAGTGTTGACTTCTCTGCGCTGCTGGCGCCGGCTGTGCCTATCATCCGTCTGGCTGGTGAAGACAACATAGGCTCCATTTTCTTCTTGGAATTCGTCTTGGATCTGGCCGACAGGACGCGCAGCCGGCGGATTAGGAGGCGGAGCCGGCGGTCCAGCAGGTGGCGGAGGCAGAGCTTCTCCTCTCGCAATCCTTGTGAGCCAGTGACACTTCCGCGTGGTGTGATTGGAGGGCTTTGCGCCGCTCTGGAACTTGCAGGGGGCGTCCAAGGCTTGATCAAAGGAGAAGGCCCACTGCCACACCGGTTTGCCGCCCTTCTGGCGCTTGGGCCCTGCTTGAGCTTCTGGCTGTTGTCCGTCGACCGCTGCCACCAGCCGGCTATTGGCAGCCGGCGCCTGGGCCTTGCGCTTCTGGTCGTTGGTCTGCTGGCGCCGGCTGGATTCTCCTGCCGGCGTCTTGGAAGTTGGAGGAGTCATCTTGCCAGAAGCATCCACTTGCAGTTCGGTCTTCATAGAGGAGTCAGCGGTGGCGTACTTGTCTTCTATGCTCAGCAGTTCATCCAGCGTGGCCGGCTCGTCGCACAGGAGCTGGTGCTTGAGCAAGGTGCCTTCTCTGCACCGGGCCGTGAAATACTCGATGGCTTGTACCTCGTGCACTCCCTCACAGGAGTTTCGCAGCTCTGCCAACACGTCAGATAGTCACGAGCCGACTCGTCCGGGCCTTGGACACACTGGGAGAGCTGATGCGGCTTGGGAGGGCGCTTGTAGGTGCTGGTGAAGTTGCGTGTGAAGGCGTCGGTGAAGTCTAGCCAGCCGTTGATGCTGTTGGGCTTGAGGCTGTTCAGCCATGTCCGAGCCGTGCCCTGGAGCATGAGGGGCACGTACTTTACCGCCACACGCCTGTTGCTGGTGGCTATGCTGACAGCCGTGGAGTAGTCCACCAGCCAGTCCTCTGGTTTCACTGATCCATTGTACTTGGGGTGTCTCTGGGGAGCGAGAAGCCCTTGGGGAAAGGCTCATCGCGGATGCGAGGGCCGAAGCAGGCCGGACCGAGGTCATCTTCTTCTTCAACCGCCTGGGAGCGAGCCAGACGGTCCAGGCGGTGGCGGGCGTCGTTCTCCCGGACCCCCTCGTGGCGGCCCAGGCGGCCTGCCAGAGAGGGGTGGTCGACAGGCGGAGGAGACACGCGCCTCTCCCGCCTAGGAGGAGGCGGCTGCTCCCCTCGTCGTTCTACGGCCCTTGGGCGGTCGTCTTCGTCGCGCTCGATGGTGAAGCGCGTCTGCCGGCTGCGGCTGGCAGCGGGCTTTGGGTCTCGCCGGTTGGTGGCGCCGACTGTTGGAGAGCGGGACGTGGCTCCTTGGTCCCGCCGAAGAGGGCGGTTGTCGGCCTGTGCAGCCACCTCTGATGCCCGGCAACGGGCCTCCTGTTGCGTGGCAGCAGCGTCGAGGAGCTGGCAGGCCCGCTGGGTCATGCAACGGAGCTCGTCTCCCTCCAAGTTGCCCATCTCATCGACTGCCGCCTGGGCAGCCCTTAGGTTTTCCGACGGAGTGAGGTACACAGGCCGCAGGGCCCCCAGCATGTCTGCTAGCAGCCCGCCGCAATCGCGGACAGCACCGGCTCGGCTAGGCTCGCCAGCAGCCGGCGTGCCGCAAATGGCGCGGTCCATTTCGCGGTGGTAAGCTTCAGTGAGGCGTCGGGAGGCAGCCAACTTGTTGGTGCTGTCGAGGAGCGAAACGCGGAGTGCCTCCAACTCCGCGCTGTCTGCCCCCGCCGCGATAGAGGCGGCAAGGTGCTGCAGAGCGGCCTCGAGCGGGCCTGGGCCCGTTCAGCACGATGGTTCGCCGTGGTCGGTGACGAGCACCTGCGTGACGATGCCGATGGTGCCGCAGATTGCAAGAACGGGAAGAGGGTCGTTGACGATCTCCCCGTGCTCGGGGAAGGAATCGTCAGGGTCGACGATCATGTCTACTGGTGGGTCAGAAGAGCCCACTGACTCCACATCAGATGCACGCTCGTCGACGAGGTGGAGCTTGTCGAGGAGCTCGACGAGGAAGCTCTTTGGCGCCACTGGCTCCGCCGCCGGACAGGGTTCGTCGCGGATGCGGGCGGCGCCGAGCAGGTCGGCGAGCCCGCTCACGGCGCATGCAGCCTCAGCGCTGCGAAGCATCCCGGTCTCCACACCAGCGGGCATGCTGGGCTGGCTACTCTCGCCAGGAAGGAACAAGGTTCCCGTCCAGAACATGTCTCCGGACGACGGTGCACCTAGCCCCACGGTGGGCGCCAAATGTCGGGGTTTTGGGACGACATATGCCAACAGATGGCTTATCATGCATGGGGTCAAAAGAACGTCTCCGGGCTCGGGAAGCGGGATAAAGCGATACTTAGGACGCCTACGAATCTTACCCAGGTTTGGGGCTCTCCGAGGAGATAACACCCCTAGTCCTGCTCTGCGGGGGCTCCGCGTCATGACTAATAGCACTAGAGTGGCTACAAGGTCTCTCCTGGAGCTATGAGGTTCTGAGGAAGAGGATGAACAAGGCTAGCTCACCTCCTCTCTCTCCCTAGGGTTTTTGTCTTGTGATCTTCTAATAACTAACTATCCAACCAGCCCCGAGGAGATCACCCCCCTTCATGGAGGACCCTAGGTGGTTTATATAGGCCTACCCCCCAGGGGTACAATGGTAAACTCGACGGTGTGGCCCCCGGTCGTCAGTGTCTTCTGGCGCAGGCTTCGCCGCCTGTGTGCTGGGGCCCGCTGCCTGTGTGCTGGGGCCCGCCGCCTGCGGGTCCCTCGTGATTGTCTTTCATTGTGGGGGTGCTTTTGCTGACGACAGCCCCGTCGGGAAGGGGATGGCTACAGTGCCATCGTCCCTCGCCGTACGCTGCCACCTCGTCCCATCCCATCATCTTGATGAGGTCCAGAATTCTAGGGTGGGTTCACCGTCTGCTACCAGACGGCCGTCTCCCCTGGCCGCCTGCAAGGGGCGGTTTGTTCGTGAGCTCACCCACTGACCGAGGGGGCCATCCGCCTGCTGGCCCCGCCATTTGCGGGTAGTGGAATCATGGCCTCCTCTGATCGCTGCTTGGTCACGAGCCTCGTGGCTACCGTGACCCGCCGCTTAATGGATATTTATAAGTTACACGGCCACTGTAGCCACATCCTTACAGATCTTCTAAGGACATGTTCTCCTGTAGCCATGCCCCCGCCCCGCTGGGGCCCCCTTAGCGTGTTCTCTGAGGAAGGAGTGCGGGGCCGTCTGCTAGCTGGTGGTGCTGGTGTTGCCGCCTGCTGGGTCCTTGCCGCCTACTGGCAGCCGGCTCCTAGGGAAGGCTACCCTAGGAGACGACTCGAGGAGCAGACGGCCGTAGCTGACCAAGCGGCTATCATTTGTCTTAAAATACCAAGGGTAGGCGCCGGGGGTACCCGTGGTCAATATCTCCGACACAGGGTCACGTAGGCCGCCCAACAAGGCCGTCGACGGGGGAGGTTCCCACCTTGCCCCTCCGTTATTCATGCCTCTGGCTCGAGTGTTTCCTTCGTAGCCTCGTGCTTCCCTTCCCTTGCCCTGCCAAGCGTGGCCGTGGGTGAGGCTACAACAGCCCGTGCACAAGTAAAGGGGTGCAAAAGGGCCAGTACTTTTGTACACCGACACGCACCGATACCATCAGCACCACTCGTCCGCATTCCCCCAATGCCAGCACTACTAGAGGGAATTTTGAGGCTATCTAGGTATTTGGGGGAAATGGGGAAATAATGGGGATAAGATAACGGTTAAGAACTACTTATGGCGCTATATGTTGTATATGGCACACTGTTTATACATTTCATTAGTGTTAGGTATTACAACTTCACACAAGATTTCTGCAGCAAACCGTGTGAGAAGCCAACGTAGGCGAGACACAGTTGTCATGACATAACTATATGTGATGTGATACGTCTCCAACGTATCTACTTTGCCAAACAATTTTGCCCTTGTTTTGGACTCTAACTTGCATGATCTGAATGGAACTAACCCGGACTGACCTATTTTCAGCAGAACTACCATGGTGTTGTTTTTGTGCAGAAATAAAAAGTTCTCGGAATAGCATGAAAATCAACGGAGAATTATTTCAGAAAATATAAAAAATACCTGCAAGAAGATCCACACCGGGGAGCCCACGGCCTGTCCTCGAGGGTGGGGCGCGCACCCCCCTGCCTCGAGGGCCCCCCGATGCTCCACCGACGTATGCCCATGTCCTATATATTCTGTTTTGGGGAGAAAAAAATGAGGAGAAAGAATTATCACACTTCACGAGACGGAGCCGCCGCCAAGCCCTAATCTCTCTCGGAAGGGCTGATCTGGAGTCCGTTCGGGGCTCCGGAGAGTGGAGATTATCACCATCGTAGTCATCAACCTTCCTCCATCACCAATTCCATGATGCTCACCGCCGTGTGTGAGTAATTTCATCGTAGGCTTGCTGGACGGTGATGGGTTGGATGGGATCTATCATGTAATCGAGTTAGTTTTGTTAGGGTTTGATCCCTAGAAACCACTATGTTCTGAGATTGATGTTGCTATGACTTTGCTATGCTTAATGCTTGTCACTAGGGCCCAAGTGCCATGATTTCAGATCTGAACCTATTATCTTTTCATGAATATATGTGTGTTCTTGATCCTATCTTGCAAGTCTATAGTCACCTACTATGTGTTATGATACGGCAACCCCGAAGTGACAATAATCGAAACCACTCCCGGTGATGACCATAGTTTGAGAAGTTCATGTATTCACTATGTGTTAATGCTTTGGTCCGGTACTCTATTAAAAGGAGGCCATAATATCCCTTAGTTTCCAATAGGACCCCGCTGCCACAGGAGGGTAGGACAAAATATGTCATGCAAGTTCTTTTCCATAAGCACGTAGGACTATATTCGGAATACATGCCTACATTGCATTGATGAACTGGAGCTAGTTCTGTGTCACCCTAGGTTATAACTTCTACATGATGAATTGCATCCGACATAATTTGCCATCACCGATCCAATGCCTACGAGCTTTACCTATATTGCTAGTCGCTTATTTACTTTTCCGTTGCTATTATCACAAAAACTACAAAAACACTATCTTTACTTTTATTGCTGCTACCGCCACTATCATATTACTTTGCTACTAAACTATCTTGCTGCAGATACTAAGTTTCCAGGTGTGGTTGAATTGACAACTCAGCTGCAAATACTTAAGAGTATTCTTTGGCTCCCCTTATGTCGAATCAATAAATTTGGGTTTAATACTTTACCCTCGAAAACTGTTGCGATCCCCTACACTTGTGGGTTATCAAGACTATTTTCTGGCGCCGTTGCCGGGGAGCATAGCTCTATTACTTGGGATTTACATCTGCTTATCACTATGAAGAATTTGAAAGACTCAAAAACCAAGATCTTACGCTCAAGTACGAGGGGAGGTAAGGAACTTCCATTTAGCTCTGCACTAGAATCTCCTTCTGTTTTGAGTAAACTTGCGACACCTACTCCTGCTATTGAATCTGATATGTCGTATGTTTTTGATGATGCTGCTTCTGCTATGTATGATGAAACTACCTCTATGCCTGATACTGTGCCACTAGGTGAATTTCTAGATGAACAAATTTCTAAGGTTAGGGAGAGTGCAAATGTTCATGATATTTATGAAAGTGATGATGAAACTAATCCCAATAGATATGAATTGCCTGTTGTGCCCGAGGGTTATGTTATGGATGAAGAAACTGCTAGAGACTTTCTTGCTTGCAATGATAGATATGATCTTAAGAAGTTATTAGCTAAGTTGAAAGAAAAGTCCTTAAATGCTAGAATGAAACATGACCCTGCTTTTGCTACTTCACCTATATGTGTTACCGATGAGGATTATGAATTCTCTGTTGATCCTGAGTTAATTACTTTAGTTGAATCTGATCCTTTCCATGGCTATGAGTCTGAAACTGTTGTGGCACATCTTACTAAGTTGAATGATATAGCCACCTTGTTTACCAATGATGAAAAGATTCGTTACTACTATATCCTTAAGCTATTTCCGTTCTCATTAAAGCGTGATGCTAAGACTTGGTTTAATTCTCTTGATCCTGGTTGTGTGCGTAGTCCCCAGGATATGATGTATTACTTTTCTGCTAAATATTTCCCCGCTCATAAGAAACAAGCTGCCTTACAGGAAATATATAACTTTGCTCAAACTGAAGAAGAGAGTCTCCCACAAGCTTGGGGGAGGCTTCTCCAGTTACTTAACGCTTTGCCTGATCATCCTCTTGAGATGCATGATATACTTGATGTCTTTTATAATGGACTAACCGATGCTTCCAGAGACCACCTGGATAGTTGTGCTGGTTGTGTTTTCAGGGAAAGAACAGTGGAACAAGCTGAATTACTATTGAATAATATGCTAGCCAATGAAAATAATTGGACACTTCCTAAACCAGCCCCTAAGCCAACTCCGAAGAAAAGATGTGTTCTATTTCTCAGTCCCGAAGATATGCAAGAGGCAAAGAAATCTATTAAAGAAAAAGGTATTAAAGCTGAAGATGTTAAGAATTTACCGCTTATTGAAGAAATACATGGTCTTGATACCCCGACACAGGTAGTAAAGGTAAATTCTCTTTATATATTTGATGAAGGTGATATTCCTCGTTATAAGTTTGCTAGCCAATGCTTAGATGAGTTTGACAATTTCATTGTGAAACAAGAAAACTTCAATGCTTATGTTGGTAGACAATTGCAACACGATGATTATATGATTGAACGCTTGAGTGATTATCTGTCTAGTGCTAAAAGTGAACTGAAACTTATTAGTAAACATGCTTCTATGGTTACCACTCAAGTAGAACAAGTACTTAAGGCTCAGAATGATTTGCTCAACGAATTAAATAGTAAGAATAATGACTATGCTGTTAGAGTTGCTACTAGAGGGGGTAAAATGACTCAGGAACCTCTGTATCCTGAAGGACACCCTAAGAGAATTGAGCAAGATTCTCAGAGAGCTAATTTAGATGCATCTAGTTCTTCTAAGAAGAAGAAAAAGAAATATGATAGAACCTTGCATGCTTCCAGTGAACCTGTAGCTCACCCACCTGAGAATCCCAATGATATATCTGTTTCTGATGCTGAGACACAATATGTTAATGAACATGAACCTAGTGATAATATTAATAATGATGTTCATGATGATGCTCAACCTAGCAATGATAATGTTGTAGAGATTGAACCTGCTGTTGATCTTGATAACCCACAATCAAAGAATCAACGTTATGATAAGGGAGACTTTGTTGCTAGGAAGCACAGTGGGGAAAGAGAACCATGGGTTTAGAAACCCATGCCTTTTCCTCCGAAACCACCCAAGAAAAAAGGATGATGAAGATTTTGAGCGCTTCACTGAAATAATTAGACCTATCTTTTTGCATATGCGTTTGACTGATGTGCTTAAAACAAATCCTTATGCCAAGTATATGAAAGATATTATTACCAACAAAAGAAAGATACCTAAAGTAGAAATTTCCACCATGCTTGCCAATTACACTTTTGAGGGTGGAATGCCCAAGAAATTAGGAGATCCAGGAGTAGCTACTATACCTTGCTCCATTAAGAGAAACTATGTTAAAACTGCTTTGTGTGATCTTGGAGCCGGTGTTACTGTCATGCCTCTCTCTTTATATCGTAGACTTGACTTGAGTAAGTTGACACCTACTGAAATATCCTTGCAAATGGCTGATAAATCAACTGCTATACCTGTCGGTATTTGTGAGGATGTGCCTGTTGTAGTTGCAAATGTTACTATTCTAACAGACTTTGTTATAGTTGATATTCTCGAGGATGATAGTATGTCTATTATTCTTGGAAGACCTTTTTTGAATACTGCAGGGGCTGTTATTGATTGCAACAAAGGAAATGTCACTTTTCATGTCAATGGTAATGAGCATACGGTACACTTTCCGAGGAAACAACCTCAAATATATAGTATCAATGATATTGGAAAAACTTCGACTATTACTATTGGAGGATTTGAGTTTCCTATTCCTACTATCAAGAAGGCAAATGACATACTTATTGTTGGGGACATACATATCCCCATTGAGGTAACATAGTGTTATTCGAAAATTTGCCGGTTTCATGTTACTCGGAAATAGTTTATTAACAAGACCTGATCAACCTTGTTAATGGATTCCTTTTGATGAGCATGGGATAGGTGAATCTAGATAGCACAAACCTTTTGTACCCTCCTTTTACTTTCTGTTAATTAGGTTAAATAAAAGAAAAATAGCATTATCTGTCTATTTCCAGACTTATCCATGCAATAGAAAATATATCCGAAAATAAAAGTTCTCCAAATGCGATGAAAATGAAATATGATTTTTTCTAGATTATTTAAGAAATTATGGCACTGAACACACAGCGAGGGGAGCCAGCACGTGGCCTCGAGGGCACAAGGCGCGCCCCCCTGCCCAGGGCGTGCCCCCTGCCTCGAGGGCCCCACGTGGCCCCCCTCCACTTATACTTTCACCCATGCTCTTCTTCTTCCTCCCAAAAAAATCCCCAACCAGCTCAAACCCGAGTTATAGCTCATTTTGTTGCCATTTTCGATCTCCTTGCTCAAAGCACCATTCACCGATCTATTTGGGGAGATTGTTCCTTGGTATGTGACTCCTCCAATGGTCCAATTAGTTTTTGTTCTAGTGCTTTATTTAATTGTTGCAAATTTATGCTGATGTGGTGACCTTGTCCTTGAGCTTGCATGCCAAATTTTCTTGGTCCCAAGTAGTTCTAATGCATGATATATCCTCTAGGAACTTATAGGAGATGTTGCTATCAATCTTGTTGAGTTTGGTTAACTTTTATTGTGAGTGACTAACAATTTCAGAAAATTTCAGAAAAATGTCTACGAGAAACTTCCAAGGTGGTCCTTCAAGGAAGCAAGAACCGAGGCTCGCGTTCCGTGAGCCGGACGATGAACCGCCGAGGGATGCTGATGTGCGGCCTTGTGAATGGCCGTCAGATGAATTTATGGGTCAAGCGGGCATCAAAGATGAATTTTACGCATATGTGCGCAACGCTGACCTCGATGACTTCATGCAAGATAAGTGTCTCCAATACCGTGGCTTAACTGATAGCTTTGTTAGAAGGTTTAAATTTTCATCTTCACGTAATTCTCACACTATCCTGTTTGATCTTTATGATAAATCTAATACCATGGACTTAGAGGATTTTAATGTTGCCTGCAAGCTCCCACAGTGGGGCAGTATGAGTGATCCTCGTAAATCTGGATTTAGAGAATTCCTTGCTAGTATTACAGTGGGAGAATCCAGGGACATCACACAAGCCACCACGGGGAGCATACATTTTCCTGCTATTCATTACTTTGCTCTCTTTATCGGTAGATGCATAAATGGTAAATATGAGGCTTGTCACATGTGTGTACCTGATCTTAGCATCCTCAGGAGTGTCGTATTAGGTGATAGGCAATATAACTTAGGAGCAATTGTTGCACGTCGACTACACCATAATGGTTTGTATGGAGATTTATTTTGTGGGATCTATGCTACTCGCATAGACCGCTATCTTGGTGTGTCTGTGCACCCGTATGATGAACCTTTACATGCTGCTTATTTAGACTGTAATGCTATGGCTAGTCATCGGTTTATAGAGTGGGATAATCAAACTCACAAATATCGATTAATCTTTAACCGGCAGCATGCCATCCCTATTGTTCTTCCTGCCCCTACTTTGTTTAACTTTCTGGAAAAGGGAAGATACACTATAACTATGGAGGATTCAAATGCCCATTATAACATGACGGAGGCAGCCCGCCTTCGAGCTGCAGCTCAGCAGGCAACATCTGCTGCATCTCAGTACGACCCCAAATACAACTTTGGATATCCGTCCGACCAATTCTGGCCATAGACCAACTTAGGCCAAAAGCCTAAGCTTGGGGGAGTACGTGTTTCTCACCGACTTACATTCATGTTCACACTTATTGTAGTTGTCGGTGCTCACACTCTTTCACTGTACCATCCATGCTTAGTTTAAATTTCTTTTTCTTAGTCTTTTTCTCGTGTGCTAGAAAACCCAGAAAAACAAAAAATATTAGTTGTAGCTCCTAGCTAGTTTACTTTCTTCGCCTGTAGAAGTAACCAAAAAAATGAAAACCCAAAATGATTTCTCGTTCTTCTTTTGCTTGTTGGGAGCTTTCCCGTGTAAATAGTTTCTTTTCTTTTCTTTAGGGGTTGAGAGTAGAAGACCATGATTGAAAATGCTTAGTGGTTGTCATATGCTCTATTGTTGATTTAACCTTGAGCCATATTACCTTGTCTTCTCTCTTGTATTAAATGTCTGCAGATTCCAGCTTAGTCCAATGCACGTGCACTATTATTATTATCCACACCGTTCGGTCGTGCGAGTGAAAGGCAATAAGGATGATATATGATGAACTAATTGAGATGAGAAAAGCTGGTATGAACTCGACCTCTTTTATTTTTGTAAATATGATTTCTCATCGTTCCTGATTCAGCTTGTTATGAATGAAACATGTTTGCAATGACAATTAGAGATCATAGCTGCTTATGCCATGCTTAATTAGCTGAGAGTTTATAATGGTCTATCTTGCATGCCAACATGATATTAAAATGGTTGTGATGTGGTATGATGGGTGGTATCCTCCTCTGAACGATTTAAGTGACTTGACTTGGCACATGTTAATGCATGTAGTTGAAACAAATCAACATAGCCTTCACGATATTTATGTTCATGGTGATTTATATCCTACTCATGCTTGCATTCATTGTTGATTAATTTTAATGCATGTTCATGACCATTGTTGCTCTCTAGATGGTCGCTTCCCAGTCTCTTTCTAGCCTTCACTTGTACTAAGAGGGAATACTGCTTGTGCATCCACTTCCATAAACCCCAAAGTTGTTCCATATGAGTCCACCATACCTTCCTATATGCGGTATTTACCTGCCGTTCTAAGTAAATTTGTATGTGCCAAACTCTAGACCTTCAAATGAAATTCTGTTTTGTATGCTCGAACAGCTCATGTATCAACTAGGGATGTCTATATCTTCCATGCTAGGTGGGTTATTCTCACGATGAGTAGACTCCGCTCATCATTCACGAGAAAATGGATGGTAACCGGGATGCCCAGTCCGATGCTCAAAATCATAATAATTAAACAAAACTCCCCCAGGGCTGTTGCTTGTTTGGACGGTAACCCGTGGATTCGGCTGGCCGTGGAGTGTGCTTGTTGGTGGTTGGGGAGTATAAACTTTACCATTCTGTTTGGGAACCGCCTATAATGTGCGTAGCATGGGAGATATCGAGATTCTTGGTTGTTATGTTGACAATGAAAGTATACCGCTCAAAATGTTATTCAATCTCTATTTAAAAATCGAGCTCTAGCACCTCTACAAATCCCCGCTTCCCTGTGCGAAGGGCCTATATATTTACTTTTATGCAGAGACATCATCCTCTTATCAAAAAGCACCAGTAGGAGAGCACCTTTGTCGTTGCATGTATTACTATTAATTTGCATTGAGTATGATCATGACTGGATCTCTTTTATCATGAATTACAATGTCTAGTCAGTCCTTGATCTTTAAAGGTGCTCTGCATTTATGTTTTGCGGTCTCAGAAAGGACTAGCGAGATACCATCCTGTTATATCATATCATGATTGTTTTGAGAAGTGTTGTCATTCGAGGTTTATTATTATTGCTCGCTAGTTGATTATGCTATTGATGTGAGTAGTCTTGAGACCTGAAAGTTATTGTGAATGTGGTTAGTTCATGATCTTGTTCAAAACCTGAATGTTAGATTACATATTTGCAACAACAAGAGCAAACAGAGTTTGTCAAAGTTTTTCTTTATCACTTTCAGTTTATCAACTGAATTGCTTGAGGACAAGCAAATGTTTAAGCTTGGGGGAGTTGATACGTCTCCAACGTATCTACTTTGCCAAACACATTTGCCCTTGTTTTGGACTCTAACTTGCATGATTTGAATGGAACTAACCTGGAGTGAACCTATTTTTAGCAGAACTGCCATGGTGTTGTTTTTGTGCAGAAATAAAAAGTCCTCGGAATTGCCTGAAAATCAACGGAGAATTATTTCAGAAAATATACAAAAATACATGCAAGAAGATCCACACCGGGGGGCCCACGGCCTGTCCTCGAGGGTGGGGGCGCACCCTCCCTTCCCAGGGCGCGCCCCTGCCTCGAGGGCCCCCCGATGCTCCACCGACATATCCCCAGGTCCTATATATTCCGTTTCGGGGAGAGAAAAATGAGGAGAAAGAATTAACGCGTTTCACGAGACGGAGCCGCCGCCATGCCCTAATCTCTCTCGGGAGGGCTGATCTGGAGTCCGTTCGGGGCCCCGGAGAGCGGAGATCGTCGCCATCGTGATCATCATCCTTCCTCCATCACCAATTCCATGATGCTCACGGCCGTTTGTGAGTTATTTCATCGTAGGCTTGCTGGACGGTGATGGCTTGGATGGGATCTATCATGTAATCGAGTTAGTTTTGTTAGGGTTTGATCCCTAGTATCACTATGTTCTGAGATTGATGTTGCTATGACTTTGCTATGCTTAATGCTTGTCACTAGGGTCCGAGTGCCATGATTTCAGATCTGAACCTATTATGTTTTCATGAATATATGTGTGTTCTTGATCCTATCTTGCAAGTCTATAATCACCTACTATGTGTTATGATCCGGCAACCCCGAAGTGACAATAATCAGGACCACTCCCGGTGATGATCATAGTTTGAGGAGTTCATGTATTCACTATGTGTTAATGCTTTGGTCCGGTACTCTATTAAAAGGAGGCCTTAATATCCCTTAGTTTCCAATAGGACCCCGCTGCCACGGGAGGGTAGGACAAAAGATGGCATGCAAGTTCTTTTCCATAAGCACGTATGACTATATTCAGAATACATGCCTACATTGCATTGATGAACTAGAGCTAGTTCTGTGTCACCCTAGGTTATAACTTCTACATGATGAATTGCATCCGACATAATTTCCCATTACCGATCCAATGCCTACGAGCTTTACCTATATTGCTGGTCGCTTATTTACTTTTCCGTTGCTATTATCACAAAAACTACAAAAACACTATCTTTACATTTATTGTTGCTACCGCTACTATCATATTACTTTGCTACTAAACTATCTTGCTGCAGATACTAAGTTTCCAGGTGTGGTTGAATTGACAACTCAGCTACTAATACTTAAGAGTATTCTTTGGCTCCCCTTGTGTCGAATCAACAAATTTGGGTTTAATACTTTACCCTCGAAAACTATTGCGATCCCCTACACTTGTGGGTTATCATGATGTACTACCGTTTACATATAATTGAGTTGAAGTGATATAGTGTAAACAGCCGCTCTACGGTTATACATCAAAAAATAAAACACCTGCTCTACAGATAGAGATGGCGGCGGCGGCCTAGGCAGCGGCTACCGGAGAAGAGGTCAGTCCATGCTCGATGGGCGGTGGCGGCGTCATAGGAAGTCAATCCTCGGTCTGCGGCAGGAAATAGGAGGACGTCAACCATAGAGGTTGGCGGCGGCGTGATCGGAGCACATCCATCGCGGTCAATGGCGGGATAGTGGAGGTCAAACTTCAGGCGGCAGCCGCACTAAGCTTTGCTCCTCGACCCTGTTGTCTCGATGTTCCGCCTCATCGCTCTTCTCTGTCTGCTGGGTGGAGGTCACCTCGTGATGTCTACTATGCAACTTTATTCTTGTAGACACGTGTTGGGCCTCCAAGCGCAGTGTCTTGTAGGATAGTAGCATTTTTCCATCAAGTGGATGACCTAAGGTTTATCAATCCATAGGAGGTGTAAGATGAAGATGGTCTCTCTCAAACAATCCTGCAACCAAATAATAAAAAGTCTCTTGTGTCCCCAACGCACCAAATACAATGGGAAATTGTATAGGTGCACTAGTTCGGCAAAGAGATGGTGATACAAGTGTAATATGGATAGTGGATGTGAGTTTTTGTAGTGCGAACAATAAAAAACAGCAAGGTAGCAAGTAACAAAAATGAGCACAAACAGCTTTGCAATGATTGAAAACAGGGCCTAGGGTGAGTACTTCACTAGTGCAATCTCTCTACAATGCTAATATAATTAGATCGCATCACCACCCCTCGACAAAACCACCTCAAAGTTATTCTTTCCGTTTAATCTATCAAGACTTCGTACTAAACCAACATAAAGTTATCGTTTCCGATCTATCAATCAAGAGTCTGTTCTAATCATAACCCCAAGACAATTTCAGATTCATAATACTCAAAGAGTGCCCCAAGATTTCTACCGGAGAAACAAAGACAAGAACATGCATCAACCCCTATGCATAGATTACCCCAATGTTACCTCAGGAATCCGCAAGTTGAGTGCAAAACATATATCAAGTGGATCAATACGATACCCCATTGTCTCCACGAGTATTCAATTCCAAGACATTCATCAAGTGTTCTCAAATCCATAAAAGTATGCAATCCAAAGAAATCTCAAAGGGAAAACTCAATTCATCACAACAAGAGAGGGGAAAACACCATATGATCCAACTATATTAACAAAGCCCCCAATACATCAAGATCGTGCCATCCAGAACACGAGCGAGAGAGATACAACACATAGCTACTGGTAGATACCATCAGCCCCAGGGTGGAATACTCCATCCTCATTATGGTGGCCACCGGGATGATGAAGATGGCCACCGATGATGATTTCCCCCTCCGACGGAAATACCAGAAAGGGCTCTAGATTGGATTCTCGTGGACTACAGAGCCTTGCAGCGGCGGAACATATGACCTAGGTTGTAATGCCCAGGATGGGACTATACCTCCTACGTGTCGAGGCACGACTTAAAGGTATAAGCCCATCCTAGAATGATCTCAAGTTTTGGTATCTTTGCACGACTCATGTAAAAGAGGGATTAAAATGCAAAAGGAGATAGTTGGCTTACACTCGCCACTTCACACAATACATTACATAAGCAATACATCATCCAAAACATCACAACCCGACTACGGGTGAAGATCCAAAGAAAGATACCAAAACAACATAAAGCCACAGGTCAAGATTGAATCCTAGTAGAAACCACTACTGATCGTCGAAGCGTCACAAACAAACAGCCAAACTCTTCATCGAGCTCCCGGTGAAGAACTGAACCAACTCCTGCTTCATACTCGGCTGAACCTGCATCTGGGGTGGTGAAGTAACTGTGAGCCACAGAGGACTCAGCAATCCCGTTCCCGGGTAACAAGACTATTTAAGCCTTGGGTGAGGACAAGGCTGAAGAAAGAACGAGAGGTGAAGGAACAACAAGAGTCTGCAGCAGCAACTAGCACTAACTTACGCAAAAGAGAGCGAGAAGAGAAGTGCATCGGTCGAAAGATGATCACGAAGTGATCCTAACTAGAGCCAATCAAACATAACCCCACCGTGTTCAACTCCCGAATCCCTATTCGGAAATTGACAGTCACGGTACACACGCTGGTAGTGTATTAGAAACATTGTGTCAAGTTATCTACAACCGGAATTAACAAGCTCCCATCTGCCACATAACCGCGGGCACGGCTTTCGAAAGTTCAAACCCTGCAGGGGTGTTCCAACTTGGCCCATCACAAGCCCACGATCCGCGAAGTCGCAACTCCATAGGTGGGAAGACCCGAGTATTCTCGGAATCCCGTGCTCAAGTTAAACCGAACTAAGGTAAGGCTAATCCAGCAAATCCTCCCGGCGTGTCGACACCCTGATAGTAGCCGCGCGTATCTAAGTCTCAGGACACGACCGGATGGGCGAAGCTACAGGTGTATGCCAGATACCTCGGGTTGCCCCAAGGCGGCCCTGCAGGCTCCCCGTTTCGGACCAACACTCATGTGGAGCACTGGCCCGGGGTTGTTGAATTAAGAATAAAAGGGATAGCTAGTCCACATGCAAGTTTTTATTAGTTATTAGGCAAATAGTACCAATGTTGGGATTTGCTGGAAAAGACTTAGCACTTAGCGGTTTATCAAGGGGGTCCCATACACCCCAACCGTGTTAGGAACGCATAATCAAGGAACATAACACCGGTTTATACGGTTCCTAACGGCATGAGTGGAACAAATCACCAAGCAAAAGGCTTAGCCTTCCACCCTTGCCAGTATATAGATGATTTCATTTAAGCATTTATATAGTGTGATATAACCCAACCAAACTTCAACATGAAGCAAACATCTTCGATCTTCACCTGCAACTAGCAATGCTATAAGAAGGGCTGAGCGAAGCGTACTTAGCCAAGCAACGGTTTGCATAGGTAGGGTGGTTAACAGGTTCATGGTTACAATAGGAGGCTGACAGGAAAACATGGCATCGAGGCAAAACTATATATCGAGACTACTAGCAATAGGCAAAAATAGTAATGGTATCCGGGTTCGGTCATCTTGCCTGGAATTCCACAAGGGAGAAGAACGGATCCACGAAGTAGACGGAGCAACAGTCGAGCAAAACCTCACAACTCCGGAACGAAACCGAAGCTATCAAGAAAGCAACCGGAAAGAAAGAAACAACACGGTAAACACACAATCATAAACATGGCATACGATGCGCAAACAAGTATGATGCATGTCCGGTTTAAATATGCATGGCATGGCAAAGTGCACAAACAAATACTACAAGTTAAGTGGAGATCAATATGCAACGAGTTGTATATTGACGAAACACCACATTTAATTATTTAATTGACTCTCGTTATTTACAAGACAAGATTAAATGTTGGTTAACATGGCAAGAGGTGAAGCTTAATAAAACTATACTAACTAGGCAATTTAAATGAGGCCGGAAATAACAACCAACATATCCGGAAAAATCCCCATGAGCATGTTTAGTGATTATAAACAAACAACAATTAAACATATCAATGTTGTTAACATGATGCGGATGACATGATCAAGTTTATGCAATTATTATTTAAGGTTAACAAGTAGAGACATGAAGTATTTGTCACCGTGGTGGAATGAAAGGGGCCACGGCAACGATCCGAAAATGATGCAACGCAACATCTCTGTTCCGGTAACTCGTTGAGAGTCCGGGCAAAAGCAAAGATGGCGTGAGCGAGTCAAACGAGATGAAAGGTGGGGTGATCCCGTTACCGGGTTCCCACGAGTCGGTGATGAGGCAACCGAGGAACACGACAAAGATGAAACGGCACGGTGCTCACACGGGAAACATTTCATACAACCACAACAAGCATCCACGGGTCATCGTCTCGGGTTATACCTTCGAAACACTCGTTTCGGGACGGTTCGAGATCGTAGAGGAAGTAGTGGTACTCGCGGTCGGAGAGGAAGTAGTGGAAGTAGACGTTCTCGTGAGTCGTAGAGGAAGTAGTGGTTCACGTTTCCGAAGAGGAGGAAGTCGTTCCGTAGAGGGAAGTAGTTGTTCTCGTTCATCGGAGAGGAAGTAGTGGTTCACGTCATCGTGTCGTGGTACTTGGCGAATTCCTCGCTTCCGGGCGACGGTAGTGGTACACGCGACGGTAGTAGTTCGGGTGACCCTGGTACTTGTCGGTCATGTAGAGGTACTTGGCGTTCGACGGCGTCATGGTACTTGAGATCTCGTCCTTGCGACGGTAGTGGAAGTAGTGGTACTTTGCGATTCATCATGTAGTAGTTCCCGTTCGTAGTGGTACTTGCATCGGAGGGGTACTCGGTCGTGGAACTTGTTGGGTCGTTGTAGATGTACACGTATCCGTAGAGGTACTTGAGGTCTCGGTCTCGAGTCGTACACCATTCGTCGGACTTGCCGATCTCGCCCAAAAACACCTGCTGGACCAACACAACAACACCAAGCCGACGAAAAACAACAAAACACAGTAGCAGCAGGGCTAGGCGCTCGCGAGCAGCAGTACAAACAAAACACGGCGGGAGACGGGGCTTGCAGGGGCGCTGCAGAAGACGGGCGCGGTCGAGCTGAAGATGGAGGAGGGCCTCTGGCCGGCGCTGGACGAGGCAACCGAGGTGCTGCTGGTCCTGGCGAAGCGGTCGGTGAGGAAGGAGCCTGGCCGGGCGCGGCGGTCCTGGAAGGAGACGGAGGGGCGCCTGGCCAGCGGACGGAGCGCTCGGGCCTGGCCGGCTGCTGGCCGCTGGCGAAGGCGGGCTCGGCCTGGAGACCGAAGGGAGGCACGAGGGAAGGCGGGCGCGGCCGCCTGGCTTCTGGAGACGGGGACGCTCGAGGCAGGCCGGTCGAGGGCTCCCGACCTGCCCGTCGGCTCGCTGGGCGCGGTCCTCTTGCGGGGCCGCCAGGGGCGAGGTGCCCGACGGTGGACCGCGGGGCGAAGGGCGGCGCCCTGCCTCTAGCGATGGAGGGGGGCCTCGGGGCGACGAGGGAGAGGGTTCGATGGAGGAGAGAGATCGAGGCTCGATGGGGATGCGGGATCGAGGGAGGAGTGAGCGGACGAGGGAGAGGGAAGATCGGGTCGGGCGCTCGCAGGTAGAGGGGTGCGGTCGATGGGAGGGAACGGGGTCGAGGGTTCGGGCCTCCTGGCGGCGGAGGGAGGAACGGAGGGAGCGGGGACTCGGGCTAGGGTTAGGATTCTTGGGCCGCGGGGAGGAATGGGCCGGAGGGACAGGGAGGCCGGCTGGGCCTAGAAGGGAGGAGGAGGTAAAGAGGCTGAGAGCCCAGATGGGCTGGGAAGGAGGCTGGTGGCCTGAGCCCTCTTCCTTATTTCCTTTTTAAACCAAAAAGAAAAGAGAAAGAAAAGAAAGAGAAGGTAGGGGAGGAATCTGGGCAAGAGGTCAATTTCCCCGGGCTCACAAAAATGTCAGGAATTAAAAAAAAATAGAAGGAGGGTTTTTGGAAGAACCTCGGAACAACGGAAAGAAATATTGGCAAGGTTTTTGAAGGAGAAACTCGAAGTGAAAAGACATGGGGAAAATATGCAAGTGTGTTACGGTGAATTCCAACAAATGGAATATTATTATATAGCTCCCTAAAATAATGAGAGACTTTTATAAGTTATAAAGAGAAGTCACCTTCCCTCGATTTAAATGGACCGAAGGTCCACACAATTTATTTAGTTGCAAAAATTAATGAGATGATGGCATGATGACATGATGCAATGCAAAAATAAATAACACAAGCAGAACTGAAACACACGGGCAACCCGGAACATCTGGAATCTTCGGGAATCTTCTGGAATCTTCTGGGACGTCGGTCTCGGGCGTCACAACTCTCCCACACTAACAGAGGATCTCGACCCGAGATCCTAGAGATATCACCGGGTAAACGGAAAAAGAAGAGTTAAACAAAGTTGCTTCTTCGACAGACGAGTGAAACCAAGGAACCTTGAGAGGTTGAACAATCTTGAAAGAAAGAATACAACGGAGATGAACGAAGATGAAAACACTCCGTTAGAAAAGAGGAACAAGGAGCATATGGGAACCTTGGAGGTTGAAAGACATGAAACAAGAGCTCACGGATGACGGAAGAATTTCAAAACCACTCTGGTTAGCCAAGGAATAAGAATGACAGAATTTGGACAGCACTCCGTCTGAAAATGGCATGAATTGAACAAGAACTTGAGGAGATGGAATGATATTTGATGAAATCAACATCATATTGCCTCTGAAACAATTAAAAGAATGGCACAAGGGGTAAGAAAGATTCAGACAGCACTCCGGTTGAAAAAAAGAGAGCCAAAACAGATAAGATGACGGAACTTGAATGAAGAATACAACACTCCGGTTAAATGAACAAGCAAAGGAAAAAACATGATCTCGATAAAAACGAGATGATGGTTAAAGAGAGTAATATCAGAATGCCTCCGGAATGAAAGAATAGAATATAGATCAACGAAAGAAATGAATGGAGAAGAAAATGACAACTGCTCTCAAAATTTAATTCGAAAGAGCATCTTACAAAGATGGGTTGAACTGAGTTGTTGGAAATTCAACAACGAAAGAATAAGCTTGATGTGGGCTTATGGAAACATCTCAAAATTAATAGGTGACAACCAGCCACTAATGAAAACAATTGATTGGATTGAGATCAACAAGGAGACGATAAACTTATCTCACCGGAATGATAAATGAAGAACTTGGGTCATTTATAAGCACCATAATAGCAACAATCCTTAGGGAAAGCTTTAGGTGAATTATAACCCAAGGTAACTCCAATGAATAAATTGAAGGGTTGAAAAGATCTCCTGAACAAGAAAATGATGGGTTTAAATATCCCATTGCTGACAACTTGTGAATCATGAAACATGAAGGAATTGTCAAGAATGACATAACACCACCTGAAAAGATAAGGTAGAAAGAATTGCACTTCAAAATGCAAGAAGAAGAATATTTCAGCTCCAACAAGAATCTTGATGAAGACTTCGAGGATGAATTAAAACATGATGAACCACCATGAAGAACTCCGGTAATGAAAAGCATGAGAAGTGAAAGATGAAAAGAATAAGATTCAAGGTCTGTGATGAATTAGTTGGAGCTTGAAATGATATAATTGAAATAACATGGAACTCCGGCAAACAAGATGAAGAATTTAGAAGCAAGGATATGATATGATGAACAAACTCCAGTCAAAGAATTAAATCACCTTGAAGGAATAAGAATAAGAATAAGAATTATGTCATGCATCTCCTTCACCAATTTAAATTGATGACAACCAAGGATTTGGCATACTACTTATTCTCGTTGGAAAGAATTAAAGAGAGATCTAGCACAAGCTTGGGTAAATCTTCAACGAAGCACCGGTAGGATTATGAAAAGAACAAATGAATTAAAACGATAACAACGGAAGGGTAACTTGAATGAACCGCCGTAAGAATATGGAGACAAACGAAGAGGCATCAATGAAGAATATTTGGAGAACGAAGTTGAAAACTGAGAACGAAGAAATCTTCTGAAATGATGGCCTTCGGAGGAACACAAAGAAAAGAATTCATGAAATGCTTCGGATGGTATGAAAGGATCTCCTCACAATCGGAACAATAAAGAGGATGGCATGAAGCTAGAACCACAACTCTTGAGAGAACGGGCCAAGATTTAAGAGAAACACTTCTCCGATCTTCAAATGTTGAGAATGAAGACGAGAAATGCCATGAAGAATTTCGAGATACTCCGGACGAATGACAAGAGGAAGGTGGAGCTAAAGATGGAAATAATTGAAACAAGCTTGGAGAAGGCATGTGACTGATGGAAATCATTCTTACGTCACACTTTGAAAGAGAATTTGAGTATAACTCCAGAAAAAGAAGAGTCAGGTAAGATCCTGGAAAAAGACCTGTGGGTTAGGGCCCACTCAAAAGAAATCACCGTTGGAAAAGATTGCTTAAGGGATATTGCACCGGTTGAATTAAATGGCTTGAGTAAGATAACAATCCTCAAAATAATTTGAACGGAATAAGAGTGGAATTACGAATCTTCATCACTCTGGATATGGATAACAAGAGGAGAATGATTAATTGGTGCACCGGAATAAGAAAGCATTATGAAATGAGGAAAAGGATAAGATCAACACCGAAATCTTGAATTACATCCATCGGCAGAATTTGAGAACAAAAGAATGATGAACTTGAAGCTCTTGAGCATCTTCTTGAGAAAACACCGGATAAGAACATTGGAGGAAAAGAATGAAGAAACATCACTTGAATAAAATGGATACTTCATTTGAGAATTCTGGCTCAATGCAGAAAAGGGTGGGAGGGTGGGTAAAACAAAGACAACTTGGAATGAATGAAACAGACAATTCGTCAGATTTCTCAACGACGTCCGTATGGAGTAACTTGAAGAGAAGGCACACCGGTTGAAAAGGATTAACATGAATATCTCGATGGTCAAGAAGAAATAGCACTCCCATAGAAGTATGAGAACACCGATTAGAAAAGGTATGGAATCAACATTTATCATCGAAGCAACTCGAATACCAGAATCAAAATGAAACAAAGGGTAGATATGTTGCAGCAGGTCTTCACAATATCATCCGAACAGAGAATTGAACGAATGAATTCCGCAGGTACATCAGCTCGTCGAGAAGCCACTTGGAGAACAAAAAGTAAATAAAAAGGAACAAGGATCAGATAGAACAAATGCAAGATAGAAGCTTCGTTCGACATCTTCATGCTGAAAGCTCATGGAACGTGTTACGAAAGGGTTTTGTCATCCCCGGATCAGCATAGCCAAGGACCCTTTAAGATGCAACTCCCGATCAGAACAAGTCCATAAAACCACTTCACTCAATGTAGAACCCCGAACTTCATATCGAGCATCCATTGGAAGAATGCCTAGAACTACTAGATGAACCCACCTATAGATTTCCGAAAGTTTCCAGTTATGCAATCAGGTGTTGGGGATACACGGGAAGCACCACGCAATCAACTCTAAACCTACATCCTGGTGTATCCATCCTTCAACACATAACCAGTCTTTCTCGGAAACTGTTTACCTCGGACCTTCGAAAAGCATCCACTATAACAAGCTATGGCAATACTCTCGAACTACCTCCCCAGTACTGGGTGATGTCGGGGTTATCTTGCCACTGGCCGTATAGGAGAGATTTTCGATGTCGGCCGTCTTAAGTATTTAGTACTGCCGCGATATGCTTGTGTCAATGATACCCCGAAGCTCAACTCCTTGGTAACAGGAGGCATCGAGAACAATATCCTTGTCACAAGAACATCGAAACAATCCCAGAATACTCGCGGGTTTCCTAAAAAAAATTTGGTGCAATTTTTGAAAGTAGAAGAGGCAATAGTAATCGCCAGGAGTCCTCACCAGAATGAAAAGGGATGAGAAGCAAACAGAAATCCTACTCTCCGATATAATATAGGACTCAAAAAGTTTTCAGTGTGTGCCTAGACTCGACCGTCAACGATTCGATCAAACAGTGGGGGCTCCTAGGTCGGAGAAGGCTCTGAATACCAACTTGTAATGCCCAGGATGGGACTATACCTCCTACGTGTCGAGGCACGACTTAAAGGTATAAGCCCATCCTAGAATGATCTCAAGTTTTGGTATCTTTGCACGACTCATGTAAAAGAGGGATTAAAATGCAAAAGGAGATAGTTGGCTTACACTCGCCACTTCACACAATACATTACATAAGCAATACATCATTCAAAACATCACAACCCGACTACGGGTGAAGATCCAAAGAAAGATACCAAAAAACATAAAGCCACAGGTCAAGATCGAATCCTAGTAGAAACCACTACTGATCGTCGAAGCGTCACAAACAAACAGCCAAACTCTTCATCGAGCTCCCGGTGAAGAACTGAACCAACTCCTGCTTCATACTCGGCTGAACCTGCATCTGGGGTGGTGAAGTAACTGTGAGCCACAGAGGACTCAGCAATCCCGTTCCCGGGTAACAAGACTATTTAAGCCTTGGGTGAGGACAAGGCTGAAGAAAGAACGAGAGGTGAAGGCACAACAAGAGTCTGCAGCAGCAACTAGCACTAACTTACGCAAAAGAGAGCGAGAAGAGAAGTGCATCGGTCGAAAGATGATCACGAAGTGATCCTAACTAGAGCCGGTCAAACATAACCCCACCGTGTTCAACTCCCGAATCCCTATTCGGAAATTGACAGTCACGGTACACACGCTGGTAGTGTATTAGAAACATTGTGTCAAGTTATCTACAACCGGAATTAACAAGCTCCCATCTGCCACATAACCGCGGGCACGGCTTTCGAAAGTTCAAACCCTGCAGGGGTGTTCCAACTTGGCCCATCACAAGCCCACGATCCGTGAAGTCGCAACTCCATAGGTGGGAAGACCCGAGTATTCTCGGAATCCCGTGCTCAAGTTAAACCGAACTAAGGTAAGGCTAATCCAGCAAATCCTCCCGGCGTGTCGACACCCTGATAGTAGCCGCGCGTATCTAAGTCTCAGGACACGACCGGATGGGCGAAGCTACAGGTGTATGCCAGATACCTCGGGTTGCCCCAAGGCGGCCCTGCAGGCTCCCCGTTTCGGACCAACACTCATGTGGAGCACTGGCCCGGGGTTGTTGAATTAAGAATAAAAGGGATAGCTAGTCCACATGCAAGTTTTTATTAGTTATTAGGCAAATAGTACCAATGTTGGGATTTGCTGGAAAAGACTTAGCACTTAGCGGTTTATCAAGGGGGTCCCATACACCCCAACCGTGTTAGGAACGCATAATCAAGGAACATAACACCGGTTTATACGGTTCCTAACGGCATGAGTGGAACAAATCACCAAGCAAAAGGCTTAGCCTTCCACCCTTGCCAGTATATAGATGATTTCATTTAAGCATTTATATAGTGTGATATAACCCAACCAAACTTCAACATGAAGCAAACATCTTCGATCTTCACCTGCAACTAGCAATGCTATAAGAAGGGCTGAGCGAAGCGTACTTAGCCAAGCAACGGTTTGCATAGGTAGGGTGGTTAACAGGTTCATGGTTACAATAGGAGGCTGACAGGAAAACATGGCATCGAGGCAAAACTATAGATCGAGACTACTAGTAATAGGCAAAAATAGTAATGGTATCCGGGTTCGGTCATCTTGCCTGGAATTCCACAAGGGAGAAGAACGGATCCACGAAGTAGACGGAGCAACAGTCGAGCAAAACCTCACAACTCCGGAACGAAACCGAAGCTATCAAGAAAGCAACCGGAAAGAAAGAAACAACACGGTAAACACACAATCATAAACATGGCATACGATGCGCAAACAAGTATGATGCATGTCCGGTTTAAATATGCATGGCATGGCAAAGTGCACAAACAAATACTACAAGTTAAGTGGAGATCAATATGCAACGAGTTGCATATTGACGAAACACCACATTTAATTATTTAATTGACTCTCGTTATTTACAAGACAAGATTAAATGTTGGTTAACATGGCAAGAGGTGAAGCTTAATAAAACTATACTAACTAGGCAATTTAAATGAGGCCGGAAATAACAACCAACATATCCGGAAAAATCCCCATGAGCATGTTTAGTGATTATAAACAAACAACAATTAAACATATCAATGTTGTTAACATGATGCGGATGACATGATCAAGTTTATGCAATTATTATTTAAGGTTAACAAGTAGAGACATGAAGTATTTGTCACCGTGGTGGAATGAAAGGGGCCACGGCAACGATCCGAAAATGATGCAACGCAACATCTCGGTTCCGGTAACTCGTTGAGAGTCCGGGCAAAAGCAAAGATGGCGTGAGCGAGTCAAACGAGATGAAAGGTGGGGTGATCCCGTTACCGGGTTCCCACGAGTCGGTGATGAGGCAACCGAGGAACACGACAAAGATGAAACGGCACGGTGCTCACACGGGAAACATTTCATACAACCACAACAAGCATCCACGGGTCATCGTCTCGGGTTATACCTTCGAAACACTCGTTTCGGGACGGTTCGAGATCGTAGATGAAGTAGTGGTACTCGCGGTCGGAGAGGAAGTAGTGGAAGTAGACGTTCTCGTGAGTCGTAGAGGAAGTAGTGGTTCACGTTTCCGAAGAGGAAGAAGTCGTTCCGTAGAGGGAAGTAGTTGTTCTCGTTCATGGGAGAGGAAGTAGTGGTTCACGTCATCGTGTCGTGGTACTTGGCGAATTCCTCGCTTCCGGGCGACGGTAGTGGTACACGCGACGGTAGTCGTTCGGGTCGTCGTGGTACTTGTCGGTCATGTAGAGGTACTTGGCGTTCGACGGCGTCGTGGTACTTGAGATCTCGTCCTTGCGACGGTAGTGGAAGTAGTGGTACTTTGCGATTCATCATGTAGTAGTTCCCGTTCATAGTGGTACTTGCATCGGAGGGGTACTCGGTCGTGGAACTTGTTGGGTCGTTGTAGATGTACACGTATCCGTAGAGGTACTTGAGGTCTCGGTCTCGAGTCGTACACCATTCGTCGGACTTGCCGATCTCGCCCAAAAACACCTGCTGGACCAACACAACAACACCAAGCCGACGAAAAACAACAAAACACAGTAGCAGCAGGGCTAGGCGCTCGCGAGCAGCAGTACAAACAAAACACGGCGGGAGACGGGGCTTGCAGGGGCGCTGCAGAAGACGGGCGCGGTCGAGCTGAAGATGGAGGAGGGCCTCTGGCCGGCGCTGGACGAGGCAACCGAGGTGCTGCTGGTCCTGGCGAAGCGGTCGGTGAGGAAGGAGCCTGGCCGGGCGCGGCGGTCCTGGAAGGAGACGGAGGGGCGCCTGGCCAGCGGACGGAGCGCTCGGGCCTGGCCGGCTGCTGGCCGCTGGCGAAGGCGGGCTCGGCCTGGAGACCGAAGGGAGGCACGAGGGAAGGCGGGCGCGGCCGCCTGGCTTCTGGAGACGGGGACGCTCGAGGCAGGCCAGTCGAGGGCTCCCGACCTGCCCGTCGGCTCGCTGGGCGCGGTCCTCTTGCGGGGCCGCCAGGGGCGAGGCGCCCGACGGTGGACCGCGGGGCGAAGGGCGGCGCCCTGCCTCTGGCGATGGAGGGGGGCCTCGGGGCGACGAGGGAGAGGGTTCGATGGAGGAGAGAGATCGAGGCTCGATGGGGATGCGGGATCGAGGGAGGAGTGAGCGGACGAGGGAGAGGGAAGATCGGGTCGGGCGCTCGCAGGTAGAGGGGTGCGGTCGATGGGAGGGAACGGGGTCGAGGGTTCGGGCCTCCTGGCGGCGGAGGGAGGAACGGAGGGAGCGGGGACTCGGGCTAGGGTTAGGATTCTTGGGCCGCGGGGAGGAATGGGCCGGAGGGACAGGGAGGCCGGCTGGGCCTAGAAGGGAGGAGGAGGTAAAGAGGCTGAGAGCCCAGATGGGCTGGGAAGGAGGCTGGTGGCCTGAGCCCTCTTCCTTATTTCCTTTTTAAACCAAAAAGAAAAGAGAAAGAAAAGAAAGAGAAGGTAGGGGAGGAATCTGGGCAAGAGGTCAATTTCCCCGGGCTCACAAAAATGTCAGGAATTAAAAATAAATAGAAGGAGGGTTTTTGGAAGAACCTCGGAACAACGGAAAGAAATATTGGCAAGGTTTTTGAAGGAGAAACTCGAAGTGAAAAGACATGGGGAAAATATGCAAGTGTGTTACGGTGAATTCCAACAAATGGAATATTATTATATAGCTCCCTAAAATAATGAGAGACTTTTATAAGTTATAAAGAGAAGTCACCTTCCCTCGATTTAAATGGACCGAAGGTCCACACAATTTATTTAGTTGCAAAAATTAATGAGATTATGGCATGATGACATGATGCAATGCAAAAATAAATAACACAAGCAGAACTGAAACACACGGGCAACCCGGAACATCTGGAATCTTCGGGAATCTTCTGGAATCTTCTGGGACGTCGGTCTCGGGCGTCACAACTCTCCCACACTAACAGAGGATCTTGACCCGAGATCCTAGAGATATCACCGGGTAAACGGAAAAAGAAGAGGTAAACAAAGTTGCTTCTTCGACAGACGAGTGAAACCAAGGAACCTTGAGAGGTTGAACAATCTTGAAAGAAAGAATACAACGGAGATGAACGAAGATGAAAACACTCCGTTAGAAAAGAGGAACAAGGAGCATATGGGAACCTTGGAGGTTGAAAGACATGAAACAAGAGCTCACGGATGACGGAAGAATTTCAAAACCACTCTGGTTAGCCAAGGAATAAGAATGACAGAATTTGGACAGCACTCCGTCTGAAAATGGCATGAATTGAACAAGAACTTGAGGAGATGGAATGATATTTGATGAAATCAACATCATATTGCCTCTGAAACAATTAAAAGAATGGCACAAGGGGTAAGAAAGATTCAGACAGCACTCCGGTTGAAAAAAAGAGAGCCAAAACAGATAAGATGACGGAACTTGAATGAAGAATACAACACTCCGGTTAAATGAACAAGCAAAGGAAAAAACATGATCTCGATAAAAACGAGATGATGGTTAAAGAGAGTAATATCAGAATGCCTCCGGAATGAAAGAATAGAATATAGATCAACGAAAGAAATGAATGGAGAAGAAAATGACAACTGCTCTCAAAATTTAATTTGAAAGAGCATCTTACAAAGAAGGGTTGAACTAAGTTGTTGGAAATTCAACAACGAAAGAATAAGCTTGATGTGGGCTTATGGAAACATCTCAAAATTAATAGGTGACAACCAGCCACTAATGAAAACAATTGATTGGATTGAGATCAACAAGGAGACGATAAACTTATCTCACCGGAATGATAAATGAAGAACTTGGGTCATTTATAAGCACCATAATAGCAACAATCCTTAGGGAAAGCTTTAGGTGAATTATAACCCAAGGTAACTCCAATGAATAAATTGAAGGGTTGAAAAGATCTCCTGAACAAGAAAATGATGGGTTTAAATATCCCATTGCTGACAACTTGTGAATCATGAAACATGAAGGAATTGTCAAGAATGACATAACACCACCTGAAAAGATAAGGTAGAAAGAATTGCACTTCAAAATGCAAGAAGAAGAATATTTCAGCTCCAACAAGAATCTTGATGAAGACTTCGAGGATGAATTAAAACATGATGAACCACCATGAAGAACTCCGGTAATGAAAAGCATGAGAAGTGAAAGATGAAAAGAATAAGATTCAAGGTCTGTGATGAATTAGTTGGAGCTTGAAATGATATAATTGAAATAACATGGAACTCCGGCAAACAAGATGAAGAATTTAGAAGCAAGGATATGATATGATGAACAAACTCCAGTCAAAGAATTAAATCACCTTGAAGGAATAAGAATAAGAATAAGAATTATGTCATGCATCTCCTTCACCAATTTAAATTGATGACAACCAAGGATTTGGCATACTACTTATTCTCGTTGGAAAGAATTAAAGAGAGATCTAGCACAAGCTTGGGTAAATCTTCAACGAAGCACCGGTAGGATTATGAAAAGAACAAATGAATTAAAACGATAACAACGGAAGGGTAACTTGAATGAACCGCCGTAAGAATATGGAGACAAACGAAGAGGCATCAATGAAGAATATTTGGAGAACGAAGTTGAAAACTGAGAACGAAGAAATCTTCTGAAATGATGGCCTTCGGAGGAACACAAAGAAAAGAATTCATGAAATGCTTCGGATGGTATGAAAGGATCTCCTCACAATAGGAACAATAAAGAGGATGGCATGAAGCTAGAACCACAACTCTTGAGAGAACGGGCCAAGATTTAAGAGAAACACTTCTCCGATCTTCAAATGTTGAGAATGAAGACGAGAAATGCCATGAAGAATTTCGAGATACTCCGGACGAATGACAAGAGGAAGGTGGAGCTAAAGATGGAAATAATTGAAACAAGCTTGGAGAAGGCATGTGACTGATGGAAATCATTCTTACGTCACACTTTGAAAGAGAATTTGAGTATAACTCCAGAAAAAGAAGAGTCAGGTAAGATCCTGGAAAAAGACCTGTGGGTTAGGGCCCACTCAAAAGAAATCACCGTTGGAAAAGATTGCTTAAGGGATATTGCACCGGTTGAATTAAATGGCTTGAGTAAGATAACAATCCTCAAAATAATTTGAACGGAATAAGAGTGGAATTACGAATCTTCATCACTCCGGATATGGATAACAAGAGGAGAATGATTAATTGGTGCACCGGAATAAGAAAGCATTATGAAATGAGGAAAAGGATAAGATCAACACCGAAATCTTGAATTACATCCACCGGCAGAATTTGAGAACAAAAGAATGATGAAGTTGAAGCTCTTGAGCATCTTCTTGAGAAAACACCGGATAAGAACATTGGAGGAAAAGAATGAAGAAACATCACTTGAATAAAATGGATACTTCATTTGAGAATTCTGGCTCAATGCAGAAAAGGGTGGGAGGGTGGGTAAAACAAAGACAACTTGGAATGAATGAAACAGACAATTCGTCAGATTTCTCAACGACGTCCGTATGGAGTAACTTGAAGAGAAGGCACACCGGTTGAAAAGGATTAACATGAATATCTCGATGGTCAAGAAGAAATAGCACTCCCATAGAAGTATGAGAACACCGATTAGAAAAGGTATGGAATCAACATTTATCATCGAAGCAACTCGAATACCAGAATCAAAATGAAACAAAGGGTAGATATGTTGCAGCAGGTCTTCACAATATCATCCGAACAGAGAATTGAACGAATGAATTCCGTAGGTACATCAGCTCGTCGAGAAGCCACTTGGAGAACAAAAAGTAAATAAAAAGGAACAAGGATCAGATAGAACAAATGCAAGATAGAAGCTTCGTTCGACATCTTCATGCTGAAAGCTCATGGAACGTGTTACAAAAGGGTTTTGTCATCCCCGGATCAGCATAGCCAAGGACCCTTTAAGATGCAACTCCCGATCAGAACAAGTCCATAAAACCACTTCACTCAATGTAGAACCCCGAACTTCATATCGAGCATCCGTTGGAAGAATGCCTAGAACTACTAGATGAACCCACGTATAGATTTCCGAAAGTTTCCAGTTATGCAATCAGGTGTTGGGGATACACGGGAAGCACCGCGCAATCAACTCTAAACCTACATCCAGGTGTATCCATCCTTCAACACATAACCAGTCTTTCTCGGAAACTGTTTACCTCGGACCTTCGAAAAGCATCCACTATAACAAGCTATGGCAATACTCTCGAACTACCTCCCCAGTACTGGGTGATGTCGGGGTTATCTTGCCACTGGCCGTATAGGAGAGATTTTCGATGTCGGCCGTCTTAAGTATTTAGTACTGCCGCGATATGCTTGTGTCAATGATACCCCGAAGCTCAACTCCTTGGTAACAGGAGGCATCGAGAACAATATCCTTGTCACAAGAACATCGAAACAATCCCAGAATACTCGCGGGATTCCTAAAAAAAATTTGGTGCAATTTTTGAAAGTAGAAGAGGCAATAGTAATCGTCAGGAGTCCTCACCAGAATGAAAAGGGATGAGAAGCAAACAGAAATCCTACTCTCCGATATAATATAGGACTCAAAAAGTTTTCAGTGTGTGCCTAGACTCGACCGTCAACGATTCGATCAAACAGTGGGGGCTCCTAGGTCGGAGAAGGCTCTGAATACCAACTTGTAATGCCCAAGATGGGACTATACCTCCTACGTGTCGAGGCACGACTTAAAGGTATAAGCCCATCCTAGAATGATCTCAAGTTTTGGTATCTTTGCACGACTCATGTAAAAGAGGGATTAAAATGCAAAAGGAGATAGTTGGCTTACACTCGCCACTTCACACAATACATTACATAAGCAATACATCATTCAAAACATCACAACCCGACTACGGGTGAAGATCCAAAGAAAGATACCAAAACAACATAAAGCCACAGGTCAAGATCGAATCCTAGTAGAAACCACTACTGATTGTCGAAGCGTCACAAACAAACAGCCAAACTCTTCATCGAGCTCCCGGTGAAGAACTGAACCAACTCCTGCTTCATACTCGGCTGAACCTGCATCTGGGGTGGTGAAGTAACTGTGAGCCACAGAGGACTCAGCAATCCCGTTCCCGGGTAACAAGACTATTTAAGCCTTGGGTGAGGACAAGGCTGAAGAAAGAACGAGAGGTGAAGGAACAACAAGAGTCTGCAGCAGCAACTAGCACTAACTTACGCAAAAGAGAGCAAGAAGAGAAGTGCATCAGTCGAAAGATGATCACGAAGTGATCCTAACTAGAGCCGGTCAAACATAACCCCACCGTGTTCAACTCCCGAATTCCTATTCGGAAATTGACAGTCATGGTACACACGCTGGTAGTGTATTAGAAACATTGTGTCAAGTTATCTACAACCGGAATTAACAAGCTCCCATCTGCCACATAACCACGGGCACGGCTTTCGAAAGTTCAAACCCTGCAGGGGTGTTCCAACTTGGCCCATCACAAGCCCACGATCCGCGAAGTCGCAACTCCATAGGTGGGAAGACCCGAGTATTCTCGGAATCCCGTGCTCAAGTTAAACCGAACTAAGGTAAGGCTAATCCAGCAAATCCTCCCGGCGTGTCGACACCCTGATAGTAGCCGCGCGTATCTAAGTCTCAGGACACGACCAGATGGGCGAAGCTACAGGTGTATGCCAGATACCTCGGGTTGCCCCAAGGCGGCCCTGCAGGCTCCCCGTTTCGGACCAACACTCATGTGGAGCACTGGCCCGGGGTTGTTGAATTAAGAATAAAAGGGATAGCTAGTCCACATGCAAGTTTTTATTAGTTATTAGGCAAATAGTACCAATGTTGGGATTTGCTGGAAAAGACTTAGCACTTAGCGGTTTATCAAGGGGGTCCCATACACCCCAACCGTGTTAGGAACGCATAATCAAGGAACATAACACCGGTTTATACGGTTCCTAACGGAATGAGTGGAACAAATCACCAAGCAAAAGGCTTAGCCTTCCACCCTTGCCAGTATATAGATGATTTCATTTAAGCATTTATATAGTGTGATATAACCCAACCAAACTTCAACATGAAGCAAACATCTTCGATCTTCACCTGCAACTAGCATTGCTATAAGAAGGGCTGAGCGAAGCGTACTTAGCCAAGCAACGGTTTGCATAGGTAGGGTGGTTAACAGGTTCATGGTTACAATAGGAGGCTGACAGGAAAACATGGCATCGAGGCAAAACTATAGATCGAGACTACTAGCAATAGGCAAAAATAGTAATGGTATCCGGGTTCGGTCATCTTGCCTGGAATTCCACAAGGGAGAAGAACGGATCCACGAAGTAGACGGAGTAACAGTCGAGCAAAACCTCACAACTCCGAACGAAACCGAAGCTATCAAGAAAGCAACCAGAAAGAAAGAAACAACACGGTAAACACACAATCATAAACATGGCATACGATGCGCAAACAAGTATGATGCATGTCCGGTTTAAATATGCATGGCATGGCAAAGTGCACAAACAAATACTACAAGTTAAGTGGAGATCAATATGCAACGAGTTGCATATTGACGAAACACCACATTTAATTATTTAATTGACTCTCGTTATTTACAAGACAAGATTAAATGTTGGTTAACATGGCAAGAGGTGAAGCTTAATAAAACTATACTAACTAGGCAATTTAAATGAGGCCGGAAATAACAACCAACATATCCGGAAAAATCCCCATGAGCATGTTTAGTGATTATAAACAAACAACAATTAAACATATCAATGTTGTTAACATGATGCGAATGACATGATCAAGTTTATGCAATTATTATTTAAGGTCAACAAGTAGAGACATGAAGTATTTGTCACCGTGGTGGAATGAAAGGGGCCACGGCAACGATCCGAAAATGATGCAACACAACATCTCGGTTCCGGTAACTCGTTGAGAGTCCGGGCAAAAGCAAAGATGGCGTGAGCGAGTCAAACGAGATGAAAGGTGGGGTGATCCCGTTACCGGGTTCCCACGAGTCGGTGACGAGGCAACCGAGGAACACGACAAAGATGAAACGGCACGGTGCTCACACGGGAAACATTTCATACAACCACAACAAGCATCCACGGGTCATCGTCTCGGGTTATACCTTCGAAACACTCGTTTCGGGACGGTTCGAGATCGTAGAGGAAGTAGTGGTACTCGCGGTCAGAGAGGAAGTAGTGGAAGTAGACGTTCTCATGAGTCGTAGAGGAAGTAGTGGTTCACGTTTCCGAAGAGGAAGAAGTCGTTCCGTAGAGGGAAGTAGTTGTTCTCGTTCATCGGAGAGGAAGTAGTGGTTCACGTCATCGTGTCGTGGTACTTGGCGAATTCCTCGTTTCCGGGCGACGGTAGTGGTACACGCGACGGTAGTCGTTCGGGTCGTCGTGGTACTTGTCGGTCATGTAGAGGTACTTGGCGTTCGACGGCGTCGTGGTACTTGAGATCTCGTCCTTGCGAAGGTAGTGGAAGTAGTGGTACTTTGCGATTCATCATGTAGTAGTTCCCGTTCGTAGTGGTACTTGCATCGGAGGGGTACTCGGTCGTGGAACTTGTCGGGTCGTTGTAGATGTACACGTATCCGTAGAGGTACTTGAGGTCTCGGTCTCGAGTCGTACACGATTCGTCGGACTTGCCGATCTCGCCCAAAAACACCTGCTGGACCAACACAACAACACCAAGCCGACGAAAAACAACAAAACACAGTAGCAGCAGGGCTAGGCGCTCGCGAGCAGCAGTACAAACAAAACACGGCGGGAGACGGGGCTTGCAGGGGCGCTGCAGAAGATGGGCGCGGTCGAGCTGAAGATGGAGGAGGGCCTCTGGCCGGCGCTAGACGAGGCAACCGAGGTGCTGCTGGTCCTGGCGAAGCGGTCGGTGAGGAAGGAGCCTGGTCGGGCGCGGCGGTCCTGGAAGGAGACGGAGGGGCGCCTGGCCAGCGGATGGAGCGCTCGGGCCTGGCCGGCTGCTGGCCGCTGGCGAAGGCGGGCTCGGCCTGGAGACCGAAGGGAGGCACGAGGGAAGGCGGGCGCGGCCGCCTGGCTTCTGGAGACGGGGACGCTCGAGGCAGGCCGGTCGAGGGCTCCCGACCTGCCCGTCGGCTCGCTGGGCGCGGTCCTCTTGCGGGGCCGCCAGGGGCGAGGCGCCCGACGGTGGACCGCAGGGCGAAGGGCGGCGCCCTGCCTCTGGCGATGGAGGGGGGCCTCGGGGCGACGAGGGAGAGGGTTCGATGGAGGAGAGAGATCGAGGCTCGATGGGGATGCGGGATCGAGGGAGGAGTGAGCGGACGAGGGAGAGGGAAGATCGGGTCGGGCGCTCGCAGGTAGAGGGGTGCGGTCGATGGGAGGGAACGGGGTCGAGGGTTCGGGCCTCCTGGCGGCGGAGGGAGGAACGGAGGGAGCGGGGACTCGGGCTAGGGTTAGGATTCTTGGGCCGCGGGGAGGAATGGGCCGGAGGGACAGGGAGGCCGGCTGGGCCTAGAAGGGAGGAGGAGGTAAAGAGGCTGAGAGCCCAGATGGGCTGGGAAGGAGGCTGGTGGCCTGAGCCCTCTTCCTTATTTCCTTTTTAAACCAAAAAGAAAAGAGAAAGAAAAGAAAGAGAAGGTAGGGGAGGAATCTGGGCAAGAGGTCAATTTCCCCGGGCTCACAAAAATGTCAGGAATTAAAAATAAATAGAAGGAGGGTTTTTGGAAGAACCTCGGAACAACAGAAAGAAATATTGGCAAGGTTTTTGAAGGAGAAACTCGAAGTGAAAAGACATGGGGAAAATATGCAAGTGTGTTACGGTGAATTCCAACAAATGGAATATTATTATATAGCTCCCTAAAATAATGAGAGACTTTTATAAGTTATAAAGAGAAGTCACCTTCCCTCGATTTAAATGGACCGAAGGTCCACACAATTTATTTAGTTGCAAAAATTAATGAGATGATGGCATGATGACATGATGCAATGCAAAAATAAATAACACAAGCAGAACTGAAACACACGGGCAACCCGGAACATCTGGAATCTTCGAGAATCTTTTGGAATCTTCTGGGACGTCGGTCTTGGGCGTCACATAGGTCTACCCCCAAGGGCTTCAGAATATTTGTTAATTTATAGGGTAAAGAGGCGGTGCGGGAGGCCACCTAGGTGGGCACAACCCACCTGGGCGCACCAGGGGGGCCTGGTGCGCCCTGGTGGGTTGTGCCCCCCTCGGGGCACCCCCAGGTACAGCTTTGGCCCATTGGGTGTCTTCTGGCCCATAAAAAATCTCCCAAAAGTTTTACGGTGTTTGGACTCGGTTTGATATTGATTTCATGCGATGTAAAAAACATGTAGAAAACAGCAACTGGCACTTGGCACCATGTCAATGGGTTAGTCCCAGAAAATGATATAAAATGACTATAAAATGATTGTAAAACATCCAATAATGACAATATAACAACATGGATCAATAAAAAAAATATAGATACGTTGGAGACGTATCAGCGTCCCCAAGCTTAATTCATGCTCGTCCTCGAGTAGGTAAATGATAAAAATAGAATTTTTGATGTGGAATTCTACCTATCATGTCATATCATATTCTTTTCTTTATAGCATGAACATTTGGACATTTTATAATGGTTCAAAGAAATAGTCTTGTTTTGACATGAGATTTAAATACTCAAGTATATCAACAAGCAACCATGTCTTTCAGAATTTCGAATGCTAAAGAACGTTATCCCTACAAAATCATATAGTCTTGTCATCCTCTGTCTTCCTAGCTCGAAGCATAAATCATGTACTACCCCAATGTTAGCCAAGCAATTGGTTCATACTTTTTAACGCGCTTCAACATTTTGAACTCTCACGCAATACATGAGCACAAGCCATGGATATAACAATATAGGTGGAATAGAATGCGATGGTACTAGACAAAAGAAGGGAAGAATGTCTCACATCAACTAGACAAACTAATGGACTATGGAGATGTCCATCAATCGATAGCAATGTGAGGAGTAGGGATTTGTGGAGGTGCCAAAGCTCAAAGCTTAAATTGAGAGATAAAAATACTTTTGGAGGTATATTTTTCCCACCAATGAAAACAACTCAAGGTTCCCAACACTTTCCATGCTAGATATATCATAGGCAGTTCCAAAACATAAAATAAAGTTTATTCCTTTTCCACCAAACTTTCACAAGCCATTTCTAACCGAATCCATGGTTGCCTTCCATACCAACACTTTCCAAGGAATTTATTATTTGACAACATACTGTAAATTTGTTTTTCATTTCGGGACTCACTACAAGAAATATGTCAACTTGTGACCACCACTATTGGTCACTGAATGGTCACAAATTTCCATTTGTGACCTTTTTGTGACAAAAAACATAAGGTCAAAAGCTGGCTGTCATAAACTGACTATAGCGACCTTCTCTGTGAGAAGGTCATAGACGTTTATGACCAAAATATGCCTACTGTCTTGTTTTTGTCACTAGCAGCCTCCCCAGGCCACGTAGGCATCCAGCGTGGCAAGCTGATGTGGCACAAGATTCAGCCCGGTCCAATTCGGTTTTCTACTTGGGCCTAGCCCACCAATTCGGCCTTTTTAATATATATTTTTTCCTGCTAGTTTCTGTAAGCTACTTGGGCCTGGACCAACAATTCAGGCTTTTATTTATTTTTGGGCCGTGGCCTTTTAACATTATTTGGGCTATTATATTTTGGAGCTGGACCCACCAATCAGATGGGTCCCACTTGTCATCATCTCACACATTGGGCCCACTTGACAGAAATTTCAAAACTGCTCAGATTATTTTCATAAGTGGGTCCCACGAGTCAGGTTTCCATTCCACACGTTTTCAAATCACATACATAATCAATATTTCAGACCAAACAATACAAATGTAGTTCATCAAATAACACTAAGTCTACTACAATCTGTACAGTCTATTACAACCCCAATATGCCTACTGTTACAATATTACAATATTTACAGTCTCGTCTTCAAACTTCGTAGAGACAACTCTTGCGGAGTAGGGCTACACTATACAGCTTCAAACTTCAAATTTCGTAGACCTGGAGCTCCTTTAAAAGAGTGAACACATAGGCTACCAGCATTAGAGTCGCTATTATTCCTGGACAATCGAAAAATTATATATTGAAAGAGATCTCATAGAAATGTAGATTTATGGACCGAATATATGATAAAGCAACAGATTCAACCAACTTCAAAGACCTATATGTTTGTGATGCATCTTCACATAGTATAATATGATTCCAGGAGACCACAAGAGCATCAATCAGCAGCAGGTCTATAGCTAGCAAACTACTACTCCCACCGTCCGGAAATACTTGTCATAAAAATGAATAAAAGAGGATGTATCTAGATGTATTTTAGTTCTAGATACATCCTCTTTTGTCCATTTTGATGACAAGTATTTTCAGACGGAGGGAGTACTAGACATCATCGACACTTGAACCATAACATGTCTAGCAAGGAAACAAAAAATGGAACAAGTACCAATTTTGGATAACATGTCCAGGAAGGATATCCAATGGTTTCAGTCACATCCTAATAAACCAGCGGCACTCTAATACTAGTAATTACCAGCAGCAAATCAAATAGCCAGATGAATCACCAGCACTTGATCAACACAACAGTCAGCAAGGACTCAACCACGGCGCAAAAAGCATCGAAATCCTAACTAACCCATGAAACAGAGCATGGTTGTAGCATAGCAAAGGGAGGAGCTCACAGTGGTGGTTTGTGCAGCCGATGTCGAACAGCCTCCGTTCGTCGCTTGCGCGCACCATGCACCTTGGTTGGCCATGAAGCCAATGACACAATGCACCTTGGTTCGCTACTTCATCTCATGTTGAAATCAACAATAGTTACAAAAACAGGAGTACAATCAGTCTACAATCTTGATATAAGAATCCTAAGTACTCCAAATAAGAGTATATAAACAAGAGTATGCAAAGAGTATATAAATAGTGAGCAAGTATCTATGCAAAGAGTATATAAAACAAAGCTAAACTCCAATTAATAGCATGCCAGCAGCAAATGCATAGGTTTAGTTCCAGTAAACTGTAAACGTCATCTAAACCATAGCTCGATGGAGAAACAATCATAGCTCTGTTCCGAAATTGACGGTCTAAATGCAGTCCCACTAAGACAGCAATGCATTGAATCACCAATGGCATCTCACCAAAATGCACAATGCAGGTCAAATGGAGCCGATTCTTAAGTGTTTTGGTGCTTTTCTTGGGGTACAACAACTTGTTCTAATCTCGTAGGCAAAGCCAGGCAACAAAACACAAGTAGTAAGCTAGTACTGCTAGGTTGCTAGCTAGCTGCATGTATACATCTAGTAGTAAGCAGTCACAAGTATACATCTAGGCTGCTAGCTAGCTGCATGTGATGCTACCATCTTATCTTACAACAAGAAAAACAACAACACATCTAGCAAGAATGGTTTGACAATCAGCTAGTTGCAGTTGGATTCATTTAGGGAAAACAGGGTACTGGTCATCCATCCTATGAAACTACATGACTGCTCTGCCCCAGATCAGAAATGAAAGCAAAATACGCGCAATTCCAAGTAGAGAAGTGTATGATTGCCGCATTTGGCAACCAAATCTAGCTATGTCACCTCCAGTGAACTGCAGATCTATCTACAATGGTAGTAGAGTGAGTGATGAGGGGGCTTACGTTGAGGCAGTGCCTGGCGATGGCGGTGCAGAGGCTCTTGACGATGCCTGCGTTGATCTTGAAGAGGTCGTCCCTGGTCATGCCGGGCTTCCGGGACACCCCGGCGGGGATATTGACGAGGTCGGCGCCCTCCAGCGCCTCCTCGAGATGGTCGTCCCCGACGAACCCCTTCACCTGCAGGAGCAGCGGCAGCACGGTCAGACAGACCATTCACGCACAGATCTAGCGAACCGAGCGTAGTTAGGCGGCGGGGAAGGGAAGAGCACATACCAGGGCGCGTGGCGGTGATGTCTTAGAGGGAGAGGGAGGAGACGAGCGGATTAAGCTTCATGAGCAGCGCCAGCGGCTGGCCGATGCCGCCCGCCGCGCTGAGGATGGCCACCTTGCGCTCCGGCTGCGTGGGCATGGACGAGTAGCTGCGGCGGCGGCGCGGGTGCTGGGACGCGGATTCCACCTTAGGTCACGGGAGTAGGTGTGTTGGGCACCGTCGAATCCCACCTTAGGTCGCTGGGATTGAGCGCCGGAGGTGGTGGTGGGAAGTTGGATCTAGGAGTAAGGAGAGGGAAGAGGATCTTAGGTGGGGAGGGGAGGTGTGGTGGAGGTGGGGAGGGGAGGTGTGGCGGAGGTGCGTGGCGGCGAGGGGACTGGTGGGTGGCGGAGGTGGGTGGCGGCAAGGGGACTGGTGGGTGGCGGCGACGGGAGGGGAGGGGAGGGAAGAGCGCTATGGTTCGCTGCCAGTGCAGGGGAGAGAGAGCGAGATGAGCGAGAGAGGGGAAAGTTCCAGATGGTTGGGTGGGTTGGTGGGAGAGGGACGCTGGATCGAGGGAGTGAGGAGAGTGTGGACGGCTCAGATCGACTACAGTGGGGGGGTGATCCGTGGACTGCTTCCTGATTGGTTCAAAACATGATGCATTTATTAAAATTATCTCTTAGTGCTAAAAATAGGGAGTTTTGTGAAGCAGCTACAGGAAATATTTTGCAAAATGGCATCACTAAAATTTTCAATTAATTTAGACCACATTTTGTGGAAGATCACCAATTTGTATGCATTTCCGATCCTACTAGCTATTTTGGCCATTTAAATAAATTTTCGCCGATTCAGTTGGAACCGGGTCAAATTTGTATAGCAGTTACCTTATAGTTTAGTATTTTTTTTTTCCAAAAATCATTTCTAGGTACATAAGTATCTATTTAATCAGAGAAACACCAAAAAAATACCAAGATTCAACCACTAGCTAGGAATGGTAATTCCCACCGTTTTGACCGCATTTTGAAACGGGCATAAAAAATTCAAAAAAAATCAAAAAATTGGAAAACCTTCGCATTGTGTCATTATATATGACCAAGTTACCAGGAAAAATAATAAACATGTAGTACGGTAATTCTTTTAAAAAAGTGTTCTCAGAAATGAGCTATCATGCATGAAGATTCATGGCTTTCAAGCCAAATGATCAGTCCTATGGCCACATTCATGGCATAGTTTGTTCAAATGATCTCATATTGTGCACAAGGGTGCATCTTGGAATGGCAAACAAAGTTGACTAAGGGAGTTTTCACTTTCTTTGGATGAAAAATTCATTTTCCATTTTTCGAGTGCCCAAAAGGAGGTTTTTTTTGTGAAGGACCTCCCAAATAATTGTTGCAAAATTGTACCAAATCAATTTTCTAAAATACTAGGACATATTTAATGCACAATTGACAAAATGGTTGGGTGTCAAAAGTTTTGATCCACCTCTCATGAAAAAGACAAATTTCCGCCGATTCAGTTGGAAGCGGGTCAAATTTGAACTGCGGCTGCCTCATAGTTTGCTATTTATTTTTCCAAAAATCATTTCTAGTTACATAAGTACCTATTTAATCAGAGAAACACTAAAAAAATTCCAAGATTCAACCACTAGCTAGGAACGGTCATTCCCGCCGTTTTGACCGCATTTTGAAACGGGCATAAAAAATTCAAAAAAAAATTCAAAAAATGGAAAACCTCCGCATTGTGTCATTATATATGATCAAGTTTCCAAGAAAAATAACAAACTTGTAATATGACAATTCTTTTAAAAAAGTGTTCTCAGAAATGAGCTATCATGCGTGAAGATTCATGGCTTTCAAGCCAAATGATCAATCCTATGGCCACATTCATGGCATAGTTTGTTCAAATGATCTCATATTGTGCACAAGGGTGCATCTTGGAATGGCAAACTATGTTGACTAAGGGAGTTTTCACTTTCTTTTGACGAAAATTCATTTTCCATTTTTCGAGTGCCCAAAAGGAGGTTTTTTTGTGAAGGACCTCCAAAATAATTGTTGCAAAATTGGACCAAATCAATTTTCTAAAATACTAGGACATATTTAGTTCACAATTGACAAAATGGTTGGGTGTCAAAAGTTTTGATCCACCTCTCGTGAAAAAGACAAATTTCCGCCGATTCAGTTGGAAGCGGGTCAAATTTGAACTGTAGCTACCTCGTAGTTTGCTATTTATTTTTTCCAAAAATCATTTCTACTTACATAAGTACCTATTTAATCAGAGAAACACCAAAAAAATTCCAAGATTCAACCACTAGCTAGGAACGGTCATTCCCGCCGTTTTGACCGCATTTTGAAACGGGCATAAAAAATTCAAAAAAAATCAAAAAAATTGGAAAACCTCCGCATTTTGTCATTATATATGACCAAGTTTCCAAGAAAAATAACAAACTTGTAATATGGCAATTCTTTTAAAAAAGTGTTCTCAGAAATGAGCTATCATGCGTGAAGATTCATGGCTTTCAAGCCAAATGATCAATCCTATGGCCACATTCATGGCATAGTTTGTTCAAATAATCTCATATTGTGCACAAGGGTGCATCTTGGAATGGCAAACAATGTTGCCTAAGGGAGTCTTCACTTTCTTTCGACAAAAAAATTCATTTTCCATTTTTCGAGTGCCCAAAAGGAGGGTTTTTTGTGAAGGACCTCCCAAATAATTGTTGCAAAATTGGACCAAATCAATTTTCTAAAATACTAGGACATATTTAATGCACAATTGACAAAATGGTTGGGTTTCAAAAGTTTTGATCCACCTCTCATAAAAAAGACAAATTTCAGCCGATTCAGCTGGAAGCGGGTCAAATTTGAACTGTAGCTACCTCGTAGTTTGCTATTTATTTTTTACAAAAATCATTTCTAGGTACTTAAGTACCTATTTAATCATAAATACATGGTTTGGTGGCGATACGTCGAGGTTTGGGCGGTGGTCGAGGGCCCCGACTCTAGAGCGCGTAAACTCGCATGCCCGTCGCGTGGTCACCAGGTAGGTGCCATGTGTTCTGGGCGGCCTAGGCATGTCTAGTGAGTTGGGCACTCCCCAGGTAGGTGCTACAAAGAAAATTACAACATAAGATTCTCACGAGGAGACCGATCGATGCTCAAACATTAATTAGCAGCCAAGTGTTTGATTAGCGGTACGGGAAATGCACATGGCTAATGGGCGTGAGTTTTGGTTGAGGATGATCAGTTACTAAGAAGACCGTCTTCACAAATTTTCAGCTCAAAAGGAGGAGTCTAGGTGGTACTTGCTTTGCAAAGTACCACATTGGACATAAATACGAATGTTGAAGCTGGGCTCAAAATAATGAATGGATTAAGCTGGCATTTGGTGGAGGATAGTTATTTGAGCATAGGAAAGCACTGTAGAAAATGGATACCATTTGGACATGCCAAAGTGGTACTTCCTTTACAAAGTGTTTTTTGAATAGAATAGGAAAATGAATATTTTTGAATTATTTTTGAACTAGGCAATGAAGGTTTTTTACATATTTGACGAAGATAAGACCCAAAGAATTTATGAGATTTTTTGCGGAATTTTGGGAATGCCAAAAATATAGGTTGCTTCACAACCTAGGGCAAAAACTGCCACATGGACATGACACATAGGCAAAACTGATGAGGTGGCGCCTAGTCGTAGCAACCCACCACAATTTACAAGGTTGTGACCATCTATATTGGTCATGATCAGCTAGAAATAAGGCAGCGGATCAGTGCTATCCGCTTTATGACCATTTCGTGTAAGGAAATTATGACCTTTCTGACCAAAATGGTCGTTATAGTTTAGGGTTTGGAGCCCCCCGAACAACTTTTGACCAATTGGTCTGAAATGGTCATAGATCTACGACCAATTCTTCCAGGGTCACTAACAGAAGGTCATAAGTTGACATATTTCTTGTAGTGACTGGGCATCCCTAATACCTTTGCCTTACTCTCATGCTGTGACAAGTGAATAAACACTCATCGTGACAATAACACATCTAGCATGGAAAATATTGGCCACCCCTCACCGCCTCATGAGAGGTACGGGTACACAAAAGGGAAATTTATTTTGAAAATTAGAGATGGCACATACAAATTTGCTTAGAGCGGCAAGGGAATACGGCATATAGGTAGGTATGGAGGCTGTTTTGAGGAAGGTATAATAAAGTTTATGCACCGACGAAAATTGCGTGGTACAATAGAGGCTAGACTTTATGAAAGGGTGAGAGTGCGTATAATCCATGGACTCACATTAGTCATAAAGAACTCATATACTTATTGCAAATGCTTATTAGCCGTCGAAGCAAAGTAATACTACACATGCTCCTAGGGGGGAGGTTGGTAGGAGTTAACCATCGTGCGCCCCCGACCTTCACACAGAGATAGGAAAATCAAGGATAAATTGTGCTCCAACTTCCGAACATAAGGAGAGACTATATGTACATGCTTCGAGAATCACAAACCTTAACACCAATATCTTACTAAAGGACAATTACTCATCAACATGACTCACATATCACATAATCATGTCTCAAAACTATTACAGGGAATCAAGTTTATTTTTGTCCAATGATCTTCATGAAAGTTTTTATTATATCCTTCTTGGATATATATCACTTTGGGACTAATTTTATGTGTTGCTTTTGATAAGATCAAACAAATATAAGTGAAGATCTTGAGCATAATTTCTTTATCTCAAATTAATCTAAGTGAAGAAAGATAGAATTTTCTTCAAAAGTACTAAATTATACCGTGCTCGAAAATATATAAGTGAAGCACTAGAGGAACGGTGCTAGAAAAGAGCTTCGTTGACGAGATGTGAATGCCGCTTATCTAGGTTTTCCGGCAACTATTTGGGGGCTCTATTTTATTAAAAAAAAACTTTCAGATCTAAGTATTTTATTAAAATATCAATCAAACAAAATAAAATGACATTTCAAGAATAAAACATCTCATGTGAAGAAGCAAAAACTAAGGATCAACCGATACTAACCGATAATTGTTGATGAATAAAGGTGGGATGCCTATCGGGGCATCTCCAAGCTTAGATGCTTGAGGCTTCTTGAAATATTATCTTGGGGTGCCTTGGGCATCCCCAGGCTTGAGCTTTTGTGTCTCCTTAATTCTACTCATATCACGGTTTTCCTAAATCTCAAAAGCTGCATCCACACAAAACTCAACAAAAACTCGTGAGATAAGTTAGTATAAATCAATGCAAAACCTTATCATCCTATACTGTAGAAAATCACTAAAATTATTATTCAACATTGCATACTAAATGCCTCTGCATATTTAATATTCCTATCATCAAATAGAATCATTAAACAAGAACAAATAGGCAAACAATGCAAACATAATAGCAATCTGCCAAACTAGTACAATGTGTAAAGAGTGGAATTGTGCTCAAACTTCCCTAGCTCTAAAAATTCTGAAAAAATTACCACGTTACAGAGAACTTATTCCTGCTATATTTGTAAAAATTTCAAGAATTTATCACGTTCTGACTATCCAAAAGAATTCAGACAATGATAGAAAACTTGTTGTTTTCAAACAACAACATATAGACTTGCAAAACTTTATTGAAATAAAAGATACAAAACTTTATTCTAAATACCAGTAAGCAAATGATAACAAAAGAAAAATTACGCTCCAAGCAAAATTCATATCATGTGATGAATAAAAATATAGGTCCAAGTGAGGTTACCGATAATGTTAGAGACGAAAGAGGGGATGCCTTCCGGGGCATCCCCAAGCTTAGTTGCTTGCATCTTCCTTGAATATTACCTTGGGGTGCCTTGGGAATCCCCAAGCTTAGGGTCTTATCACTCCATGTTCTCCTCATATCAACATCTCACCCAAAGCTTGAAAACTTCAATAACATAAAACTTAACAAAACTTCGTGAGATGGGTTAGTATGATAAAACAAATCATTCACTTTGGGTACTGTCAAAGACAAGATTCATAGTTTTTCTCACACAATGCCTGCTGTAGCATATCATTTCTGTTATTTATATTGATGAATATAAGCCATAGAAACTAAAAAACAAGCAAACTATGCATTTAAAACAGAATCTGTCAAAAACAGAACAATCTATAATGATCTAAACATTCACCATTCTTCTGCAACCCTAGAAATTCTGAAAAAAATAGGACCACGTGAAAAATTTGTATATTAATCTTATGCAAAAAGAATCAACTCAAAAACACTCTTATGTTAAAAATGAGTTTTTTTTCTCGTGAGCACAAGTTTCTGTTTTTCAACAAGATCAAATCTATTAACACCCAACATGATCCTAAGGCTTTGCTTGGAACTTTATTGAAACAAAAGCTATAAAGCATGATTACTAAAGTAAAGTAATCATGTGAACACACAAAAAAAGTAGGTATAAGTGTTGGGTTGTCTCCTAATAAGTGCTTTTTCTTTAATGCCTTTTAGCTAGGCATGATGATTTCAATGATGCTCACATGAAAGATACGAATTGAAACACAAAGAGAGCATCATGAAGCATATGAATAGCACATTTAAGTCTAAACATATGCATAGGGACGAGCAAAAAACTTTTGGGAGCAAGAATCAACTAGCATAGGAAGGCAAAACAAGCACAACTTCAAGCTGTTCAACACATTGAGAGGAAACTTGATATTATTGCAATTCCTACAAGCATATGTTTCTCCCTCATAATAATTTTCAGTAGCCTCATGAATGAATTCAACAAAATAGCTTTCACATAAAGCAGTCTTTTCATGATGCATAAGCATAGAAATTTTATTACTCTCCACATAAGCAATTTTTTTCTCATGAATAGTGGTGGGAGCAAACTCAACAAAATAACTATCATGAGATTCAAAATTAAAGTCATGATGACAAGTTTCATGGTTATGATTATTCAATATAGCATACATGTAATCACCATAATCATCATATATAGCAACTTTGTTATCATAGTCAATTGAAACATCGTCCAAAGTAGTAGATTCATCACTAAATAAAGTCATGACCTCTCCAAATCCACTTTTATCAATATAATCGTCATAAATAGGAGGTATGCCCCCATTATAACAAATTTCCACATCAAATCTTGGGGGGCTAAAAATATCATCTTCAACAAACATAACATCCCCAATCTTATGGCTTTGCATATCATTAGCATCATGGATATTTAAAGAATTCTTACCAACAACATTGCAATCTTGCTCATCATTCAATATTTTGTGCCAAACATTTTATCGACTTCTTCTTTTAACAATTGAGCAAAATTTTCCGATCCATCATTTTCAAGAAAGATATCATAAAGATGATCAATAATATGATGCAACCTCAATTCCAATTTTTTGTTTTCTTTTATAAACTAAAACTAGTGATTAAACAAGAAACTAAAAGATTCGATTGCAAGATATAAAGATATACCTTCAAGCACTCACCTCCCCGGCAACGGCGCTAGAAAAGAGCTTTCTGTCTACTACGCAACTTTATTCTTGTAGACACGTGTTGGGCCTCCAAGCACAGAGTTTTGTAGGACAGTAGCAATTTTCCCTCAAGTGGATGACCTAAGATTTATCAATCCATCGGATGTGTAGGATGAATATGGTCTATCTCAAAAAACCCTGCAACCAAATAATAAAAAGTCTCTTGTGTACCCAACACACCAAACACAAAGGGAAATTGTATAGGTGCACTAGTTCGGCGAAGAGATGGTGATACAAGTGTAATATGGATAGTAGATATGAGTTTTTGTAGTGCGAACAATAAAAACTAGCAAGGTACTCCCTTTGTAAACTAATATAAGAACGTTTAGAACACTAAAATAGTGATCTAAAAACTCTTATATTAGTTTACAGAGGGAGTAGCAAGTAACAAAATTGAGCATAAACGGTTTTGCAATGATTGGAAACAAGGCATAGGGTTTGTACTTTCGCTAGTGCAATCTCTCAACGGTGCTAATATAATTGGATCACATAACCACCCCTCAACGAACCCACCTCAAAGTTATTCTTTTCGTTCAATATATCAAGAGTTCGTACTAAAACAACATAAAGTTATCTAGTCTGATCTATCTAGCAAGAGTCTGTACTAATCATAACCCCAAGACATATTCAGATTCATAATACTCAAAGAGTGCGCCAAGATTTCTACTGGAGAAACAAAGAAAAGAACGTGCATCAACCCCTATGCATAGATTACGCCAATATCACCTCGGGGATCCATAAGTTCAGTGCCAAAACATATATCAAGTGGATCAATACGATACCCCATTTTCATCACGAGTATTCAATTGCAAGACATCTATCAAGTGTTCTCAAATCCATAAAAGTATTCAATCCGAAGAAATCTGAAAGTGATCTCGTGGACTACAAAGCCTTGCGGCGATGGAACTTCTGATCTAGGTCTACCCCAAGGGATTCGGAATATTTGTGAATTTATACAGCAAAGAGGCGGTGCGGGAGGCCACCGAGGTGGGCACAACCCACCTGGGCGCAGCAGGGGGCCTGGCATGCCCTGGTGGGTTGTGCCCCCTCGAGGCACCCCCAGGTGTCTCACCCTGATTTTCATGCCACATTGCTTAAGCTAATTATCATGTTAAAAATGTGGATTTGCAAAAACTTTTGAGTGTTTTTGACTTGGCTTGATTTGACTTTTGTCTACTGTTTGCTAGTGCTCTAAAAATCAAATAAATCCTCCAACTCTTATACTTCATCTCCTTGATCCAAAACTTTTTCCCAATGATCATGCCATGTGTATAGACCAGTATAGAATTTTCTTATAAAAATATTTTTGCCAAATAGTATTTTCCAAAATTAGTTTTCCAAAAACCCCTGAATAGAGGTTTGCACTGCAAGTACCTTATTTAGGGTGTGAAAAATCTTTCAAAAAGTATATTTGAATCCTATTAGATATAGGACTCCCAGAAACCACAAAATTATAATTTTAAAAGTTATTTTTATATTTTATTTAAAATATTTTTCTTAAGGCCAGAAATGGTCTTTAATAGGGAAAAATTATTTAATCATTTCAAAAATATTTGCCAAAATTCAGGGAAACTCATAGGACATATATTGTCCATATATAAGAGTTTCAACACATGGTCATGTTCAAAATGTTGGACAAATCCTTCCAAAACCCTTTCTGGATATTTCAATCTTTTGAAATATTTACAAAGGAAATATTCTCCAGAAATTCCAGGGAAATTATATCATGTCATATATGACATATTTGATGATCTTGCAAAGCCTCATTCCTTGAAGATCAAGGGAATATCATCTAATCCCCTCAAAACCATTTCTGTCCCTTTTGAAGTTTGAGCAACTTTACATTGCCAAACTTGTCCAAATGCTCTCAAACTTGGTGCACATGCTAAAAGGATGTAATTATGCATCTATGCCAAATGGCACAAGTTTTGGAGAAGCATAACTTGGTCTAAGTGCCCCAAAACCATTTCCGTTCAAATTCAAATTTGAACAACTCTACATTATCAACTTTTTACCTGGGGCCTCAAACTTTGTGGGCATGATCATAACCCCAAATGATGATGCTACACCAAGTGGTGCATCAATGGGAGATGATTAGCTTAACTCAAACATGGTGAAACCATTTCTGTTGATTTCTAGGGTTCACCAAAGTTACATTGGCATTTTTTCCGAAATGAGCTCAAATTTGGTGGAAGGCCCTAATTATATGTGACATTTGATCCTGTTAAGTCCCATGTCAACTGGAACTCATTTGCTCTCCCAAAACATGATCAAACACCTTCTGCCAATTTACCAAAACCATTGGATTGACCCCTTTTACTATTTCCCTTTTCCCCAAATTCTTACCACAGCTTCTCCTGATCATCTCCTACCTCCAGTAACCCTCCCTTGCCTCAGCTCAATCATTGGAGGGGGGCAAAACCCCAACTTACTCTTCTGGACAGCAGTTTTCACCTTCTTATTCACCTCCCTCCTCATTCCAGTGGCTTCCCAGAGCATCCAAGCCACATCGCATTTGTTTACTTCTCCCTCGACCCCCTAGACAACGTTAGGCAAGACGGACACGACCAGAGTGGCGAGGGCACAGCCGTGCCAGCCATTCGGGAGCTCTGGAGCGCGCTATAGTGCACTCCCGCACTGTAGCCGCCTCCAATCAGCTGCACCCGACAGCCTGGGGCCTCCCCCTCGTGTCCCCCGAGGCTGCCTCGGCGTCCGCAACACGTTGGGCGGTCGGCCCCCTCCTCTCTCCTCCTCCTTCACCCCTGCTCGCACGCGCACCAGCCGACCCCGAGCTCCAGTGAGCAAGCTCACACGCGCCACTCCTCTGACCGTTTCCCCCGCTCCCTTTCTTCTCTCCCTCGTCCTAGACCAACTCCAGGAACACCCCAGACACACTGCGACAGGCTCACGTGACCCGTGGCGATGGCATCATGCTCACCGGCGCACGGCGCCTCGGTGGACCGTCGCCCACCTACTTATAGGGCACCCCTGAGCCCCCTTGCGGCTCCTTTGGCACTCTCCCTCTCCCGTGCGTCTCCCAAGCCGTCCCATTGCTCTCCCCGTGCCCTACGGCCTCCTCCCTGGCTGGAGCAGAGCCACCGGCCGCCGCTCGAATTCGGATAACCCCGAGCCCCTCTCTCCCTCCTAGCCACTCCGGTGCCACCGCTCGACCTCCAGGGAGCTCCCCACCTCCGCCAAACCTCCCCAAGTTGCCCGTATGCTCGAAGCCCAAGATGACCGAAGCCCTCCTCCGCCGCGGTTGAACCACTGCTCGCCCTGGTCCCCCCCGGCAGGCGTGCTACCCATGGTTGGATGCGCCTCTCCGCGCTGGTCACTCCGATGGCCGGGGCGTCGCCGGAGATGGCCCGAGCCGACGGGGCCACGCCGGCGAGTGCTCGGCCATGCCTCCCCTGCCTCTGCTTTGTTCGAGTGGGAGGTGGGGGAAGAACCTGCCGCTGGGGGCCCGCGCGTCAGCGACCCAGTGGGCGTGCCCCTCTGTTTAAGTGGAAGCGGGTCTGGCCTCGGCCGCCTTCCCCGCACGGAAACACCCTTCCTGGCGTGCGCCTTCGACGTGGCCAGGCCCCTGCGCGTGGCTGTGCAGATGGGCCGGCCCAGTGCACCGAAGCACTAAGCCCCGCCCAGTGCGCAGTATGAGGGTAAAGCCCTTTTTCATTTTCTTTTTCTTTTTCCAGTAAACTTCAAAAATCTCCCAAATATTCATTTGAACTCCAAATTTGGTGATTCAAATTTCCAGTGACTCCATAAATCATGATCTACCTGTTGGTGCAACATGCACATTATTCCAGAGACATTTCCTTCACACATGATTATCAAATTCCATTATTTCATTTTCTGTGATGAACTTTAGAAAATCACAGAGAGCTCAAATTTGATCCAAATGCAGTGATTCAAATTCCTAGGTGCTTGTCATATCCAAACTTAGTTTTGGAACATTTTTATTAATACTTTCTGTGCCCCACCAAATAATGAGCCATTTCTTCATATTTATCAACTTTGCAAAATCCTAGGAAATTCATTTGAATTCTAAATCCAGTGAAACCAACGCCTAGATGCTTCTAAAATCATGACTTGTTGATGGGTGCCTTTGCTCATCATTCAAGAATATATTTCTGTACACTTCTTTCAAATCCATAAACCCCTTGATTCTATCATATTGGAATGTTCCAAATCATCAATTGATCCAATACCTATGAAACCACCTTGGTTATTTTTCATATGACCAGAGGTATCCTAGAAAAGTCCAACTCCTATTTTTTAGAGCACTTTTATTTTTGCCTTGTTGTGTTGCTTATTATGATTGTTTCCATCGTTAGTTGACGAAATAAACGGAGTACTCGGAGATGGACCAGAAGGTTTGAAGACTCGGAAGGATAAGGCAAGCAGCCCTTTGACCATGTTCGAGAAACTTTTTATGCATGTCTCATAGCACCTTATTATCAATGCATCGGAATCATGTTGAGGTGGAGACCACTTTGGTTGCTGCCCTTGTTGCTTACTATAGAAACTTGCATCAAACATGACCTTACCTTCCTATGAGGGTTATGTGGGTGGGAGTAGATAGATGTATGCTATAGTAGTTGGCTACGCAAAATGGGTCAGGGTTATGCATAGAGTGAAACAAGTGTGGTTTGACATACTTGCAGATAACCCAGTGGGTGCCATTAATGCCCCTGGGAGTTGATGGGGAACTAGGGCACTACTTGGTGAAGAAGTAGTGTGCTGAGGCTTGACGAAAGTGTTGTTTACAGAGATGGATTAGATTTATGTGTGACTACCGTCCCAACCAAACATGTGCAACCACTCTACCCCTTATGGGACGGGGATTTATTGATTACTTAGGTCGATACTAGCATGGTGCCCGCATTACTAGTGACGGGAAGACTTGAGGTCTTTCCCGGGACGGGGTCGGCTTGGATAGACGGCCATGACTGTTTTTACAGGGCACCGGACACACCGTTGGTCCCTTCGGGTACGCGTGACATTGAAATTAGGGCAAGTCCCGTGATCTATTGTTTGTACTCGAGGGCCGTGTACCAACGAGTGGACTCTATGTTAGTGTCGTCTAAGGAAAGATAATGACCGAGTGCTTCCCCCGAGTACTTGAGGTACTGCGGGATCGTGGGTGACACGAAAGCTTCCCGGATCTTGTGGGTAAAGTGCGCAACCTCTGCAGAGTGTCAAACTATTCGAATAGTCGTGTCCGCGGTCAAGGACAGTTGGGTGGTGCTACTTAGACTATGTCCATAAGTTTCTGGAAAACAACACGGTATGGTGGATCCGTTGATGTGATTGTGAGAAAGTCACAAAGAGCTTGAGCATGAGTTGATTACAACTCTTTCGCGATAATGATGTTTGTAACCTCCTGATACTTGTTGCAGACACATGCATGCCCATGTTATTTATTGATCATACTTGCATATGAAAAACTAGCTTTCCGCAAAACTGCCAATTTAGCAGCAGAGCCTTGCATAATTATTCTGTCATCACACTTGGGTTGCTTGCGAGTACATTCAAAGTACTCATTGGCTTGTCACTGGTTATTTTATTGGCCAGGCATGAGAGAACAGGTTATGATGAAGATTTCTTGGTGACGAGCATGCGAGCTAGGACGCTTCCCAGTCACAATGCCTGTAGGGTTAAGGCAGATGGCATGGGTCCAAGTTGTTATTGAAGATTTCTGTTGCGATGATATACTCAAGACTTGACCTCAGTGGTCCTATTTGTGTAATACGGTATGTATGGATGTAAGACTCTTGTTATTCAGCTTCTGTGTGTTTAGTGAGCATTGATCTCTGGGATCACTGTACACATGCATTCGGTGATCTCGACTTATGAGTCGGGGTCCCCACAGAGCTGGTATCAGAGTCATCCTGACTGTAGGAAGCCTTAGTTAGCATGGTCGTTAGTTAGGGTAAAACTAGTTTTCAAAACTATCTATACTTCTCTTCCCTTCTCAGTTTTTCGAAAAATAGGCTATACTTGATCTCTTCCCCTTCAAAACTTTGGTCGTTAGAACCCCTATGCCGTGACCACTGGATTTTCTGTAATCCTTGTGGAGTGCACCTTGCCAAACACTCACTCACCACTTCTGCATGCAAGATTGGCGACACCACAACAAGACGATACCAACAGAAAATCCATCCTCGAGGAATGAGGACATGAAGACTCAGAAGATGATGACACCCTTGACAGTGCCCCAACAAGATGCAACATTGGCCCATGATGACCAGGGTATAGGTTATGCAAAATCATGATATGCATCGCTAATAGAGTAATCCCGTCACTATCGCTGTTGTATCGGCAACCACCGGTGGATGAGAACCCCGCCATTTGGTCCGCCTCACTATAGTGAGCAGGAAAACGGTTCTCTTCGTCCCCCGCTCATGGTGTCGATGTTTTCATCAACGAAACCGACATGTTGGACCTCTATTATGCCTTGTTATTGTCATTGCATACAGATCGCCTACCTGGTACCCTCGACGTCCCAGGAAGCACAAGGGGTCGTCATGATTAAAGAGACAAGAAAAGCTACAAGGAGGCACCTCCACCACCTCACCTCATCAGGCGAGAAGTTGTTGAAAATTCTTCAGGATCAACCCGGATTGTTCATCAAGCAACTACAAGGGACAAAGCAACACCGGAGGAAAGCTCAGGAGACTGCACGAGGCACAAGTCACGACATTGAGTCCGAGAACCCCTAGGGTAGGATGAGTCGTGTACCCCCTATGCGCAGTCGAGTCTGTATGATGGTTCGAATAGAACCATGATTGTGTGTTGCTTGCTTTTATTTGTTTGTGTTTTGATATAAGTCGCACTTTTGCCCCAGGCAACGAGTGCATGGCTATATCACCTTCCTTGCCTTGTTTTCTTTTGTTTCGGCCTTTTTGCACCTGTTTGTTTGCACCTGCACTATAGAACCCCCCTTTAGGCATTCCCCCCCCTCTATGCTACTTTTTCCCTCTCTTCTCTCTCCCCAACTGAAGACCCGCAAGACAAGATGCACCAAGGATTCTACCTCGGCAACCAACCGGCATTGAAGACTTCTGCTACAACCTCCGTGACCAAGTACAACCCCGTAGAATTATGTTTAACTCTCCAGACTAGTAACCCATTCCTAGACCCTTTGAGACTTCACGAGACACTCCAGCACGAACCCTTAACCATATGCTTAACCCATAGTATTGCGAGAGAACCAGTTAAGCCATTATAACCTTGCACCACACTGGGTTCAAAATGGAACTAGTGGACACAGTGAGTGAGCACATTTTCATTCTAATATAGCACAAGAACTGACGATGCCATAGATAGACCAATTGTGGATATAAGACAGATGACTTGGTGGCTTTATATCAGTGACTTCGAGGAATTATCTGAGACCTTAGTGGATTGTGAGCTTTTCATATTGGCGGGATCATGGCTTTGGGGAAGCATGTAGGAGTACCCGTTGGACATGAGATTTGGATTTGCGTAGGTGATTCTGGTTGGTATAAATGCTAGGTATGTCTGGATGGTTCGGAGTAAATTGGATTTAGACCGACGATCCTGATCATGATACCATGCTTCTCAGTGGACAATAACCTAGGAGATTGGATTATTTATCGGAGATGATTTAGGGATCTAAATAATCGTTATCTTGGAGTTTACTTGACCCGGATGATGGGAATATGGTGGACTTACAATCGTAATGCATAGTCCTTCCAAGAATTTGGGTATTATAGGGACTTGAGATCTTGTGGAACACCGTAGACATCGGATTCATAGAATTGTTGGATTATGTGGTGATTGATGGAAATTACCGGGCTATTGGAGTTGATCTATAGGAAGGAAACAAAATCTTGGAGTGGCATATGACGTGTTTCCTTAGAATAGAGATGCCTTATCGTGAGCCTTGCAAGAATAGATTGAGTGCTTGGATTGTGGAGTTTAATTTAAGCTTAGCAGCATGTATGATTTACCCATGGATTTTAGGGGTAGACATACATATGGATTTGGGGATCGTAGACAAGTATAATTTTGTTAGACCGTCTCCTGAGAGTCATGAGGATATGTATGGCATGAGTGGTGATTGAAGATGGTCTATGCGAGAAGACACTTTTTTGTTCGGAGTACTAAATAGAGCTATTGGCATCTCAGAAACCGTGCTTAAGGATAAGATGATAAACGTTCACTCACTCACTAGAATCCTTGAAACCCTTAAGCCCCACCACTACCCAGCCTACCTTGCGTGCCCCCATAGACCTCATGGAGTAATTGGACAAGTTGGGTGTCACACCCTGATTTTCATATCACATTGCTTAAGCTAATTTTCACGTTAAAAATGTGGATTTGCAAAAACTTTTGAGTGTTTTTGACTTTACTTGATTTGACTTTTGTCTGCTGTTTGCTAGTGCTCTAAAAATCAAATAAATCCTCCAACTCTTATACTTCATCTCCTTGACCCAAAACCTTTTCCCAATGATCATGCCATGTGTATAGACCAGAATAGAATTTTCTTATAAAAATATTTTGGCCAAATGGTATTTTCTAAAATTAGTTTTTCAAACCCCTGAATTGAGGTTTGCACTGCAAGTACCTTATTTAGGGTGTGAAAAATCTTTCAAAAAGTTTATTTGAATCCTATTAGATATAGGACTCCCAGAAACCACAAAAGTATAATTTTAAGAGTTATTTTTATATTTTATTTAAAAGCTTTTTCTTAAGGCCAGAAATGATCTTTAATAGGGAAAAATTATTTAATCATTTCAAAAATATTTGCCAAAATTCAGGGAGACTCATAGGACATATATTGTCCATATATAATAGTTTCAACACATGGTCATGTTCAAAATATTGGACAAATCCTTCCAAAACCCTTTCTGGATATTTCAAGCTTTTGAAATATTTACAAAGGAAATATTCTCCAAAAATTCCAGGGAAATTCTATCATGTCATATATGACATATTTGATGATCTTGCAAAGCCTCATGCCTTGAAGATCAAGGAAACATCCTCAAACCCCTTCATAACCATTCTGTCCATATTTGAAGTTTCAGCAACTTTACATTGCCAAACTTCTCCAAATGCTCTAAAACTTGGTGCACATGCTAGAATGGCCTAATAAGGCATCTAGACCAAATGGCACAAGATTTGGAAAAGAGCAACTTGATCAGATCACCCCAAAACCACTTCTGTTCAAATTCAAATTTGAACAACTTTACATTGTCAACTTTTTATATGGAGCCTCAAACTTTGTGGGCATGTTCATAACCCCAAATGATGATGCTACACCAAGTGGTGCATCAAGGGGAGATGAATTGCTTAACTCCAACATGGTGAAACCATTTCTGATCATTTCTAGGGTTCACTAAAGTTACATTGGCCACTTTGCCCAAATGAGCTCAAATTGGGTGTAGGGGCCTAATTATATGTGACATTTGATCCTGTTAAGTCCCATGTCAAGTGGATGTCATTTGCTTTACCAAACACTGATCAAACACCTTCTGTCCAATTACCAAAACAAGTGGTTGGACCTCTTTTACTATTTCCCCTTACCCCAAATTCTTACCACACCTTCCCCTGATCATCCTCTACCCCCAGTAACTCCTCTATGACCTCAGCTCAATTATTGGAGGGGGTAAGACCCCAATTTCTACTGCTGGACAACAGTTTTCACCCTCTTCTTCACCTCTCTCTTCATTTCAGTGGCTCAACAGAGCATCCAAGACTGCCTCCCCATTGTTTACCACTCCCTAGCACTACTGGACACCGAGGGACACGGCCTGGACAGCAAAGAAACGAGCATGCCGGCCAAAGGCGCGCTCTGGAGCACGCTACAATGCATCGTGGCACTGTAGCTCGGCCCTCCCGAGGCTTCCAGACAACCTTGGGCAGAGAGAGCGTGTCCCCCGAGGTGCCCTCGGCGTCCACGACCTGCAGGACGGTCGGCCTTATCCTCCCCGGCCCTCCTCCTCTCTCTCCACGAGCTCGCCCGTGCGCGCCCTGGACCGTGCTCACGGTGCACCGCAGCTGCCCCTATAAGAGGCCTCCCCCCGAGCACCTCTCGCCTCTGCTGGACCCTCCTCTCTCCCGTGCACCTCCCGGACATCTTCCCTCCTCCCCTAGTGCTCTATTTCCCTCGCCATGGCCGCCATGGTCGCCGTCGGCCTCTGACCGGCGCGGATGAACCAGAGCCTCTCCTCCTCTTCCTAGGCCACCAGGAGAACCGCAGCAGACCGACGGAGCTTCCCCACCCTCTATCTCCCGCTCTGGTGCCCCGTGGTGCCCGCTCCACCATCAACCGCCGAGGCCGCCGCCATGGTCCGATGCAGGAGGAGCTCCGGCCCCTCCCCTGCCGCCCCAAGGGGCCTCCGCGACGCGCCACACCCTGGGGGCCCCTCCGGTGGCCGTAGCTGGGCCAGGGACGGCCTGTGACGCCGGGGACGGGCGCCGGCGTCGCGCGGCCAGTGCCTCCCCTCCCCTCTGTTGCGGGAGCGGGAGGAGGAAGAAGACCCTGCGGGGGGGGGGGCACCTGGCAGCGACCCGGCCAGCAGGCCCACCCGTTTTAAGTGGAGGCGGCTTCAGGCGCAGCCCGCCTCCCCCGCGCGAAAGCGCCTCACCGAAAGACGCTTCCGGCGTGGCCCCCCTGCTCACGTGCGGCCGAGCCGTTGGGCCGGCCCGCAAGCTATCTTTCGCCCAGAGCGCTGCATAAGGGTATAACCCCTATTCTTTTCCTTTTTCTTTATTCTGCCAACTTCAATAATGCCTAGAATATTCATATGAACTCCAAATGGCATGATTCAAATTTCTGGTAGTCTCTAAATTCATGCTCTACCACATGGCACAACATGCACATTATTCCAGAGACTTTTCCTTCACACATATTTATCAAATGCCCATTTTTCACTTTCTGTGATTAACTTTAGAAAATCACAGAGAGCTCAATCTTGATCCAAATGCAGTGATTCAAGTTCCTAGATGCTTGTCATGTCCAAACTTAGTTTTGGAACATTTTTAATAATAGTTTCTGTACCCCACCAAATATTGAGCCATTTCTCTATATTTATCGGCTTTGGAAAATCCTAGGAAATTCATTTGAATTCCAAATCCAGTGAAACCAACTCCTAAATGCTTCTAAAATCATGACTTGATGATGGGTACCTTTGCTCATCATTCAAGGAATTATTTCTGTATACTTCTTCCAAATCCATAAACCCTTTGGTTCCATCATATTGAAATGATCCAAATCACCCATTGATCCAATACCTATGAAACCACCTTGGTTATTTCTAATATGACCAGAGGTATCCTAGAAAGTCCAACTCCTATTTTTAGAGCACTTTTATTGTTGCTTTGATTGTGTTGCTTATTATGATTGTTTCCATCGTTAGTTGACGTAATAAACGAAGTACTCGGAGATGGACCAGAAGATTTGAAGACTCTGAAGAATAAGGCAAGCAGCCCTTTGACCATGTTCGAGAAACCTTTTATGCATGTCTCATATCACCTTATTATTCAATGCATCGGAATCATGTTGAGGTGGAAACCACTTTGGTTGCTACCATTGTTGCTTACTATTGATACTTGCATCAAACATGACCCTACCTTCCTATGAGGGTTATGTGGGTGGGAGTAGTTAGGATGCTTTAATAGCGGCTACGCAAATGGGACGGGTATATGCATGGTGACGGAGGCAGGATACTTTCAAAAGACTTTTCGAAAACCCCATCGGGTGCCATTTATGCCCGAGGGAGATGGTGAGATGGGTAACCACTTGATGACGAAGTGGTGTACCGAGGCAAGTGTGTGTGTTGTTTTGAAAACGGATTGGTTTAAGTTGCGACCGTTATTCCAACCTTACACGCGCAACCACTCTACCCTTATATGGGAAAGGGCATTATTGATTACCTAGGTCGATACTAGAATGGTGCCCGCATTACTAGTGACGGGGGTGACATGAGGTCACTCTCGGGACGGGGTCGCGCTTGGATAGGCGGCCATGACTGTCTTTACAGGGCACCGGACACACCGTTGGTACCCTGTGTCAGTGGTATGTGATGAATATCGGAGCGAGTCTCCACAAACCTTGAGATGTGAAATGTTTGGCACAGGGCTGTTACCAATCGAGTGGACTCCATATTAGTGTCGTCTAGGGAAAGATAGTGATCGGGTGCTTACCCCGGGTACTTGAGGTACCGCGGGTCGTGGATGACACGGAAGTTCCCCGGATCTTGTGGGTAAAGTGCGCAACCTCTGCAGAGTGTAAAACTATTCGAATAGCCGTGTCCACGGTCATGAACAGTTGGGTAACCGCTCTTGGGCTACGTCCAATGTTTGCGAAACCTGGTGTGTGTGTGAGGAAACAACATGGTTCAGAGATATTGATGATGTGATTGTGAGGAAGTCACAATGAGCTTGTGCATGTGTTGATTACAACTCTTTCTCGATATTGATGTTAGTGACCTCCTGATACTTGTTACAGACCCTTGCATGCCCTTGATATATGTTGATCATACTTGCATATGAAAAACTAGCTTTCCGCAAAACTGCCAACCTAGCAGTTGAGCCTTGCATAATTATTCTGTTATCACACTTGGGTTGCTTGCGAGTACATTCAAAGTACTCATTGGCTTGCCACTGGTTATTTTATTGGCCAGGCATGAGAGCACAGGTTATGATGAAGATTTCTTGGTGACGAGCATGCGAGCTAGGACGCTTCCCAGTCAGAATGCCTGTAGGGTTAAGGCAGATGGCATGGGTCCCAGTTGTCATTGAAGATTTTCCGCTGCGATGATATACTCAAGACTTGACCATTATGGTCCTATTTGTGTAACACGGTATGTAAGGATGTAAGACTCTTGTTATTCAGCTTCTGTGTGTTCAGTGAGCATTGATCTCTGGGATCACTGTACACGTGCATTCGGTGATCACGACTTATGAGTCGGGGTCCCCACAGAGCTGGTATCAGAGCCATCCTGACTGTAGGAAGCCTTAGTTAGCATGGTCGTTAGTTAGGGTAAGACTATTTCCAAAACTATTAGTAGTTTTCAAAACTATCTATACTTCTCTTCCCTTCTCAGTTTTTCGAAAACTAGGCTATACTCGATCTCTTCCCCTTCAAAAACCTTGGTCGCTAGAACCCTTATGCCCCAGACCACCGGATTTTCTGTAATCCTCGTGGAGTGCACCTTGCCAAACACTCACCGACCACTTTTGCACACAATATTGGTGACACCACGACAAGACGGTACCAACAAAAACTACATCCTCGATGAGTGAGGACATGAAGATCCAGAAGATGGTGCAACCCTAGCCTACAATGACCAGGGTATAGGTTATGCAAAATCATGATATGCATCGCTAATAGTGTAATCATGTCACTACCATTGTTGTATCGGCAACCACCGGTGGATGAGAACCTCGCCATTTGGTCCGCCTCACTATAGTGAGCAGGAAAACGGTTCTCTTCATCCCCCGCTCTTGGTGCCGGTGTTTTCATCAACGAAATCGACATGTTGGACCTCTATTATGCCTTGTTATTGTCATTACATATGGATTGCCTACCTGGTACCCTCGACGCCCAAGAAGGCACAAGGGATCGTCATGATTAAAGAGACAAGAGAAAACCAAGTCAACGCCAGCTACAAAGAGGCACCTTCACCCCATCACCTCATCAGGCGAGAAGATGTTGAAGATTCTTCAGGATCAACCCGGATCATTCATCAAGCAACTACAAGGGACATAGCAACACCCGAGGAAGCTCAGGAGACTGCACGAGGCACAAGTCATGACACATGGTCCGAGAACCCCTAGGGTAGGATGAGTCGTGTACCCCCTATGCGCAGTCGAGTCCATATGATGGTTCGAATAGAACCGTGATTGTGTGTTGTTTGCTTTTATTCGTTTGTGTTTTGATATAAGTCGCACTTTTGCCCCAGGCAACAAGTGCATGGCTATATCACCTCCCTTGCCTTGTTTCTTTTGTTTCGGCCTTTTTGCACCTGTTTGTTGCACCTGCACTATAGAACCCCCTTTAGGCATTTCCCTCCTCTATGCTGCTTCTTCCCTCTATTCTCTCTCCCCAATTGAAGACCCGCAAGACAAGATGCACCAAGGATTCTACCTCGACAGCCAACTGGCACTGAAGACTTCTGCTACAACCTCCACGATCAAGTGCAACTCCGTAGAGTTATGTTTAACCCTCCAGACCAGTAACCCCATTCCTAGAACCTTTGAGACTTCCCGAGACACTCCAGCACGAATCCTTAACCATGTGCCTAACCCATGGTAAAGCGTGAGAACCTATTAAGCCTTTGTAACCTTGCACAACACTGGGTTCGTAAAGGAGCTAGTGGACACGATGAGTGAGCACATTTTCATCCTGATATAGCACGAGGTCTGACGATGCCATAGATAGACCAGTTCGAGGCTATTGGACAGATGACTTGGTGGATTACATCAGTGACTTCGAGGAATTATCTGAGACCTTGATGGATTGTGAGGTTTTCATATTGGTAAGATCATGACTTTGGGGAAGCATGTAGGAGTACCCGTTAGACATGAGATTTGGATTTATGTAGGTGATTCTGGTTGGTATAATGCTGGATATGTCTGCATGTTTCGGAGTAAGATTGGATTTAGGCCTATAATCCTGACTATGATATCATGCTTCTCGGTGGACGATAACCTAGGAGATTGGATTATTTGTCAGAGTTGATTTAGGGATCTATTTAGTCGTGATCTTGGAGTTTACTTGACCCGGATGATGAGAATTTGGTGGATTTACTATCGTGATACATAGTCCTTCCGAGTATTTGGGGATTATAGGGACTTGAGATCTTGCGGAACACCGTAGACATCGGATTTGTAGACTTGTTGGATTATGTGGTGATTGACGAAATTACCAGGCTATTGGAGTTGATCTATAGGAAGGAAACAAATCTTGGAGTGGCATATGACGTGTTTCCTTAGAATAGAGATGCATTATCCTGAGCCTTGCAAGACTAGGTTGAGTGCTTGGATTGTGAAGATTAAGTTAAGCTTAGCAGCATGTATGATCTACCCTTGGATTTTAGGGGTAGACATACACATGGATTTGGGGATCGTAGACAAGTATAATTTTGTTAGACCGTCTCTTGAGAGTCATGAGGATATGTATGGCAATGAGTGGCGATTGAAGTTGGTCTATGCGAGAGGCCGCTTTTCCGTTCGGAGTGCTAGATAGAGCTATTGGCATCTCAGAAACTGTGCTTAAGGATAAGATGATATAAGTTCACTCACTCACTAGAATCCTTGAAACCCTTAAGCCCCACCGAGCCACAACCTGGTCAGATTCTGACCACGGGCCTTGACTCAGAGTCAGGAAGGCCTCTGCAGATACTCAACCGAGACCACCACCAATATCCCAGCTTACCTTGCGTACCCCTTAGACCTCATGGAGTAATTGGACAAGTTGGGTAACATCATCATTTGATGGCCTACTTGTCTGCCCGAAGACAAAGAAGAGACGGACAGCTGGATAGAAGACATTTGAAGACCGCCCTATCAAGAAGGAAGATCTACACCGACCACCGTCATCAAGAAGAAAACTTCCGCGTTGAAGACCGGGCGTATCTGCAAACCACTCCTCTCAAGGAACCGAGCAATTCCGTGTCGAAGGAATGCTCACACCAATTGTATTAAGGCTTGAAGGCACGATTCTGGTGGCACGAGATGAAAAGAGAGATTTGCAACCTATGTTGCAAAGTGTGATGTGTGCCAAAGGGTCAAGCTGAAAATCAGTGACCCACTGGATTGCTTCAACCACTCAAGGTTCCTGAGTGGAAGTGGGATAAAGACGGAATGAACTTCGTCACTGGATTACCAAGGTCGGATAAGAGGACATGGCTCTATCTGGGTCATAGTCGATCATCTGACCAAGGTGGTCTATTTCATTCCTATCAAGACCACTTATGATGGCAACCGGCTGGCAGCTCTCTACATCGACCGAATCATAAGTCTTCACGGCATTTCCCAAGGAGATTGTGCCAGATCGAGGAACCCAGTTCACCTTAAGGTTCTGGGAGAAGTTCCGAGAAGCCTTGGGAACCAAGTTATCTTTCAGCACGGCTTTCCACCCACAGACCGAAGGTCAGACTGAGCAAGTCAATCAGATTCTCAAAGTCATGACTCCGAGCCTGTGTCTTGGCATATGGAGCCAAGTGGGAGGATTGTCTCCTTTTTGCCGAGTTCTCCTATAACAACAGTTACCAGTCGAGCCTTCAGATGGCACCATTTGAGGTGTTGTACGGACACAGATGTCGCACACCCCTCAACTGGTCAGATACTGGAGAAGGGCTAGTCCTTGGACCGGATATTCTCCGCGCAGCGGAAGAGCAAGTCCAACTAGTCAGAGAACGTTTGAAGGCAGCCAAGTCAAGGCAAAAGAGCTATGCTGACACTCACCGTCGGAACATGATTTTCCATGTCGGGGACCACGTGTACCTGCGGGTAACCCCTCTAAAGGGAACCAAGCGTTTCCACGTCAAAGGGAAGCTCGCACTAAGGTTCATCGGACCCTTTGAGATCACTGCAAGTCATGTGGTAGACGGCTCCCCAGCTAGATCTACCACCTGAGATACCCTTCGTGCACCAAATCTTCCACGAGCCCCCACTCTGGAAGTGCTTCTTACCTCCTATCTAGCCCGATGCCCGCAAGGACATCGATCACCGAGCCTTTGGCAGCTAACCCAACCTAACCTATGCAAGAGACCCCACAGCAACCTCCATCAAGGAAGGCATCAAGCAAGAAGCCATACCATCAAGCACTTCAAGATTCCAAGGAGCACCGCTCGGAAGCAGAACCCACAAGAAGAAGTGAAGACTACCCCGTATCCAAGACTCCGCCTTTCTTTCCACGCCTAGTCTGGGAATCTCGGGGACGAGATTCTTGTAAGGGGGGTAGGTCTGTCACACCCTGATTTTCATATCACATTGCTTAAGCTAATTTTCATGTTAAAAATGTGGATTTGCAAAAACTTTTGAGTGTTTTTGACTTTACTTGATTTGACTTTTGTCTGCTGTTTGCTAGTGCTCTAAAAATCAAATAAATCCTCCAACTCTTATACTTCATCTCCTTGACCCAAAACCTTTTCCCAATGATCATGCCATGTGTATAGACCAGAATAGAATTTTCTTATAAAAATATTTTGGCCAAATGGTATTTTCTAAAATTAGTTTTTCAAACCCCTGAATTGAGGTTTGCACTGCAAGTACCTTATTTAGGGTGTGAAAAATCTTTCAAAAAGTTTATTTGAATCCTATTAGATATAGGACTCCCAGAAACCACAAAAGTATAATTTTAAAAGTTATTTTTATATTTTATTTAAAAGCTTTTTCTTAAGGCCATAAATGGTCTTCAATAGGGAAAAATTATTTAATCATTTCAAAAATATTTGCCAAAATTCAGGGAGACTCATAGGACATATATTGTCCATATATAAGAGTTTCAACACATGGTCATGTTCAAAATATTGGACAAATCCTTCCAAAACCCTTTCTGGATATTTCAAGCTTTTGAAATATTTACAAAGGAAATATTCTCCAAAAATTCCAGGGAAATTCTATCATGTCATATATGACATATTTGATGATCTTGCAAAGCCTCATGCCTTGAAGATCAAGGAAACAACCTCAAACCCCTTCATAACCATTCTGTCCATATTTGAAGTTTGAGCAACTTTACATTGCCAAACTTTTCCAAATGCTCTCAAACTTGGTGCACATGCTAGAATGGCCTAATAAGGCATCTAGACCAAATGGCACAAGATTTGGAAAAGAGCAACTTGATCAGATCACCCCAAAACCACTTCTGTTCAAATTCAAATTTGAACAACTTTACATTGTCAACTTTTTATCTGGAGCCTCAAACTTTGTGGGCATGTTCATAACCCCAAATGATGATGCTACACCAAGTGGTGCATCAAGGGGAGATGAATTGCTTAACTCCAACATGGTGAAACCATTTCTGATCATTTCTAGGGTTCACCAAAGTTACATTGGCCACTTTGCCCAAATGAGCTCAAATTTGGTGTAGGGGCCTAATTATATGTGACATTTGATCCTGTTATGTCCCATGTCAAGTGGATGTCATTTGCTTGACCAAACACTGATCAAACACCTTCTGTCCAATTACCAAAACAAGTGGTTGGACCTCTTTTACTATCTCCCCTTACCCCAAATTCTTACCACACCTTCCCCTGATCATCCTCTACCCCCAGTAACTCCTCTATGACCTCAGCTCAATTATTAGAGGGGGTAAGACCCCAATTTCTACTGCTGGACAGCAGTTTTCACCCTCTTCTTCACCTCTCTCTTCATTTCAGTGGCTCAACAGAGCATCCAAGACTGCCTCCCCATTGTTTACTACTCCCTAGCACTACTGGACACTGGGGGACACGGCCTGGACAGCAAAGACACGAGCATGCCGGCCAAAGGCGCGCTCTGGAGCACGCTACAGTGCACCGTGGCACTGTAGCTCGGCCCTCCCGAGGCTTCCAAACAACCTTGGGCAGAGAGAGCGTGTCCCCCGAGGTGCCCTCGGCGTCCACGACCTGCAGGACGGTCGGCCTTATCCTCCCCGGCCCTCCTCCTCTCTCTCCACGAGCTCGCCCGTGCGCGCCCTAGACCGTGCTCACGGTGCACCGCAGCTGCCCCTATAAGAGGCCTCTCCCCGAGCACCTCTCGCCTCTGCTGGACCCTCCTCTCTCCCGTGCACCTCCCGGACATCTTCCCTCCTCCCCTAGTGCTCTATTTCCCTCGCCATGGCCGCCATGGTCGCCGTCGGCCTCTGACCGGCGCGGATGAACCAGAGCCTCTCCTCCTCTTCCTAGGCCACCAGGAGAACCGCAGCAGACCGACGGAGCTTCCCCACCCTCTATCTCCCGCTCTGCTGCCCCGTGGTGCCCGCTCCACCATCAACCGCCGAGGCCGCCGCCATGGTCCGATGCAGGAGGAGCTCCGGCCCCTCCCCTGCCGCCCCAAGGGGCCTCCGCGACGCGCCACACCCTGGGGGCCCCTCCGATGGCCGTAGCTGGGCCAGGGACGACCTGTACCGCCGGGGACGGGCGCCGGCGTCGCGCGGCCAGTGCCTCCCCTCCCCTCTGTTGCGGGAGCGGGAGGAGGAAGAAGACCCTGCAGGGGGGGGGCACCTGGCAGCGACCCGGCCAGCAGGCCCACCCGTTTTAAGTGGAGGCGGCTTCAGGCGCAGCCCGCCTCCCCCGCGCGAAAGCGCCTCACCGAAAGACGCTTCCGGCGTGGCCCCCCTGCTCACGTGCGGCCGAGCCGCTGGGCCGGCCCGCAAGCTATCTTTCGCCCAGAGCGCTGCATAAGGGTATAACCCCTATTATTTTCCTTTTTCTTTATTCTGCCAACTTCAATAATGCCTAGAATATTCATATGAACTCCAAATGGCATGATTCAAATTTCAGGTAGTCTCTAAATTCATGCTCTACCACATGGCACAACATGCACATTATTCCAGAGACTTTTCCTTCACACATATTTATCAAATGCCCATTTTTCACTTTCTGTGATTAACTTTAGAAAATCACATAGAGCTCAATCTTGATCCAAATGCAGTGATTCAAGTTCCTAGATGCTTGTCATGTCCAAACTTAGTTTTGGAACATTTTTAATAATAGTTTCTGTACCCCACCAAATATTGAGCCATTTCTCTATATTTATCGGCTTTGGAAAATCCTAGGAAATTCATTTGAATTCCAAATCCAGTGAAACCAACTCCTAAATGCTTCTAAAATCATGACTTGATGATGGGTACCTTTGCTCATCATTCAAGGAATTATTTCTGTATACTTCTTCCAAATCCATAAACCCTTTGGTTCCATCATATTGAAATGATCCAAATCACCCATTGATCCAATACCTATGAAACCACCTTGGTTATTTCTAATATGACCAGAGGTATCCTAGAAAGTCCAACTCCTATTTTTAGAGCACTTTTATTGTTGCTTTGATTGTTTTGCTTATTATGATTGTTTCCATCGTTAGTTGACGTAATAAACGAAGTACTCGGAGATGGACCAGAAGATTTGAAGACTCTGAAGAATAAGGCAAGCAGCCCTTTGACCATGTTCGAGAAACCTTTTATGCATGTCTCATATCACCTTATTATTCAATGCATCGGAATCATGTTGAGGTGGAAACCACTTTGGTTGCTACCATTGTTGCTTACTATTGATACTTGCATCAAACATGACCCTACCTTCCTATGAGGGTTATGTGGGTGGGAGTAGTTAGGATGCTTTAATAGCGGCTACGCAAATGGGACGGGTATATGCATGGTGACGGAGGCAGGATACTTTCAAAAGACTTTTCGAAAACCCCGTCGGGTGCCATTTATGCCCAAGGGAGATGGTGAGATGGGTAACCACTTGATGACGAAGTGGTGTACCGAGGCAAGTGTGTGTGTTGTTTTGAAAACGGATTGGTTTAAGTTGCGACCGTTATTCCAACCTTACATGCGCAACCACTCTACCCTTATATGGGAAAGGGCATTATTGATTACCTAGGTCGATACTAGCATGGTGCCCGCATTACTATTGACGGGGGTGACATGAGGTCACTCTCGGGACGGGGTCGCGCTTGGATAGGCGGCCATGACTGTCTTTACAGGGCACCGGACACACCGTTGGTACCCCGTGTCAGTGGTATGTGATGAATATCGGAGCGAGTCTCCACAAACCTTGAGATGTGAAATGTTTGGCACGGGGCTGTTACCAATCGAGTGGACTCCATATTAGTGTCGTCTAGGGAAAGATAGTGATCGGGTGCTTACCCCGGGTACTTGAGGTACCGCGGGTCGTGGATGACACGGAAGTTCCCCGGATCTTGTGGGTAAAGTGCGCAACCTCTGCAGAGTGTAAAACTATTCGAATAGCCGTGTCCACGGTCATGGACAGTTGGGTAACCGCTCTTGGGCTACGTCCAATGTTTGCGAAACCTGGTGTGTGTGTGAGGAAACAACATGGTTCAGAGATATTGATGATGTGATTGTGAGGAAGTCACAATGAGCTTGTGCATGTGCTGATTACAACTCTTTCTCGATATTGATGTTTGTGACCTCCTGATACTTGTTACAGACACTTGCATGCCCTTGATATATGTTTATCATACTTGCATATGAAAAACTAGCTTTCCGCAAAACTGCCAACCTAGCAGTAGAGCCTTGCATAATTATTCTGTTATCACACTTGGGTTGCTTGCGAGTACATTCAAAGTACTCATTGGCTTGCCACTGGTTATTTTATTGGCCAGGCATGAGAGCACATGTTATGATGAAGATTTCTTGGTGACGAGCATGCGAGCTAGGATGCTTCCCAGTCAGAATGCCTGTAGGGTTAAGGCAGATGGCATGGGTCCCAGTTGTCCTTGAAGATTTTCCGCTGCGATGATATACTCAAGACTTGACCATTATGGTCCTATTTGTGTAACACGGTATGTAAGGATGTAAGACTCTTGTTATTCAGCTTCTGTGTGTTCAGTGAGCATTGATCTCTGGGATCACTGTACACGTGCATTCGGTGATCACGACTTATGAGTCGGGGTCCCCACATTGGGTAACATCATTATTTGATGTCCTAGTTGTCTGCCCGAAGACAAAAGAAGAGACGGACAGCTGGATAGAAGACATTTGAAGACCGCCCTGTCAAGAAGGAAGAACTACACCGACCACCGACATCAAGAAGTAAACTCCTACGTCCAAGACCGGGCGTATCTTCAAACCACTCCTCTCGAAGGGACCGAGCATTTCCGTGACGAAGGAACGCTCACACCAAGATTTATCGACCCTTCTTCAAGTACACTGGCAGACAAATAGTAGATGTCTACCAGTTAGCTTACCACCTGAGATAACCTCCGTGCACCAAATATTCCACGAGTCCCCACTCTGGAAGTACTTCTTACTTCCTAACTAGCCCGGTGCCCGCAAGGACATCGATCACCGAGCCTTTGACAACTAACTCAACCCAACCTACGCAAGAGACCCCTCAGCCACCTCCATCAAAGAGGGTAACAAGCAAGAAGCCACACCACCAAGTACTTCAAGATTCCATGAAGCACCACGCGGGAGCAGAACCAGCAAGAAGAGGTGAAGACTACCCCATATCCAAGACTCTGTATTTCTTTTCACGCCTAGTCTGGGAATCTCGGGGACGAGATTCTTGTAAGGGGGGTAGGTCTGTCACACCCTGATTTTCATGCCACATTGCTTAAGCTAATTGTCATGTTAAAAATGTGGATTTGCAAAAACTTTTGAGTGTTTTTGACTTGGCTTGATTTGACTTTTGTCTGCTGTTTGCTAGTGCTCTAAAAATCAAATAAATCCTCCAACTCTTATACTTCATCTCCTTGATCCAAAACTTTTTCCCAATGATCATGCCATGTGTATAGACCAGTATAGAATTTTCTTATAAAAATATTTTGGCCAAATAGTATTTTCCAAAATTAGTTTTCCAAAAACCCCTGAATAGAGGTTTGCACTGCAAGTACCTTATTTAGGGTGTGAAAAATCTTTCAAAAAGTATATTTGAATCCTATTAGATATAGGACTCCCAGAAACCACAAAATTATAATTTTAAAAGTTATTTTTATATTTTATTTAAAAGATTTTTCTTAAAGCCAGAAATGGTCTTTAATAGGGAAAAATTATTTAATCATTTCAAAAATATTTGCCAAAATTCAGGGAAACTCATAGGACATATATTGTCCATATATAAGAGTTTCAACACATGGTCATGTTCAAAATGTTAGACAAATCCTTCCAAAACTCTTTTTGGATATTTCAATCTTTTGAAATATTTACAAAGGAAACATTCTCCAAAAATTCCAGGGAAATTCTATCATGTCATATATGACATAGTTGATGATCTTGCAAAGCCTCGTGCCTTGAAGATCAAGGGAACATCATCTAATCCCCTCAAAACCATTTCTGTCCCTTTTGAAGTTTGAGCAACTTTACATTGCCAAACTTGTCCAAATGCTCTCAAACTTTGTGCACATGCTAAAAGGATGTAATTATGCATCTATGCCAAATGGCACAAGTTTTGGAGAAGCATAACTTGGTCTAAGTGCCCCAAAACCATTTCTGTTCAAATTCAAATTTGAACAACTCTACATTATCAACTTTTTACCTGGGGCCTCAAACTTTGTGGGCACGATCATAACCCCAAATGATGACGCTACACCAAGTGGTGCATCAAGGGGAGATGATTAGCTTAACTCAAACATGGTGAAACCATTTCTGTTGATTTCTAGGGTTCACCAAAGTTACATTGGCAATTTTTCCCAAATGAGCTCAAATTTGGTGGAAGGCACTAATTATATGTGACATTTGATCCTGTTAAGTCCCATGTCAATTGGAAGTCATTTGCTCTCCCAAAACATTATCAAACACCTTCTGCCAATTTACCAAAACCATTGGATTGACCCCTTTTACTATTTCCCTTTACCCCAAATTCTTACACAGCTTCTCCTGATCATCTCCTACCTCCAGTAACCCTCCCTTGCCTCAGCTCAATCATTGGAGGGGGGTAAAACCCCATCTTACTCTTCTGGACAGCAGTTTTCACCTTCTTCTTCACCTCCCTCCTCATTCCAGTGGCTTCCCAGAGCATCCAAGGCCACAACGCATTTGTTTACTTCTCCCTCGACCCCCTAGACAATGTTAGGCAAGACAGACACGACCAGAGCGGCGAGGGCATAGCCGTGCCAGCCATTCGGGCGCTCTGGAGCGCGCTACAGTGTGCTCCCGCACTGTAGCCGCCTCCAATCGGCTGCACCCGACAGCCTGGGGCCTCCCCCTCGTGTCCCCCGAGGCTGCCTCGGCGTCCGCAACACGCTGGGCGGTCGGCCCCCTCCTGTCTCCTCCTCCCTCACCCCTGCTCGCACGCGCACCGGCCAACCCCGAGCTCCAGTGAGAAAGCTCACACGCGCGACTCCTCTGACCGTTTCCCCCGCTCCCTTTCTTCTCTCCCTCGTCCTAGACCAACTCCAGGAACACCCCGGACACTCTGCGGCAGGCTGACGTGACCCGTGGCGACGGCATCATGCTCACCGGCGCACGGCGCCTCGGTGGACCGTCGCCCACCTACTTATAGGGCACCCCTGAGCCCCCTTGCGGCTCCTTTGGCACTCTCCCTCTCCCGTGTGTCTCCCAAGCCGTCCCATTGCTCTCCCCGTGCCCTACGGCCTCCTCCCTGGCCGGAGCAGAGCCGCCGGCCACCGCTCGTATTTGGGCAACCCCGAGCCCCTCTCTCCCTCCTAGCCACTCCGGTGCCACCGCTCGACCTCCAGGGAGCTCCCCACCTCCGCCAAACCTCCCCAGGATGCCCGTACGCTCAAAGCCCAAGATGACCGAAGCCCTCCTCCGCCGCGGTTGAACCCCTGCTCGCCCTGGTCCCCCCCGGCAGGCGTGCTACCCATGGTTGGATGCGCCTCTCCGCGCTGGTCACTCCGATGGCCGGGGCGTCGCCGGAGATGGCCCGAGCCGACGGGGCCATGCCGGCGAGGGCTCGGCCGTGCCTCCCCTGCCTCTGCTCTGTTCGAGCGGGAGGTGGGGGAAGAACCTGCCGCTGGGGGCCCGCGCGTCAGCGACCCAGTGGGCGGGCCCCTCCGTTTAGGTGGAAGCGGGTCTGGCCTCGGCCGCCTTCCCCGCACGGAAACGCCCTTCCTGGCGGGCGCCTTCGACGTGGCAGGCCCCTGCGCGTGGCTGTGCAGATGGGCCGGCCCAGTGCACCGAAGCACTAAGCCCCGCCCTGTGCGCAGTATGAGGGTAAAGCCCTTTTTCCTTTTCTTTTTCTTTTTCAAGTAAACTTCAAAAATCTCCCAAATATTCATTTGAACTCCAAATTTGGTGATTCAAATTTCCAGTGACTCCATAAATCATGATCTACCTGTTGGTGCAACATGCACATTATTCCAGAGACATTTCCTTCACACATGATTATCAAATGCCATTATTTCATTTTTTGTGATGAACTTTGGAAAATCACAGAGAGCTCAAATTTGATCCAAATGCAGTGATTCAAATTCCTATGTGCTTGTCATATCCAAACTTAGTTTTGGAACATTTTTATTAATATTTTCTGTGCCCCCCCAAATAATGATCCATTTCTTCATATTTATCAACTTTGCAAAATCCTAGGAAATTCATTTGAATTCCAAATCCAGTGAAACCAACTCCTAGATGCTTCTAAAATCATGACTTGTTGATGGGTGCCTTTGCTCATCATTCAAGAATATATTTCTGTACACTTCTTTCAAATCCATAAACCCCTTGATTCTATCATATTGGAATGTTCCAAATCATCAATTGATCCAATACCTATGAAACCACCTTGGTTATTTTTCATATGACCAGAGGTATCCTAGAAAAGTCCAACTCCTATTTTTTAGAGCACTTTTATTTTTGCCTTGTTGTGTTGCTTATTATGATTGTTTCCATCGTTAGTTGACGAAATAAACGGAGTACTCGGAGATGGACCAAAAGGTTTGAAGACTCGGAAGGATAAGGCAAGCAGCCCTTTGACCATGTTCGAGAAACTTTTTATGCATGTCTCATAGCACCTTATTATCAATGCATCGGAATCATGTTGAGGTGGAGACCACTTTGGTTGCTGCCCTTGTTGCTTACTATTAAAACTTGCATCAAACATGACCCTACCTTCCTATGAGGGTTATGTGGGTGGGAGTAGATAGATGTATGCTATAGTAGTTGGCTACGCAAAATGGGTCAGGGTTATGCATTGAGTGAAACAAGTGTGGTTTGACATACTTGCAGATAACCCAGTGGGTGCCATTAATGCCCCAGGGAGTTGATGAGGAACTAGGGCACTACTTGGTGAAGAAGTAGTGTGCCGAGGCTTTACGAAAGTGTTGTTTACAGAGATGGATTAGATTTATGTGTGACTACCGTCCCAACCAAACATGTGCAACCACTCTACCCCTTATGGGACGGGGCTTTATTGATTACTTAGGTCGATACTAGCATGGTGCCCGCATTACTAGTGACGGGAAGACTTGAGGTCTTTCCCGGGACGGGGTCGTGCTTCGATAGACGGCCATGACTGTTTTTACAGGGCACCGGACACACCGTTGGTCCCTTCGGGTACGCGTGACATTGAAATTAGGGCAAGTCCCGTGATCTATTGTTTGTACTCGAGGGCCGTGTACCAACGAGTGGACTCTATGTTAGTGTCGTCTAAGGAAAGATAATGACCGGGTGCTTCCCCCGAGTACTTGAGGTACTGCGGGATCGTGGGTGACACGAAAGCTTCCCGGATCTTGTGGGTAAAGTGCGCAACCTCTGCAGAGTGTTAAACTATTCGAATAGCCGTGTCCGCGGTCAAGGACAGTTGGGTGGTGCTACTTAGACTATGTCCATAAGTTTCTGGAAAACAACACGGTATGGTGGATCCGTTGATGTGATTGTGAGAAAGTCACAAAGAGCTTGAGAATGAGTTGATTACAACTCTTTCGCGATAATGATGTCTGTAACCTCCTGATACTTGTTGCAGACACATGCATGCCCATGTTATTTATTGATCATACTTGCATATGAAAAACTAGCTTTCCGCAAAACTGCCAATTTAGCAGTAGAGCCTTGCATAATTATTCTGTCATCACACTTGGGTTGCTTGCGAGTACATTCAAAGTACTCATTGGCTTGTCACTGGTTATTTTATTGGCCAGGCATGAGAGAACAGGTTATGATGAAGATTTCTTGGTGGCGAGCATGCGAGCTAGGACGCTTCCCAGTCAGAATGCCTGTAGGGTTAAGGCAGATGGCATGGGTCCAAGTTGTTATTGAAGATTTCCGCTGCGATGATATACTCAAGACTTGACCTCAATGGTCCTATTTGTGTAATACGGTATGTATGGATGTAAGACTCTTGTTATTCAGCTTCTGTGTGCACAGTGAGCATTGTTCTCTGGGAACACTGTACATGTGCATTCGGTGATCTCGACTTATGAGTCGGGGTCCCAGCACCAGGTGCAGCTCGGGCCCATTGGGTGTCTTCTGGCCCATATAAAATCTCCCAAAAGTTTCATGATGTTTGGACTCCGTTTGATATTGATTTCCTGGGATGTAAAAAACATGCAGAAAACAGCAACTGACACTTGGCACTATTTCAATAGGTTAGTCCCCAAAAATGAAATAAAATTATTGTAAAACATCCAAGAATGATAATATAACATCATGGAACAATCAAAAATTATAGATACATTGGAGACGTATCACTGCGCTACTAATTAATTAAGGTATTCTTTTCATGAGTGGATGAATTAAGGTATTCAATTCCTAGGGTTGTGTTGTAGTACTCTGCGTGTAAATTGACTGGCCATTAATTTTAGTCATTGCACATCAGGATAACAATATGGAGCGCCCTCAGTAATTATGAAAATAAAACAATGTGATTTATGCACGCATCTTTGGGCATCAGTTAATCAATCTATTAATGTTGTTGTTTTGTTTTTAATCACCATTTGTGTGGTGTGGATGGAACAATATGAATGGATGAAGAATCGGAGAACCAGAGATTTTGTCTGTGGCGTGACAGAGTTCATGATTTTGGCTGAAAGTACAAAGAGGAGAATTGGTGATGGAGATTACATCATGTGTCCATGTACACATTGTGCCAATAAATAGTCACGTGAAGTTGCAAATGTCCAGTGGCACTTACTCTCTCGAGGGTTCATGGATGGATATACACGTTGGTCCAGACACATTGAAGAACAGGTCATCGATGAATAGGCCAAGGGCTGCGAGGTGCCAAACCCTAGTTAGTGTCGCATGGATGTTGAATCTAACATCAGGGCAAAGGCGTCAAGCTACAAATGGAACACCCGAAAGCCGAAACACCCATTAGAAAACCAAGATGGCGATGCAGACAACGACGATCTTGATATGCCAAATTTTGCTGCTATGATTGCAGATTTCAATGTCCCAGTAAGTGATATGATTGGGTACAAGGATCTACCAACCATTAATGTGGACTCCAAGAAAGAATTGTATCCAGGTTGCAAAAAGAAATATACCAAGTTGAGTGCCACCCTGGCGCTTCTCAAGTTTAAAGCAGCAAACGATCTATCAAACAAGGGCATCATAGAGATGTTAGGTCTCTTCAAAGAAATTATTCCTCAAGATAATGTGCTCCCCAGAAACGCGAACGAAGCAAAGAATTTTTTCCCATTGGAACTTCAAGTACAGAACATACACGCTTGTGTGAAAGGTTGTATATTGTACCGTGGTGAGTACAAAGATTTGCGTGCATGTCCCACATGCAAGCATGCATGATACAAGTGCAGGAGAGCAAAGGACAATTACGAATTGGACGACGAGATCAAGACATGAATCCCTTTCAAGGTTGTTTGGTACTTGCCTTTAATTCTAAGGTTGAGGCGTTTGTTTGCAACCCCTAGAGAGGCAAAGAGGTTGCGGTGGCATCATGATGAGCGAACTGCGGATAAATATATGAGGCACCCGAAGGATCCTAGAAGTATAAGGCTCGGTGAGTGTATTGACGGGATGAATCCTTTTGGCCATATGAGCACCAATCACATCACATGGCCGGTGCTTATGTGTATATACAACCTAGCTCCTTGGTTGTGTATGAAGAAGAAATACACTATGATGTCAATGATTATCCAAGGCCTGAAGCAACCTGGAAATGACATCGACATTTACTTTCAGCTAATGGTACAAAAAACGGCTGACAGTGTGGATAGATGCGCCTGTTGTAAAATGTAATAGTGCTTACAAAATGGAGATTTTCGTTCTACATGCAATGCTGCTGCACACCATTCAAGATATACCGGCATTAGGCAACACATAGGGGTAGAAAACAAAGGGAGATGTAGGGTGTGTCACATGCATGGATAGGACAACTAGCAGTTTTCTTCCCAACTCGCACTAAACCGTGTATTTGCGTTAGCATAGGTGCTTACGGAGAAATCACCCATACCGAAAGATGAAAGCTTAATTTGATGGTACCGCAAATGTAGATGTGGGCCCAAGACCCAATGTTGGGGAGGTGGTCCACAACATGGCTAAACAAATTAATGTTGTGCTTGGCAAGAAGCACGCTTTGACGGTGAAACAAACACCTAAGGGTCAAGTGTTTAAGAAGAAACCAGTGTTCTGGAAATTACCTTACTGGGAGATTCTATGTGTACGTCACTTCATCGATGTCATACACGTATAGAAAAACGTATTTGAAAGCATCATTGGTACTCTGCTCAAGATTAAAGGTAAAACAAAGGTTGGTGATGGTGCGTGGCTCGATATGGCTGCTGCTCAATCAAAACGCAAGAGTGAAGCAGAAGATGATAGCAAATTCATCAACGCTCGCCAGAGTTACAATTTCAGTACAAAAGATGCAACAGAGTTCTTCACCTATTTGTTGTCAGTTAAGACACCCTCTTCCTACTCCGCAAACATCAGAAGTCTCGTGGATGTGAGCTCGGGTAAGATGAAGTTGGGACACATGAAGTCACATGATTGCCTTGTAATGTTGACACAAATCCTCCCAGTGGCCATCAGGAATCTGATGGACAAAGATATAAGAAACACACTCATTGAATGTTGTGATTTCTTCGACCAACTATGGCAGAATGTTGTAGATCTTGAAGAGTTGGATCATATGCAAGAACATTGTCCAACCTAGAGATGTTTTTACCACCGTCATTCTTTGATGTCATGGTCCATCTCACTGTTCACCTTGTTGATGAGACAAAGTATTGTGGTCCTATGTTTCTTTGCAACATGTATCCCTTCGAGCAGTTCATGGGAATACTGAAGTGCTATTGTCGGAATCGAAACCATCCAGAGGCATGCATCCTACAAGGTTATACCACGGAGGAGGTGGTTGAGTTTTGCACCGAATACATGAAACAAAGACCTATAGGTTTGCCCCTCTCTCGCCACGAGGGATAGCTGACAGGTAAGCCGGTCCTTGCTTGCACACAAAAGGTTGTACCTGGAGAATTAGTAGAGAAAGCCCATTTGATTGTACTGCTTAACAGCCTAGTTCTCAGCGCTTATGCCGAAGAACACTTGGCGGAGACACGCCAAAAATTCTTACCAATGGTGTATCCATCAGATGCACAGATGAAGGATCACACTAAGAACTACGCCAAATGGCTGAAGAATGGTTTGGCAAAAGGATCCATCAATGACATTGCTACGTGGTTGGCACAAAAGCATATGACATAAATGGCTACATGTTCTACACCGAGGAACGTGATGAATATCAGAACAACTTTGTTCGAATAGAATGCATGACTGTAAATGAAGCTAATAAAGGGTATACTATGGAACCATCAAAGAGATTTGGGAGTTTAACTATGTCAAAGTCATGGTGGCATTATTCAGGTACACATGGATCCCTATTAGTTAGGTAAAGGTTAATGATTACAAGAAGACCTGTGTTAACAGGACAACGATGGTATATCACTTGGACCCGTTCATTCTTGCCAGCGAGGCTACCCAGATTTTCTATGCGGAAGACCCTTGCATAAGACCTGCCATGTAGTGATGCATGAGAAGAGGAGGGTACTGGGTGTCGAGGATGTTGCCGATAAGGACGAGTACGATGAATTTATTGAGCTGCCAGCCAAGGGATTTTGCACCCCTCTAACATAGAAGCGTAAAATCATCAGAAAAACCAAGTACATTCGGGGTCAACGTAATGATCCCAGTTCCCCCATGTACATGGGAATTAAGCGGTAAGACTAGTTTTTATGTCTACGCTGCAACTTAGTTCGTTCAATTTAGAACTACCATGTGTATTGAATTTGTGAGTTATGCCTGGTTTTCTGTTCATGTAAGAACCGTTAATATGTTGACCTTGATATGATCTCAGCGCATGCAATGAATATGAACTATTTATTATTATTATTATTATTATTATTATTATTATTATTATTATTATTATTATTATTATTATTATTATTATACCATAGAGGTAGCACACTCAATTGATCTCAGTCCAGTATGTATGAATAGAAGATATGCAGTCTGGTTTGCGAATAGCACATGGTGCGGTCATGAAAGTGATACGTCTCAAACGTATCTACTTTTCCAAACACTTTTGATATTGTTTTGACCTCATTCTTGCATGATTTAGACTAAACTAACCCGGACTGACGCTGTTTTCAGCAGAGCTGCCTGTATGGTTTATTTGTGTGCAGGAAAACGGATTTTTAAGCATCTCAGAAAAATCCACGAAAAATCACGAAAAATCTACGCACCCGAAGAAACAAAATGCCAAAAGTGGGGCCAGAGGGGGGCCAGGGGGTGCCCAGGCACCCTGTGGGCGCGCCCCCCCTGGGCCGCGCCAGGGGGCGCCTGGGTGGGCCCCACACCCCCTGGTGCCCTACTTTAGCCCGTATTTTTCCTCCCGACGCAGAAACCCCAGATCGGAAGTCCTTTCGCTGTTTTTCGTCGCGGAGCCGCCGCCACCCTCTGTTCTTCTTCGGGAGGGCTAATCTGGAGGCTGATTTGGCCTCCGGAGAGGGGAGATCGTCGTCATCGTCATCATCATCACCACTCCATCATCCTTCCATGACTTCCCCCTTCATGTGTGAGTAATTCCCTTGCTGTAGGCGAAGGGAATGGTAGGGATTGGATGAATTAGATCATGTAATAGTTCGTCAGATTGTTGGGGGCATGTTGCCTATCATCTAGTATGGTGTTTATCATCTTTGCTACAACTTGTTATTCTTAATGCTTGACACTTAGGGCCCGAGTGCCATGATTTTAGATCTGAACCATATGTGTTTGCATGAATATATTTGTGTTCTTGATCCTATCTATGAGTTGTATGCACCTGTTACGGTTCGGAACCAGCGATCCCAAAAGTGACAGCTTGGGACACCAAAGGGGATGGTCCGTAGTTTGAGGATTACATGTATCCATTGAGTTCATTGCATTGTTCCGGTGCTCTTTGACAGGAGCACCTTAATATCCATTAGTTCCTTTTGGCCCCGTTCGTAGCGGGATGGTAGAACAAAAGATGTTGTGCAAGTTCTTATTGCAAGCACGTACAACTACCTACGGGATACATGCCTAATGTTTGATATTTTCCTAGATGATCATTACTTTTCCGTGTGCCATGCCCCGAGTTAGAAACTATCTCATCCATGCAACGCCCAACCATCCATCTCCCTGGCCTACAGTATTTTAAACCTTGCTTGTCACTAGTTGCTACTTTTGCCATTTACTACTGTTATTTACTTTTGCTGTTTACTTTTACTATTACTATCATCACTATCATATCATTGTTACCACTTATCTTTTGTTGCAAGTTAGTATATTTCAGGTGCGGTTGTATTGACAACTCAACTGTTAAAGCTTATAAATACTCTTTGGCTCCCCGTGTGCCGAATCAATAAATTGGGTTATTCTTACCCGCGAAGACTATCTCGATCCCTTACGGTTGAGGGTTATCAAGTACCGTTTTCTGGCGCCGTTGCCGGGGAGCATAGCAATATTTACAAGTCTACTTGAGGTATCCTACCTGCTGCACTTTATTCACTATGGGTAAGAAAGGAGACCCCAAGGTTCCGATCTTACGATCCACTACAAGAAGAGGTACCGCTCTGAGCACTAGTGCTACTCTTGATTCACCTTCTGTTATGAGTAAGTTTGCCTCACCACCACCACATGATCTTCCTACTGAATCTGTTACTATGTCTGATACTCTTGATGATGCTTCTACTACTTTTGATGATGATATTAGTTCGCTTGGTTATGCTCTTGAGAAACAAATTACTGCTGCTGCTGAAAAATATGGAATTGAACTTCCTGTTACTCGCTACCCTATTGGTGAAACTTATGATTTTCCTGAATTGAGTAAACTTCAGGAGAGGCTCCTTGATGACGATTATTATATACTTGATGAAGATTTATGCAGGGAACTGACAGAGTTTGCCGGCTCTGATGTCGGTGTACTAAGGTAGGGGTACCTCAGTACCCCAACTTGTGCACGGGCAGTTGCAGCTTCCCGCGGCAGGGTTTACCGCGTGCTCGCCGGAGACCTTCCTGCTCCTTATCGAACCATTCAAAAACAAAGTATACAAGACATAAGATCGAGACCCCGGCAAGAGGAGCTTGCCGGGAAGGCCGTACCAGGCTCAAGATTACCTCACTAACACAAGGCCCTGGCAAGAGGAGCTTGCCAGGGAGACTAGAAGATTCCATCATAGAAGACCCGGCAAGGGCCCGGGGAGCGGCAAGCTCCCGGGCCCGGCAAGATCAAGGCCCCGGCAAGGTGCTTGCCGGGAAGGCCGCGCTGTGTGCCCGCGCTCCAGCTCATCGGCCCACGCGTCGCCCTGGGGCCTATCCAGGGACGCGTGGCGGATGGCTGTGCAGCCTAGGGGGACACGGTGGCGCTCCACGGTGGTGGATCCATCGCCGTGGCGGACGGAGACGCAAGGGCGGGAGCTTTTGGGGTCGACGACGACGGGCATTGAATGCCCTTGTCCCCCACTGTTAAAGTAGGTATAGACCACTGTTCTGTACTGTAGCTCCACTGTTCCTGCACTGTTACAACTACCACCCCTTTTACGTTTTTACCCCTTTCTCCTACGTTGACACCTGTCGGTGACCCCTTACACTATAAAAGGAGGCCCATGCACAACGTGGAGGGGGTTCGGAACCTAGATCACTCTCACGTTCGGTGTAGCTGCTTCTTCAAGCTCCCGAGCACTCAAACTCAATATACAACCAAGCAGGAGTAGGGTTTTACGCGTCTACCGCGGCCCGAACCTGGGTAAAACTGCCCGCGTGCTCACTACGATCTGCTCTTTGTGCTCCCTCCGCCCTCGTACCGCACATACAAGGGGCTTCGGTCCCATAGGTGTTCGTGGCGGACAGTTTCCCCCGACATCTGACCCTGAAACTATTAAGAAAATATTTGAAAAACACTCTTTGAAAAACAAAACCGTTCCTAATCCTGAGTTAGCTACATCTCCTATATGTATTGATGATCCTGATTTTGATTTCTCTGTTGATCTTTCACTTATACCTTTAGTTGAAGCTGACCCCTTTTATGGCAGAGAAAATGATGATGCTATTGCACACCTAACTAAACTTGGTGAACTAGGTAGCCTGTTCACCACATATGAGAAGATGCGCTACTTTTATGTGACCAAGCTTCTTCCTTTCTCCTTGAAGGAAGGTGCTAAAGCATGGTATGATTCACTCCCATGTGGTTCTATTAAGAGTCCTCAGGACTTAGCTCACTCTTTTGTTGATAAGTACTTTCCTGCTCATATGCAACATGCTGCTTTACAAAGAATTTATAATTTTAAACAGTTGCAGGATGAGTCCCTCCCTAAAGCTTGGGGGAGGTACTGCAGTTTGATTCAGGCTAGACCAGGACATGGAGTTCCTAAGAATGAATTAATTAATATATTCTATGCTGGTCTAACTGATGAATCTAGGTCCTATCTAGACAGTTGTGCTGGTTGTGTTTTCAGGAAAAGAACACCGGATGACGCGGAAGATTTAATGGGCAGGATTGCCAAAAACCATGAAGATTGGTCCGTCCCTGAACCACCTCCACCAACAAAGAAGAGGGGCATGTTTGTTCTAAGCCCCGAGGATATGCGAGAAGCAAAGAAGTCTATTAAAGAGAATGGTATTAAAGCTGAAGACGTGAAGAATCTACCCCCTATTGAGAAGTTGTGTGAGCCTACCACTCACCCTCCTACGGTAGAGGTACACTCTCTTTTAGATTTCAACGCAAGTGACATCCCTTATGGTAAGCCTCCTGATCAATGTTTAGATGAGTTTGATAATTTTATTATGAAACATAATCATTTTAATGAGCGGATAGAAAGTCAGTTGCATGATAATTCCCTTGCTATCAAAAAGTTCCTTGGTGTTTTAGATAGAACAATTAATGATGTCCAATGTCTTGTGAAGCATTTTCATATGGTTCAAACTCAGCTTGATCAAATTTCTAATGTGCAAAGAGATTTGCTTGCTAATAATGCCAAACAAGATAAGCTGCAGGCTTTTGGGATTAAGACCCGAGGAGGAACTAGTACTCAAGATCCTCTTTATCCAGAGGGACATCCGAAGAGAATCGAGCAAGATTCTCAAATGTAGGAAGAAGAAATTGTTGTCTCTCCAAATAAGAAGAAGAAACATAAAGAGACTGACAATTCTAATGATCCTAATGCAGATGAAGAGCCAGCTATTGATCCCAACAGTGTATCTATTTCCGATGCTGAGACTAAAGACGGTGCTGAACCTGAAGGTAATAATAATGAGAAGAATGATCCGCCTGAAGTTCGAGAAGAAGAAGCACGTGACAAACGTAAGAGGTACACTAAAGAAGACTTCATCGCAAGAAAACATGGGAAGGAGAAAGAACCATGGGTACAGAAACCCATGCCCTTTCCAGGTAAGTCCATCAAATCTAAAGAAGAAGAGCATTACAATAAGTTTTGTGAATGGATTAAACCTCTTTTTCTTCAAATTCCTTTGACTGATGCTATTAAGGTACTTCCTTATTCAAAATATATGAAAGATATTGTCACTAACAAAAGAAAAATTCCTAATGATGCAATATCTACTATGCTTGCTGACTATTCTTTCGGTGGAAAGATTCCTGAGAAGCTCGGTGATCCAGGAATACCCACCATTCCTTGCTCCATAAAGAATAATTATGTCAAAACTGCTTTATGTGATCTTGGAGCGGGAGTGAGTGTTATGCCTCTCTCTCTTTATGAGAGGCTCTGTTTAGAGAAACTAATTCCTGCAGATATCTCCCTTCAGATGGCTGACAAGTCAACCGCTGTTCCGATAGGTATTTGTGAGGATGTTCCAGTTGAAGTTGCTAATTGTTGAATTCTTACTGATTTTGTTGTGCTTGACATGCCCGAGGATGGGAGCATGTCCATTATTCTTGGTAGACCTTTTCTTAACACCGCAGGTGCTGTTATTGATTGCAACAAAGGGAAGGTTACCTTTCATATGAATGATAAAGAACACACGGTATATTTTCCGAAGAAGACCGATAGGAGGCATGCCGTCAACTCTATAGAGAATATCGAAACCGTGAAAATTGGAGAATGGGACTGTCCACTACATGTGCCTCACAAATACAAAACTATCATGGTAGGGACAATGTCCATCAAGGTAAAAGTTCAGTGATTACTTCGTAGGAGGTGAGACTTTTTGTTCTATATACCGCTTGTTTCTTGGTAAGACTTGATCAACCTTACTAGTGAACGTGTTATCTATGGATAAAAAGTTGAGCTTTCTATGTATTTATTTGTTTTTAGTGTTGTCATATTTGCTGTACCAAGTATCTATGTTTTTGAAGCTTCACAATTCTACTAACTGCTTCAAGTTTTCAGAGAGTTTCGTAGCTTTTTGAACTTCGAAAAATTTTCAACAGTGAAGTTTTCAGAAAAATTCCAGAAAAATTATATTAAAAATTTCCACAACGGGAGAGACCCGGAAAGTCCTGGGGCCAGCCAGGGGGGCCACCAGTGGCCCAGGCGGCCAGCTGGCGCGGCCCAGCCCCTGGCCGCGCCCACAGGGCGCCTGGGGCCCACGGGACCCCCCTCCAGGTACTTCTTCTTCCCCTCTCTCTATCTTTTTCCAGAAACCCGAGTTCTGGTCTTGTTCTTGCTGTTCTTGCTGTTCTTGGGGGCGATTCTTCGATCTCTCTCTACAGCCCATCATCTGAGCTGAAATTTTGAGCAAATACTCCCTGGTATGTGACTCCTCCACCCCTCCAATTAAATTTTTGATTGGTGGCCTCATTTGTGAGTATTTAGTAGTTCTTGGTGCTGTAGAGATGAGCTTGCATGCATGTGTAGAAAGTTGTTTTCCAAGTATTAATGCAAGTTTATGCCTTAGGCAAGTGAGTTGAGTAGTTTGCCTTAGCTCACTTTGTTTTAATTCTCGTTTTTGTAAATTATAAAAAAATTTAGAAATGAGTTTGTTAGGAAGGGCAAAATGATGGCTTGAGAAGTGGAGGCCCGCAAACTCCGAACGAGTCACTAGAGCCGCAGCTTCACCATCGACTGTTAGGGTGAGCTATAATGAAGATCATGTGCCCCTGGAGTTGTTGGAAGACACAAGTCCAGCACGTGCGATGACATTTCCATGTGATGAATTCATGGAAGCTGCGGGAATCAAGGATGAGTTTTATAATCTTTGTGCTAATGCAGGTTTGACACGACTCGTCACGAGCCGTGTTACTCAGTATTAGAAACTCACCTCCGGTTTCATTAACAGTTTTAGATATAATCCTGATTCAGGTGCTATTGAGTTTAAAATTTATAATGATCTTATCACCATGACTCTGGGAAATTTTTGTGAAGTAATAGGTGTGCCGAACGTTGGGAGGACGGCAAGGATGGCCACGCAGCCCTCTGAGCTGAAAACTGTCATCAACTCTCTCTGCAGCATGGGTACGAGGGATATTCATCGGTCGAAGATCTCCAGCATCTTGTTTCCTCACCTCAGGTATTTTGCATATTATATTGCTAGAGGGGTGTTAGCTCGCGACAACACGAGCAACATTTCTGCTCCGGATATTGCTATCTTGGCAGCAGCCCTCTCAGGGAGGTCTGATTATAATATTGGTACCTTAATTGCTTGACGCCTTGCTATGAACGGTAACAAGGGGGACTTATATGGTGGCATTTATGCCACGCTTATCTTAGAGCATCTTGGAGGCACCCCACACCCTGATGATACTCCTTTTACTTATTTAAGCTTTGATCTTGCTGCTATGAAGAGGCATAAGTTTGTTACCATGGGTTCTGAACTTGATAACCTTGTTTATATCTTGCGTTTCGGAACTACCGCGGAATGCGAGATCCGTCTACCTGCACCTCTTTTGTTTGATTTCTCTCGCAGGAACGAATGGTCCTTTGATGTTGTCCAGTTCGATGAGTTCATGGTCCAGAACCATTTCCATAACCCCATGGAGGGGGTTGTGCCCGACGAGGAGAGGCACGGTGAGATACCACATTTTCAGGATGAGACCGCCACCGAGTTTGGTGAAGGGTCTTCCTCTGTTTGGCGCTCGGAACCTTCCTCGTGGGAGACTCCGAGGAGTTCGGTGTACGCGCCATCATCCTTCTACGACCCTTGGTCTCACCACCATACCCCTGGAGCAGGAGGCTCCTAGGGGCAGTAGCTGCTACCAACTTAGGCCAAAAGCCTAAGCTTGGGGGAGTACGTGCCCTTCTCACTTTTTCATTGTATTATCCATTTGATTCACTTTGATCTTTTCGAAGTTTTTGCTCGTTCTTCTTTATTTCTCTCTTTGCAAAAACAACAAAAAAAATTCTCTTTCTTTTGCTTTTTATTCAACTTTTGAAAAACCCAAAAAGATTTCCTTTCTCTCTTTAGTTTGCTTTGTTTTCAGAGATCGGCTCGAGTCCGTGATGGCATTTGGTTATATTTCCTACGTTCGATCATGCAAGTGACAAGCAGTAATGATGAAGATCGACTGAAAGGAAGCAACAAGGAAGACCGGTATGAACTCTTATTGTTTCTACTTTTGTACATATGCCTGTACTTATGATCTAGAGACCAGCTTGTAGCGACATAGTGCTATGTTTACAATGCTCTTCCAGTGGTTCATGCTTTCCTTGTGGCTAGTCTCCAATAACTAGAGTATATAATGTGTTATTGAAATGATCTACATGCATCGCACTGTTCATAGTCTGGCATACTTGGGTGGTATTTCCCTTTAGAGAATTTTTGGATTGACTTGGCACATGCTTACACATGCTTAAGACTAAAAAGTCTACTTTGCCTTGACGATCTTTGAGTTTTAGAATAGTTATATCACTTTCATGCCCGATTCAATGTTGCTTTGTCGCTCTGCATGATTATGACCGTTATTGCTCTCTAGTTGGTCGCTTCCCAGTCTTTTGCTAAACCTCCACCCGTACTAAGCGGAATGACTGCTTGTGCATCCAAAACCTTTAAACCTGTTATGCCATATGAGTCCACTATACCTTCCTATATATGGTATTTACCTGCCATTCCTAACGAAGACTTTCATGTACCATCTCGAAATTAATCAAAAGCATTTCCCTTTTTGTGCCTATGTTTTAGCTCATGAGGAAGTAGTAGTTAATTCATGATCTCTTTAAGTTGGACAAGTTTCACTCCTGGATTGCATGTATAATGTGCAAACCCCTAATATGAAAAGGAACTGGCATTGAGTGCGCCCGGCTCAAAAAGATAATATAACAAACAAACCCTCCTTCACGCTTCGTTCATGAGAAATCAGAAAACTTTGGCAGTGATAAACAAAGGAGATTAAGAGGATGTGATCGTCCTCATGCGGGAGCCGTTCCTCGAGACTTGTCTAGCTTAAAAAGTAATTGAGTTATCTGCTAGCATTCGTTGACGAAATATGCACCTCTCAAAAACATATTTACTTCTGTTTTTAAAACCAAGAGCTCTGGTACATGTTTAGTTTTTGTTTCCGATCACGGGTTTTCAACTTTGCCAATAAAAGCCACGGTTCGAGAGTCTCATCTTCTTTCTTCAAAGCACTGACTAGGAGAGCATAATTGTCATTCTGAGTGTAATGTGCATTGTCCCAAAGTATTACATTGTCTTCTGCATACTTGTGATATGATTTATTCTGAAATTCTTAGTTCTAGTCTCCTTTAAAACTCTGGAGGAGTCTCTGTATTTATGTTTTGCTTCACTCATAGAGGCTAACGAGATACCACCTTAATATGCTCAAGCTATGTGCAATGTGATCTTGTCTTGATTTTCGGTAATATATTGTTTACTCTTAATTATTTGAGACTGGTCACTTGAAAGAAGGATTGCTCCTTGCATTGTTCTCATAAGTACTGTTTTAATACTTGCTGAACTCTTTTCGTAGTACATGCTTATATACATCTAATGAAGCAAAAGAGTTTGTCAAAGTCTTCTTTGTCGCTTCCAGTTCGTTGAACTGAATTGCTTGAGGACAAGCAATATGCTAAGCTTGGGGGAGTTGATACGTCTCAAACGTATCTACTTTTCCAAACACTTTTGATATTTTTTTGACCTCATTCTTGCATGATTTGGACTAAACTAACCCGGACTGACGCTGTTTTCAGCAGAGCTGCCTGTATGGTTTATTTGTGTGCAGGAACACGGATTTTTAAGCATCTCAGAAAAATCCACGAAAAATCACGAAAAATCCACGCACCCGAAGAAACAAAATGCCATAAGTGGGGCCAGAGGGGGGCCAGGGGGTGCCCAGGCGCCCTGTGGGCGCCCCCCCGGGCCGCGCCGGGGGGCGCCTGGGTGGGCCCCACACCCCCTGGTTCCCTACTTTAGCCCGTATTTTTCCTCCCGACGCAGAAACCCCAGATCGGAAGTCCTTTCGCTGTTTTTCGTCGCGGAGCCGCCGCCACCCTCTGTTCTTCTTCGGGAGGGCTAATCTGGAGGCTGATTTGGCCTCCGGAGAGGGGAGATCGTCGTCATCATCATCATCATCACCACTCCATCATCCTTCCATGACTTCCCCCTTCATGTGTGAGTAATTCCCTTGCTATAGGCGAAGGGGATGGTAGGGATTGGATGAGTTAGATCATGTAATAGTTCGTCAGATTGTTGGGGGCATGTTGCCTATCATCTAGTATGGTGTTTATCATCTTTGCTACAACTTGTTATTCTTAATGCTTGACACTTAGGGCCCGAGTGCCATGATTTCAGATCTGAACCATATGTGTTTGCATGAACATATTTGTGTTCTTGATCCTATCTATGAGTTGTATGCACCTGTTACGGTTCGGAACCGGCGATCCCAAAAGTGACAGCTTGGGACACCAAAGGGGATGGTCCGTAGTTTGAGGATTACATGTATGCATTGAGTTCATTGCTTTGTTCCGGTGCTCTTTGACAGGAGCACCTTAATATCCATTAGTTCCTTTTGGCCCCGTTCGTAGCGGGATGGTAGGACAAAAGATGTTGTGCAAGTTCTTATTGCAAGAACATACAACTACCTACGAGATACATGCCTAATGTTTGATATTTGCCTAGATGATCATTACTTTTCCGTGTGCCGTGCCCCGAGTTAGAAACTATCTCATCCATGCAACGCCCAACCATCCATCTCCCTAGCCTACAGTATTTTAAACCTTGCTTGTCACTAGTCGCTACTTTTGCCATTTACTACTGTTATTTACTTTTGCTGTTTACTTTTACTATTACTATCATCACTATCATATCACTGTTACCACTTATCTTTTGTTGCAAGTTAGTATATTTTAGGTGCGGTTGAATTGACAACTCAACTGTTAAAGCTTATAAATACTCTTTGGCTCCCCGTGTGTCGAATCAATAAATTGGGTTATTCTTACCCGCGAAGACTATCTCGATCCCTTACGGTTGAGGGTTATCAGAAAGCTGTGTGTCGACCGAACCGTGCACGTGATCTGAGTCGTGCGTTCTGATTGGGCAGAATCCAAACCCCACGGATTGTACGTTTGCATCGTTGGATGCTCCCAGATCGAACGACAATCCTCATCACTTTCATCAGCATTACAGTTCCGTCTAGGACTTTCTTTGTATGCCAAAATGCATGGTAAATGACAAAAAATGTCTTATATGTAGCACACGAGACAAGAAATGCGCCAGCAAATCAAACCCATGGTATAATGGTGATTGCATACCGTGGAATTTTTAATGAGGCCAAATGAAGAAGTCACCATCCACTAGAGTTAGACTTGACACGTCTCCTTTTGGAAACCATGATTCTTCTTGTGAGATGCTCTGGTTTGCAAGGAGCGATCATAAAACCTTGTGTCAAACTTTACCAAATTTTTTCCACGGGGTCGTGAGAGGACACCATGGGCACACGCTGATTTTGATGATGTCCAAACTCCATCTAAATTCTCTGTAATTAAAATACCAACCAGGCCTACGCCGGTGGCCGTACCACGCGACCGAAATGTTTGATACTTCACCCCACTTCTCGTACAAATGGATGAAAACTCGCAAAGCGACGCACACATAATTTGTACACCTTCTTTGCTCAGGCTGGTTGTAATGGGAGTCTCTTATATAGGTAGTATCATGCATGCCAACTAAGCAATGTTGATGAGGTGGCATAGAATTAAATCAAGAAAGAGATGCTTGAGTATCATATCATGATACCATATCATATTAAATGATGTGCTACTTTGTGTCATGCATGGCAATACATCTAGTCCTATATGATACCAACATATGATACCATGCATTAACGATGTAGTATCATACACCGGTATCATACGCATGATACTAGTATATGATACTCCCCATTACAACGAGCCTACGACTAGCCAAAGTGGGAGTAACTTCAACAGTAACATCGAGTACAACTAAGCAAATTTGCTTTTGTGGCAATGAGTTAATGAGGAGAGAGGTAGTTTAAGTAACTTAGCTAGCTACTATAACAACACATGTCAATGCAATATGAGACTCTATAACCTAATAAATGAAGCTTTAATTGCTTGACACCACACTTATGTTACTAACCACTACAAAGATTGTAACATAGTCCAGGGACATGTCTATGTTACTAGATAGTGTATGTTACTCTCCATTGTGGCTAGTCTAAGACTACCCAGAGTGGGAGTAACATATAGGTGGTAACATCACACATCTCTAGGCAAAAACAGATGATGTGGCGAGTAATTAATGAGGAAATAGGGCATGTGGTAACATATCTAGTTACTGTAACATCACAGATACCGGGACACGATGAGTCTACAACCTAATAAATGAAGTGTGTTCCATGACACCACACATATGTTACTCCCCACTATAGAGGTAGTAAGATAGACTAGTAACATATGCATGTTACTAGTCTAACTAACACCCACATGTAGCTGTAGTAGGGTTTTGAATTTATATGCACTAAATGCAAGGTAAGTGCAAAAATGACTTAAATATAGTCGACAAGACCTAAAAATGAGCTAGAAAATCAAACCAAGGGTATATCTGTGATTATTTACCATGATTTCTTTTCGAGGTGGAATGATATAGTCACTGACGATTTGGAGTCTGAAGTGCTACGTCTCCTTTTGGCAACTATGATCCTTCTTGTGAGATGCTCTGGTATGGAAGGTGCGAGCACCAAATCTTGTGTCAAACCTTACCAAAGTGTTTCCATGCGATCGTGAGAGCACGCCACAGTAACACAATGATGTTCACTATTTCCAGACTCTATGTGCATTTCCTATAATTAAAATACCAACAAGGCCTACGCCTCTTGCCGCACCCTGCGGCCGAACTATTTGAAGTTTTTTCCCGTTTCTCGGATAATGAATGAAAACTCGTAAAGTGACACACAAATGATCTTGCTAACACCTACATGTAGTTGCGACTATATATATGTATAGCAAACGAGATCTCAAATGCACCAGATAATCGAACCATAGGGTACAATCGTGATTTCGTACTATGGAAAAACAATTCGAGGCGTAATGATGAACTCATGTTTTCATTAAGACGAAAATTTGTTGTTAGTTCATTTTTTTTTTCAAATAGCACATGGTTCACTCACGAAAGTCGTGTGCGTACTAAACCGTGGCCAATGCCCCCTTTCCGCGCGCGCGATCTGAGTCGTGCGTTCTGATTGGCCAGAACCCAAACCCCACGGATCATACGTCTGCACCGTTGGATGATCCCGGATCAAACGGCAATCCTCATCCCTTTCGTCAACACATATAGTTCTGGCTAGGATTTGAATTATATGCCAAAATGCACGGTAAATGCCAAAAAATGTCGTACCTGAAATGCGCCAGCAAATCAAACATGGTGACTGCTTACCGTGGGAAAAAATTAGAGGTGGAACGATGAACTCACGTCTTTATTTCAAAATTAGCATGTCTTGTAGTTCAAATGAAATTATGTTGTTTGTGCACATTAGCGCTTAGAGGCAACTATTTGCATAGGCCTTTCCGCGCGGTGACCGGGGATATTTTTCAACCTTTTCAGCTAGGCCGCCAACACCCCCCACCGTCCACCTGTGTTTCACTCAATTAGCGCACCCAATCTCCATTTGCAGCTCCCCCACCCCACAGATGTAGAAGAGAACCCTGTCCGGTGCCGACCTGCTCAACCCGGCCGTGTGACCTCTCTTCGGCGTCAACCCCACCTCCACTGCCATTCCAAAATGCGGCTGCCCACGCCTCGGCCTCTTTGTTTGCTTCCGTGCCACCCTCGAGCATATCGATCATGTAACCCTCGCCTCTACGGTAGTGATGTCGGGTTTGCATTAAGAAACCTGTTAGTTACTGCTCTCCATCGTGGTGAGGCATATTTCCTCGCAATCCCTCTTCCTATTTTATTCCGTATGTTCCCAAATTGGCAATAAAATAACGGAGAGTGTATCTATGTTCATTATCTACCTTCCTAACTAGTACATATAAGTTGCATTTGATCCAATAAGATACTGTCGATTTACATATCATGGGCGCCCGTGTCACACAAACTTAACAAATAAGCCGTAAATTTTCTAAATTATTGCATGACATGTTTAGACAGCTTGATACCAAGATGTTAGCCTTCTTCTTATCCTCGTTTCCTGCGTTTCGCATATGTTATCTGTAGATGTCGGGTAGCAACAACATCACTCATGCTTCAGGCGATGTATCTTCATCTGATTTCGTCAACCTTAGGTCTTCAACACATGGTGAGGGATCAAGTAATCTGGAACGACATAGAGTTGTAGCAATTACTGTTCCGGTCAGGACATGGAGGAACGCTCCAAGGAAGACCACACAATAGCCTAAAGGTGTATATGAAATAATCGAGATTGATTTAAAATCTTGGACTCCAACTAAACTAGATAAAGCGTGCACGAGGTTCAGGAGTGTGTGTGGATTTGTTGACAGGGCAAGGTTCAATATTAATCTGCCAGTGTTTCAGAAGGCCGACACAGAGACACGAAAAAGGATAGTCCAGGAGATCAGGGATGACTTCAATGTTCCAGAGCAGTAGAGAATAAAGGTGGAACACGCGACACTGAAGAAGGCTAGGGATGCTTGGAGAAACTGGAAGCACGTGCTGCACAAGAAGTACTTGAGTGAAGGCAAGGACCCAATCCCCGCATACCCCCAAATTACAAAGGTAGACCGGGCAACATCCAAAAGGGGCAGGGCAACTACAAGGTTTGTGTCAGGACCCCAATCCTAAGTCACACAGGTCTAGCCTGTAACACATCATATCACTTTGCGGCCTCACGCACGGTATCCCCACGGGTGCCACCTTACCTGGCCCAGGACCGTTTGCGCATTTTGGCACACATATATGATAGTGTCGCTAGCATCCATATGATAGAGAACCCGGGCCGACATGATTAGTTATAAACCAAAAGTGGCGCTAAATTACAGAGACAGGCATACATGACCCATCAACGAACGTGTCGGTCATCAACGTATGAAGCCAAGTCGTAGCAAGCTACAAGGACTTAAAGGAACAACGCGTGACATTTCCCTTAAGGGACAGACACAGGAACGAAGAAGGACACATGCCGGCCAGCCTAAGTGTTCCGGAGCAGTAGCAAGATACCAGGGCTCAGTGGAAGCACTAGGAGACATTTCCCTGTAAGATAGGCTACCAAAGGTAAACAACTAGGTGTCGGATCCTACACATAGCAATACACATTACACGTACGCATAACATGCAAGTATGTGCTGTACAACATGGCATCACAACATAACTCAACAACTCATATAGATAAAGGCCCAGAAGAGCCATCATAGCATTTATTACAAACAGAGGTCACATGACCCAACATACAGAGCATACAGGCAACAGAAGCATAACATGTCTGAGTACAGACAACTACAAATGAAAAAGGCCGAGAAGCCTCACTATCTACAAGACCGTCCCAAGGGTACAAGATCGTAGCTGAGGTAACAAGCTAAACGTCGAAGTCCACGCGGAACCACTAGCGAGGCTGAAGTCTCTCTGCAAAAATATAAATTAAGCAAACGTGAGTACAAAGGTACTCAGCAAGATTAACATCAGAACTAACTACATATGCATTAATATCAACAAAGGGGTGGTGGATTTTGACTGCAGCAAGCCAGCTTTAACTCGGTGGCTATCCTGAACTACGACTGCAAGTAACTCTTTGAGGTGGTGCACGCGAGTCCACATATTCACCAATCAATACACCACTATGGATCCGCTCCCGTCTCCCTACGAGAAGGCCATCCATAGCACTCACGCTTATCTTGCGTGTTTTAGACTATCCACTTTCACTTGTCTATGAACTATTATAGGCAACCCAGAAGTCCATTTTCGCGGACACGGCTATTCGAATAGATCATATGTAACCCTGCAGGGGTGTACTTCTTCACACACGCTCTCACCACTTACCGCCATTTACACGACATGTACTCGGCAACCTTCAAGCAGAGGCTCAACGAGGGTGTCGGCCACGACCTGACTAACCACACAAGTCCCTAGTCCAGGTTTATCGCCTATTTGGGTTCCATCCGCATGGAGATCCGGCCGGGGTGTCGCTCATGGCCCCAAACGATGTGTACATGGTTCCCGCATCACCAAACGGGCGACCGGTACACCGTGCCACGTACATGCCACGTCACAGCCCACCCCGAGGGTCAGCGCTACGCACGACCTCCAGTAAACTACAAACACCAGAAACTAGTTGCAACTCCTGGACAGAGGACAAGGGCAGTTTATAAGTCGAGAGGGTCCATTGGTTTCAGGCCCAATGCATGGTAGTAACTGGTCATGGATCAACCAACACAGAACGCAGTTCCTGAGGTCGACTGTAATGAGACAACCCACCATGTACTCCTACATGGCCTCTCATCGCTACCTTTACCAAATCGTGTTCACACACTTAGCTCACACACATTAGGACATGTTCATCACCATTCCAATTCATGCCCGATGAATCAGACCTGACACAACTCTAAGCAATAGCAGGCATAACCAGAAAGCATGAATGAGTAGGCACAACATGGCTCAAACAACTCCTACTCATACTAGTGGGTTTCAACTATTTACTTTGGCAATGACAGGTCATGCAGTGGAAAGGGGTTCAACTACCGCAGCAGGTAACAGTTGAAGCGTTGTTGTCCTAATGCAGTAAAAGAGAGCAAGAGCGAGAGAGTGGGATTGTATCGGAATGCTCAATGGGGTTTGCTTGCCTGGCACTTCTGAAGATATCACTGGGTCTTCATCAGTGTCATCGATCACATCGTCGGAACATCGTCTACTGAGAGAGGGCAAACACCGGGAAACAAGGGAGAACACAATCAATGCAATGCAACAAAATGATGCATGATCATGACATGGCAATATGCTGTTGATTGAGCAAATGCAACTAGCAACCATATTAAATGGAATTGGTTTGAACCAAAGGTTCAAATTCAAATTCCATACGTGATTATTCAAATGCCATTTAGTCAAATTGTCCTAAACAGTGGCTGTAAATTATTCAAACATGCATGAAAATGCCATAAACAGATTACTTGGATTTTTCTGATCAACTTTCATATATAAATTATTTTCATCTGAGTTATAGATTATTTTCTGTGATTTTTACAAGTTTTGGCTATTTTCCGAAATAAATAAATCATTTCTGATTTATTTTAAATTACAGAAAATAGTTACTGCGTCAGCACTAGGTCATGCTGACATCAGCAAGTCAACAGGTGGTCCAGGTCAAACCTGACCAATGGGGCCCACTGGTCAGTGACACAACTGACTAAACTAACTTATTTAGCACTAACCTAGTTTAGTTAGCCGTGCGGGGCCCACATGTCAGTGAGTGAAAGGGTTAACTAATTGCAAATTAGCACTAATCTAAAATTAGCAGGGCACTGGGCCCACCTGTCAGTGTCTACTTAAGCTAATGACAGTAATTCAAACTTAACTAAAAACCTAAACCAATACTAGTCAAGGGCTGGCCCACAAGTCTGTGAGAGAGGGGGGGGTCAAACCAGGCAGTGGGGTCAACCCACGCCGGTCAACGGGTCAAACCCGCTGGCGAGGCCCGAGACGGCGGTTGGTGTCGGGTTTCGCCCTCAGGCGACCAAACGAGTGGCGGAGGGGCTCTATGTGGAGCTGGGACTCGCCCGCATCCATTCATGCCATCGGGAGGGGCTGACGTCGACCGGGCTCGCCGAAAACAAGCTCGCGGCAGCGGCCGGCGTGTGGGTGAGTGCGGGGACGCGGCTGTTGCTCAGGCGAGCAAGAAGAGTGGCTCGCCAGCCTACTAGAGGCGCCAGGAGCGTGTTAGTGCCCCTGGAGGGAGCAGGAGAGGCTCCGGAGCGCGGCTCGCCAGCCATGGCGGACGACGGCGTCGGGTGCTCGCGGGGCGGCGGCTACGATGAACAAACGGAGGCGGGGTTAGGGGGAAAAAGACCGGGGGCTCACAGCGGTGCCGTAGGGATGGCCAGCATGCCCGGGGAAGCGACGACGGTGGCGAATCGATGGTGGAGGTCCTCGGTGGCCGGCGGTGAAGAAGGTGATGATGGCGACGACGGAGGACGTCCGGCGTCGCCTGGCTTGGTGATGAGGTCAAGGACGGCATGGCCGAGCTACTGGGCACGCCGAGGGGTCGAGGGGGAGGCTCTGGGTGCGGCAACGGCGGGCGGCGGCGGGTGGCGTTCGGCCATGGCGAAGAAGAGGCGAGGGAGAGAGCAAGGGGGTGATTGAGAGGTTAGGGGGGGTTCCAGACGTCTGCCCTAGGTCGTTTGCGGCGTCACGCCGGCGAGGGGAGGGCCAGGTAGGCAGGTGGCGTGGAGGCACGACCGTGCGCGCGCGCCGGCCACACGCCTGGCCGACTGGCGCCAGGAGGACGACGACGGTGGTGGGCTGGGCCTGGCAGGCCGGCTATCTACAGGCTTCTAGTGGGCTGCACAGTAGGTAGGTCCAGGTAACTTTCCCTCCCTTCTCTTTCTATTTAGTTTCTGTTTTCTATTTTCTGCTTTTGTTTTGCTTTAATAAAAATGCCAAAACATTTTCATAAATCTTGGAAATATTTGTGGGCACTGTCTGCATTAATTCCAACAACCCTCATTTACCTCCAAGATTATTTGGACATTTAAAATTATCTATAGGATTTAAATGTCCAAATGCAAATATCTATGATTTAATTCAAGGATCCAAAATGGCTCCCAAAATTATGAAACCATTTTTTGGCAGAGGTTTTAGCCAAGACCAAAAATGATGAACATTTTGTGAAGGGCACTCTGGGTACATTGAAAAGTATTTATTTGAACCTAGTTGAGATCACTTGGTGCTAGGGCTTGAACAACCCCAATTCAAGTGTAAAAGAAAATTAGACATGATGCAACACAAGACTAGCTAGACCAGAGCAGACCAGAACTAGGGATGTGACAACTCACCCCTACTAAACAAGAATCTCGTCCCGAGATTCAAGACGTGAAGTAAGAGGACAAAGGGGACACAAAGCTAACAACACGATCTTCATGATCCAACTGCCCTTCTCGGAGATGTTGATTGCTTGCATCACGTTGATCCTGACATCCTTGATTTCGAGATCTTTGTCCAACACAGTGATAACATAAGAAACTCTACAGGAATCGATCTTGCCAACGATCGAGCAACTCAGAAAAACTCATGGAGTGAGACGTTGAAACATCTCTTGAGCTAAGACACAGAACACACATCCAGAGGGATGGAGTGAAATAAATTATGAAGGTTCACCTAGTGGAAATAATTCCACACCTAAGAAGATGGTGATCGATACCACCAGACGAGGCACCTTAGAGAAGATGACTCGTAGAATTATTCCCTTAGGCGGAAAAAAATTACTTTTGATATAGCTATCATTGAAATTCTCTACACCAGCCTAAGGCAATCACAAACGATCGTTTGACGGAGTCCGAATGAATGACATTCTCGGGCCAGAATGGATGATGTGGACTACCTTGTTGGAGCAACACAAGGGATGATTTTGCTTACCATCGGAAATGGATGGGACCCATGGCAAGTCCACTTCTGAAAATAATCCTGAACAGCAGTTGCTGAGATGGCAACCAATGGAAAATTGGCACGATGGTGGTGCAAGCTGGGAACAAAATGCAAATGCTGGGAATGATTCTGGTAACTGGGGTAAATCCCAACGGTAGAGAGTAAATCTACTCCTTGAGAGGTTATATCATAACCAAGAACACTGGGAGCAATCCCGGTTTGTGCCAGTGATAACACCTAGTGCTTGTGCGTGCTCTCAAGAACTTGAGCATTCCCATATTCATCAAGGTTTTACCAATATCCGTGTCAAGGATCCTGGCAACACAACATACTACCATGATGAATAACGATGGATGGTGCAGATGCAAAGGAAGATAACACTTTCTTAGATTTCACCTTAGCGGAGTCAAGGGGAAAAATCTGGATGATCGACCGAGGGACATTTAGCACTCCGCTTCTAATGTTCTCCTTGATGTGCTAGCACAACCCATTTATCAAAATGTTTTGGTACCTAGAATGTCAAGTAAAAGTTCGAACTTCAGGAGCACAAAAATCCATAAGGAACAACTAGGGAGAGAATCCTACGAAATCCTTATGAGGAGGTGGCCAACTTCTTCAATCAAGATACTACAACAATAGATCTTCCGGCTGGGTGTGTTAGCCACGACATCCACTTTATCGGTTATCGAGAGACCAATATTATAGTTCTTGGAAAATGCGCCAACCATCATATCTGCTTGAGATTCAGTTTTGGTTGGTGTCAGGATATTCCAGACTCATCGAGTCTAGAAAGAAGAAGAAAATTTGCAACACAAATCGATGAGACGATGTTGCGAGATTCTCGGGAATGAACTACGATAGCAAGCCTCAAAACATGAGCTGGTTCTACTACAAAACCTGTGAACACGTTGTCCCAGACAAGCATGACCACATAGTAGTCTTATGATAAAATACCACCGAGTTCAGATTGGGAATCATCATTGGAGATAACAAAGTCTTGTGCATGTCCGTCCGGGCCCTTCGGGATTAGCGCATGAACTTCTTTTCTTTGAACAATTCAATCAGTGGCTTGGTGTGCTAGGGATACATATATTGTGAAGGTTGCAAGTCTCCAAACCACAGAATACTTCGTACGTAAGCATGACTGACTTGGGATGATTCCAGAGGAAGCTAAACTAACTTTCTCGAATTCAGGGCGGCAAGTTGCACCTAATGCACGTGAACTGGGAGAAAGTCACTTCTTGCACCAACATATACCTCATGAACGGGACACGAAGGCAATGCTTACAAAGTTTCCAACACTAGCTTAATGTCCTACAAGATCACGGAGGAGATAAGGATGTTTGTTGATGGGCTCAAGAATTGTCCATCCAGGTTTCCATATAGATGGAATTCCATGACAATGTGAACGAAATGATAGCATTGGTCAGACCAAAAGACATAACGGTGTATGCTCGAGGGATCAACCACGAGTAAGACAACATTAAGAACATCGTTGGTTCTGATTTGATTTGATGATAGCCCACACTCAAATCAAAGTTTTGGCAAGACAATGGATCCAACAACTGGTCACGAGGATCAATCGATGAAGATATCAACTTTCCTCCAACAAACACACAAACACCAGGATATCCCTTTTACAATGAACTATGTTAGATCAAGCTTTTATCTTCCAACTCTCCAAGTTGTTGTTTAGCTTAACTAGCTAGTTCAGGGTATCCAACACAGCTTCTCGGAAAAGGGGTGGTTTATAAGAAAACCAACTTGATCACGAACTCAACATAGCGGTCAGGGAACAACCTGGTAATACTTCCGAGAGGATATTCGGAAAATCACGAACCACCAATATGTTACTATGCTCGAGAACAACCTTGCTTTTCACACAAGATGATATGATCAAATGAGCGAGGACTTAACAAAATCCTAACCCATCAACCGAGGAGTGCACCAAGAAAGTGGACTAGGTAGCACAATGAACCTTATGGTGATGATTCAACAATCAACTCGCTAAGGATGAGGTTATTTTCCATTTAACTACCAAGCAACGGAGTTGCTAGGAGTATTGATTTCACACACCGCGATTCACCTGTTGGCATTCCGGTTACAATAACACGGAGACCGGAGAATGAACGATGATGGCAAGAAGTATCACTGTATCAAGAGTTCATAGGAGGTGGTGTAATTCCCATGGCATTCTTGGCATAAGGATGGTAATACTCCAAGGTAGAACATATTAGAAGCTGGATTAGCATTTTGATCTGTGATATACAACTGCTTTGACCCAATCCTGGATACGGGTAAGGTACTGGAGTTTGTTTCTTCTAGTCATTCCAGAATAGAATGGCTTGACAGACCACAAGAGTAAAAGGCATCGATGAACATGAATGCACGACTACTCCTGACTATCAACTGATAGACAAAATCATAAAACAACTAAAAAGGGACAACTCAAAGGAACATATAACTTTCTGAGTTGTAGATGCATAGATTAGCATGTCGAACGAGTTCAACATATTTCTTCCGGATAACCCATGCAGAAAGGTAGAATTGGCAGAGTCACAGTATGAATGGAGTACGACTCAAGAGCACTTTGGTTGTGATCTTTTGGTTCGGGAGAACTTCTGCCAAGGATGGTTCATGGTATTTGGAAGAATGATATACCATAGACCTCGAGGACTATCACAAGGTTACTAATATCCTAAAGGGACGAGCAAATACTACCTACAGGAGATACGTGGAGTGAGTCTTGGGTTCAAGAACCCAGGAATAGAATGCCTACCAACTAAATGGCATCACGGGATGCTTTTGAGAATAATGGCCTGAATCATCACACTGGGAATATAAAGCATTGCTGCATTACTGGGTGATTCTCGAAGACACCTAGGGTCATAATAATAAATCCAACATAATTGTCGAGGTAACAGAGTACCTCAACTCACTGGTTAGTGTGGTTAATCTGGCCCAAAGGAGCATCGGGAACAGGAAGAAGGGATTTGCAAATGCATCAGACCATTTGGAAACCTGGGATGACTCGGACAACATAACGGCTGTAAATGCCCAAAAATTACGTTTGAGACTCATGCACAAACATAGCATAATCAGTCAACATCATCATGTCAAGGTTCTGAGACCAACAGTTGAACAAACAGAAGTAGTAGAAACTGAACTGAGGTTGAAACCACATTAACGTGATCCTAACAATTAGAATGAGAATCCTAGTTTTTTTACCCCCGTAGAAGAAGAAGGTGACTCAGATCAGAAGGTCATGGGGTAAAGGAGTAAAAAGAGCCTTAGTTCCCTTCCACAATCAATTCCCTTATTATAACCAAAGAAATTCTAGACACGACTTCGACCAGTTTGGCTTACTAATCCTACAGGCAGTCAGGCTCTGATACCCAAGCTGTCAGGACCCCGATCCTACGTCACACAGGTCTAGCCTGTAACACATCATATCACTTTGCGGCCTCACGCACGGTAACCCCACGGGTGCCACCTTACCTAGCCCGGGACCGTTTACGCATTTTGGCACACGTATATGATAGTGACGCTAGCATCCATATGATAGAGAACCCGGGCTGACATGACTAGTTATAAACCAAAAGTGGCGCTAAATTACAGAGACAGGCATACATGACCCAGCAACGAAAGTGTCGGTCATCAACGTATGAACCCAAGTCGTAGCAAGCTACAAGGACGTAAAGGAACAATGCGTGACATTTCCCCTAAGGGACAGACACATGAACGAAGAAGGACACATGCCGGCCAGCGTAAGTGTTCCGGAGCAGTAGCAAGCTACCAGGGCTCAGTGGAAGCACTAGGAGACATTTCCCTGTAAGATAGACTACCAAAGGTAAACAACTAGGTGTCGGATCCCACACATAGCAATACACATTACACGTACGCATAACATGCAAGTATGTGCTGTACAACATGGAATCACAACATAACTCAACAATTCATATAGATAAAGGCCCAGAAGAGCCATCTTAGCATTTATTACAAACAGAGGTCACATGACCCAACATACAGAGCATACAGGCAACGGAAGCATAACATGTCTGAGTAGAGACAACTACAAATGAAAAAGGCCGAGAAGCCTGACTATCTACAAGGCCCTCCCAAGGGTACAAGATCGTAGCTGAGGTAACAAGCTAAACGTCGAAGTCCACGCGGAACCACTAGCGAGACTGAAATCTCTCTGCAAAAACATAAATTGAGCAAACGTGAGTACAAAGGTACTCAGCAAGACTTACATTAGAACTAACTACATATGCATTAGTATCGACAAAGGGGCGGTGGAGTTTGACTGCAGCAAGCCAGCTTTGACTCGGTGGCTATCCTGAACTATGACTGCAAGTAACTCTTTGAGGTGGCGCACGCGATTCCACATATTCACCAATCAATACACCACTATGGATCCGCTCCCGTCTCCCTACGAGAAGGCCATCCATAGCACTCACGCTTATCTTGCGTGTTATAGAGTATCCACTTTCACTTGTCCATGAACTGTTATAGGCAACCTAGAAGTCCATTTCCGCGGACACGGCTATTCGAATAGATCATATATAACCCTGCATGGGTGTACTTCTTCACACACGCTCTCACCACTTACCGCCGTTTACACGACATGTACTCGGCAAACTTCAAGCGGAGGCCCAGCGAGGGTGTCGGCCACGACGTGACTAACCACACAAGTCCCTACTCCACATTTATCAGCAAGTCAATAGGCGGTCCAGGTCAAACCTGACCAGTGGGGCCCACTGGTCAGTGACACAACTGACTAAACTAACTTATTTAGCACTAACCTAGTTTAGTTAGCCGGGCGGGGCCCACTTGTCAATGAGTCAAAGGGTTAACTAATTGCAAATTAGCACTAATCTAAGAATAGCAGGGCACTGGGCCCACCTGTCAGTGTCTACTTAAGCTAATGACAGTAATTAAAACTTAACTAAAAACCTATTCCAATACTAGTCAAGGGCTGGCCCACAAGTCAGTGAGAGAGAGGGGGGGTCAAACCAGGCAGTGGGGTCAACCCACGCCGGTCAACGGGTCAAACCTGCCGGCGTTTAGCCACCGGCGAGGCCCGAGACGGCGGTTGGCGTCGGGTTTCGCCCTCAGGCGACCAAACGAGCGGCGGAGGGGCTCTACATGGAGCTGGGAATCGCCCGCATCCATTTATGCCATCGGGAGGGGCTGACGTCGACCGGGCTCGCCGGAAACAAGCTCGTGGCGGCGGCTGGCGTGCGGGTCAGTGCAGGGACGCGGCTGTAGTGCTCAGGCAAGCAGGAAGAGTGGCTAGCCAGCCTACTAGAGGCGCCAGGAGCGTGTTAGTGCCCCTGGTGGGAGAAGGAGAGGCTCCGGAGCACGGCTCGCCGGCCATGGCGGACGACGGCGTCGAGTGCTCACGGGGCGGCGGCTACGGCGACCAAACACATGCGGGGTTAGGGGGAAAAAGACTGGGGGCTCACAGCGGTGCCTTAGGGATGGCTAGCGTGCCCGGGAAGCGACGACGGTGGCGAATCGATGGTGGAGGTCCTCGGTGGCCGGCGGTGAAGAAGGCGATGATGGCGACGATGGAGGATGTCCGGCGTCGCCTGGCTTGGTGATGAGGTCAAGGACGGGATGGCCGAGGTACTGGGCACGCCGAGGGGTCGAGGGGGAGGCTCTGGGTGCGGCAACGGCGGGCGGCGGCGACGGTGGCGTTCGGCCATGGCGAAGAACAGGCGAGGGAGAGAGCAAGGGGGCGAGTGAGAGGTCAGGGGGGTTCCAGACGTCTGCCCCAGGTCGTTTGCGGCGTCGCGCTGGCGAGGGGAGGGCCAGGCAGGCAAGTGGCGTGGAGGCACGGCCGTGCGCGCGCGCCGGCCACACGCCTGGCCGACTGGCACCAGGAGGACGACGGCGGTGGTGGGCTAGGCCTGGCAGGCCGGCTATCTACAGGCTTCTAGTGGGCTGCACAGTAGGTCGGTCCAGGTAACTTTCTCTCCCTTCTCTTTCTATTTAGTTTCTGTTTTCTATTTTCTGCTTTTGTTTTGCTTCAATAAAAATGCCAGAACATTTTCATAAATCTTGGAAATATTTGTGGGCACTGTCTGGATTAATTCCAACAACCCTCATTTACCTCCAAGATTATTTGGACATTTAAAATTATCTATAGGATTTAAATGTCCAAATGCAAATATCTATGATTTAATTCAAGGATCCAAAATGGCTCCCAAAATTATGAAACTATTTTTGGCAGAGGTTTTAGCCAAGACCAAAAATGATGAACATTTTGTGAAGGGCACTTTGGGTACATTGAAAAGTATTTATTTGAACCTAGTTGAGATCACTTGGTGCTAGGGCTTGAACAACCCCAATTCAAGTTTAAAAGAAAATTAGACATGATGCAACACAAGACTAGCTAGACCAGAGCAGACCAGAACTAGGGATGTGACAGTTTTCTACGAAGAGTGACAAGCAATTGGAACTTCAGAAGAGGAACACACACCCCCACCGTATGAAACCAATATGGGACCAGGAGGACAAAGAAGCAGTATCTATGGGAGGGAAATCGGCCTTGAGTAAAATTAGGGGCGAACGCGGTAGAGACTACTTGCGAGCACGTGCAAGGAGGCGTGATGAAGGAACTTATTACTTTGAAAACTCAAATGAATAAAAATAGTATCGCGTGATGTTAAAGGCCTCCGAGATCCCTGGAAGGTTCTACAGGAAGTCAGGGCCAATTGACATTCTGTCCGACGCTCTAGAAACAAGAGAGCCCCTAGCCATGGAAGGGGTATATGTGTTAATGTCCCGCACAAGAGGGTTTTCACACTCAGCAAAGAAGAGAGGCCCAGCATGAAAAAAGCGAGGAGTGAAATGGAGCAGAACGAATTGTATGAAAGGTTGAGTAAGGACATCTATCCTACTATTCAAAAGGAAATTGAGGAGTCAATGATGGTGTAGAAGACTCTAACACTGACAGATAGCCAGCTGATGGGAGGGGAGGGGGCATGGAGGATGATGGTTATTGCGCGACAACACCGCACATGAGTAGCTATGCATCAGCTAACCCCAGCGACGCTGAGACCGCAACTGCTCATGATGATGCTATATCTAATCTATTTGGAATGAAAGACAGACTAAAGGGCGTGCTTACACATTATGAAGGTAAATTCAAATGTGCAACAACCTGGATTTGCTCACCCTTCTGGGAAGAGGGCCTTTTGTTGGACAATGTGCCATTGAAGTCAGGCCATGTGAAGTGCTACGTGACTGAAGTAAAGCCTGGATTCAATGAATTTTCCATGAATAATGTCCTAGGAGATTTTGATGAGCAAAGGACCTTGGGAGAAACACTGTTAGATCACATCAAGTGGCCACGAAAGGAACTAGAATTCATCGATGAGATCCCTGAAGCCCAGCCAAGAGCAACCAATGTCGCCCCTAAGCCAATGACTCTCTCCATACCACAGCAGCTCTCGCGTGCTTCCCCCAAAGAAAATACTCGTCCGACGGCTGATGCATCAACATGTGAATAGCCCAGCCGACTTTGTGCCATACATGCCATGTCATTGTCCGCCCCAGAGCAGCCTGTGGCAAGGCCTACAACTACTGAAGATGCACCACCGGTTTAGATGCCGGTCGGTGAAGCAGCGGGGGGAGACCCAGCTGCAGCACATGCTCAGCAGACCAACCTAGTGGAATGGGCTACTAAGTTATCTCATGCTTCGGAACCGCCTGCTAGGTAGTCTGTAGGTCCAGAACCGACTGCTCATTAGTCTGTCGGTCTGCAACCGTGTTATCAGCAAAACAAATGCGTCAGCACTTCCTCCTCAGCAAACCAACATGTTGGCATGACCTCCTCGGCACACCGACAAGTTGGCACCACCAGCACAGAAACCCGACATAGCTTCATGGATAGGTATTGAATTCTATGATGTTGAAATTAATTTGCATTCATATATGGTTCAATAATTGATGTTGACAAAATTCATCTTCATTTGCGGTGTGCTCGCATTGTGGTAAACTAAACCAGGGAACATGTTCAAGACGGAACTACCTCTATAGCACGATATCATTTCTCCTCTAATACACCGAAATCCGTTATTTTTGCAAAATGTATCCAATAGTCTGCAAATACCTTTTCTTACGCTAGTCAAATGTTCAAGCTTCTAAATAAACCTCTTTTTATATATTTCGAAAGAAAAAAATACATCTAATACTGGTTAGGTTGTTCCTAATAGGACAAATACATGACTAATTTTGTACAAAAAAATTGTCATGTCCTCAGCAACAAGAAGGGACCAACCTTTGTGGATACTATGTTTGCAAACACATGATATTCATCTGCAAATCTCCTGATAGTTGTGAAGATGCTCGCGAATTAGTACCAGTGAGTCTATCATAATTAATATCTTCTACTCCACCCATATGGCACATTCTGATCTTAAAAATACTGCATCTCATCTTACAACCGAGGACCCCAGAACTACTCCCCGCTGGTGAATTAATGATGGTTAGGAGATTTATCAGCGACTTCTTCCTGAATCACTACATCTATTCCACTGTTGATAATGAAGATTTGAGCATGCCTTATCCTGAAACATTGAGTTAGAGTTAGCCGCTAAACATATAGGCATGGATCCATTTTTTCCATCAGATGAGTTCTCGTGTTTCGTACACTATGATTAATTATCTAATGCATATATATGTGGACAAATCATTGGAGTTAACTACCATTTGTTCAATTACTATTGTTGCTAAATACGATGAATGTTCTTCCTGTGGACATTATTGTTCAATTGCATATTGTGGCGAAGTTCCTTTTTGCATGCCGATTCAAATGGGATATTTTTGCTTTAACATGGCAATTGCTCTACACATGGTTCAACTAAATTAGTGTGCAATCCACATCAGAAAGCATATGTCAATCGTAGTGGAACCGTCGGTGATACATAGCAGATCGTAGATGATTTGCAGCACTACTACGTGGGCGTATGGGCTCCGGAACTGTTTGTGGTATCACATTATCGCACACATACAGGAAACGTGTGGGATCCCAAACGAAAAGCACATGTCACTCTTACTACAACCGTTAGTGATACACAACAAATCACAAACGGTCTGTAGCACTTGTATGTGTGCAAAGGGGATCCTCGACCGTTTGTGATAGAACATTATCACACATGGTAATTGTTGGGAAATGTGTGCGATGGTCTCTTGCATGGCAGACGAGTTCCGCGGAAAACTCGTGTGCTATGGGGCACATATCGCACACAGTTCATATGTTGGCCCGTGTGCCTTAGATACTGTTTCCCAAATGGTTGACTACGACATACTATTTCATAGCATCATTAGAAACATTTAATCACCAATCCCACACGTGCGAAAGAATTTAGTGTGTGCTGCATCGCATACGATTACATTTGGCAATGCATCTGCATCATGGATCCCTATCCTGATGATTTCTGGGTTGTGTGGGAAGGACCCCCCTATCACAGTCACTCAAATGGCGACGGTTCCAAACACTGTCTTGGAAAGGGGTTGAAAACCGTGTGTATAGCACCTCGCCATAGAAGTGAAGGTGAGAAGTTGAGTAAGACTCAAAACCCAACCGCGGTAGAAAAATAGAGAGAGAATGAAAGTCATTCCATATGCCGAAGCCATAGGTTCTATATAGCATGCCATGCTGTGTACCAAACCTAATGCGTCCCTTGCCACATGTTTGGCAAGGGGGTACAAGAGTGATCCAGGAGTGGATCACCGGAGAACGACCAAAAAATTATGCTTAGAGGAATAAGGAAATGCTTCTCGATTATGGAGGTGATAAAGAGTTTGTCGTAAAGGGTTACGTCCGTACAAGCTTTGTCACAAATCCATATGACTCTAGGTCTCAATATGGATACGTATAGAACATGGGAGCAATTGTCTAGAGTAGCTCTGTGCAGAGCACTGTAGACATAGAAATTTGCAAAGTACACACATATCTGAATGTTACACACTCGTTGACTAAAACCTCTCTCACAAGAAAAACATGATCATACCTTAGAACTCTTTGTGTTTTAATCACATGGCGATGTGAACTAGATTATTAACTCTAGTAAACTCTTTAGGTGTTAATTACATGGTGATCTGAACTAGTTTATTGACTCTAGTAAACTCTTTGGGTGTTAATCACATTACGATGTAAACTATGGGTGTTAATCACATGGCGGTGTGAACAAGATTATTGACTCTAGTGCAAGTGGGAGACTGATGGAAATATGCCCTCGAGGCAATAATAAAATGGTTATTATTATATTTCCTTATTCACGATAAAGGTTTATTATTAATGCTAGAATTGTATTGACCGGAAACTTAAATACAAGTGTGAATTCATAAACAAATACTGTGTCCCTAGTAAGCCTCTACTAGACTAGCTCATTGATCAAACATGGTTAAGGTTTCCTAACCATAGACATGAGTTGTCATTTGATAACATGATCACATCATTAGGAGAATGATGTGATGGACAAGACCCATCCGTTAGCTTAGCATTTAATCGTACAGTTTATTGCTACTGCTTTCTTGCATGTCAAATGCTTACTCCTTTGACTATGAGATCATGCAACTCCCGGATACCGGAGGAATTCCTTGTGTGCTATCAAACATCACAATGTAAATGGGTGATCATAAAGATGATCTACAGGTATCTTCGAAGGTATTTGTTGAGTTGGCATGGATCGAGATTAGGATTTGTCACTGTGAGTATGAGAGATGTATCTCTGGGCCCTCTTGGTAATACACATCATAAGAAGCCTTACAAGCATACGACTAATGAGTTTGTTACGAGATGATGTATTATAGAACGAGTAAAGAGACTTGCTGGTAATGAGATTGAAGTAGGTACAGAGATAACGGTGATCGAATCTCGGGCAAGTAACATACCGATGGACAAAGGGAATTACGTATGTTCTCATGACAGTTTGAATGATAAAGATCTTCATATAGAGCAGAGAGGTTTCTCCATCATGTCTACATAGTTCTAGAAACTATAGAGCCCGCACGGTTAACGTTCATTGACGCTATATTATTATATGATTTACATGACTTGGTGACCGAATGTTGTTCGGAGTTCCTGATAAGATCATGGACATGACGATGAGTCTGAGAATAAGAGTTAAAGATTGATATATAGGACGATGGTATTCAGACACGGGAATATTTTTGGAGTGCACGGGTATTCATCGGGTCACAGGAAAGGGTTCCAGGCACCCTCGACAAGTGTATGGGCCTTATGGGCCAAACAAGGGGACAAACTAGCCCATTAGGGTGCTGGTGTGCCCCATCCCATGGCTGACCGGCCCTAGGGGGAGGAAAGAGGAGGGATGGCCCCTCTCTCCTTTCCCTCCTCAGGATAGAAATGAAAGGGGGGAAACTCCTCCTTCCTTCCTCACGCACTCCAAATAAGGAAAGGGGGCGCATGGCAAGGCAGCAGCCCTAGGGCTGCAACCAGATCTCTTGGGGCACCCTAGGGGCTGCCTCCTCCCCTTCCACCTATATATACATGGGGAGGGGGAGCCACACAAGGACAGAAAAATGTCTTAGCCGTGTGCGGTGCCCCTATCCACCGTTTACTCCCTCGGTCATATTTTCGTAATGCTTAGGCGATCCCTACGGAGATAGCTTCACCACCACTGTCACCACGCCGTCATGCTGCTAGAACTCATCTAGTACTTCGCCTGTGTTGCTGGATCAAGAAGGCCAGGACGCCACCAAGCTGAATGTGTGCTGAACACTGAGGTGTTGTACATTCGGTACTTGATCGGTTGAAGGGCGAAGAAGTTTGACTACATTAACCACATTATTAAATGCTTCCGCTTACGGTCTACGAGGGTTCATAGACACACTCTCCCCTCTTATTTCTATGCATCTCCTTGGATAGATCTTGCGTATGGGTAGAATTTTTTTGTTTTCCATGCAACTTTCCCCAACAAATACAAAATGGCATCACAACAAAACTCTATGACTTAAAGTATCTATTCAAGTGGCTCCGAAGAGTCATACATTACATGATATTACAAACATGGGTATCATGACCCAACGTAGAGGGTCACACAAGCATCAAGCACATGTGGAAGCTTAAGTTGTCTAAGTACATATATCTAGAAAGAAAGAAGGCTGAGAAGCCTGACTATCTACAAGACCCTCCATAGGAACCAAACCTCTGTCTTGAAGTTCCATGCTAATCGTCGAAGCCCACGTAGAACTACTAGTGAGAATGAAGTTTCTCTACAAAAACAAAAGTTAAGAAAACGTGAGTACATATGTACCCAAGAATATTTAAATTAGAACTAGATACATATGCATCAGTATCAACAAAGGGGTAGTGGAGATTAACTCCAGCAAGCCAGCTTTGACTCAGTGGCTATCCTGAACTACGACTTCTAGTAATTTCTTTGAGGTGGCGCACACGAGTCCACATATTCACCATATCAATACACCACTATGGACCCGCTCCCGTCTCCCTACGAGAAGGCCATCCATAGCACTCACACTTATCTTGCGCATTTTAGAGTATCCACTTCCAGTTATCTATGAATCATATAAGCTTTCCAAGTAGTCCATATCCGCAGACGCACCTATTCGAACAGATCATTAACACTGTAGGGGTGTACTTCTTCACACATGCTCTCACCACTTATCACCACGTACACGTCATGTATCTCGGCAATCATCAAGCGGAGGCGTGGTGAGGGTGTCGTCCATGACCTGACTAACCACACAAGGCTCTAGTCCTGGTTTATCGCCTATTTGAGGTTGTATCCGCAATGGATGTCCGACCAAGGTTCTATCACGGCGAGTAGGGTTCCCAAGAGCACCACTCGGGTGTCATCCTGGTACACCGTGCCTTGTGTCTATACCGCACCATAGCCCATCCCTAGGGTCAGCGCTATGCACGGCCTCCAACACATATCCTACAAACAACAGAAACTAGTTCCAACACCTAGACACAGATCAAGCCGAGTAATAAGTCGAGAGGGGCACTTAAACATTCCAATGCGTGGTAGTAACTGTCATAGATCACAAACATAGAACTCAGTTCCTGAGGACGATTTCAATGAGAAAACCCATCATGTACTCCTACATGGCCTCTCATCGCTACCTTTACCAAATCGTGTTCACACACTTAGCTCTCAACAGAAGGACATGTTCAACGCCATTCCGATCCACCTTGGATGAATCGGACCAGACACAACTCTAAGCATAGCAGACATAACAAGCAAGCATGAATGAGTAGGCACATCATGGCTCAAACAACTCCTACTCATGCTAGTGGGTTTCAACTATTTACTATGGCATTGACAGTCATGCGGAGGAATGGGTTCAACTACCGCAACATGTAATAGTTTGATCGTTGTTGTCCTAATGCACTAAAAGAGAGCTAGAGCGAGAGTGTGGGATTGTATCGGAATGCTCAACGGGGATTTGCTTGCCTGGCACTTCTGAAGATAGTATAGTTCTTCACAGGTGTCAATGATCACAATGTTGGAGCAACGTCCACTGAGAGAGAACAACTCCAGCAAACAGAGAAGGAGCACAATCAATGCAATGCAACATTATGATGCATGATCATGACATAGCAATATGTTGTGTTTTGGGCTAATATAACTAGCAAAAACTTAAGTGAATTCCATTTCAACTAAAGATTCAAATGCAACTCCAAAGTTAAGCATTTAACATGCCATTTAGTTGCTTTCACTTATACAGTAGGTATAATTTGTTTTGTCATGCATGAAATGGTACAGATGGATAGACTGAATTTTTATCATAATTTTTCATATATAAATTATTTCATTTGGAGCTACGGTAGAATTTCTATGATTTTTCTCCGTTTACCAATTTTCTGGTATTTATAAACCATTTCTAAAATATAATTTCGCCACAAAAGGGTTATCATGTCAGCATGACGTTGGAGTGATGTCAGTAGGTCAACACAGTCAAGACTGACTGGCGGGACCGATGTGTCATTGACACAGTGGCTAACCAGGGTTAATTAACCTAAACTAACTATTATTTTAGCCGGCTAATTAATACCGGGGCCCACCTTTTTGTGTCACTATTGTTAACTAACTAGCTCACTAGGCCCTGATTAAGTAGGTCCCACATCAGCACCACTGGAGCTAAATGCCAGTGACCAGCAGAGATGGCAGAGTGCCTTGTGAATCGGTGTCCTGCGACTAGACGACGTGCGGACAAGCGCGTTTGGTAGCTGGAGCTTACCCGCATCCAGAGGAGGAGGCGATGGTGGCTGGGGTAGCCTACAACGACGATGTTAAAGAGCGATGTTGTGGAAGAGCTCGGGCAATGACGGAGGTGGCGCTACCGGGTATGATAGGGCGAACTCGTTGGTGCTTCAGGTTCCAGGGGATGAGGCGAGCATGTTGGTGATGCTGGAGCGATCTGGAGAGGTCGGGAGCATGGAGCTCGCCGGGCACGGAGACGACCGGAGCTCGAAGCTCACGGGGATGCAGAATAGCACACGGGAATGGAGGGGGTGAGCATAGGGGGAGTAAAATGTGCTCACATGGAGTCTAATGGCGGGCTAAGTAGGCTCGGGGACGACCGGCAAGTAGTGAATCGAGCGACGGCGGCCAGCGGGTCCGAGGTAGAAGACGAACTCAAAGGCGTCTCTGTAGGGCATCCGGGATTATGGGATTCGACGTATAGGTGTGTGGCAGCGAGGCAGATCTCGTGGACTAGCTGGCTGGGCATGGGGAGGTTAGCGGCCACGGCGAACGATGACGGTGGCGATAGCTCCATTCGGTGGTGAGAGAGAGAGAGAGAGGACCAGGGGAGGGGTGGGACAAGGGGGAGTAAGAGAGAGAGGTAGTGAGGTGCGTGGCATCTTCAAGGCGACACGGAGATAGGCCAAGAGGTAGGAGGTGGCGGCCGCGCGGCGAGCACATGCCCTTGTTCCTGCTGGCACGAGGTTGAAGACGACGGCGCTGTGGGCTGGGCCTGCTACAGGGTTGGGCTGTCTGGTGGGCTGTCAGGTTAGCTTTCTTCTTTGTTTTATTTCTTCTATTATGTTTTGTTTTTCAATTCCCACTGATTTCAAAATCAAACAAATTGAAAATAGTGCCAAAACTCCCCTGGATACTACATGAATCATCTTTTTTTTTCATCTCCCATGGTAGACGGCAAAGGCACCAAAAGCGGACGACAAAGCCCTTTGCCATCTACCACCGATGACAAACCTTCCCGGCAAAGAGAGCTACGATAAAAAAGGTTCTTTGTTGGCTGCTTCCTCAAAGCGAACGGCAAAGGCTCTTTCTCGTCCATGGCAGATGACAAAGAACATGGATGGTAAGTAACAGGTGTTAGCTACGTTAGGTGGCTAACTGTAGCCTTTGTTGTCGGCCAGCGGACGGCAAACATGCCCTCCCCTTTGTCGTCCACCACGGACGGCTAAGTAACCAAATGGTCAGCTCCCAGGTTGCACAGGTTGCTACCATGTGGCCTCTTTGCCGTCTACCACTGACGGCAAGGAGCCCTTTGCCGTCGATGGCACACGGCAAAGAGGTTGCATTGCCACTTTTTCTTCTTCTGTTTTTTCTTATATCCAAGCAATTTCAAAGCAAAATATATATATATATATATATATATATATATATATATATATATATATATATATATATTTCACAGGCACAATAGACATATGACGTATCCAACACATAGTTCCATCCATGACAATATACATACATAACCAACACAGTTCCATCCATACATATTACAGTAGTATCACAATGTTCATCCAACACATAGTTCCATGCATCCATATATCAAGTTCCACATTGTTCATCGATACAAATGGGAAGCAAAAAGGGGAAACAAGCACTCCATCCATGCAAGGTTCTGTGAAGTGAATAAAATATGCAAAATGGGAAATAAGAAAGTTAGAAGAAGAAGAAGAAGAAAATGAAGAAGAAGAAGTAAACATACTTAGGTAAAATGGAGCTAACCAAGCTAATTATGCCATTTTTGAGTGAACTAAGCAAATTATGCCATTTTTGATATAAAGCAGCTTAGTATAGGTCATTATTGAGCTAACGTAGGTAACTAAGCATATTAGAGCTAACTTTGGTCATTTTGGAGAAGAATAATAAAAAGAAGAGTAGAAGACTATAAGAAGAATAAGAAGAAGAAGACTAGAAGAAGAAGAAGAAGTAAAAGAAGAAGAAGACTAGAAGAATAAGAGGAAGTCTAGAAGAAGAAGAACAAGAAGGTTTTTACCCTTTTCCTTCGCATTCTTCTTCTTTTATTCTTTCTTTTTCTTCTCTTTCTTCTTATATTCTTTCTTTTTTTTCCTCTTCCTTGTTTTTCTTCTTCTTATTCCTTGTTTGTGTCATTTTAGAGCTTACACAGGTAGTTATGTCATGTTTTAGCTAAGTAAGCTTATTATATCAATTTGGAGGAATAAAAGGTAAGTATAGGTCAGTTTTTTGCTAACATTAGTATTTTTGCCATTTTTTGAGCTAACGTAGGTAAAATGGATCATTTTGGAGCTAACCTAGCTAAAATGGATCATATTGGAGCTAACCTAGGTAAACTTGGTCATTTTGGAGCTAACCTAGGTAAAATGGTAATATTGGAGCTAACCTAGGTAAAATGGGTCATTTTGGAGCTAACCTAGCTAATTATGCCATTTTTGAGTTAACTAAGCATATTATGCCATTTTTGACATAAGTAAGCTAAGTATAGGTCTTTGTTGAGCTAACCTAGGTTTTTTACATAAGAGCTAACCTAGGTTACTAAGCATATTAGATATAATTTAACATTTTAGATCTAACTTAGAGCTAACTTAGGTAAAATTTGATCAATTTGGAGCTAATTAAGCTTATTATGTCATTTTCGAGGAAAATAAGCTAACTATATGACATATATGAGGTTACCAATGTTGGTATGCCATTTCAAACCTAAGTAAGGAAATTATGCCATTTTTTTACATAAGTAAGCTAAGTGTATGTCATTATTGAGCAAACCTAGGTAACTAAGCATATCAGAGATAACTTCACATATTAGAGATAACTTAGGTCATTTTCGAGGAAACAAAGCTAGAGAAGAATTTCGGAGCTAACCTAGGTAACAAAGCTATTAGAGCTAGCTTCCTATATATCATTTTGGAGCTAAGTAAGGTAATTATGCCATTTTGGAGGAAGATAAGCTAAGTCTAGGTCATTATGGTAAGCATTTTTAAGGAAATAAAGCTAAGTCTAGGTCTTTACGCATTTCTTAAGCAAAACAATAGATAAAACTTACCGTCATCACGAATGTGAAGCAGTGGCGGGGCTCGTGCCGGTACCACCACCTAGAGAAGAATCGTGTGATGCTTGTCTAGAGGCACATTGTACCAAAGATCATTTGCAATGTCTCATTACCATGACAACACTTAGATCTTAATACTAGTAACTAATGACCATTCAAATTAAACTCACCGTGGTCCCCGGAGCAATCTCTGGCATCGGCGGAGGGCTCAGACCGGCCTTCTGGCACACACACTACACATTTTGTTTTCACTGGTCAGTCATACTAGTTAGTAATGAAAAGAATATTAAGTGAATGATTTGTCTAATATGCATAAGAAACTTACCACGAGTAGCTTGTACATGGCCTTGTTCTGCATGTCATTCCGTGCCCTCTCCTCCTCCATCAACCTTTGCGTCCTATCCTCCAACTCCCGCTGCTTCTCCTCCACCTCCTGGTCCCTCCCCGCTAAAAGCGCCTGGGTTCTATCTCTCACACTCTAAAGAGCATCCAACAACACCACTCCTTGTTAGTATTGTAATCATCGATGGCTGCACACATAATGTAATGCTTGAAATAAATCTGAGTGTGTATAACTAACCTGGAAGGCGAGATCGATTGGTCGTGGACGAGGCCTTGAACCCCTTCACTATGAGCATGGTGCGGCTATGGTCGTAGCTTAAGATTTAGACGTGCCTGAGCTGAATGCTATCAGCGCGGGCGAACTACTTCAATCCATTCTTCGCGAATGGATGGAAGTAGTTCACCCACGCTCAAGACATTCAGCTCGGGGACATGCTCATCTTAAGCTATGACACCAGTCGGTCAACCCTCGAACCCGAAGATCATTGACCCTCGAACCCTCGACCCTCGACCCGTCGCCCCTCGACCACTCGACCCCTCGGCGTCCCTCGACCCCTCGGCAATCCTCGACCCCTTGCCACTCGTCCACTCGACCCCTCGGCGACCCTCGACCCATTGCCCCTCGTCCACTCGACCCATTGGCGACCCTCGACCCCTGACCCCTCGACAACCCTCGACCCCTGATACCTCGGCAATCCTCGACCCTCGACCCTCAACCCCTCGGCAATCATGTCGAACACCTTCACGGTGAGGATGGTGCAGCTGTTTTTATAGCTTAAGATGCAGACGTGCCCTAGTTAAAGGTCATCAGTACGGGCGAACTGCTTCCATCCGTTCTTCGTGCATGGATGGAAGTAGTTCACTCACTCTCGTGACCTTCAGCTCGGGGACATCCTAATCTTAAGCTACGACACGAGTCGGTCATCACTCTTCTTTCTTCTTAACTGAACCTAAACTAAACTAAATATAAACCTAAACCTAAAAGCCATAAAAACTAATCTAAACCTAAATTACACTAACTACACTAACTAAACCTAGAAAAAAATCCTAACCAAACCTAAACTCCTCCTCTTCTTCTTCTTCTTCTTCTTCTTCTTATTCTTATTTTTCTTCTTCTTATGTTAAAACAAAACTAAACTAAACTAAACATAAACCTAAACTAAACTTCTCCTCCTCCCTCTTTTCTTCTTCTTCTTCTTATTTTTTCATCATCGTCATCATCATCATCATCTTCTCCTCCTCCTCCTGCTCCGTCCTCCTCCTCTTCCTCCCTCCTCCCTCATCCTCCTCCTACTCTTCTTCTTCTTCTTCTAAATAAACTAAAATAAAATAAAATAGAATAAAATAAACTAAACGAATACAAACTAAACTAAAATAAACTAAAACTAAAACTAAAACTAAAACTAAACTAAACTAAACATAAACCTAAAAGTATAATAAAAAACAAGAAAAAATGGATGAGGAGCTCACCGAAGGGGATGGGGCGGCCGGTGGAGTAGGGGGCGCCCCGATGCATTAGCTCTGCCGTAGGGGAGGGGCGGCGCGACGACTTGCTAGGGCGGCTGGACGGCCGCCGTAGGGGAGAGGGCAGGGTGGCTGCTGGGGGGAGGGGGCGACCCT